>CM060305.1:143210291-143267791 GCA_030674185.1 Monoplex corrugatus
CGCACGCACGCACGCACGCACGCACGCACACACACACACACACACACACACACACGCACACACACGCACACGGCCTCCATATGGTCATCGCAAAATATTCTCAGCCAAATGTTATGAGACAAAAAAGCAGCAGCCATCTCCAGCTTCTGGAAAACATCATGCATGCACATGCACAAATCTGAGTGGCCTGAGACTCCCACTGTGCATGTCTCAGTAAGCACGTTCCAGAAGTATTCTGAGACTGCGGGCGCAGGGCTGGGATACTAGCAATATTGCAAGCACTTTGCATTCCATCACTGTAAACCATTGACAACCATGGCTATGTTTGAAATGATTCTCTCTCTCTCTCTCTCTCTCTCTCTCTCTCTCTCTCTCTCTCTCTCTCTCTCGTCTCTCTCTCTCTCCCTCCCTCCCTTGTGTGACCTTATCTTACACGATATTAGCATAAGATGAATTGTGGTTGATGGACAGAGGTATGAAGATTGAATACATTAGAACTGCAGGCCTGTTGCAGAATACATTGCACAAGCTGTTTTTATTTGTTTGTTTATTTGTTTGGTTGGTTGGTTTTGTTTTCGCTTAATTCATTATCTCTTATGAATGCATCAGTTTTCAAATAGTCTGTTACTGTCTAAATGTCCGAGTGAAATTGCAGGTATAATGTATGAAAACAGATATACTCTCTTCTGGCTTTAAGAATATATATTCACTTGTAGTTGCTGCCATATACAAGTAGACAGCATATACGTTGAACTGATTTAAAATGCAGACAATTCAAGTGCTGTTACAACCACATGGAAGCCACAGCTGGTTTTACAGATTCCTGCACGTGCATACCAGAAAATTGTTTTATTCCTCTGGAAACGATTTGTTTGCGTCAAGACTGTAAAAGTAGCCCGAAAATGTAAAAGGTTCTGGGAGTGAGTGTAAGCTGTACAACTGATTGGAAAGAAAAAGTGTGTGTGTGTACGTGCACATGTGCGCGCGTGCGTATGTGTGTGTGTGTATGTGTGTGTGTGTGTATGTGTGTGTCTGTCTGTCTGTCGTGTGTGTGTGTGTGTGTGTGTCTGTCTGTCTGTCTGTCTGTATATGTGAGATAGACAGTAGAAAGGGCTTTGAAACCACATTTAATAATTGCTAAAATGGAACAAGAAAGCGGATGTGTTACTTTTTGCCGAAGCATAATGATGCATATCTGAGTGCAGAAGTTAAAATAAGACAACGTACGCACACCCACCCAAACCACTCACACACACACTATATAATAAATATATATTATTAAATCATATACAATACCGACACACATGCAAACACACACATATACACACAACATAACGCACACACATACAAACGCACATTTACACACACACACACACACACCACACACACACACACACACACACACACACACACACACACACACACACACACACACACACACATACACACACACACCACGCGCGTGTGTACAAATTATGCACGGACTGAGATGCGCGCGCCCACGAACACGCACACACGCAAATATTACACAAACACACATGCTACATACAAACATACACAAACACATACCAAAACACATATACATACTGAAATATATATCAAGTCACATGCATACAATCAAGAAAATTTAAATTTATCCTATACTAGGCATAATCTGTCAAGTACCAGTCAATGATTTATATGCATAAATTGTACACAAAACATATTCCACGAATAATCGATCTATCTCTTTCGACATCACAATTTTTTCACGAAACCTGTTAGCTAGAGTCCTTGATATACAAACTAAGGCTTAACTCTTGGAAAACAAAATATACACAGAATGTATGTATTTGTTCAAAAGCATTATCTGTCCGCCATCTGCTCTTTGAATGTCCTATCTTACTTACAACATATAGAAATAACAATCTCGATTTTCATGTACTGACTCTAGAGATATCCTTTACAACAAAAATAATGATATTATTTCGGTAGTCCAGCTGATTTTCAGATCCCCTGTTGGCAGATTGTTATGAAGAGTTAATTAATTGTTGTCTGTTATTAATTGACACTGTTAACTTAATGTTCTGAATTCTTAATTGTAATTGTTCCCCTTCTTACATTCAAACTCCCACTACCCCTTCCTATCCCCGTCCCCCACCCTTTTTTTCCCTCTCCCTGTGTATGTTTGTGTGTGTGTGTGTGTGTGTGTGTGTGTGTGTGTGTGTGTGTGTGTGTGTGTGTGTGTGTGTGTGTGTGTGTGTGTGTGTGTGTGTGTGTATGTGTGTGTGTGTCTAAAATCACTATTGTGAACAAACATTAAATAAAGATTCCATTCCATTCTGTTAGTCACAAAGTATTACTACAAGTTTCTAGGCAAAAATTATCTTTCAGTCCAACTGTGTTGTGTTACCATCCTTTTAAACTTCATGAAAAACGTGCGTCTTCCCTCACAAATACACATGCCCATGGCAAATACATCATCCACTGAACCAGACTGTCAATCTTGTAGCAGTCTATCGTCATTTGAGAGCTGCAGACGTTTTAGCACTTCATCATGTCAAAGACTGTGTTTAGGTAAAAGCCTTTATTCTGTTTCCAGACTGGACCCCATACTGCGTTTTAGCCTGCAGCTTCTTCATTACCAGAATGGAAAAGGTCATCCCCTCTCTAGACAACTGTCAATTTAAAAACGAAAGTGTTCTTGCATCCTCGCTGTTTTTCTATAACATGGAAATAGGGTCTACGTGGTATCCTTCAGTTTTCAAGGAACCTATTGCTTGCCTAGCTTGCATAATAGATGAAGGGGTTAAAAGTAAGAAAACTAGATAAAGTTACTGCAGCAATGTGGGAACTGGTTTGTGTTTTCATTTAACCACTGTCATTGTTTTGCATAAAATGTAATTACTTGTAAGTTGTTTGCATTTAACTGCTGATGTGTCACACGCTCATGGAGTTATACATTGATTTCTATTTTGCTCATGAATACCATAATGCTCACGCTTTGATTTGTTTAATTCATGACACAGACACAGACAGAATAAGATGGAGATAAGCGAAAGCGTAGTATTCATGACCAGTTTCCTGTTATTAAAGCGACACAGTGGCAGCTTAATAAAAGAGACAGTTGAAACAATTTTGTAGATGGATGTAAATAGGGAACATAGAGAAGAGTATTCACGTATCGCTCTTTCGTCTCTTTCAACATAACGGGTACAATATGGGGTTTGTACAGAGTGTGATATCCTGGTCTTTGGTGTCCTCAGTCAATCATAGAAACCAGTGATGTTTTACGGGTGGTGAAAAAACTAAATTTCTTCTGTGATCTGAAATGCAAAACAGTTGCTCTTTTCTTTGGTAAGAGTGCTTTAGTTTTGTTTTGTATGTTTTGAATTTTTAAAAGAATGGTCTTGATTTCAAATACAAGGAGCAACAGATAATCAAATCTATTTTTCATCTTAGTCAACTGCAAAATTCTTATTCTTAGTGACTGTACACTCACACTGGATATACACAGTAGACTGGCTGGCTCTGCTCGTAGAGCTGTGGACTAAAGATTTAAGATTTTTACGTCTTGAGTTCAGTCCCAGCCTCACCTGTCGGTATCACCGGGTTCAGTGTTGGCCGCTGCACTCTTTGACACCACCACCTTCCTCCAGGCCACTCAGTTCTAGCCTGAAACAAAAGTTTGCTTCCTTATTGTCCATTTTAATGCTTCAATCATTCTGGTGGTGTTGGTTTGGAGTTTCATACTTCATGTTCTCCCGCCTTCTGCATTGCAAGAATTTGCCAGTGCGTAGGGTTTTGTGCAGACTCAAGACGTCTGCCAGATACAGACAGATAATTCCAGATTTGGGTGGAGCACATATGGAATTTTACAAATCTCCTGAATAAAATTCTGAATCCAAACATCCAAGTAGGTCATGTGAAGGGTTAAAACTCAATGTCATTTTGAAAGATTACTGAACCGCCAAACAGACTTCTTGCAGGTGAATTTTTTATTTCTTTTTCTTCTTCTTCTTCTTTTTCTTCTTCTCCTCCTCCTCATCCTCCTCTACATCCTCCTCTACCTTCTTCTGGTTCCATTCACCTCTCTCTCTCTCTCTCTCTCTCTCTCTCTCTCTCTCTCTCCTTTGCGGAATTTTAAATGAAAAGACATCCCTTCATTTACCATCAGTACTGTCATAAAATTCTGCTTTAGAAGAAAAGAGAAAATAAGGAAGGGAAGATTAACACTTAATAAATTCCATGGACGTACACAGTTAACAGCGTTTCTACACCCAAGGAAAATGTTCCTGTTTCTTCAAATGGCAAAAGGAAGAGATTATATCTGTCTTGATTTGTGAACAGCAGTAAAAGCTCAATCACACTGCTTTCGATTCTATACTTATTTTCATGTTAGGCAGAATTGTCCTGATACTGGTTAAGACTGTCATCCAGTGATCATCATCATCATCAGGTGCCCTGCCGCATGGCGTTGGCGACCATGGACTTCCAACCATCTCTATCTCTCGTTGCCCCCACCATCTCCCCCACCCTCTTCATCCCCAGCCACTCTGCTAGTCCATCCAGCATTCTCTCCCTGAGTCTACCTGGTGCTCTCTTTCCCTCCAGCTTTCCCATTGTGACCAGGTGCTCCAAATCCCCCTTCCTCATAAAATGGCCTATAAATGTTGCCTGTCTTTTCCTAATCTTCCTTATGAGTGATCTATTTGTGTCTGCCTCCATCAAGACTGTCTCGTTTGTTTTCTTCGCTGTCCATGGAACTCTCAATATTCTTCTGAGAAACCACATCTCGGCTGCCTCGATCCTGCTCTGGCTTTGCTTGCTGACTGTCCACGCCTCGCATCCGTACAACAGTACTGGTTCTATATAACATTCAAGGACTCTCTTTCTGATGTTAATTGATAGGCATTTGTTGGTAAGAATGCTTGTCATCTTCTTGAATGCTGTTTTGGATTGGCCGATTCTGCCAGCTATTTCCGATGTGCATCTGCCGTCTGATGAAATGACCGTTCCCAGGTATTTGAACTTATTAACCTGTGTCAAGGTTGTGCCATTTGCTGTTATTTTGCATGAGGGGATTTCATGTTTTTTACTGATCACCATGACTTCAGTCTTCCTGCTGTTTAGTTCCAACCCCTTACCTTTGCTTTCTGTTTCTAGTATATTCACAAGGTTTTGTAGGTCCCTTTCATTTTCTGCAATTAGCACGGTGTCATCTGCGTACCGAATGTTGTTTATCATTTTCCCTCCAACCTTTAATCCAGGGTCTTCTTCTAGGTTTCTCATGATGTTTTCGCTATACAGTGAAACAGATCTGGTGACAAAACACAACCCTGTCTGACTCCTCTTTTGATGTTTTGAAAAGAGCTTATATTGTTTTCTATTCTCATTGCAGCTGTTTGTTCCCAGTACATATTCCTGATTATTCATGGATCTTTTCCATCGACATTGAGTCTCTCCAGTTGGTTGATCAATTCATCATGTCGTACCCGATCGAAAGCCTTGGTATAGTCGACAAAGCATAAATACAAATCCTTATTCATCTCAATTGACCTCTCTATGATAGTTCTTAGGGTGTATATGGCATTAATAGTTCCTTTCCCCTCCACAAATCCACACTGTTCTTCTGCTATTTCTCTTTTGATTCTATTCCTTGTCCTCATCATGATTATTCTTAACAGGATTTTTGTTACATGACTCATCAAACTGATTGTGCGATGGATCCAGTGATAAGAACTGAAAATATTGAAAGATATAACTAAGGCAAGAAACGTAAAACATGATGATCAAGGCAAGCTAATTATCTCCTTTTTATATTCATTTTATTTCAATGAATGTTGTGAGCCTAAGTTTTTAGTCCTGTGCGGTCAGATGCATACAACACATTATCCTTGCTTCATCAAACTTCTGCGAAAAATCTGACTCGGATTCATCACAACCAGCTGATGTTTTTTTTTCCCTTTTTATACAAACTCTTCTGCATTTTTCTCCAATCATGGGCACAGAAATGTTTCATCTAGTACGTTATCTGTATTCCTTCCCCGAAACTGACTTGAATCTTTTTTTAGGAAACAAATTCATACACAGTCATATGTAACCATGTACAAAAAGAATTATTATGTTTTTACATTACCCAGCATATTTAGCCACAGTATTTTCAATCAACAAAACCAGTCACATCCAACAGACATAGACAGGAAGCTGATGCTGGTGGTGATTAGCAGTCTAGGATACAAAAATATAACTTACAATTTCAGTTTCAGCATGCTAGTTATTTGTGACGAATGCAACAGAAAGTTAAGGATGCCACAAACTTCCAACTTTTGTCAACATTGTGTATAATGAACAAAGCAAAGTGGGTGAGTCTGGTGCTGTTCATCTGTCTGTCAACACGTTCCAGAAATCTTCTGAGACCGCAGGCACAGGGCTGGGATACTGGGGATATTGCAAGCACTCTCCATTCCAGCACTACCAACACTGACACCCACGGCTGTGTTTGAAATGCCAGAACCTACCCCCTTCCTCCTCCACTCTCTCTCTCTCTCTCTCTCTCTCTCTCTCTCTCATTTGGCCTTCCACAAGAACATCATACCAGTGGATGGAGTCTGCAATAGTGGTTTATCGCTAAACAATACCGTTGGTTTCTAACTAGACTTGTTGAAAACTTGATTGCTCTATTTTCTAAACTGATATGAATTTTCTAATTTGTGACGAATGTTCTTAAAACCTCTGAAAGTGTTGAAACATTCAAGATACAAACAAAATTCCAATTGCGTGTCAATGCAGATGAAAAAAGAAAGTAGAATCATTTTATCCCGTGTATAAACTTCATTTATTTGAAAGTGAACAAATCAGAACATATAAAGCTGATTGTTATGATCCTTTTAATATTAACTATTGTTTAAAATTATTGGTTTAAAAGAAATATCAACTCTTTGATACGGAGTATGACTGGAGTAATGATAAAATGAAAAAAACGGATTACACGCAAAAAGCCCACTCGCATATTCATGAGCAAATGGGAGTTGTAGTCCACAGTGGTAACAAAGACAGAGAGCAGGAGGAGGAGGAGAAAAAAGTGTAAAATTGAAAACCAATGTAACTTTGACAAAAATCATTTCACTGCTATCTCAAAAATGTGATTCTGATTCATGATTGAATCATGATACCAGGGGGAAAATCAACAAGCCCGTTCGGAATGCTACTTTACACCAGTTTTTACACTGTCCTGTTTCACAAACAAGCTTTTTCGTTTTTCCAATCCAAACCATACATTTAGATTGGGATTTTCCTCATTTTGCAGCTATTATGGGTTTTGCCTCTTCATACCCAGAATATTACTTATATCATACCCTACAAAATTGATCTGTTGAATTTTGTAAATTTTAAGGTGCTCACACTCACACATGTATACATCACAGGTTGATCTAAATCATATTCTTCTCCCTCTTCCTCAATCCCTTTTAAGAGAATGAAGTATTGATTGCAATCGATTCACAACTACAGGTGCCAGTGACAGCAAGACAAAGATGACAAAAGAGCACAGCATGGCACAAAGAAAAAAACTGAAAACCCCATGAGCTTGTTCATAGAAGTTGGGAAATAACCAATTTTCATTTTCTAATTTTATCCATCTCATACAAATTCGAACTGGTTCAGTTTCGAGGCAAGTGGTTTCAGCAGAAGAGAGAATTCTTATCTTGGAACATGAAAAATTCAACAGCAACAAAAACGTTTCACTGCAAAGCTGAAGGTTTTCTTTTTCTTTTGCATTGCTCTGTCCACCATCACACCCACGGATCCACGCTAGCACTACTCCCGTCCTTATTCCTACACAAACACATGTGAACAGTCCTTATTCAACAAATTCCTGAAGACTGTCATAAGAAGTGACAGGTTTTGTCATTGATAAAACCTAGTCTCACAGCAAAACGGTGCACGTTATAAACTATACATCACTTTTGTGTTGAGTTATTCTACGAACATTTGGATGCCCTGCACATTACATATTATCAGACTTTTCAGTGGAGCACACAAAACTCGAGCTGTTAGGTGAGCTGACCACATTCGCGTTGTCGTTGCACAGTATGCATCTTTGGTAGACGTGTATGCTGGGTGTTTTCATGTTTCCATAATCCAGCCATGAACCTGACCTACGGGATCTTTAACGTGCATATTTGATATTCTGCGTGCGTATATGCACACGAAGGGGATTCAGGCAATCGCAGGTCTGCACATATGTTGACCTGGGAGATCGGAAGAAATTTTCACCCTATACCCATCAGACAGAAGTGTCTAGGCAGATCAAACCAAGGACCTGCGGATTAGAAGTCCAGTGTTTAACCACCCGACTACAGGCCTGTCAACCAGTCAATGTGGCGAAGTGCGTAGCACAACAGACTACTTACTGACAGACTGTAAGTCCGAATCTCATCAGTCTATATAAAATGAGTACACTCTCTCTCTCTCTCTCTCTCTCTCTCTCTCTCTCTCTCCTCTCTCTCTCTCTCTCTCTCTCTCTCTCTCTCTTCTAACAGCTCTTACCCAAAGCTGGGTGTGCATTGAACTTAATGGGAAGACCGGAACCACACAACAATGTTTCATCCACTCCATACATATATTTTTAAGGGTGTTTTTCAAATGTTCTGGTCAACACCGTATCTACCTGTTTCTCTCCGGCCTGGCTCACACCAGGATATATCATATGAAAGTAAGCACAGAGTACCGACCTGTCATGGAGCGTCAATCCATGGAATTCTGTACTATCATCCCTATTATCATGAAACCACTATATCATCGTGAAAATTGTCAGTGGTGTTACTGCCCTTTAAGCTTCGATATTATGGGGACCTCAGTTTTTGGTTACTTCTGTCGCTTTCTTACATGGCGTAAGTTCATATCAGAATCTTTTATGGGAACTGTCGACGGATAGATGTGGTAGTGGTCTCCTTACCAATGGCCACGCATTCTGCGTGGTTCAGTGACTGAGCGTTTAATGTTATTAACAGGGGTTTAAATACTAGTATCGAACATGTGCGATCAGAACAGGCACCTTTAAACTTTACTGAAACGAAATGGTGAGATGGCAGCAGTACAGACTTTCCACTGGTAGGTGGCCCTACTAATACTCGCGATGATGGGCTTCCAGGCACTGCGACTTAACCGGATGATTTGCGTTTAGTAGTTTTAGTAGTGTATTCAGGATGTGGCATATGTAGCATAGGATCAATGCCACTGAAGTGGCCTGAACGATGGCATGGAAATGAAATGAAACAGCATTTGCAAGAATTTTGGAGATGGATTTATTAGTGCTGTATATTAGGCGTGTTTTGTGAACTACCAGAGATGACGTTTGGATTTGATCTGTTTTGATTTGGTTTGGGTTTCAGATTGTGTTTGTGAATGTGAGTCTGCATGCATGTGCGCGTGGTCACGCTTGAGTTGTGTGTGTGTGTGTGTGTGTGTGTGTGTGTGTGTGTGTGTGTGTGTGTGTGTGTGTGTGTGTGTGTGTGTGTGTGTGTCTGTGTGTTTGTGTGTGTGTGTATGTGTGTGTGTGTCTGTGTCTGTGTCTGTGTGTGCGTGTGTTTGTGTGGTGTGGTGTGGTGTGGTGTGGTGTGGTGTGGTGTGGTGTGGTGTGGTGTGGTGTGGTGTGCCGTATTGCGTTGTGTTGTGTGTATGCGTGTGTGTGAGTCTTTGCGCGCCAGTGAATAAGTGTGTGTGGTTTCAGATGTGGGCTTGACTTTTCCGCTGAAAGAGGAGATTTTAGTGGTGAAATTTTGGATGAAATACAGTCTAAACAGTGTTGACGGAGGAATCACATACCTTAAAGATGTATACTCCGTGAATATTGATTGATTCACACACATTAATTCACGCACGCACACGCACACGCACACACACGCATACACATACACACACAGACACAGACACACACACACACACACACACACACACACACACACACACACACACACACACACACACACACACACACACACACACACACACACACACACACGACCCGCTCAAGTTTGACCCAGACACACATTCAGCCCAGATGAAAATAATTAAGGGTTTTAAGCTCTGTTGCCGTTTCATTCCGGGTCAGTGGAGATCTTCAAGCATTAGCAGTTCTCTAACAACTGGCATTTATTGATTAAGCAGTCCCTCCATTCATTAGAATAAACAGATATTTATTTTCTATAACTTCACTCTTCTTTACACTGGAATTCATTTCGCTTTATTGATTACACAACTAACATGGGAAATGAGAAAAAAAAACATCTACTCCACGATCAGAATTATTCATATGTTTCTCTTGATTTCAATTAACGACATAACTGTTGCCAAAGCATTATATCCGAAACAAATACAGCAAAATTTCTACAACAGTGTCATTCTAGACTATAAAATAACACACTAAAGACGTACCGAGCCATGTCACGCAGTGCTTTAATAGTCGAAAGGGCAAGTCGTCAGACTTCTAATCAGAAGATCTGGGGTTCGATCCTTTGCCTGAGAGTTGAAATTTACCGATATCCAGGGTCAATATGTCTGCAGAACTATCTGCGCCTAAACACCCTTTTGTATGTATACGCATGTACAACACTAAATATGTAGGTTAAACATCATGCACGTCATATTAATGTCCAGTGGATTATGGAAACATGAAAAAGACCCAGCATGCATGCCCACAAAATATGGAATATGCAGACTGTGCGGCAACATACCACCTCCGCAGTGTGTGCAAAACAACGTGCATACACGAGTTATCAAATACTTGATAAAAAAAAAAAATTAAATCTGCATGTGACAATGTGCACACACAGGCCTATATACACTCACTCCTCTAATCATCAGAAAATAGTCGCTTTCTTTTCAAGACTAAAGACAGCAGCCAGTTCCAGCCTCTGGGCAACAACGTGCATGCACGTGCACAAAGAATGGTGACGAGACTGCTGTTCATCTGTCTGTCGGCACTCGCTGGGAATCGTCTGACACTGCGGGCCCTGGGCTGGGATATTGGGTATTGCAATCATTCTTCCTTCCACCACAGCCGATACCGACATCCACTATGTTTGAAAAGGCATCTCTCTCTCTCTCTCTCTCTCTCTCTCTCTCTCTCTCTCTCTCTCTCTCTCTCTCTCTCTCTCTCTCTCTCTCTCTTATTTCGTTTTCGTAGCATCAGGCATTAGATAAATTGTGTGTGAAGGAAGGATGGATAAAGAGATATATGTGCATGTGAAGAATGGAGTGTGTGGCGTTTTCATTAAAACACTACCTAGGACGCGAAAACCTAGGTTTGGATCACAGATCGAATTTTTCTTCGTCTTCCACTGGACCTGAAGTGGTGGTCTAGTTGCTGGTCTTTTGGATGAGACGATATAACGAGATCCTGTGTGCAATAGGTACTCAGCGTACGTTAAAAATATCCCAAGGCAACAAAGGAGTTGTTCCTGGGAAATGTGGCAAAAGTCATTTTGATAGGTAAACAGAAATACACACACAAGAAGAATAAAAAGTGCAGCACTGCAGCGGTAAGCTATCTGACTCTGAGCAGAGCAGCCTCAATTTTACATGGAAAATTCTTTGTGACAAAGAAGCAAATGAACATTAAACTGTGGATGGTCTAACTCAAACTGAACAGCAAAGCTAAGTTTGATCAGCCTAGTTCAATGTCTCTTTTAAGTGCATCATTTTCAAATAATGTGTAACCGTTTTAATCTCTCAGTGTAGTTGCAGTCGCTATTATATATGAAAAAGACAACACTTTGCACTGGTTTCAAATGCATTCAGTTTCAGCAAACCTACAAACACAAAGATACACAAACGATTTAAAATGCAATTTGATTTCACTTACAAGAAAACATAAAAACACCACACTCGGTTTTACTGGGTGCTGCTCATGCATACCGCTAAATTGTTCTGTTACTTTGACAAAGGATTCGTGCGTGTATGAATTAAAAGGTGTGCTGAAAAGTAATCGTGTTTGAACATCTGGTAACCATGAACGTGTGTGTTATGTGTGTGTGTTGTGTGTGTGTGTGTGTGTGTGTTTGTGCGCGCGCCCGTGCGTGCGTGCGTGCGTGAGTGGTGTGTGTGTGTGTGTGTGTGTGCGTGCGTGCGGCGTGCGTGGTGTGTGTGTGTGTGTGCGCGCGCGCTGACGCGCGCCTACATCTGCGTAATACAAATAATTTGACATGATAAGGAATAAAAAGCATTTCTTCCCAAGGGTGATAAGCAATATATATGCATATTTATACAATATGAGAAAGAGCAGAACGCTATTGCATTAATTTTTAGACAAGCTTGTTGATTTGCACGTAACAGACAGAAATGGTTTTATAGCTTAAAAACTGAGTACGAATTTTTAATTCTCAGTCTTTCACATTACCTACCCCACCCGACATGTATGCACGTGCGCACATTAAAAAAATAATTTTCTGCAGCCCATGCAGTACTGGTCTCTTCATTTTTAGACCTGTTCTATATGAATAAGTCGCGCACGTGACACATTTCTGTAAATAATTGATCCAGGTCACTTTTGTTTGTTTGTTTGTTTGTTTGTGTGTTTCGCTTAATACATCAGCCATGAAGCATTACTACGAGCGTCAGACCTAACATTACGTATTCTTCAACACTATAACACCATAGTTCATCTGTTTTCATCATAGCGGTATGGGTTTCATATGTGTGCCTGCCTGTCTCTCATGTTTTTGTGAAGCGCTTATGGCTCTTACGAGATGAGACACTGTAATAGTAGTAGTAGTGGTGGTGGTGGTGGTGGTCGGCGTCGTCGTGGTCGTGGCGGTAGTGGTAGTGGTGGTGGTCGTCGTCGTCGGCGTCGTCGTGGTCGTGGCAGTAGTGGTGGTGGTGGTGTCGTCGTCGTCGTGGCGGTAGTGGTGGTAGTGGTAGTGGTGACGCTGCTGCTGCTGCTGGTAGCAGTTGCAGTAGGTTAATAACAGTAAAAATATTAATCAAGATTATTGTGACCTTACCATCTGCTTGGAACTATCATATACACACTGCACGTCTTCCTTCACAGATACACCCATATGAAAATTGCATCTTTCGTCGAACTAGAATGCTTATCTCGTAGCAGTCTATTATACGAGAGCTGTTGAGTTTTTAGGGTTTCATCAGGTCAATGGGCTGTATTCCACTTGTGTGCCTGTTCTGTCCACTTCTCAAAGCACTGTTCTGCGTTTGGGCCCGCAAACTGTTTCATCAATAAAACGAAAATGTCATCCACTCTCCATCTGACTGTCAATGTAGAAACGAAAGTTCTGGACTGACTTTTTTTCCCCACTCCTAGCCCTGTTTCTGAAGATGGGAATAGGGTTAACGTAACTGCATTTTGCTCTCTCAAAATAATAAATCTCTGGCTTTGAATTCATGATTTTGTATAAGTGTTCTATAAAATATTTTGATGGGGCAGAATAAACCAAATAGAGAAAATTACTGCAGCAATATTCAAAATGGATTGTTCTTTCATTGATTGGTATACATTCTTGTGTTTTGTTTTGACGTGATGTGCATGAACTGCGGTTACTTCTAGTGTATCTGCATTCAGTTGTGATATGCCATGCTCTGACTAACAATGTTCTGGAGGGTATGGAGCTGACAATGCTGCGCTTATGAATAACACAGCACCTGTGCCTTGCATTTAATATTTTAGGTTTGTGGCACGCAGAGAGATAAAAAGGGGAAAAGAGCTGTGGCCCATGTATTCAATATCGAGTTTGCTGTTATTCACAGATGTTATAGTGATGACTCCGCGGACGGATCAGTAATAGACTGTTCCTCTCGTTCCACAAGGTTACAAAATGGGATTTCGTACAACATGGTATCTTGGTGTGCCCAATTCAACCAAGGAAATCAATGATTATAGCCATTAACAGTCATTTTAATTTCTTTTTGTGGCCTGAAACATGAGATGATTGTTCTTTTCATTAGTAATTCCACTTTAGTTTCGTTTTGTTTCTCAAGCTGAAATGTACTGAGATGAATTGTCGACTTTTCGTTTTTGGCAATCAACAATCCGACTTGATCATCAGAGGGGCATGAGCACATTGACTCATTCAATATGCCCAAACAGTCTGTTTGCTGTTAATTACATCTTCACTGTCTTTTCCATCTTCTTTATTCTTTCCATACGTTTTGGATCTCTCTCTCTCTCTCTCTCTTTCTCTCTCCCTCTCTCCCTCCCTCTCTCTCTCTGTATCTATCTTTCTACTTATCTATCCATCTATTTATCTATATATACATATATATCTATCTATCTATTCATCAATCAATCTATCTATCTGTCTGTCTGTCTCTCTGTCTGTCTATCTTTCTACCTCACTGTCTCTCTCTCTCCCTTGCTCTCTTTCTCTCCATCGATTAGCAATAGCAGATACACAAACTGGTTAATGTCTATTCATTCATATGAATTAATTTCGCTTCCTTCACTCTTTTTTCTTTACTCTCGTAAATTTGAGATCATAATGGCAATACTAATCATCTTTTTGTGTCTTTCTGGTTAAAAAAAAAAAAAAGAATTTTAGCTAAGAAATCGAGATACCTAAGGATTATACGAAAGTTTACAGTTAATACTCTAGAGACTCCCACAAAAAAGTCTTCATTTCATCATGTCAGAAAAGGAAGAGATGGTATCCTAGTCTTGATTTGTGACTATCAGTCAAAGGTCAAGCACACAGCTTGCTGCTCCATAATTATCTTCATGTAGGCGGAATTATCTTGACGTCGGCTCAGATGAGACTCTTATATCAAGCATGAAAGATGGCAACATAACTAGGGACTGAAAACGAAATCGAAGCGGTCACGTCATACCGATAATTTTCTTTTCAATAATACTGTTCTCAGATATTATGACCGTGATTCAAAGACTGGGTCGTGTCCATTTAAACAAACTGTAAAATCTGGTTGGTTTGTATCAAAGTCTGTACACATTCATTCATATACACAATAAAAATCATTTTATCAATATTCATGAGTCAGAACCTGTAATTCAAATGTAAAAGCTGGGAAAGTAATTGAACTCTGTTTAAAGTTTAGACATATTCACCTATATAGAGCCGAGAAACACCTACTAAAACTTCTGGCATTTGGGGATGGCTTAAAATGTGGGCCATGCCCAAACAGATCTATACACATAGCCACATTTAGTTCACTGTTGATCCGTTTCTATAGGCTATAAATAATTACGTTACTGAATTGCCAAGCTATGCAGAATGTTCTGTAAACCATGCAAAGTGTTCTTTTCAGCATTATTATTTAAATTATCAATATCATCACATGTCAGTCAGTGATACTACTCAATCACTTTTCTTCCGTCCTTGAAAACTAGTGCCTGGGTCGTGTCATGGTGACTTATTAATAGGTGTTTCAGACTGGTATACATGTATGTACAGGTGCAATGAAAGGACAATTTTCACAGCACCCATGGACATCAAACGGTTTCAGTGCTTGAAGTCTAGATTTCGTTATTTCCCATTATCACCATAAATATTTGGTTCAGCCTGTTTACACTGTTACTGCGGGTCGAACTTACAATCTGTGACGTCCACACTTTACCTTCTGTGCCAAGCGGAGAAAAAAGAATAAAGGAATGTCATTTGCTGTTCTAAAGAGGTTTGGTATGCATTGTAAACGTTTACACAAAAATTAAAGCAAGTCCACATACCTGGACATTTATGAGAAAGTCAAAGAGAAAATGGTGTTTGTTATGAAACTAAAAATAATCGTCAGGGGCACACTGACAGGTCAGAAGTGAGAACAAAAATCTTCTTTTCCTTCTAATTAAAAGAAATTAGAAAAATTCAAAATTTCTAAGACAAAAAAATATGTGCTACTACATTTAAACAAAACTGAAAATTAGCAATATGTTCAGTTCAGCCTGTTGCGTCTGGTTTTTTTGTTTTGTTTTTTTTTTTTTACATCGAATGAATTGCTGTACAAGATATGTTGGAACATTTCAAAGGGTCTCGGAGTCAGTACAAAATGTGTTCGAATATTTCGAACGAAGTCAGGGTCAATGTTACTGGCTTTGTTAAACCTCGTCCTGATACACACATTATGCAGCTATGTCAAAGTCAGTTTTATTTCTGGATGGCTCCATATTGGCGCTTTCAAGATTCAAGGCCTAAAATGTATATATCCTTATAATCTAAGTGTACCAACGGGAACTGGTCTACAAACATGCATCACACACACACACACACACACACACACACACACACACACACACACACACACACACACACACACAGAAGAAAGAGAGAGAGAGAGAGAGAGAGAAAGAGAGAGAGAAAGAGAGAGAGAGAGAGTGACACATACACAAAGAGACTTTTCTCTACTCACAGCACGATGATATGAATATGATAGATTTCGAAGATACCATCCAAAAGAATTCTAATATCCCTGAACGTTTAAAGGGTAAAATTCTTAAAGAATTTTTAAAAAAACGATTTTTGTTCACTAACATCATCTGTACAGAAAACAGACATCAGATTATTAATCAAATACGAAAGGCATCAGAAGATGGACCAGTCACAGAAGACTACAAAACATGTGTCAAACATGAGGGGGGAAAGTAAACTATGATATTCATAAAAGACAACAAAAAGACAAAGCTAGAAAAGACTGGAATATAAACTATCAATCAAAACTGCAGAAAGTAAGCTGCTCAGACAGAAAAGCAGAACATCATTCAACACAAAAAGATACATGATTTTGAGTCAATAATACAAAATCTCACGTTAAAACGTCACAATGTGACGCAACATTTTTTTTTCCGACAGCTCGAGCAAATTAGAAATAATCGTAAGCTTGATAAAACTGTTTACAATTAATATGTGCATGAGTTGCAAGTTTTGCTACTGACAAAAATATGTGTGCTGCACGTGCACCAGTGTCACCCCAATCATCGTGTGCTGCTGTCATCCACCCAATGTACATTGCTCATAACACAAGCTGTTTTTCTATAGACTGTCTCCAAGAAGAGTGTATGGAAAGGCATGGCCTGCATTTAACACATGGATTTGAGAGAAAATATTTTCAAGTTTATGTGACTGAGGAAGACAAAAATATCTTCCTCTTTGGTGGCAAGAGGAAGAGAATAATGACGATAAGAAGGAGAAGGAGAATAATAGGAATGCCTCCTCCTCCTTCTCCTCTTCTTCTTTCTCTTCTTTTCCTCTTTCTTCGTCTTTTTCTCCTTCTTCTCGTCGTCATCCTCCTCCTCTTTTGCTTCTTTTTCTTTTTATTTTCATTACATCCCCTTCATAGTATTGTGCGTAAGCCAACAACCGGGTGCAGTGCACTGTATGATACATTACATAGATATCAACCATGTACATCGATGTTTTCTGACTGTCCTGTCACCTTTAATTCATTGTACTTGGGCGACAAATAGAAGCTTTTATTTTAAGTGCGTCCCAACAGTGCAGCGCTGCCTACTTTATCATTAATTTTTGTTGTTCTCTTCTTCTTCTATTCACGTGTGTGTTCATCTATGAGAGTATTTTGGGACAACTTCTTCGTGGGCGTGGTTCTTAACATGTGTGCGAATATCAACCGAGATGACCGTGTTACTGATCACACAATTAGTAAAACGTCGTACCAATTCTGATACAAACATCATAGCTCGATTGATTGCTTCACTAGATTGCATTCCACTTGGTTTAAGAACATGCCCCTTACGTTCCCTCCAGGGCGTCTGTTCATTAGGTCTGGTACTATCCATGAGGCCTGTTTATCAAGATCTCTAGTGGGCAGCCTCAGTCAAGGGAAGACAAGCACGGACAAAAAAAAACTGTGCATAACAAGTCATGTGTAATATATGTGGTGCGTACAACTAAGTACAAAAATATAAAGCCTGATAATGATGATCATGATAAAAAAAATTTAACATTAAGATAAGAACGATAATGATTAAGATGAAGAAGAAGACGAACATAAAAACGTAGATGGCGATCTTATACGTCATAGATACGCTTTTGCAACGCATTACCTCCTAACCATCTAAATTAAGTTCTGCCTCTAAAGGCTAATGGATATGAGGGGTGGGGGCAAAAATCAGGACATTTCTCTATCTTTTCACTTGCTTAAATCTCTCTCTCTCTTCTCTCTCTCTCTCTCTCTCTCTCTCTCTCTCTCTCTCTCTCTCTAAATATACATGTATATATGTATGTATATGTATATATATATATATATATATATATATGTATGTGTGTATGTATGTATGTATGTATGTATGTATATATTTATATGTATGTGTGTATGCATGTATGTATGTATATATATATATGTATCATTGTATGTGTGTATGTATGTATGTATGTATACATACATACATAAATACATACATACATACATAGAGAGCGAGCAAGCGAACGGGACGGAGAGAGAGAGGGGGTGAGAGGGACGGACAGACAGACAGACAGAGTCAATAGGGCAAAATTAAATATCAAACCAATTTTGTATTTTCGTATTTATATTGCGGCCATGTGGTCTACTTCGAATTATTCGATCTACAGCACACACCGCCCGATGATATCGTGGAAAGTGAAACTGGTCAATAATGCAATCTTGACCATACACTCACATAATTATGAATCTATTCCTGGATCTATCGATCATTTTTCATTCCTTCTATACATCTGTATCTCAGTTATTAATTCAGAAATGAACTTGTGTACACATAAACATATACTTCAAAGACCACATAGCAAACAATGTAGAAAATAGATTGTATTTTTGGGGGGTTGTCGTAACTGATTTACCTTTCGAAATTTATTTAGATTGCTCTCAACTGATAAAGTGCGTCCCAACAGTGCAGCGCTGCCTACTTTATCATTAATTTTTGTTGTGCTTCTTCTTCTTTCTATTCACGTGTGTGTTCATCTATGAGAGTATTTTGGGACAACTTCTTCGTTGGCGTGGGTTCTTAACATGTGTGCGAAATTCATGTGCATAAAAAAATCTTGCTTTATCATCTCATCCGAAAGCTCAATATGTAGATCTCATACAGATTTTTTTTTACAATTGAGCACTCCATCAGACGAGAGCGGTAGGTCCTAAAGTTTGGAGGGGGAAGGGTTCGTTTGTTTGTTTGTTTTCATCATGCCAGCTACCATATCTGGCTAAAAGTTTAATTTTGTTGCCCCTCCTTCCCTTCGCCCCCCCCCTCCCCCCGCCCCCGCGGCTTTTTCATCAACGGTATGGAAAATGTCCTCTCTTCAGTCAATTGTCAACTTGAATATGAAGGAGTTTTTTTGTGTGCGTGCGTGTTTTTTTTGTTTGTTTGTATTTTTGTATTTTTGTTTGTTTGTTTGTTTGTTTGTGTGTCTTCTTTTTTAACTTCATCCCTTTTCATCCTGAACATGATTTATATAAAGTGGTTACGTATTTCGGAAGGTTTCTTTCTTTCTTTCTTCTGCCCCAGCGCAAGAGTGTTTCAGAGAGAACGTTGAGTGTAAAAAAATCACAACTTAAATGAAATTACCAAACGGTAGATTTCTCTTGAGATTTACCATTTCACTTCTGAGCTTATATTTTTGGTTTGCTGGCTGTTAGTTGGTTGGGTGATAATCGGTTGTATGGTTGAATTATTTTCCGATAATAATTGTTTTGATACGATTAACGTTCAGTAATTCCTAAGCAAATCGTGAGAGAGAGAGACAGACAGACAGACAGACAGAGACAGAGACAGAGAGAGAGAGTCTAGCAAACAGTGGTCCAAAATGTAAGCGATGCCCAATTTTATTTGAATATCTATAAGTTTCAAATCTATTTATTAAAGTATTTTGAAGCTTTATTCAGTTCATTGCATATCCATTCCTATAAGCTATTAAAATCCACAAGGTAGTTAAATTGCCAAGCTGTGCAAATTAACAATACCAGCATAAGCAATGTCAAGGCGGTAGTACAATTCAGTTAACTTACTGCATGCCTGGCTGACTACCTGAGGATACTGACTGATTCAATGAGGTGCTGACAATTGTGTACACGCGTATGATGGCAAAACAGTTGATATGTGACATATTTAATATTTAAGTAATTTCTTTCCATCAAATAAAAAAATAACTGATCTTTTTAGAAAATTGGACATCATCAATGTTTCTTTTAGATTCCTTTTTAATAAATGTACATACACAATAGATAATCTTATCAGGAAACATCCACATCACAAAGTTACTTTTTACCAAACAAATAAAAAAACATTATTTTCAATAAACCTTACAGTCTCATGTGCAATTTTTGCTCTCCGCCAAGTGTGTGTCAAGTGTGAGGTATTGTCTAGCTAACACCTCAAGCTTCACAGGCTGATTTCGTCTAATTTCCTATCTGGGTTTTTGCCTGACTGCTCTCACTTGCCTCCTCATTCTATCTCATCCCGGCCCTGGCCTTTCTCCGCTCACTCCCACACCCATTCCTACCCCCATTTAGAAATAAAACTTTCCTTGAAATTAGATCGTAGTAATTACATATTGTCCACATATTTCTAACACACTAACACCCCGCAAATAAAATGAGAAAGAAACGGATAAAAAAAAGGATAGACTCTACGAGAGAGTGCCAATCATCTGAAACAAATCTCTAAATCTAGGTACACTCATGTTTTTTGGCTAAAACTTCTTTAACAAAATGAATCTTTTTTTATCCCCTCCCTTATCATGAAATCTCATTTCTTCGTTTTGTAATATGCATGTCCTTATTTCCATTTATATACATTGTCAAATAAACACCAGTGCGCTCGCGTACGGGTAAGCTTTTTAGATATGTTGTTTCAGAAAAAGAGAAACTCAGAAAGGGAGAGATTTTTACATCACGGCAGCTTTTATTTTTTCACATTTTTTTCTTTTCTATAATAACGTGCATTTGTATGCAACGGCTCACATGTCTAAGTTATGTTTCAAATTATACATATAGATTTGGCGATAACATTCTGGACACAGACAAAAACTATGGTCTCTATAATGAAAAAAAACTATAAAGATATAGATAAAACAATTTCTAATTTTCTCGCATCCTCCACTATGTTTAAGTGGCATTTCCTCATATCATTCATTCTGACTCATCAACACCCACCAAAATCAGGCACATTGCTTTGCAGTCCCAATGCTTAGGAATCACAAGAGTCCATGGTATCGAGGAACGTTTTTGACATGTTTCATACCAAATCCTGCAGTGCTACCTGGTCATTTGTGTGGAATTCCATGAGCCTTTTGTGGCAACATGTGAAGAACAGTATCTTTTATGCTTCTAACTATTTAGTGACAAACTATTTTTTCTCGCTATGGTAGACATGTGCTGCATACAATGAAACAGGACACGTCCATTCAACATCACACATTTACGACTATTGAAGCACGAGCCAAATCAGACAAGTAAAGGCATCTCCACAAACAATACTTTAAAACTTGTCTGCATTACTTTTACTACCGTTTTGGTATCTTAAGTCCACTGTGGCATCCATAACAGGCCCTGTTCATTTTATTCTTTAAACGTTTGATTTCTCACCGGCATAGATCTATTTAAAATTCAGACAAAGATTCAGCAGATCTAGCTTAAAAGTTTAAAAGTTTCTGCAAACATGGTTCCTTCAAAATTACTAACGTTTCTCTGACACAAATTGAACCATTCTTCATGTTTTTATAGCCTGTTTTTTTATGTCGTGTACTTCATTAAAACCCCTGACATGACATATCATGTCTTAGTTATACAACATCACGAAACAGTTTTAGCCCTCACCAAAAACAAAACAAGAAGGAATACTGGTGTTTCACACTCTCGCTTTTTTCCAGACTGTAGACAACGAATAAAGTTTTACGGCTGTTTCATTAAACATTAAGAATCATCTTCTGACAAACATTTCAAATAAAACATTCTAGGGCTGCTACAACCTTCCCTCGGGTGATCTGAGAGAGGGTTGTCAGTCGTAATGTCTTCCAAAATTGAGTTTCCCAGCCAATCAGTAACTGTGTATTGTTTTGGCAGTCTCGTCTGAATTGGCTTGAATATTCATGTAGTTGTAAAATGATTTTGTCGCAGGATTCTCCAAATTTTCCGATAACACTTTGTTTGAGTCCATGAAATTTGTGAAAGAGTGGTGTCACTTGTTGTTCTGGTGAGCAATGTCACTGAGTTCTATGCTTAAATTCTCAGTCTGGTGATGTTAAAACTTAGTGAATCATAGGTTATGCACTCCCCTCCTTCCATTTCAAGACCTTATCAGTTCATGGGGTTGTGAGCAGGCTCAAGGAATGCGCCAGATAATAATGGCGAATTGGGTTGAGCGCAATGAACTTGTCCGAGTGAAAAAAATCTCTTGAATTCATTGAACGTATGGACTTGTCCTTGTGCAAACAATCCCTCTTGAATAATACTCAAACCCAAATCCGCAATGAAGAGGAGATAGATACTGCACTCATAGTGCTGGCCAAATAATGAGAAAAGTTGAGGTCTCTACCATCTCATTCCCCTATGAGGAGTGCAGGGGAGAGCAAGACCTATGAATCATTCAGCTGACACTACCAGGCAGGCGAGTTCGTCAAAAGGGTAATTTTTCCCCGATATTTTAGTAAGAAAATTTAAGCAACGCACGTTATATGCTCTCTATAATTTTCCATTGCTTTTATTCTTTCTCCCCATTTATAGCCGTGTGCGTGTGTGTGTGTGTTGTGTGTGTGTGTGTGTGTGTGGTGTGTGTGTGCGTGCGTGCGTGCGTGCGTGCGTGCGTGTGTGTGTGTGCGTGTGTGTGTGTCTGTTTTAGCGCTTAGATTTGATTTTATCAAGATTTTGCGCTATATAAATAAAATATTGTTGTTGTTTGTTGTTGTTCTCTGTTGTAAACGGCTGTTAAGTCAGTGGAAACGAGTTATTCTTTCCTCAGTATATTTACAGCTAACTTGAGAGAGTATGTTCAATTTATCTCAACTCTTGAGTGATCGTTAACACCTTAACATTAACAACCTTATCTGGCTTTCGTGGTTGCCTGGACTATTAACAACATGAGCTAGATGGAATTTTTCCAATCATTTCACGCAGACAGCAAAGTCGGTCAAAACAGTAACGTCCAGACCTGTTCTTGAGGCCAAAGTGACAACCTAACTTCAGAACCATACACTACCAACGTACTGAACAGTGCAAAATTACCACTAGGTGAATCATAGCCAACAGTCCCTTAGTAAGATCGTACTTCTGCATACCGTTGTGAATGTGAAGAGTCATGATGTCCAAATGACATATTTGTCTAGAGCTGTAAACCTCACTCCGTGTGGTTGTAGTTCAAATACTTGAAAGTGCTTTGTGTTTTATTATGATTGGGAATCTAGTCTGAGAACAAGTTCTGGTTTTCATACTACATTATGTTTTTTAATGAAGTGGAAGATTAAAACTGCTATGATTCTCCAACAGGTAGCAAGTTTGATTTAAGTACTTTAATGTATCAGATAATAGTCCGTGTCATTTAAAAGTACATGTGAGAGAATGTCTATTCTGTTTGCAAGTCTGTCTGTGTCTGTGTATTTCTGTGGTGTGAATTCATGTGGCCTGACCATATAGACAGCGAATATAACAAGAAGAAGACTCTCTCTCTCTCTCTCTCTCTCTCTCTCTCTCTCTCTCTCTCTCTCTCTCTCTCTCTCTCTCTCTCTCTCATTGTGCATCTGCATCTGTGTGATGTGGTGTATATGTATGTGTGTGCGTGTGCGTGCATGTGTGTGTGTGTGTGCGCGCGCGTGTGTGTGTTGTATGTGTGTATGTATGTATGTATGTATGTATGTATGTATGTATGTATGTATGTGTGTTGTGTGTGTGTGCGTGTGTGTGTATATGTGTGTGTGTGTATATGTGTATATATTTGTGTGTGTGTGTGTGTGTGTGTGTGTGTGTGTGTGTGTGTGTGTGTGTGTGTGTGTGTGTGTGTGTGTGTGTGTTGTGTGTGTGTGTGAGAGAGTGTTGTGTGTTTGTGTGTGGTGTGTGGTGTGTAGTTTCATTTTGCAAAAGAAGATAACGGACAAAGAACTCAAGAAAAACAAATTTCAAAAAAGCACTCTTAAATTTCTAGCCACACATCACAGGTGCTCATCAACAACATGTCAACCTGGTGGAATATGTGCATCACACGAATGTCATGAAACTTCCATCGAATGCAAAAAGACTCCAAAGAATACTGTTTTGGGAGCCTACACGTCCCCCAAAAAATAGGATGGAGAGGAAATTAAACCTGCTCAGAACATAAACATTTTTCTCACCCTTTCAGTAAAGGAAAATAATTCGGGTTCTTACTATGGGCATCTCCTAGGAGAATTCAATCAGAATAATGTAGGCTGATAATGGGTGAACTTTATAGGGTCCACTTGTGTCCGTTTACGAATGCGAAAGTCTGGGTGTAAATGACTAGCATCACGAAACTCTAGCGACAGCAAAAGTCCTCTGTCAATCAAGTATTTCGGCCATTGATTCCTAATACACTAAGGGGGCCTAAATTGTATCTCATAATGAAAATCCATACACAATTTTTTTTCACCATCAAACTGTGGACAGTCATAAAACAGTATGGTTTGCATGCATTAATTTGTTTATGGTGTGTCACCTTTCTACACTTTGGATATGATTGCTTGAGTTACAGATCACTATCTATCAACTAATCAAGTGACATGTCTCAGAAGAGCACAAGGCAAGACCAAAAGGGACATGATTAGAAACGAACAGATCCGAGAGATGATTGGAACAACACGCATCAATCATTACATCACACAACAACGGATCAAATGGTTTTGCCACTTGACCAGGTTGCCAGTCAAGCAGCCAGCCCTTCAAGCTTACAACACCAGATGCCCGGGCTTCAGATTCAATGGAATACCACGGTGGAGCTGGATAGATGGAGTGGCAGACACACTCCAAATATGAGCCAGGCTTTCCATTCAGCTGCAGATTACAGCTTCATCCCCACGACACCTCCCGATATAACCAGAAAAAAAAAACAGAAAGTAAATGGTAAGAAGGTGTATATGCTCCTTAAGAAAAACTTCTTATATGTTTTTTGGACGAATGAGTGCTCCATCATATGACAGCTGTACGTTATAAACGCCTCTGTGTTTCATTATACAAAGCATTGTATTCAGCCAAAAAGTCTTTACTCTGTCTCCCTGACATAAGGGTGCATTGCGTGCGAGCCTGCAGCGTTTTCATCAGCAGAATGGAAAATGTCATCCTGTCTCCAGCCAAATGTCAATTCTGACACGAACGAGTTCCTGTATTCTTACCTTTTTTTATCAGTAATGATGATGGGATAGCGTAGCAGTCAAAGCATTCACTCACAGGAAAAAAAACCATGATTCAGTATGATCGAAGATGGTTGCAAATTCATGATGGGTCACCGCGTTCCACTCAGTGATAGATTGATTACACCATCCTAGTTCACCCCACAGCAAAAGGGTATACGCACCTCTTTAGGGACATGGAAGACAAATAAAACAAGGGACAGGACAGAGCTATGCCGTTATAATGCTGGGCCCTAGAGAAATTCACGTCTGTAATACCTCATTTCTCAATGACTGGTCAGATCAGGCGAAATATAATTTACCTTTGCTCGGCATGATTATATTAGTTGATACTCAATCAGTCAATGATACTTTTATCTTAAATTCATGTTTATAATTTCAAATGGGAGATTTCTCTAAGGGGTTTGGTATTTTGCATATGGAATTGTGTAGTTTCTGTCTTCCTTTCCACTCTGTCCATCCTCTACTAATGATCTCATGATTATTCATTTGTAATTATCATTCGGCAGGTTGAGAGAGACAGAGACAGAGAGACAGAGAGGCAGACAGAAGGAGAGAGAGAGAGAGAGTGCGAGAAGGAGACAGATAGACAAAAAATAGACAGTCATAGAGGGTTAATATGCAAGAATCAAGGCCTTGGTTAGAGCAAAGGCATTTTATGTCCTGGCACAGTGCAATGTTTTCCATAGAATCCAGTAACTTGCCATCTTTTGAGTGAGAGAAAGAGAGATCTCTATGTATGTTTGTATGTGTGTTCGTATATGTTTGTGCATTTGTGTATGACTGCAGAGGAAAATAGATACAGACAGAGAAATGAAGGGTGATAAGCAGTATAGATGCTCTTTTTGTTGGAGACTAGAATTCGTAGCCTGCCCAAATAAGTAAACATTTGAACATTAGAAAAAGAATGTTCATGTGCAAAGTACTTGACACCTACTTTGAAACAATTTTTATTGAGTGTATGTTTGTATGATCTACAGTTTTCTACGCTAATGAATGTCTTGTGTAAGTCTTTTCAAATGCCCAAGAGATGGGGAGAGAGAGAGAGAAAGAGACAGAGAGAGCGAGAGACAGACAGACAGACAGAGAGAAAGACAGATAGAGAGAGGGAGAGAGAGAAAGACAGAAGGAGTGAGAGAGAAAGAGAGAGACAGAGAAAGGGAGAGAGAGAGCTAAAAAACAAGGAAACAGGTCAGACGAGAGGTCCATAAAATTAGGTAGGGAACAATCAAAAGCAATATATTTATTGCTCAGTTTCCAGTCATTTTATTCTCGTTGCCCCATCTTCTGCCCTTTTAATGGCTTTGATTACATGCCACTCATTCTATCTCCTCAGCATACAACCAATACTAAGTTCAGTCAGTCAAATCCCAGTGTCAGGAAGTCCATGAAACCCAGCTCTGTCAAGACTATCAGCGGCAGAGGACTCTGCATTGCTGCTGGTTCACTTCCGTAAAGTTAAACAATGCGTGCACTGATCCTACACAGTTTCCCTTCATTTGCCATGGAACAGTGACACTCAAAAGAAAGGACAGTTCAACTCTTTCTGTGGACTAACTCAACCACAGCAACTATAGTCCAAAAGCAGGCACAAGCTATGTGTCATACTATTTCTTTCAATAAAGGAAAGTATGAAAAGATTCAGCCATTTTCTAATCTTTTCAGCAAAGGCAAAATTATGATTACTTTATCTCGTTACGTTTTGTTACACGAAAAGAAATAAAACCTTATCAGAACAGATCTATATCACAAAGTTTTTTATTTCAACAAAAGAATGAAAATACTACTTTTAATATACATTACAAATTCACGCTGAGCAAGTGCGTTTCATATGCGGAAGCGTCGTCTAGCTAACGCCTCAAGCTTCGCGGGATGATTTTGTTTAATATTTTATCTAAGTCCTTGACTGATTGGTATTCTTCACTACCCCTTACCCCTGCCCCCCTCCCCCCCCCCCCCTTTCATTTCTCCCCGCCTTTCTCAACTCGTTTTTCCCTTTTAAGAAAACGATTGTTGAAATCAGATCAGTGTAAGTCTTGTGAAATAAACTTGTTATAACTGTACTGTGTTTTCTGCCTTCTCAATTCAATTTTCAGACTAAATTGCTTTTCTTACACCCCCCCCCCCCCTTCTCAAAGAAAGTTTGTCAGAAAAGAAACACTTAAAAAGACAGACAGGCAGACAGAACTATGATTTCTCAGTAATGGGGAGCTTATGTTCCTTTACAGCCATTGTCCTATTTCCATAAAGATAGCGAGACATTATGACACTTTCAGATTTTAACAGAGAGAGACAGACTGACAGACAGACACACCGACAGACAGACAGGGACACTGAAAAACAGAGGGAGGGAAAGACTGACAGCTTTACAGACAGAGAGAGAGACAGAGAGACGTACAGAGAGAGGCAGAAGAGGAGTAGAGACGTGGCACAGATTGGGAATGAAGCACATAAAGAAACAAAGACAGACAAGAACACGAACATTGACAAAGAGCAGACAAAGGCATAAACATTGACAGAGTGAAGACAGGCAGACAGAAACACAAAGACATGCGGGCAGGTGGACAAAATCTACACACTGAAAACTGGCTGACAGTATTAGTTATTACATGGAAACACACACATAGTAACAGACAAGCTAGGCAAGATCAACCAACCAACTAAAAAACGACCAACCCACCACTCACCAACCAATCAACAAATCAACCATCAACCAAGCCACCTTCTCATCAATTAACCCACCAACCAACCAACCGATCCTGGAACGAAAAAAATTATTAAAAAAAAAAAGCCAAAACCTCCGACTGAAAAGAAGGAAAGATTTCCTCTATCTCCACCCTAACCATCTCCAATCCTTCTTATCCCAGTCTTTGCATACAACCTGATGCCGTATAAATTGATACCTAAATGTAATAGGCCTAGATCTAGATCTAGGTTGTGGACACCAAGCCTTATGGCTTCTTATCAGTCCTTTTCATGATAGCTTATATCTTTTAGATCAGCTATAATGATTTTTTTGTTTTATTGATAGCTTATACCTTTTAGATCGCTAAATGATTTTTGTTCTGTTATATGACAGATTACTGAGTACAGTATTTCATATGTTTCTTTTGTCCATTCAATCCACACTTCAGTACATGGAGATCTGAAAGTTTGTCTCGTGGTAAGAATTTGAGCAGTTCCAGATTGTATTTTGTTAATGTACTTGACAGTAAATGGTTCCAGTGCTTTCTTACTTATACTGTTTGACAAAGAAAATTTTCTGAATTTTAGTCGTGCAAAGTTATGCAAAACTCTTATGACTGTGGAATTATTTTACTTCGACCTATGAATGCAGTCAGGCAATCTTCAGTCCCATGAAAAGAAAGCAGGATTGTCTGTCTTGCAAAATGGTAAGGGAAAAACAAACAAACAAAAAAAAACAGACAAAATGAAAAAAAAGACTTTATTGCACCGAATTATCTGTCTAGTCTCAAACAACACAAACGAATTTGTTTTGTTTTCTTATAATCACCATGACATGCGGGTGGAAAAAAGAAACAAGTTCTCCCCACTTGTTCCGTTGGTGTGGCCAGTGCATTTATTATTAATACAATAGCTTTTATTTTCCTGTCAAAGAGATAGTTTTTTTTATGTAAAATAAAGTCATCCCCATATTCCCACTGCTGTGCAAATGAACTTTGATACTGAAAATCACCATCCAATTTTCTTACTTTTGTCACTACATAGTTTCTAGATGCCTGTTTCATATGAAGATAAAAGTATGCAAAAACTCCATCTGTTACTCTTCTGTTGAAATTAGTTATAACAATTAAAGAATAAGCACTTACGTATAAAGAGAGCCAATAACTGGGAGATTTTTAGGGAGGCTGAAAGAAAAACCTTTCCATGGAAAAACAAGCTGACCTTTTTCATGGACGTTTTGCTTCTCTTGACCTGGAGCTTGTTCAACGGTTGTGGCTGTATATAATCCATTATCGGCTTCAGAACAGCTTCACACAATACTCCAAAAAGGGAAACACACAAGCTGAGACAGTTCACGTAGAATGCTTCAAATCTGCATAATGGCCACAGTTTGAATACTGATGGAAACAGTAATGCAGAAGACGACTCCGTGTTCTTTGCAATGTTGCAATGTGATTTACCAAGCGGCCACAATTCAAAAACTAACGAAAACAGTCGATTATACCGGGAGAAGTCATATCAGAACTGATCAAGATGCTCATAAAATCACTATTAAAACACTGGGAACACTGACAACGCATCCTAAAATCATTATTTGATGAAGTCTCTAAAAATACAGTCCACTACTGACTTTTTTTAAAGACCTGTACGAAATGGGGAGAGGTTATACCTGAACAGACCAAATAGATCTAATCATTAAGTTCACTATCGTCAGAACAAAGCAGCCAAGGCAGACTTATTCCTTAAAGATTGTAATGTTTCTTTGATGAACTCTTTCTGTACCTTGATACTGTCCATACACCTTCGCTCCAGATTCTTATTTTGCTCTAAAAAGGCACTTGCCTGATGATACTAACCATTAAACCGATCATCACTCAGAAAAATGGCGATGGACGAAAATGGTTATGGATTCCGGCAGACTTTATCATTCAAACGTCAACATACTCTCCCGACTTTTAGCTTTTTTCGCTCTCTCTTAACAGAGTAAAAAGCATTAGATCTAATATTTAATCACAAGCTTCCGTCTTTCCATTCGTAAGGTATGTTACTTTAATAGTTATTTAGCTACTTCCCAAGTACCGTTTCAGTAAAGTTCACCGCACATTCAATCTTTCTCTGCACACTGCAACCTTCAGCCAGCCTACCCTTATTTTCTTCGTGTCTGCACTTCAGTACGTTATCACTTATATGGAAACATTTTCAGTACAATATGTGTGTTCAGAAATGCAAACTGCTGATATCATAAACTTTTCAGCGTCAGATCAAAACCGAAAATATACTAGCACCAATCATCGTCCAATGTCGTTTCGCATTGTCACAGTATCATTACATTTCAACACACCGCGTCACTGTCTTCCAAACACAGCAGACGAGATTTCGGTTTCACATACATATACCGTATTTGCACAGTTCAAAAGTTTGTTTCCATTTCATTTCGTAGTCTACACACGTAAGAATCTTTCACACACAGTATTTTTGAAAAAAAATTTTTTCCCGGGCTAGTGCCAACAACACCTTCGTTTAGTCAAAATTAATCAAATCATTAATCAGACGTATCCGCCCGCCTGGTGAAAATTTTGCAGACGACATGACGTCATTCAAACAAAGTACCCTGACAAAAATGCACGAACAGCACGAGTTTCACGGTGCGTGCATTGTAAGCTTGAAGACTTATTCGGCTGCTTCCGGTTTGCCGTCAATATATAATTAGCTACAATTAGAAAATAGAGAGTCAAGCCATTGTAACAATATTCTTTCATTCATTTATAACACAAGTGTTCTGATTGTTTTGCCTCGTACTCAAAAATTCAGGTTTCGCCATTTTCAAGATTACTGTGACTTTGAAAAACATCAGATTAAACGCAAGTCGACGTGTAGTGAGAACAACAGAGGAGTGCCACAAGAGTGAAAACAGAATATAAATATTGTTTATGATTCCTGAAAAATCGCTGTTCACAAAACTTTCTCAAAAGTGCTGATTTTAGGCTCTCTTTTGTCCTCTGAGACCCTGACCTTGGCGTCTTTTCCAAATTTGGTAAAATATGATATTATGAAATCATGATTTATTGAGAAAATTCCATGTGAAATTTTAGCAGCCCTAGAAGATAATCGAGACTTTGTGCTTCTCAAGATCACTATATATATAACCTTCAACAAGCATCAAATGAAATTAAACTTGACATGAAACGAAGATCATTGATAGCAGCTGCCTTACTGAGATTGCTGTCATTAAGATTTAATATCTTAAGTCCGTTGTGATTTGCACATTGCGCCAGGCACTTTCAAGCACCACATTTTTAGATCTATAAAATTCTTTAAAATATGTTTAGTTTACATATTGAAAAGTTTTTCCAGACATTAATTTTTCAGATATCCAAGGACTTGTTTGCCACACAATGATGTCAAATGTTCTCCTTGTCTTTACAAAACTGGAAAGAGAAACATTATTTAGTATGAGTATTGTGTGTTTTCACGCAGCGTCGTTAAAAGTCCGATATAATGCAGCCTACCTGAGCTATACAACGTCGCAAAGAACCAAGCACACATCATAATACAAAACAAGAACAAGCGGTATTGACTAACCCAGACACTTTATGCTTGCCTATGGACTGCAAAGACAGTTTTACAACCGTTTCATGACAATGAACAATTATATCCTGAAACGATTCAAGAGAAGACACATCATGGCTGCTATACCTTCCCCCAGGTGTTTGAATCATAATGTCTTTAGCATGTGGTTTCCTGGATGATTAATTCCATTATTCAGAGCTCTGACACAGTCTCAGTCTGTCTGTGGACTTGGCTTAGATATTTACGTCTGTTTGCAAGATTTTGCTGTATGTAGGCTCTTCCCTGGTGCCCACGAATCAGATCCCCAAGCTATGGGTAAATAGCTCCACTGCCTTGTGGACATCTCGGGAGAGAGTAAGGCTAAGGGAGTTAACCCTAAGAAAAAAACGATGGAAGGCAAGGGGAAACCACCATCGTAGTTTTTCCCCAGGAAAACCATGGACAGGAGAAAGAAAAAGAAGAAAGTTAACGACGTCAATAGGTGCTCCTGCGGAGCACCTTCGTCCGGTAGGGACTGTCATGCGGCGCAGGTGACACCAGACCGTCAGCCAGCTACTGCGACCAAAATCAAAATTAAATTCAAAATAGCAACATGGAATATAAGAACAATGCTACAGAAAGGTAAATTAGACAACATCAAAATGGAGATGGAAAGGCTTAACCTTAGTATTTTAGGACTGGGGGAAGTGAGATGGAAGGGGGCAGGCATGATAACATCAGGGGAATATACAGTGATATACTCTGGTGGTAATTCACATGAAAGAGGAGTAGGCATCATAATGGACAAAGACAAATCAAAAGCAGTTAAGGGATACTGGGCAGTGTCCGACAGAGTTTTACTGGTCAAATTCGTAGGCAAACCTTTTGATATCAACATCATACAGGTGTATGCACCAACATCCGCAAGTACTCAGGAAGACATCGACAACTTCTACGAAGTTTTAGAGATGGCCAAGGTCCAATGTAAATCACAGGAAGTTACAGTCATAATGGGAGATTTTAATGCTAAAGTGGGACAGGATAGGGTGGAGGATACATTGGACCTCATGGCCTTGGTGCACAAAATGAAAGAGGGGGAAGCTTGTAGAATGGGCACAGATGAATGAGAAAATAGTAGGAAACACCTAGTTTGAGCAGCCTAACAGAAGAAAATGGACTTGGATGAGTCCAGGAGATAATACCAAAAATCAAATTGACTACATCCTGATCAACAAAAGATTTAGAAATTCTTTACTGTCAGCAAAAACACTACCAGGCACAGACTGCAACAGTGACCACAATCCGGTAGTGGGAAGGTTTAGGCTGAAATTGAGGAAAAGGAAAAAGACCAAAAGCAACATCAAACTAAACCTTGGACTCTTAAAGTCAGATGAAATGATACGTCAAAAATTTAATGTACATGTTCAAAACAAATTCAGTGCTCTGGAAGACTTTGGTGACAGTGAGGAACAATGGACAAAGTTGAGAAGTTCTATCAATAAAGCTTGTGAAGAAATCCCTAAGGCAAATAGAAAAGCAAAAAAGAGTTGGATGACTAATGAAATTTTGGGCCTGATGGAGGAAAGGAGGAAGGCAAAGAGAAACGAGGAGATATACAGGAAGATAAACAAAGAAATCAGGTATAGGTGCAATGAAGCTAAGGAAGCTTGGCTGAACACAAAATGCAAAGAGATAGAAGAACGACACAAAATGGATCCTCAGGGTATGTACAGACGAATTGAAGAAATTGTCCACAGAAAAAATACATGCACATCAACTGGTTGCTTAAAATCGAAAGATGGCACGCTTATCATGGAAAAAGACAAAATATTAGACAGATGGGGAGAGTACATTAAAGACCTTTTTGAGGATGACAGAAACGAAGAACACATTATAAAAAAGAACTTTGAAGGACCACCCATAATGAAAGATGAAGTTAGAGCAGCACTGAAAAAGATGAAACTAGGAAAAGCCCCAGGACCAGACAACATTACTACAGAGATGATTGAAGCCCTGGAGGAATTTGGCATAGAAAAAATAACAGTCCTCCTAAATGAAATTTATGACACTGGAAAAATCCCCAAAGATATGTCAAAATCAATTTTCATTGCACTTCCAAAGAAGACAGGGGCTATAGAATGCGAACTCCATCGCACAATCAGTTTGATGAGTCATGTAACAAAAAATCCTGTTAAGAATAATCATGATGAGGACAAAGAATAGAATCAAAAGAGAAATAGCAGAAGAACAGTGTGGATTTGTGGAGGGGAAGGAACTATTAATGCCATATACATCCTAAGAACTATCATAGAGAGGTCAATTGAGATGAATAAGGATATTTGTATTTATGCTTTGTTGACTATACCAAGGCTTTCGATCGGGTACGACATGATGAATTGATCAACCAACTGGAGAGACTCAATGTTGATGGAAAAGATCTACGAATAATCAGGAATATGTACTGGGAACAAACAGCTGCAATGAGAATAGAAAACAATATAAGCTCTTTTCAAAACATCAAAAGAGGAGTCAGACAGGGTTGTGTTTTGTCACCAGATCTGTTTCACTGTATAGCGAAAACATCATGAGAAACCTAGAAGAAGACCCTGGATTAAAGGTTGGAGGGAAAATGATAAACAACATTCGGTACGCAGATGACACCGTGCTAATTGCAGAAAATGAAAGGGACCTACAAAACCTTGTGAATATACTAGAAACAGAAAGCAAAGGTAAGGGTTGGAACTAAACAGCAGGAAGACTGAAGTCATGGTGATCAGTAAAAAACATGAAATCCCCTCCTGCAAAATAAAAACAAATGGCACAACCTTGACACAGGTTAATAAGTTCAAATACCTGGGAACGGTCATTTCATCAGACAGCAGATGCATATCGGAAATAGCTGGCAGAATCAGCCAAGCCAAAACAGCATTCAAGAAGATGACAAGCATTCTTACCAACAAATGCCTATCAATTAACATCAGAAAGAGAGTTCTTCAATGTTATATAGAACCAATACTGTTGTACGGATGCGAGGCGTGGACAGTCAGCAAGCAAAGCCAGAGCAGGATCGAGGCAGCCGAGATGTGGTTTCTCAGAAGAATGTTGAGAGTTCCATGGACAGCAAAGAAAACAAACGAGACAGTCTTGATGGAGGCAGACACAAATAAATCACTCATAAGGAAGATTAGGAAAAGACAGGCAACATTTATAGGCCATTTTATGAGGAAGGGGGATTTGGAGCACCTGGTCACAACGGGAAAGCTGGAGGGAAAGAGAGCACCAGGTAGACCCAGGGAGAGAATGCTGGACGGACTTGCAGAGTGGCTGGGGATGAAGAGGGTGGGGAAGATGTGGGGGCAACGAGAGATAGAGATGGTCGCCAACGCCATGCGGCAGGGCACCTGATGATGATGATGATGAGGCTCTTCCAAGTTTTTCGATTACTTTTTGTGTGAAGACAAAGAATTTTGTCAAAGCATGATAATTCATTCTCTTTTTGTCCTCTCAATAATCTTGTTATCATAGATCAAAAGGGCTATATGTCCCAGGAAATAAATAATCGAAAGGAAATCAAACTTATTTAGTAAGGTACTACAGAAAAAAAACGAATATATTACATACAAGCTCTAAATTGATCACCCGACAAAAATGTATCAAAAGTGACTTCTACGATGATATAGCTCGATATTTTGTGTTCAATCTCGGTCATTTATCCATTCTTGTATCTGTTCATGATTATGAGAGCTTGAATGGGAATGACCATACTACGTTTCGTAGAAAACTAAATTCATGTGCAAGATCCCTCACCATCTAAAAAGGTTTAGATATGAAATGTTACGAGCATTGCCTTACAGTCTGCTGTCATTAATTTGTTCAAGGCTGTGTTGCCTTTCTCGACACTGACATGTTATAGATTTTATGGACCTACAGCTTTACTCTCCCAACTCATTTGGACTCACTGCTCATTACACACAGACTTTTGTATTTATAGTATCTAATACATGGTCGATTATTTCGTGATTTTCGAGATGGTTCAGATGAACTGTTCATATGTGTATGATACAAACAAGATAACAAAATTTTCATTGTCATCTGTGGATGTCAAAAAAGTTTGGAACCGGAAGCCAAGTTTTCTACCGTCCTTCCGCAGAATTGATCTAATGCCTCTTTCAACATTTTTACACCCACTACTTCTGTTTTGACATCTTCATCCGTGTTCCCTACTCAACAAGAGAAAATACCACACAATTCCTTGTCAGACGGAGGTTTTTTCCCTGTTGTCACTTTCAAGCTTAAATATCAAAGCAACTCTGCACAGCCGGACACTATTCAAAATTTCCTCAACAAAATGCCAAAACAAAAAATGACGTTTGTTGAAACTAAAAAGATATCTCAAAGAGATACTGACAGAATCAGACAGCAAACCAAGAGCGTCTTTCCATTCATAGTAAAAACAAATTTCCGCCCTTTATCAAAAACTATCTGCAACTGCATCTACAGAACAAAGATTTAGCATGAAACTGAATTCAAAATAGCTGTTCCTTCCATCTCTCGTCACTGAATAAATCACTGTACAAAACAAACCGATTCTTATAGTTCAGAGTGCCTCAGGGAACGTTGATTTGGTAAAACCTTACACTGAACACTTATCGTGTTGCTCTCTCAAAGTACCTTATTTCTGACTAATGTAAATCGGTCTTTTCGAAATTCAAAAATCAAATTTTTACAAGTGTACATAGGAACTAGCCAGCTAAGGTGTTGTATACACATACATATATTCACACACACACACACACACACACACACACACACACACACACACACGCACGCACGCACGCACGCACGCACGCACGCACGCATACACACACGTATCTACACATAAACATACGCGTGCTCGCACCTGCGCACTTGTGGATGCAAACACACATACACACACCTGCGCTCGCATGTATGCGCACACATACGCAAACATATACACACACATACACACACACATGCACACACGCATACACACACACACACACTCACTCACTCACACACACACACTCTCTCGCGCAAACGCGGAGAGAGAGAGAGAGAGAGAAAGAGAGAGAGAGAGAAAGAGAGAGAGAGAGAGCGCTTCCTCTAGTCACAAAGTAATTTTGTCACAGAAATAGATTTAAAGGACAAAATAAACAGAAAGGTTGAATTTGAATGACTAAAAAATCATTAGGAAATGTTTAGTGGATAAAAGTCTGGATCACACAACAGAAGATCATTTCATTCAGTGATTTTAACAATGCATGAAAAAGGCTGGAGAACGTAAGCCAAGTATCAGAAACATAAAAACATAAACGATCGCAGACATTCACAAATCAGAAAATACTGCAAGGTTAAAGACTATGCAGCAATCTGAAATGACAGTGAAGAAGGCAATCAGAAAAGACTGGAGAATATAAAGCGATTGAAAAATGAAAAAGACTACAGAGCATAACTCGTTTACGAATGTCTGCAAAACATCAGTCACACAATGAAAACGACAGAATATTAGCCAGTATAAAAAAGTGAGATTGAACCTAATCATAAAAACCCGCGAAACTTGACTTAATCATTAAACACAAACACTATGAAGCAGGAGTTAATCCAAAAGCTTCAACTGATCAGAAATCATTATAGGGGACACTGCGCGATCCTGTCGTGGTGGACGTCTCCACCGTCTTTGGCACAACCTGCCTCCTGCCCGACGCCACTTTTCGTCTCCTGCTTCTTCTTCGTCTCCTCCACTGCCCCTGCCCTCGACCTCGCTGCTGCAATCTTCGTCTCTTCCTCTGCCGTCTTCGCCTTCGCCTTCTGTCCGGTTAGTACCACCTTCACCTTCTGTCCCGCTAGTGCCGCCTTCACCTTCTGTCCCGCCGGTGCAGCCTTCACCTTCTGTCCCGTCGGTGCCGCCTTCGTCGCCACCCGGCCACCACCATATGACTGTGATAAACTAAAATTATGCCTTTTTAATGCTCAGTCAACATGCAAGGATGGCAAAGCCGAAGTCATTGCCGATTTTATCGCAGATGAACGTGTTGACATTGCTTTTATGACAGAGACATGGCTTAACCCCCTTGGTCACGAACCTATACATGCTAGTCTCACTCCGAGTGGTTACAGGCTTGCTTCTTTCCATCGCTCATCCCGAGGTGGCGGTATCGCCATCCTCTACAAGGACTCACTCCATTCCTGCCTATCTTTCTCGCAGTCTCTGCCTTTCTCCCATCCTTCTTTCGAGCACGTTGAAGTATCCTTCCAATCCAACCCTCACCCCATCACCTTCTCCTGTGTCTATCGACCCCCACCTAGCTCTGCCAACAAACTCACTGTCTGACTTTGACCAATTGCTTGACCACTACTGCCTCTTACCTGGAAATCTCATCATTCTAGGTGACATCAATGTCCACTATGACAACACTCACCGTTATGACACAAGACATATCATCAACTCTCTGTCCAATCACAATATGACTCAACACATTTCTGAACCAACCCATCAAAAAGGTCACATTCTTGACTGGATCATTTCTCGTGATCACCACAATTCCGCTACTGACAACTGCTTAGTTCTTTCTACCCGTCTAACTTCAATCCTTCCATCTGACCACTCTGCAATTCTCTGTTCTCTCGACATTTCTCCTCCTTCCCGTACCATGCGCACAGTGACTCGACGCAATCTCAAATCTATCGACCTCTCCACATTTTCATCTGATGCCTCCCGTCTCCTTTCTGAAAAGTCACATAACCTTGCCGATGAATTCTATACTACTCTCTACCATCTTCTGGACACTCATGCTCCAGCCACAACCCGTCTTTTACCTGACTGCCCCCCTACCCCCTGGCTCACTCATGAGATTGCCTGTGCAAAACGTGCCCGCCGCAGAGCAGAGCGCCGTTGGCGCAAATCCAAACTCACTGAACACAGGCAACTTTTCCAAGCCTCTAAAACAAAAGTATCCACCCTCATTGCATCAGCAAAAACAAGCTATTTCCAAACCAAAATCCTGAATGCCTCTTCTTCAAAAGAACTCTTTACAACCATGAATCATCTCCTTGGCACACGAAAAGATTTACCTCTCCAACAAAACATACAAATGAAGAACTCCCATCTGTATTCTCCAAGTATTTCACCACCAAAATACAAACTCTTCGTGACAGGCTTGACAGGACACCCTGTCAACCATGCCCACCTGACCCTTCCTTTTCTGGCACACCTCTATCTACTTTTACCCCAGTCTCACAAGAAGAAATTTTCAACACAATCAGATCCATGTCGTTCAAAACCTGCGAACTGGATCCTCTTCCAGGTTCTCTCTACTCCGACTGTCTCCCTACTCTCCTCCCATTCATCACTGACATCATCAACACTTCTCTTCAAACTGGAACTGTCCCAGATTCTTTCAAGTCTGCTATTGTTCACCCTCTCCTCAAGAAACACAATTTAGACCCAAATGAACTGAAAAATTATCGGCCTATCTCTAATCTCTCTTTCTTGTCGAAACTCCTTGAAAAAGTCGTCCTCAACCAGCTGAACTCTCACCTGTCTGCCAACAATCTCCTCAATCCTTTCCAGTCAGCCTACCGCCAGTGCCATAGCACTGAAACTGCCCTACTACACATTCTCAACAATCTCCTCCTTGCAACTGATACTGGCAAAGTCTCTCTCCTCACACTCCTTGATCTGTCTGCAGCCTTTGACACCATTGATCATGGTATTCTCCTTTCTAGACTTCATCATACTTTTGGCATCTCTGACATTGCTCTGTCCTGGTTCACTTCATACCTATCAAACAGAAAACAAACTGTTCTCATCAATGGCACTTACTCTCAACCTGCATACCTGACCTGTGGTGTTCCACAAGGATCTGTCCTTGGCCCTGTTCTTTTCACTCTTTACACCTCCCCCCTGTCCACCATCATCAACTCCCACTCTATAAAACACCACTTCTATGCTGATGACACCCAACTTCAAGACAGTGACTCACCTGATAATATACAGCGCCTGTTGACTCGCACCACTGAGTGTTACTCGGACATTAAGAACTGGATGACACACAATAAACTTCAGCTTAATGACGACAAGACAAAAGCTATCCTCATTGGCACCCGTCAGAAACTTTCTCAGCTGCCTCCTCTTTCTTTCCCATTATGTAACACATCAGTCCCAATTTCTGATTCAGCTAAAAACCTTGGTGTCTGCATTGACTCTACCCTCTCCATGAACAACTTTGTTTCTCAAACTGCCAGATCTTGCTACTATCATCTCCATCGTATAAGGCTGATCAGGAAGTATCTCTCTGTCGAAACAATGCAAAACTCGTTCTCTCCTTCATAATGTCTCGCATTGACTATTGCAATTCACTCCTGTCTGGTCTTCCTGCCTCCACCATTCACATCCTACAGCGCTTTCAAAACAATGCTGTACGCCTTGTACTCAAAAAGAAAAAAGCTGACCACATATCTCCTCTCCTGGCACAACTTCACTGGCTCCCTGTATCAAAGCGCATACAATACAAACTAGATACCATGTGCTACAAAAGCCTCAATAACGCAGCCCCCGATTACCTGTCAAGCCTACTTGAGATCTATGTTCCCTCACGTACCCTCCGCTCTGCCTCCGATCCTCTGACTTTTCGCTTTCCACGCACTAAGCTCAATACCTATGGTCCACGAGCCTTCTTTGTTTCTGGTCCACTCTCCTGGAACAAACTTCCTCTCTCAGTCCGTCAGCAACCTACTTTTGTCTCCTTCAAGTCCGCTCTCAAAACCCACCTTTTCTCCTCTGCATAAAATCCTAACCTCACTCAACCCCCCCTCCCCCCTCTGCAGCCTGTCTCCGCTCGGAGGGGAATCACATGGTTATAATATATAATTGTATATGCTATGCTCTCTATAATTTTCCATTGCTTTTATTCTTGCTTTTATTGCTTTTATTGCTTTTATTCTTTCTCCCCATTTATAGCCATGCGTGTGTGTGTGTGTGTGTGTGTGTGTGTGTGTGTGTGTGTGTGTGTGTGTGTGTGCGTGCGTGTGTGTGCGTGCGTGCGTGCGTGCGTGCGTGTGTGTCTGCTTCAGCGCTTAGATTTGATTTTATCAAGATTTTGCGCTATATAAATATTGTAATTATTATTAATTATTATTATTATTATTATTATTATTAGATGCGTATATTGGTTAGATATTATATTGTTCACAAAATTTTAGCACTCTGCACGTGCATCAACGTTGCCCCAATTATCTTGTGCTGGCTGTCAGCCACCTCGAGCGTGTCGCTCGCAGCTCAAAACGTTTTTTCTGGGGGCAATCGCCAAGAGGTCTGTGTGGGAGAACTTTGACCCGTTCTCCAAACATGAGTGGGATGTGGGTGCATGTATTAAAGTCTACTTGAGTGGGGAAGAAAACAAAACAATCTTTGTATCTGTACTGGTGTTGGTGATGGTGGTGATGTACAAGTAGTAATGGCTGTAGTACTTCTGCTATACCTCCTAGTCTTTCTCTCCTCTCCCTCTGTTTTTTTATTCCCTTCAGATTTTCATCACTACATGGCATTTGCGGTGTTGCGCAAATGGATATAATCTGAATGTTGAGACCCTTCTTAACCAATACTAATAAACAGTAGTGATATATCAGGCAGAGGGTGCACTGACGCTACTTTCACACCCAGTCAGCGATGCTAAAAAGTAGCTGAATATGACCAAGCAAACCATCTTGTTTTTGTCGACCAAGAAAAGATCTTTGAAAGAGTCAACGAAACGATGGGAGGTCCGAGAGTAATATGACATCAAGGGACAATTGTAAGATAACTTGAGTGTGGTACGTACCTCAGATAGGCTCTCCAATTGGTTCCTAGTGACATCAGAAAGGGCTGCTTGCTCTCTTTCTGTTGCTCTTTATTATTTATATAGACTGCATTATCAGAGAAGCAGACCCATCGAAACACGCCGTCAAAAAGCAAACGCTGTCAGCTTGCAGCCAGCGTCTCTTTTGCGGCATCCAAGCATCTCCTTGAGCACCAAAAGAAAACTTTTCAATGCCATCTTCATCCAAACTCTCACATACCAGTACCAGAATTGGTCACTGACAAAATCTCTCAAAAGGAAATTGGTAGCCTGCCAGATGAAATGTCTCAGGAGAACGGCTAACAAAACTAAGAGACAAGAGTCGGAAATGAGACAATCAGAGAAACTCGTCCAACATCACAAAGACAGGCAGCAAAAAAAATGGTTTGGACATGTTACAAGGACAGATGATTGCAGATATTAGCTATGTATTGCATGGTACCAAGGTTTGTTGGAAAGTGCCTGCAGGCTCGGTACCTCTAACTTCACACTTCCAAAATGTCTGTAGGGGTTACCCTGCCCTCAGCTTAGGGTCAAAAGGCCCACCCTGTTAGCACAAGAAACCCTTTATTCGGCCTGTAACATTCGTCACATGACACATGGAGTATTTTCTAAGTGTAGCCTTTCCAAGGACTTTCCCTCCCTGTCCTAATAGAAAGCTTGGCCATTTGGTCTCAGACTGCTTATTTATCCATGCAAGCCAGGTCTATATCGCTGCTAATATCTACTACACCTTAACGCCGTCAGCCATCCGCCACCTGCGACCCGCTGTGTTGGAGATGGTCGCATCATTACCAAATTGAAAGTACTTTTTCGTAGACCAGGTTGGCCCATCACTTTTTTCTCTGGCAGAACTGTGTGATATGTAACATGCAATACGGTTTGTATAAATGGACAGTCTGACAAAGAGATCAAGACAAACCATTCTAATTCATAATGTAACTTACCAAAGATTTGAAAGAATAATATTTACAGTGATTATTTATAGTAATGGTTGCATCATAAGCATTAATTGTGATATTGAAAAACTCTTGAATGGGAGATTAAAATCTGTCTCTGTCTCTGTCTCTGTCTCTGTCTCTATCTCTGTCTCTGTCTCTCTCTCTCTCTCTCTCTCTCTCTGTCTCTCTCTCTCTCTCTCTCTCTCTTTCCCTGCAGTTTCACCTCCACTGTATTATGTTAGAAGAACAAACAGAGCTTAATTGTTCAGTCAGAACTCATTTCAAAACAGATCAAAAGAGTAAAGAAACAATGGCAACAAACTGTTATGGGACGTCTTCTATCGTTGATCTAGTTTCTCTCTGTTGAAGAATAAATAAATGAATAGAAAAATAAATCGTCATCTTTCATCTAGTTTCTCTCTGGTAGAGAATAGATAAATAACGGACAAATACATCATCTGCTCATATGTTTTGAATAAACAGTCATCAATGTTTCATGAAGTTTCTTTCTATGAAATGAAAATAAATAAATGAATGAAAAAATGAATAAACTAATATTACCAAAAAAGAACTCCATCACAAAATTATTTTTATTAAACAAATGGACAAAAATAGTAGTCTTAATAAACCTAAGAATCTCGAGCTGCGAAAGTTTTGCTCATTCCAGTTGTGTCTATGCGCGGAAGTGTTGTGTAGTAACAAGGCACACATCACAGGCGGATTTCATCTAATGTCCTTCATAGGTTTTTGCCAGGCTGCTCCCTTCCTCCTTGTATCCCCATTCATTCCCCTTCCTTTCCAAAAATGATTCTTGAAATAAGATTGGAGTAATCGAATGAAATAATCATGTTATAAAAGTACTGTGTTATTTTACTGGGGAGGGGTGGGGGTGTTTCTGTGATGTGAGACGAGTTTGCACCGAGTGGCTAAGTGATTCAGATCTCTGATTATTTATTTATTTACTTTATACATCCGTTCTTTCCTTTGAAGATGAGATACACAAATACACATATCATTTACATGTGACCAAGATTGTTTCAATGGTAGACTGACACGATATATGCACTAGTATAAAAAATATAGACTCGGTAAAACAGGTTAGGTAGGGCCTCAGGACTTGGCCACCTCATGGGTTTATGTGCAGGCTTCAGGCTTGTACCATGATCACCATACACATGGTACCTGTGACGTTAGTGCATATAGAATTCATTCCGAGCGCGGAGACATCATCTTGAGAAACTGAAACTGAAACTGTGTTTTGACCCTGTTCATTTGATTTTCAGGTCAATTTTGGATTCCACGTCCTCGCTTTTCTTACACTTCTATGCATCTCAAAGAGTGTAATAGAAAAACAATTAGAGAATAAAGACAGAGAGAAAAAGTAAGAGAGAAAGACAATCGCTCATCACCAAAGACCCAGAATATTTCAGTCTGAGTAAATTCATGTCATTTCGCCAAGACTGAACAAAAGCAGAAAGGTTTTAGACTTCGTTTTGTTTTTCCATCTTCTTTTCGCAAAATCTAAATTTACACACACACACGCACACGCATAGGCACGCACACACACACACACGCGCGCACGCACGCACGCACGCACACACACGCGCGCGCGTGCGCGCACGCACACACACACACAAACACTCACACACACACACACACACACACACTCACACACACACGCACACTCACACGCACGCACGCACGCACACACAAACGCATACGCACCACACACACACACACACACACACACACACACACACACACACACACACACACACACACACAAACACACACACCTCTGATCGATAAGAAACAATAGATATGAAGTTTTGAAGACCAGTTTAAACACTGAAACACGTTTGCAGAAACCTCGTGTTCAGATACACTTAAATGAAACGCTCTTCGTGGAATTATGACAACGGGGAAAAAACAGAGTGTCCAATAGCAGTGTTAGTGTTATGTATTCTTCTTATGGTAGCTCCGTTAAAAACGCATGACACAACAACACCTATATTAGTTAATACAACATCAGAAGAATGAGCACGCATTATGAACATAACAAGCAGAGATATTGGTGATTCTATCCTCCAACGCCACAGATAATGATGACAGTTTTATGGCTGTTTCATTATTGTTTCCTGACAAAGGTATAAGAGAAAACACTCCACGACTCCTCAGCCTTTCCTGGTGCGTTCTGATCGTAAAGTGTTTAAAAATTGGATTTTCTGGATTAGTTCCTGTGTGTGTGTGCAGTTCTGGCACTGAACTTGGCATGGGCATTTATGTTGTTAAACGTTTTTGCTGCAGGCTCCTGTACATTTTCTTATCACATTTTGCTTGAAGCTCAGGAAATTTGTGAAAGCTAGGTAGGTCAAGCTATTCTGGGGAACATTGTCACTGAATTATGTGCTCAAAGTTTCTCAATATTAAATGAGAGACGCGTGAAGTCTGCGAATGTGCACTGCTTCCAAAAGTGTTTGTTGTTGTAAATTCAAATGGTAGTTCAGTCAATGCAAGTAAACTCTGTCTTGCTCAACTTTAGTACAATTCGTTTTACATCATTCTGGAGTTCGCCACAACAGCTCATTGAACATTATCCGGTCAATGTAATTCTGAACTGGCCCTCGTGATTGGTCGGCTAGGCTACCAGTAACATGACATGACATGAAAAGAACTGAATCTTGTCAGTTCGCCCAGAAAGCATGAAGGAAAATCATTGTGCATTCTTCAGACCAACATGACGACTTTAGAAGCTCCATACAAGCAATGTGTGGAATAATAGACAGAATCAGACTCGGAAATTTATTCGAAGGTTAAAGTACTATTTGGATTGGTGTGAACATATTACAAACATTATAGAAGCACAAAATAAATCGCATTGTCGTTCTTCGATAACAAAATTTAAACATTATGGAAGAATATGGACCATATAGACATTCTTTACTACTCCAATGAAAACATACAAACTGGTTGTTACAGCCACCCATTCACAGAAACCACTTTAAGACAAAGCAGCTCTCTCTTTTTAAGAGGTTTTTAGATGAACGTAAACGACAAAGGACAGTCAGTACAGGGTGCTTCATGCCAAATAAGAGTCAAGATGCCATGAACTGGAGGCCCAGAATTTGATTCGTGTGTATAGAATTTTGAAATAGTTGGTTTTGTGTGTATGCGTATGTTTGTGTGTCTCTGCGTCTCTGTGTCTGTGTATACGTGTATACGTGTATACGTGCACTGTGTGTGTTTGACTGAATGAATTAATGCATATGTACATCCGGCTTGTGTGTGTGTGTGTTTCTTCAAACATACATAGGCCTACGTATGTGTTTGTATTTGTTTATATGTATTTGTGTGTGCATGCACGCTTGTGTGTATGCGTGTGTATATGTGCATGCGTGCGTGCATGCACGCGTGTGTGCGTGAGAGAGAGAGAGAAAGAGAGAGGATGGCAGACACAGAGAGAGAGAAAGAGAGAGGGGAGGGGAGACAGAGAGAGAGAGAGAGAGAGAACACTGAAATTGAAACTGTTTATTGTCATTACCCGAAAAGGTCTTTTGACAAGGGAGATAACAATTTTCCAGTAGCGCGGCATATAATCCACTTTTTGTGTGTGTGTGTGTGTGTAAATTCTGCCAGCATAATCAAAGAATCATCGAGCATCCATTCCTTAAACAGTCGAACGTGTTCAGATTATGTATAATGAACAAACATCCATTCTATCAGTATAACATGATGCAAACAAAATATCAGAAGTGTTCCCACATTCAGGCCTATAATTTGCCCAGGTTTAGGCAAATCAAATTCTTTTTCACACACACACACACACATACACACACACATATACACACACACACACACACGCGCGCGCGCGCGCGCTCGGGCACAAAGAGAGAGAGAGAGGGAATGCATTCATTGAAGAAGGATAAAGGAAAGAGAAATCCCAAAGAACATTTGAAAAGCCACTTTCATTTTTAGCCACACATCACGCGTGGTCATCAACAGCTTGTCGGCCTGTGAGAATGTGTGCATCACACGACTGTGAAGACGACAACTTCAATCGAATGCAAGAAGACTAAAACAACTAAATAAATAACCATGGCAAAGCCGTTCTGTTTATCATACATGTCACAGAAAATAGAGGATGCAAAGAAAAAAAAATGTTTTTGATGCAAAGAAAAGTACTTTATTAGTAACATTTCCTATCTCATCTCCATAAGAAGGAATATAAGTGAAGTAAGAAAGAACGTACATTATGCATATTAGAAATACAGCAGAATCGGCCAAGCTAAAAGAGCATTCAAGAAAATGAAGAGCGTTCTTACCCACAAATGCCTATCAGTTAATGTCAAGAAGAGAGTTCTTCGGTGCTGTATAGAACCGATACTGCTGTACGGATGCAAATCGTGGACAGTCAACACGAAAAGTCAGAACAAGATTGAGGCAGCTGAGATGTGGTTTCTACAAAGAATGTTAAGAATTCTATGCACAGAAAAAACAACAACGAGACAGCCTTGAAAGAGGCACACATAAAGAGAATTCTCATGTCACTCCCATGCCACAACATAAAAAAACTTACCCCAATGCTGTCCATCTTACATTCCAATTGTTCTGGTGATGTCAGCTTAAGGTTTCATAGGTTCTGTCATCCTCCTTCTCCCGATTTCATGACCATTACAGAGCCTGGCGTTTTGCACAGGCTCAAAGTGTCTGCCAGATATTTATTTACTGGCAAATCAAGATGGAGGGCGTATGGAATTGTCTGTGTGCGATGGATCCTTTTTGATAAACAAAAACTCTGAAACTCTAATCATTGATTTGTTTGTGGCTCTGTTACCTCTTACACTTAAGTTCAGAAGCGAGCACCTCCATTACGTGCAACAACGATATTTGTTTTAGATTTCTGGATAATTGATCTCTCCATCATACAAGAGCTGTGTATGTCCTAAACATCTCGGCGGTATATCATTTTAAGGGCCGTCGCCAGTTAAAAGCTTTCATTCAGTCCTTCTGCCAAGAGTGTGCATCGCGTTTCAGCCTGCAGCATCTTCATCAGCACAATGGAAAATGTCGTCTCCTCTCCAGCCAATTGTCAATGTGGAAGCGAACGAGTTCCTGTGTTCTTGCCACTTAAACCTTTAGTTCCTACAGTTCACATAGTTCAGTGGAATTCAATTGTTCGCATATAGTTGTGTTTCAGAAGAAGAAAAAACTGGGTGTAAAATACATTTAGTTCAAGATAATGTCACCACAATTATAATCATGTTGTTTCATTTGGACTTCAAAAAAATCCTTTTAGGACTCACAGTTTGGCTTTTTGGCTTGGGTGTTTTGGTTGGTTTATTGGATAGCAGTTCTGTTTACTTGTTTATTTGTTTCTTTTTTTTCTATCTGTCTTCACTGCTAGTCTTATGACTAACTTGCACTTGTTCTATAACACTTGTAGACAGAAAGAAAGAGACAGTGATAGACAAACAGACAGGCAAAGAAAACAGTTAAACTCAGGACTTTTGGTTATTGCTTGATCATATACGTTCCTGTACCTATGTAAAATGTAATATTTTATTTCTCCACCCAGTCTTTTAATCTTTAAAAAATTAGAAAAACTGCGTTTGTGTGTGAGTGTGTGTATGTGTGTGTGTGTGTGTGTGTAGTGTGTGTGTGTGTGTGTGTGTGTGTGTGTGTGTGTATGTGTGTGTGTGTGTGTGTGTGTGTGTGTGTGTGGTGTGTGTGTGTGTGTGTGTGTGTTGTGTGTGTGCTTGTGTTGTGTATTAGAGTCTTCATTGATGGTATTATTAAAACATATACACGTGGGTAATCAAATATTTTCTACGGAACTTTGTGGTCAATCCTATCAAGTGCTCGGGTGAGAAAAAAGGGAGAGAGACAGAGGGAGAGAGAGAGACAGAGACAGAGAGAGAAAGACAGAGACAGACAGACAGACAGACAGAGACAGAAAGCGACAGAAACAGAGAGAGAGACAGACAGAGATAGATAGATAGATAGAGAGAGAGAGAGAGACAGAGACAGAGACAGAGACACAGAGAGGAAGATTAAAGACAGAAAGATATATACATACAGTCGACCAAGGAACAAAGTAAAGGCAAGGTATTCACTTCCTACATTGCTGTCTTTCACATGAGCTCCAGTCAGAAGAACGTTGAATTTACCACTTCACCACATTGACGGACTGCGTTTTTATACTTTGACCTCTGGTTTGCTAAAAAGACTATTTTTGTGTTTGCTTCCTGGATCCCCTGCTCTGCAAAAGGAAGTGAATCAATCTCATTGTCACGTTTGACATTCTCATAAGGATTTCCTTCGTAACGTTGTGCAGCAAAAGAAACTACAGCAATTCTACGCAGCTGGACACTTCTCCGATTTTCTTTAATAAAACAGGAAGAAGTCCACACAAGAACGTCAATTTCGAACTAAAAACAGTCGTTAGTGCTAAAAGGCATATGAACAGAGTTGAAACAAAAACAAAAAGACTTTTTTCTTTCATATCAGGAAATATTTGTTGTTATGATATAAAAGCACTGTGGCCGAACAAAACAAAAAGCTAACGTTATGCAAAAATTCATCTGCCTGTTTCACGGAGTGAATCGTTGCAAGGAAACAAAATATATCAATGAGCTTTCAGCAATGCAAAGACTGGCTTTGTTAAACCTGATACTGACACACGTAACATGCAGATCTTACAATACATCGGTTCTTGGAATTGGTTTTCTTACTTCCTACTTTTTGGGACCACGCTTTCAAGATGTGTATTCACCTATATATTTTCTTCACTCTCTGCGAGAAAATCTGGCTAGCAAGTATATGGCATGAACATAAACACACACAGTGTACCTTGATTGCATGCTCGAATCTCTGTCTGTTTCTGTCTCTGTCTGTTTCTGTTTCTGTCTCTCTCTCTCTCTCTCTGTCTCTCTCTCTCTCTCTCTCTCTCTCTCCCTCCTCCCTTCCTCTCTCTCTGTCTCTCTCTGTGTCTCTCTCTGTCTCTCTCTCCCTTCCTCCCTCTCTGTCTCTCTCTCCCTCCCTCCCTCTCTGTCTCTCTGTCTGTCTCTCTCTTCTTCTTCTTCTCCATTTTCTTCTTCTTCTTCTTCTTCTTCCTTCTCTCTCTCTCTCTCTTAGTCTCTCTCTCTCTCTTAGTCTTTCTCTCTCTTCCTCTCTCTCTCTCTTAGACAAACCCGTGCGCGCGCGAGTGCATGCGTGCCCTTTTCCATCCACTGCAAGGAATTTATGCTAAGAACTCTTCATCAGTATAAAAGAAATACTGTCTAACACAAGTTTCAGACATCGTTTAAGTTTCACCACGTTTGTACTAATAAAGGTAGGAAAAAGATAAATAGAAAAATAATTCTGAAGCATCAACACCATGAGGTTTTCTTTTAGCTAAAACAAATAGAAAAAAGACTTCCAGCGTAAGTACACGCTGGCATTCTATAATACCACTCACGCATACCTCGTAGGCAGAAGCATTGTCTAGTCTATACCTGGGTCTTCATGAGATTATTCCGCATAATTTCCGTTCCCTGATTGACCTTCTGGGGCGGGACGTGATCCCTAAAATTGTATTTAGACCAAATCGTGTGAAATAATCGTGTTGCAAATTGGCTGGTTTTGTACAGTCTTCACCCTACTTTCAGGTTAAATTTTGTACCCGTTTAGTAGAGTTCAGATGTTCGCTTCTAAATTTGTTGCTGTTTATTTTTCAGTCCACATATTTCATCTGTATTTAATGTAGATCTAAATAAATAAATGAGTTAATATTTTTCTCCCCATCATAACATCTTCTCTGTGATATAATTAGCACATTCTTCTTGTATGGATTACGTACAAAAAACACATGCAGGCAAATGCGCGCAAGGACATAAGGACATATACATAAACACGCTCGCGTGCTCATTTTCTCAGCCCTGTCTTGACATTTTCAAATTTTCAGAGTTTCTGTCTGCTGAAGTAACATATGTATACATGTACATGTACATATACATATACATATACAACATATACATATACATATACATATATATATATACATATACATATACATATACATATACATGTTGTTCGTCCGTCGTGATCGACGATGACCAAGGATCATCACGATTCATGTGTCCGGCTGTGACTGATGAGGCCGATTCGTGCGCGGAAGGCTAGGCCGCAGATGAGACACATGTGTTCTGCTGGATTGTGGACTTCGGAGTTGGCTCGGGACTTACGCAGCTCTCGTTTCTTTTGTGCTCCCCTGATCCTGATTTGTTCGTAGAAGGCGGCACCTTCGCCAACGCAGCTTCTCCATGATGAGCGGTCTTGTATATATACGTATATATATACATATATTTCTATATAGATAGATAGATATGTAAATACAGATATATAGGCCTCTGTGTGTGTGTGTGTGTGTGTGTGTGTGTGTGTGTGTGTGTGTGTGTGTGTGTGTGTGTGTGTGTGTGTGTGTGTGTGTGTGCGTGTGTGTTGAAAAATAGATAGATACATAGGTAGATACATAGATAGACAGATAAATAGATAGATAGATAGACAGACAGACAGATAGATAGATAGATAGATAGATAGATAGATAGACAGATAGATAGATAGATAGATACAGAGATACAGAGATGCAGAGATACAAAGATACAGAGATACAGAGATATTCATACACATATATACATGTGTGTATATAATTATGTGTATGAATATCTCTGTATCTCTGTATCTTTGTATCTCTGCATCTATACATGTGTGTATATATGTATGTATATAGATATAGATTACATTATATTGTAAATAGATCCTGAACCAGCATTTATGTTTCTTTCTACTAAACAGAGAATACAACTAAAACCCCACATGTGCAAGCTGTTGCAATAGAGTGCAGAAATTCCAATTCTAACGTTTTTCACTTCAAATGTTATCAAATCTTCAACTTTCAGAGGCAAAGTAAGATCTATAAACCCATCCAAGCTTCCATGCTTCACACCTGGCGCTTCATGAGATTATTCCGTCTAATTTCCGTTCCATGTTATTCTCTAACTGACCTTTTGGGGCAGGAAATGATCCCTTAAATTGTATTTGAAACAAGTCGTGTGAAATAATCGTGTTACAAATTTGTAACTTTTTCCCATTCTTCATTCTATTTTCAGATGAAATTTTGCACCCATCCTTCTCTTTTTCGTCCAAAACCTTAGAAAGGCCAATGCGTGCGTGCGTTCGTGCGTGTGTGTGTGTGTGTGTGGTGTGTGTGTGTGTGTGTGTGTGTGTGTGTGTGTGTGTGTGTGTGTGTGTGTGTGTGTGTGTATGCGTGTGTGTGATGTGTGTTCGTTTGTGTGTGTGTGTGTGTGTGTCTGTCTGTCTGTCTGTGCGTCTGTGTTTGTGTCTGTCTGTGTCTGTTAGTGTCTGTATGTGTATCATCATCTTTCGTTCTGGTTTGTTTTGTTATTTTTGATGATGATATTATTATTATCATTATTTTAAGTGGGTGTGTCTATCAATGTAACCTGTACGGCAGAGTTGATAGGATAACTGGGTCAGTATACTAAACGTGTCATTGCATAGTAACATATTCTTTGTGGTATAATTGGCGCATCCTTCTTGTATAAATGACATACGTGCGTGCAAGCGCATACACATAGATATAGCATACACATAGACAAATGCATACGTACACATGAACACATCCACTTATTCATACACATACACATATACATACGCTTGTGCCAGGTTACTCATGCATGACGATGGATTTGATGAACAGAAAGGACAGTCAAACTGATCAAAAGTACGAATTAATTTCTAGGACTCATCAGCGGTAAAGACGTACTTGCTAAGGTCTGTATTGACATCTTCGAAGCTTCACTGAGTTTCGATCAACTAAAATAACAAATAAGTATATAAACAAATAAATGATATTGGAACATTCTCATTAAACAAACAGACTTTTAAAAAATTCTTAGTGACAATGTGCACTTTATAATCCTAATAAATGATATTGGAACATTCTCATTAAACAAACAGACTTTTTAAAAATTCTTAGTGACAATGTGCACTTTATAATCCTATCTAAGCATCCGTCGTAGGTAGACGCATTGCGTAGTTCACATCTGGTGCTTCACGACATTATTCTGCTTAATTTCCATTCCAGGTTATTTCCTAACTGACATTCTGGAGCATGAAATGATCTCTTAAAATTATATTTGAGCCAAGTCGTGCGACATAATCGAGTTACAAATTCTCTGCTTTTCTCCATTCTTCATTCAATTTTCAGGTTAAATTTTGCAGCTACGCCCTGGCTTGAAACCCCACTTCATCACAGAAACACACACACGCGCCGCACACCACACACACACTCACTCAACACACCACATCACACACACACACATACTACACATACACACACAGACACACACACACACACACACACAACAAAAGCACACACAACACCACACACACACACACACACACACACACACACACACACACACACACACACACACACACACACACACACACAGAGCCGTTCTATTTTAAATAACCGAGTCTTCCAATCAATATAACCTCTCATTTTAAACCAGACTGATGGGATGAATGGGTAAAAGATGAATGAGTTTTGTCTTCCTTTTGTAAAATCTTGTTACTTCATTACATCAGTTGCACGTCTTTATACACTAAGTACAAAAGCACTTTCATCTGCAGGTAAGTAAGTGCAAACACACACACACACACTCATACATACACACACACACACACATGTACGCCCGAACTCACACAAACACACACACACACACACACACACACACACACACACGCACATACACACACACACATACACACACACACACATACACACACACACACACACACACACACACACACACACACACACACACACACACACACACACACACACACACACACACACACACACGGGCGTGGGTCCTACACATTAACTTATGTTGCTGCAGAAAGAAAATATGAGAAAGAAAGATGTAATTGCTGTGATGCCCTTTATCTTAACCATCAACTTTACATTCATCTACATGCGTGTTTCTTTTTTCTAGTATCAAAATAAGGTATGACTACTGATGAAAAACATTTTCACAAAAGTTAACATATTTCATACAATTCAAAGAGAAACCAGCACACTGCCTGTGGCACAGGATCCACTTTCCGACTTGAACTAATAACTGCATTTTGTTTCTAAAATCGAAATTGTTCGACCTTATTTTTTTTGCAACTCTTGGTTGTTCAGAGGAGATTACCCAAATCTACCTAATAGAGATGCATCCATAAGCAGTCAATACATTTTTAGTAAAGTGGCCAGCAATTGAGCTCAATTTGACTTGCACAAAAGATGATGACTATTGAAGTTCGTTCAGTTACAACTCCTTGGCCAGACCTCTTTGGGTTCATGCAACTATCATTTCTAATTAGATCAAACCTTTGTCTGATAAAGATCCCTCTGAAATTGTGAAAACTGTTTGTGGGCACCTTTTGTTCAAACATTCGTGCATTTGTATCGCATGTCCATGTGAATCTTCCCGCATTTATGCTATTTTAATCGATCTTGTTGCAGTACCTGTTTTGTACATTATTGTCAACATCCTAAAATGCAAATGAAAAGATTGAACTAGAAACATGAACTTTGTCATTTCGTTGAAATTGTTCAGTCAGCTATTTCTCACGCACGCTAAACACAAATACCTGATTGTAGAACATCTACCTAGTGTTACAGCGCATCCAAAAGAAAAGCTTTCCGCACAAAAGCTTTGGGGAGGAAAAGAAAACACTGCCGTTGATTCTAAGCCTCAAGTCTTTTCCAGCCCTGTAGACAGTTTTATGGCCGTTTCATTATCATAAACAATCATCTCTTGACAAAGGTTGAAGAGAAAACACTCCACGGCTGCTTCAGTCTTCCCTGGGGTGCTGTGCTCGTAATGTCTTCAAAAATTGGGTTTCCTGGCTGATTCGTTTCTGTGTGTTGCTCTAGCACAGTCTGCCACTGAACTTGGCTCTGGTATTTGTGTTGTTATTAAATGGTAAGTGGTCTTCTTGTAGTTCTTATTTTATGTAACATCCTCAATTTGTAGAGGCTTGATATGTCATACTAAAATGATAGACTAAACCGATGTTTCTAATTCTTAAGAAAATTTAAAGAAAACACCTACATGGTCGAGATTGTGCAATACTGCCGCAGCTATTTTCCTTTGTAAATAAAAATGTAGTTTTAATGCAGCTCATTTAATATTGTTCTTTGTGTTTTGTGTATGAAATAATAACCAGTTTGTCTTAAAATAGTACGAACATTTTCAGACGAAACAATTTGCAGTTATTGAGTTATGTTTGTGCTTATGTCACCCTGTTGGTCTTTGGCATAATAGAAGACCATACATCTTCCAAGGCAAATACATAATTGAACGGTCCATCACTTGAAAGCTGAAAGGTTTTTGCCGTTTCATCTTGTCAAGAGTTGTGTCTAGCTAAAAGCCTTCATTCTGTCTCCCTGACAAGGAGTTGCACTGTGTTTAGCCTGAAGCTTTTTCATCAGCAGAAAGGAAAATGTCATCCCCTCTCCAGCCCACTGTCAGTTTGAACACGAAAGAGTTCCTCTATCCCCATTGTTTTTCTCTTTTCTAACCACAGCCTGGTCTGTCATAGGCTGGCTGATTCAGCTAATGGAGCTGTGGACTCGAGTTCAATCTAAACCTGCAGTATAAAAAAAATGTTTCGTTGCCGCCCATCTGAATATGCCAATCATTACGGTGACATCAGCCTGGTGTTTGAAATAGAATATAAATCCTGCCCTCCTCAAAATCCCTTTCCACCTGCTCCACCATGCAGTCTCTCCACACACATTTCCAGACCTCACCAACACATACGTCTTGGCGCAGGCTCGAGGAATATGCCAGAGATAATTACTCATAGATTTGGAAGGAGTACGTATTGAGCTGTCCAAATGAAAAAGTCCTTCTTGAATAAACTCTTGTTTCTGTTCCTAAAGGTGACCTATATATTGGGTTGATAAATGGCATTGTTTTCCAATGATTTCTAGTTTTAAGTCCAAATCTAGTACATATCATTATGTGCCTATTTGACATTTAATATATATCATTATTTGCCTATTTGACAGATAAAAACAAACTGAGCGTAAAACAAATTAGGGTAATGATAGTTCTGAAAATCACTCGAGCGGTTGGGTTTTCCTGTTTTGCTTCTTAACTTAAGTAAGCTTATTTTACTAGTGACGATGTTATGATCACCTAGCAACTATTGTTATGTGCAGCTAGAGAGAGAAATACTCGTACAGACACAGAAAGATAGAAGCGGGGAGAGAGAGCGCTGTTTTGCAACTCTTGGCAGATACCAGAGCTTATTCATACCTACGTGCTTTTGCGATATAATGATTTCCACAGCGTTCCTATGTTCTGCAACAAATGTCTTAATGCGCTCAACAGGCAGACACATGCACAGACACAAATCTCTTCATATTCAAAACTGCTGACAGATTTTTTGAGCCATAATGCCTACGTGCTGGCATGATCTGATGATTCTCACAGCTTCCAGTGTCTTGCAACCAGTCTTTTAAGTGCCTCAGAAAGAGGGTGAGGAAGAAAGGAACAGGGACAGAGTGAGACAACAAGAGAGATAGAGATATAGCGATACACAGAGAAGACAAAAAGTCAGAGAAAGAGAATGACAGAAAGAAAGAGAAAAGGAGTCAAAAAGAAAATCAAAAAGAAAAAGACAAACAATTGGCAAAGTAATGATTTACTATCTTTTCCTAGTCTAAATAACCGCCAGTGTCCAAGCAAGTAAAACCAGAAAACATAAAGATATCACATTCACGAAGCAAGACAGCGCAAGTTTTCAACCAACTGGCCTTCGTCAAGCACACGCAAAAGAAAACAAAGAAGTAAATACGCAAAACGTGCAGGGGAAAAGCAACAACTGGCGTTCCCTAATGTTTCGTTCAAAGAAATCAGGAACAGGAACATCACGAACAGCTATAGCTGTTCATTCAAAAAGGATTTGTTACATTTGAACAGTTTCATATATACCCCTTCCAAAGTTATCAGTAATTGTCTTCAAATGAACGAAGCATCTGGGCAGTCCTCTGTTGTTTGGTTTTCCTTTTGTTTATTTGTTTTTTCAATGCTTTTTCTGTATGCTTGATAAAGACCAGTTTGACAAATATTTGTATCTGTCTTGTTTTGTGAATTAAACACGCAATCTCATTCTATTTTCATATGTCCTGGTTAATATTTTTCACAGCAGTCGGCCCTATCAAGTTGATTTCAAAATAAACAACAATGATACTTGAAATAAAAAAACTCCGTGATGAAGACGCTAATTGGTCACATCACTAAATAATTCAGATAATGCAGATATACATACATGATAAACATACATCATATAGGTAGACAGCCAGACAGAGACATTGAGAGGGAGAGAGAAAGAGGACAGAGAAGGAGAGAGATGCATGGGAGCAATTTGGGAAGGCGATGCATTCATGCCAAGTTTGTTGTCATTCACACATATATGTATGCATAATATATATATGTGTATATATATATACACACACATAACTCGATCTATGTCTCTCTCTCTGTGGGTGTGGGTGTGGGTGTGTGTGGGTGTGGGTGTGTGCAGAGAGACAGAGATAGAGGCACACACAACACAGAGCGAGAGAGAGAGAAGGGGGGAGAGAGAGGGAGAGAGAGAGAGAGAGAGAGAGAGAGAGAGAGAGTGAGAGAGATAAAATACACAAAAAGTGGGAGACTGGGGAAGAGGGAGAGAAGGATTGGGGGAGAGGGAGTGAGAGAAATAACGAGAGACAGACAGATAGACAAATGGACAGACAGACGGACTAACCGATATATGATTAGCCATACTATATAATAATTCAGACAGTACAGAGATTCGAGACAGGCAGACTTCGAGATTTTGATACAGGAAAAGTAGGAGACAGGGCGGGGGGGGGGGGGACAGACAGATAGATAGACAGGCAGACAGAGACAGAGAGAGGGAGAGAGAAACAGAGAGAGGGAGAGAGAGAGAGGAAGAGAGGGGGAGAGAGGGAGAGAGGGAGAAAGGAAGAGAGGGGAGAGAGAGAGAGGAAGGGAGGGAAAGAGGGAGAAAGGAAGAGAGGGAGAGAGAGAGGAAGCGAGGGAGAGAGAGGCAGAAAG
>CM060305.1:143270291-143275291 GCA_030674185.1 Monoplex corrugatus
AATATGTTTTTGTGTCTTGTAACAAATTCGAAAATAGAGAAACAAATAAACATTTCTTTTTATACTAAAGACGATAAATATCTATGAAAAATTACCATCACACACGAACTAATTAAACTATGTTTTTTTACACTATAGACGATTAATATTCATGAAAAATTATCAGCAGCATTGAAAAGTAATGGCAACTACCCTTCTCTCAACCAGTGTGCATACCTCATGTATATCACACACATTGTATGTATTTCTGTTTCGACAAAAAAATGCCTTAAAATATTTTTATAAGAAAAATCACTTTGTGATATCTACATGTCGCACACTTCCAAATCTAAATTGCTGGATGTAGATAGATACAGTAATTAGGCATCACAGACTTCAAAGAAGACCAACCAGACAACAGCGTTAGCTTCAGCGAGAAAAAGAACATCATCTGAACGCGCGGATAGAAAGGAAAGGTTATCACCTTCTGTCCAGAGAGTAGTCTGAAGCGGTCCTGATGAGGCTCCACACCGGCCACAAACCGGCTCAACACTCACATGAAACACAAGTTCAAACTGACGCCCTCACCATCCTGTTCCCTGTGGTCAAGAGAAAGAAAAAAACCTGCTCTGAAAACATTGTAGTGATGTCGCCTCCACGAAGTTGCGCTGTGACCACTAAGCCGCATGGAAGCCGGCAGGAACTGAAAATTACGGTCATATTTATTGTCAGATGTTGTTTGAACAAGTGTTCGGTAAACGCACGCACACACACACACACACAAACACACAAACACACTCACGCGTACACACGCATGCACACATATATATACACGAACACACATACAGCAAACACATACACACAGACACACACACACACACACAGATACACACGCACAGACACACACGCAAACACACACACTCACACGCACGTACGCACACACATATATGCACGAACACACACACACACATACAGCAAACACAAACACACAGACACATATAGACACAGACACACACAGACACACACACAGACACTCACACAGACACACAGACACACATACACCGGTGTTGTCTACTATGTCATGGCAAAATAAAGAAAAGAAGAAGAGTTAACGTTATGTATGCACCCACACACACAGGCACAGAGGACACACACACACACACACACACACACACACACACACACACACACACACACACACACACACACACGAGAGAGAGAGAGAGAGAGAGAGAGAGGAGAGAAGGACAGAAGGTGGATCAAATCACAAACTGCTTGAAAGGTGTCACTGGCATCAAAGGCAGCAACATGGATGAATGCAGTTATTTATTTTGCTTTCTACTGCCAGCTGTTTTCTGCTGACTGAAACAATGGACAAAGCAACTGTGTTAAATTGAATAGAATGAAATGTGTGGTGTGTGTGTGTGTGAGTGTGTGTGTGTGTGTGTGTGTGTGTGTGTCTGTCTGTCTGTCTGTTGTGTGTGTGTGTGCGTGCGCGCGTACGCGCGTGTGTGTGTGTGCGTGCAGAGAAGATTAATGAGAGCAGGTTACAAAGTAAAGGTGAGAGTTTAAATTGGCGATTTAAAGATCATTAATTTCCCCTTCTCATTCTCGCTTAAAACATGAGCCATTGTCTTGATCAGCAGACGTTTTAGTGTTTGTATTTGTGTTTCCGTGTGTGTATGTATGTGTGACTCTGTGTGTGTGTTTGCGTGTGGGTATGAATGTGTGCCTCTGAGTCTCTATGTGTGTGTTTGTATGTTTGTGTGTGTCTGTATCTGTGTCTGTGTGTATTTGTGTGTGGTAGTGTGCATGTGTGCTCTGTGTGTGTGTGTGTGTGTGTGTGTGTGTGTGTGTGTGTCTGTGTCTGTGTCTGTGTGTGTCTGTGTGTGTCTGTGTGTGTGTCTGTGTGTGTGTTTGTGTGTGTGAAGGATTTAGAGCATTGATTTTATCCCCTCTTGCAACAGAACTTAATCTAAAATCGAAAGAAAAGGGCAAAACCTCAGCAAGCTATAATATGATTATTTCACAAATCTAATTTCAATGATGATTTTCCATTAAAACGGCCAGTGGGGCAAAATACTGGATAGGGAATTAGACATCAGCCCATAGGGTGTAAGGTGTGAAGATGGCAACATCAGTGCCCATAACACACAGGTTGCTTGTGTTTGTGTGCGCAAGAGGGTCAGTTTATGTGCGCAGGTAATGCATGTATGCGTGTATGTGTGCGTGTTTGTGTTTGTGTTTGTTGTGTGTGTTTGTGTGTGTGTGTGTGTGTGTGTGTGTGTGTGTGTGTGTGTGTGTGTGTGTGTGTGTGTGTTTGTGTGTGTGTGTGTGTGTGTGTGTGTGAGTGTGTGTGTGAGTGTGTGTGTGTGTGTGTGTGTGTGTGTGTGTGTGTGTGTGTGTGTGTGTGTGTGTGTGTGTGTGTGTGTGTGTGTGTGGTGCTTTCTGTCATTCTCTTTGTTTCTGTCTTGTTGCTTTGTTTTCTGTCATTTCTACCTATCATTTTCTGCCTTAATGGTCCATTCACTTGTAAGTGTTCGATAAAGTCTTAAAATTTCTTAGAATTGATAATTGGGTACATGTATTAAGTGCATTTTTGGCTCTAGAGAGGTGAGATATGCGGAAGCAATTTTAAGTAATTTATGTCTGTTTTTATATATGTTTTGGTGTCATTAGGTATGCTTATATTTGTATTATATTTGTATTCATGTGTGTTTTTTAAATCCCCTGTGCGATAAATTGGACAGAATGGTCAACGTCAGAGGCATGTCCTTAGATTATGTGTGCGAATGTATAGATATGTGTACTTAATTCTCTATTCTTTTTCTTTTTTTTTCCTATTGAAGTTTTGTATGTTTTGAGGCGGTTATAGCCCTGATATGGCTCTACGCAGTGGGCTGGGCTTTAAACAACAATAACAATAACAATTAGTGTGTAATGGTGAAGAAAGAGAGGATGTAAACAGATGGGTAAGGAAAGACTATGAGCAGAAAATAAGCAGACAAGGAAGCATGTTGTAGTTATAAAGACCGAGAAAGGGAATTCTATGGATGTTTGTATAAGAAAAATGTTTCACTTTTGCTCTCTTCATTTGACTAAAATGTCTTCGATATGTAAGGCATTTATTCATGTATTCGTTTGTTTATTCTCAAATAAAGGGATAGTTTGTATTGTTTCGTACGGTTTTGCATTGAATGATATTGTCTTGATTTTTTGTGTGTGTGTGTGTGTGTGGCAAAAATGAATTAATTCTGCATGAAATGCAGGCAACACGCTACAGTCTTTGAGTTGATTCTGACTTTGATTTTGCTGGACACTGCTTCACTGGACAGCAGAGAGCACGTGTACATGTCAAGCGCCTTAAATCAGACCTCAGTAAAAAATAAGATTTTTATTCAAAAATAGAACGAATAATGTGAAGAGCAAAAACTCGGTTAATGCTTGACATTTTTAAAGCAAATATTTGCAGATACGAGTACGCACACTTGCATACATACACATATACACAACTGTTTTGTTTTGCCTTCCCATTTATCTGTAATGTCAATCTCCTTCCCCTTTTTTTCCTTCTTTCCCTATCTTTCTCTTTTCTCTTTGTCTGGGCGTGATTCTCACCTGTCGAAACTCGTGCAGGCGGATTAGAAGGTGAATATCTACCTCTGTGCCGACAGGCTTGAGACAAAGAGGGCAGTGTACTAGAAATGATGCAAAAGAAAAAGGAAAAAAACCAACAAGGTAGCAGGCTTTAACAACGGAACATCTGTGTCTGGAATGAAGGGTTCACCTAGCATGACATTTCCATATGCGCTCCTCCATAATCTGCCAGCAGTTATCTGACAGACCTTCGAGCCTGTACAAAACACTATGGTCTGGCCAAGTTTTGAAATGAGGAAGGGAGCGAGACCCAGGACACACTGACACCACCAGAATGATAAGACCATCAACATGGGCAGTGAACAAGCCCAACTTTTATGTTGCGGGCTGGGAGTGAACTCGAGACATATGAGTTCTTGAGTCCATGACTCTATCAAAAGAGCCAGCTGGCCTGCTTAAAAATCTTGGCCTACATGAGGATCGATCCCACGACCCGTGCGTTACCGGCATCTCGCTCTAACCAACTGAACAAAAAGAGACAAAAAGCGTGTGAGGTGTGACACAAAGGGTGAGTGAGTAGGGGGTTATTCAGTGGGGCGAGAGGGATGAGATGATTTGTGTGTGTTTGTGGGTTTTCGGGTGTGTTTGTGTTTGTTTTTGTGTTTCTTTGCTTGTCTGTGTGCTCCTGTGTGTGCGCGAGTGTATGCGTGGATGGGTGTGCCTTTCTGTTTGTCTGTCTGTCTGTGTGCGTGCGCTATGTCCCACGATGCACCCTGCACGTCACATTGAACAAGAAGAGGAAGGGTCGATACGTCATTACTGCCCGGTGATGAAGTTGTCGACAAAAAGGGTTCAGCTGTCCCTTCCGTTGAGCCGTCATTGTGCCATGTGTGAATGACAGCAAACTGGGTAGTGAATACACCACTCCTGTTTCTTTCCCTGATTCTCCTCTGCCTTCCTCCTTTCCTCTCCCTCTCTCCCTCCCTTCTCTCTCTCTTTCTCTCCCTCTGTCTTTCTGTGTCTTTCTGTGTCTCTCTGTCTGTGTGTTTCTCTATCCTTCTCTGTCTCTCTGTCTCTGTCTTTCTGTCTCTCTGTCCGTCCGTCTGTCTCTCTTTCTGTCTGTCTGTCTCTCTCTCTCTCTCTCTCTCTCTCTCTCTCTGCATATGTGTGTGTGTCTCTTTGTCTCTCTCATCCCTCTCTCTCTCCGTCCCTCTCTGTCTCCCTCTCCCTATCTCTCTCTATCTCTATCTCTCCCTCTCCCCCCATCTCGCTCTCTCTTTCTCTCTCTCTCTCTCTCGTTTTCTCTCTCTCTCTCTCTCTCTTTGTTGCGGCTGTAGAAAACATAAGGCTATGGCATGACACAAGCATTACGTCTCAAAGAATCTGTCAGGAGTTCTGCACATTGCGAATCTCTCCATGCGTGT
>CM060305.1:143282791-143287791 GCA_030674185.1 Monoplex corrugatus
ATATGGGAGTTTTGGTTAGATATTTATTACCAAAGTTTGACAGAGATCCATATATCAAACCCTCAAAATGCTACTGGAGACAGATCTGAACAGACTGGCAGACAAACTTATAAAGACAAAGAAAAGACTTCAAGCGAAATTTGCGGCTGATTTTCATAAACCAGCACCAATTTACAAACCAATATGCTGGTATGGAAAACTGTTACCATCCATATTCTGCTTAATACTGTAAAATTCATATAAACAAATCTTATTATCATACCTTAAACAAGTATTGTGACTTCATATTACATGAAGCACTTGACCAAAATTTGACTGCACGATGATTCATGAATTAGAAAGAAGTATCTAAGACTGTCACCTTTCTTGTCAACATTGAAAAATAAAACATCTAACTCTTTTTAAAGTTTTGGTAGTGTCAGTTGACTCAAGTTCAACAGAAATCAGTTCTTTAAATAGCCAAGAAATAAATCACATATATGTTCGCACACGCTTACCCTTACGGACATACACATACACACGTGCGCGCGCGCGCGCGCACACATACACACACACACACACACACACACACAAAACACATACACAAACACACACACACACACACACACACACACACACACACACACACACACACACACACACACACATACACACAGGCACGTGTTCATACAAATACATGTACACACACAGCACATGTACGCACACACACAGAGGCTTTTTGGCAGTTCAAGGTAATGCATGTATGCGTGTATGTGTGCGTGTTTGTGTTTGTGTTTGTTGTGTTTGTGTGTGTGTGTGTGTGTGTGTGTGTGTGTGTGTGTGTGTGTGTGTGTGTGTGTGTGTGTGTGTGTGTTTGTGTGTGTGTGTGTGTGTGTGTGAGTGTGTGTGTGAGTGTGTGTGTGTGTGTGTGTGTGTGTGTGTGTGTGGTGTGTGTGTGTGTGTGTGTGTGTGTGTGTGTGTGTGTGTGTGCTTTCTGTCATTCTCTTTGTTTCTGTCTTGTTGCTTTGTTTTCTGTCATTTCTACCTATCATTTTCTGCCTTAATGGTCCATTCACTTGTAAGTGTTCGATAAAGTCTTAAAATTTCTTAGAATTGATAATTGGGTACATGTATTAAGTGCATTTTTGGCTCTAGAGAGGTGAGATATGCGGAAGCAATTTTAAGTAATTTATGTCTGTTTTTATATATGTTTTGGTGTCATTAGGTATGCTTATATTTGTATTCATGTGTGTTTTTTAAATCCCCTGTGCGATAAATTGGACAGAATGGTCAACGTCAGAGGCATGTCCTTAGATTATGTGTGCGAATGTATAGATATGTGTACTTAATTCTCTATTCTTTTTCTTTTTTTTTCCTATTGAAGTTTTGTATGTTTTGAGGCGGTTATAGCCCTGATATGGCTCTACGCAGTGGGCTGGGCTTTAAACAACAATAACAATAGCAATTAGTGTGTAATGGTGAAGAAAGAGAGGATGTAAACAGATGGGTAAGGAAAGACTATGAGCAGAAAATAAGCAGACAAGGAAGCATGTTGTAGTTATAAAGACCGAGAAAGGGAATTCTATGGATGTTTGATAAGAAAAATGTTTCACTTTTGCTCTCTTCATTTGACTAAAATGTCTTCGATATGTAAGGCATTTATTCATGTATTCGTTTGTTTATTCTCAAATAAAGGGATAGTTTGTATTGTTTCGTACGGTTTTGCATTGAATGATATTGTCTTGATTTTTGTGTGTGTGTGTGTGTGTGGCAAAAATGAATTAATTCTGCATGAAATGCAGGCAACACGCTACAGTCTTTGAGTTGATTCTGACTTTGATTTTGCTGGACACTGCTTCACTGGACAGCAGAGAGCACGTGTACATGTCAAGCGCCTTAAATCAGACCTCAGTAAAAAATAAGATTTTTATTCAAAAATAGAACGAATAATGTGAAGAGCAAAAACTCGGTTAATGCTTGACATTTTTAAAGCAAATATTTGCAGATACGAGTACGCACACTTGCATACATACACATATACACAACTGTTTTGTTTTGCCTTCCCATTTATCTGTAATGTCAATCTCCTTCCCCTTTTTTTCCTTCTTTCCCTATCTTTCTCTTTTCTCTTTGTCTGGGCGTGATTCTCACCTGTCGAAACTCGTGCAGGCGGATTAGAAGGTGAATATCTACCTCTGTGCCGACAGGCTTGAGACAAAGAGGGCAATGTACTAGAAATGATGCAAAAGAAAAAGGAAAAAAACCAACAAGGTAGCAGGCTTTAACAACGGAACATCTGTGTCTGGAATGAAGGGTTCACCTAGCATGACATTTCCATATGCGCTCCTCCATAATCTGCCAGCAGTTATCTGACAGACCTTCGAGCCTGTACAAAACACTATGGTCTGGCCAAGTTTTGAAATGAGGAAGGGAGCGAGACCCAGGACACACTGACACCACCAGAATGATAAGACCATCAACATGGGCAGTGAACAAGCCCAACTTTTATGTTGCGGGCTGGGAGTGAACTCGAGACATATACTCCTAATCATAATTTAAGGGCCACTTCTTCCTTCCTCTCTAATTTTAAGTTGAAATAATTGACAATGTTTAGAATTGATTCTATGTTTTATTTCATCATTTCCACACCTGTTTTGGAAAAAGAAATTAGCACAATGACCCATTAGTGAACAGCACATGCATTTAAAGGAACATCCCCCCCTTTTCAAAAAACAGAAAGTGTCAGATTTGGCCAATCTGTTTTTAATATCGCGTGTGTCCGCCCCGAGCCTGGATGCATGCTTCACAGCGCCGATGCATCGACCCCACAAGGGTACGGAGTGTGTCCTGAGGGATGGCCGCCCACTCGATCTGCAGGATGTCGACCAGCCTGGCCAGGGTGCCCGGTGGGGGGTGGTTGTCCCTGATGCGCCTCCCGAGCACATCCCAGAGGTGTTCAATTGGGTTCAGGTCAGGTGAGCACGCTGGCCAGGCCATACGGACGACTTCATGCTGCTCCAGGAAGTCGGTCACAAGGCGTGCTCGATGCGCAGGTGCATTGTCGTCCTGGAAGATGGCGCCTTGACCAAGGTCCACAAGCGCAGGCAGTGCCACGGCCGCCAGAACCTCGTCCCGGTACCGGACCCCGTTCAGGATGCCGTCAATGGGGAGCAGGGGGGTCCGGGTACCACGGCTCATGCCACCCCACACCATCACCGACCCGCCGCCGTACCGGTTATGCTCTTGGACAGTGGCGTCAGCGAACCTCTCCCCTTGACGTCGCCACACCCGAGCCCGGCCATCGTTAAAGGTCAGGGTGAACCTGGACTCATCCGAAAACAAGACCCGGGCCCACTGTTGCCTTGTCCAGGTCACGTGCTCCCTGGCCCAGGTCATGCGGCGCACTCTGTTGACCGGTGACAGCATGGGTCGGACGGCCGGTCTCCGTGACCTCAAGTTTGCCTCATGTAGCCGTCTTCTCACCGTGCTGCAGCTGATGTTAGCACCTGTTGCGTCCCTCAGCTGACCCCTCAAGGTCACCGCAGTGGATGCCCTTTCCCTCAGGACGGAGAGGGCAAGGTAGCGGTCTTGCTGTCTTGTCGTTACTCTGGGTCGACCCGTGTGACGCCTTTCCTGGACTGCTCCAGTCTCATTGAAGCGCTCCAGCAGTCTCTGGATTGTGGAATGCGACACTTCAAGTCGTCTAGCAACTTCCCGCTGCGCTAGGCCTTCATCAAGCAGAGCGAGGGCTCTCCCCCGCTGCTCATCCGTCATCCGTCGTCTTGCAAGCATGGTTAAAACGAACCAAGAACGGGTCCTTTTTATCCTCGTCTGCGGGCAACTTTGGCTGGAGTAGTGTTCAAAAAGGGCTTGCCTTGCACGTGCAAAGCGAATTTTGTCGCTACCTTGCCTGCGTCGTCAGAGAGACCCTGCTGAAGATTCGACAATTTCGTGTGGAAATTGTCTTCCTTGGGCCGCCCATTGCAAATCGGCAAATCCCCAAACACGTGCCAAAAGGAAACTGCAATGTTGTCTGAGCTCTTATCCATTCAGTTACGGCAACGAATTGGAGAAAAGAGTAAGAGAAAATAGGTTATTTCTCCTTTCAAAAATTGACTCAAAAACGTTCCTGGCCCTTCAATAATGACGTGTAGTATATGAGTTCTTGAGTCCATGACTCTATCAAAAGAGCCAGCTGGCCTGCTTAAAAATCTTGGCCTACATGAGGATCGATCCCATGACCCGTGCGTTACCGGCATCTCGCTCTAACCAACTGAACAAAAAGAGACAAAAAGCGTGTGAGGTGTGACACAAAGGGTGAGTGAGTAGGGGGTTATTCAGTGGGGCGAGAGGGATGAGATGATTTGTGTGTGTTTGTGGGTTTTCGGGTGTGTTTGTGTTTGTTTTTGTGTTTCTTTGCTTGTCTGTGTGCTCCTGTGTGTGCGCGAGTGTATGCGTGGATGGGTGTGCCTTTCTGTTTGTCTGTCTGTCTGTGTGCGTGCGCTATGTCCCACGATGCACCCTGCACGTCACATTGGACAAGAAGAGGAAGGGTCGATACGTCATTACTGCCCGGTGATGAAGTTGTCGACAAAAAGGGTTCAGCTGTCCCTTCCGTTGAGCCGTCATTGTGCCATGTGTGAATGACAGCAAACTGGGTAGTGAATACACCACTCCTGTTTCTTTCCCTGATTCTCCTCTGCCTTCCTCCTTTCCTCTCCCTCTCTCCCTCCCTTCTCTCTCTCTTTCTCTCCCTCTGTCTTTCTGTGTCTTTCTGTGTCTCTCTGTCTGTGTGTTTCTCTATCCTTCTCTGTCTCTCTGTCTCTGTCTTTCTGTCTCTCTGTCCGTCCGTCTGTCTCTCTTTCTGTCTGTCTGTCTGTCTCTCTCTCTCTCTCTCTCTGCATATGTGTGTGTGTCTCTTTGTCTCTCTCATCTCTCTCTCTCTCTCTCTCTCTCTCTCTCTCTCTCTCCGTCCCTCTCTGTCTCTCTCTCCCTATCTCTCTCTATCTCTATCTCTCCCT
>CM060305.1:143300291-143400291 GCA_030674185.1 Monoplex corrugatus
TTACCGCGGAAAAATTCATGAAATTTGTTTGATTTTCATATCAAATATTCCACACAACCTTCTAAGGTACTGTTAAAAAGAAAGAATTGTTAGTATGGCTTGACCAAATTGAAACAGAACTTGAAAACTGTGTTGATTAGCAAGCATACTTTGGATATAATAAGACAGAAAACACACATAAATTCTGACCCAGAACTACATGACACTGTGCGAGGTATTTGGCCAAGAAACCTTCAAGCCATTTGGCCAATGTGACTTAACACACAGAGACAGCAGGAGATAGGCAGTCCTGCTGTGGATGTGAAGATGAATGATCAGTCAAAGACACAAAATGAATACTGACGACGTTAATGTTGCTGTTGTTTGTGTCTCTCAGCCTCACGCTGAGAATCACCAGGTAGACCTATTAGCATCCCATAACAAACCACCCACCATTTTCTGCAGGTGAGCCCGACAGTGTACCTGAGGATTTTTTTTTTACATTGTAATTATTTTACATATGGGCAGTCCACACAAATTATTCGGCATAATCTTCGATTCTAGAAAGTCTGACTTGGCAGACAAAGAGCTGATCACATTTGAAGATATGTCTCCACGAATAGGTGAAGTATAGCATTACCAGTCGTGGCTTTCGAACATTTGCAAGTAACAGGAGTTACGCCAGTGTTTAGTTTCCACAAACTGAAATAAGGCCCGTGAAAAGGAAAGTCAAAACTCATTTGAGTATGCTTATACATACGTTCAAACTTCCTACCAGATAACAAATTGCTTTGGCAGCAACGTCTGGTTGTATTCTTTAACACACAGTTCATCGACATTGGAAGCTAAAACAGTTTCTTCATGCTGCTACAAATTTGCAAGCCTCACTTGAAATGAGAATGGAAAACCGAAAGTTCTCCACAACAACATCGTTTAAAAAAGACATAAATAACAGAGTCAAGTTCAGTGGCAAACTGTGCCAGAACAATACACAGTAACACATTCGGCAGGAAACCCAAAGTTTTGAAGAGAATACGATCACAGCACCTGTAGAAAACCTGAAGCAAGTCTGGAAAGTTTTCTCTTAAATTTTGCCAGAGGGTGATTGCTTATGATAATGAAACGATGATGAAACTAATTTCGCTGTCTGTATATATGGAAAAGACCTGAGAACTGGAATCAATTGCTGGTACTGCTAAAAATACATATCATTTCATTTTCAATAGGAAAAGAAGATAAATTGTATGCATGTGTATATGTGTGTGAGTTTGTTTTTTTTGTGTGTGTTTTTTTTATGAAAGAGAAAGCATAGGCGTGTGCGTACAGACACGACAAAAAAGACCGAAAGTATACATGTATGTATGTGTGTATGTATGTATGTATGTATGTGTGTATATATGTACATATGTATCTATGTATGTATGTATGTATGTATGTATGTATGTATGTATGTATGTATGTATGTATGTATGTATGCATGTATGTATGGATGGATGGATGCATGCATGCATGTATGTATGCATGTATGTATGTATGTATCTATCTGTCTATCTATCTATCTATCTATCTATCTATCTATCTAATCTATCTTATCTATCTATCTATCGATCTATCTATCTATCTATATATCTATATATCTATCTATCTATCTATCTTTCTATCTATCTTTCTATCTCTCTCTCTCTCTATCTATCTATCTATCTATCTATTATCTATCTATCTATCTCTCTATCTCTCTATCTCTCTATCTATTATCTATCTATCTATCTATCTATCTAATCTATCTAATCTATCTATCTATCGATCTGTCTATCTATCTATCTATCCATCTACCTATCCATCTATCTATCTATCCATCCATCTATCTATCTGTCTATCTATCCATCCATCTATCTATCTATCTATCTATCCATTTATCTATCTATCTATCTATCTATCTATCCATCCATCTATCTATCTATCTATCTATCCATCCATCTATCTATCTATCTATCTATCCATCTATCTATCTATATATCTATCCATCCATCTATCTATCTATCCATCTATCTATCTATCTATCCATCCATCTATCTATCTATCTATCCATCTATCTATCTATCTATCTATCCATCTATCTATCTATCTATCCATCTATCTATCTATCTATCTATCCATCTATCTATCTATCTATCTATCCATCCATCTATCTATCTATCTATCCATCCATCTATCTATCTATCTATCTTATCTATCTATCTATCTATCTATCTATCTATCTATCTATCTATCTGTCCATCTATGTTTGTACCTGTGTTTCTATCTATGTTTGTACCTGTGTTTCTATCTATGTTTGTACCTGTGTTTCTATCTATGTTTGTACCTGTGTTTCTATCTATGTTTGTACCTGTGTTTCTATCTATGTTTGTACCTGTGTTTCTATCTATGTTTGTACCTGTGTTTCTATCTATGTATTTATGTGTGTGTATTTCTCTCTACTTCATCTGTTCGCTTGCACCATCTTGAGGTAAAATACACGAATGTATCTCTGGCAAGTGCATAAATCTCCTCACTCGCCGAAATCAGCCAAGAGTCTGGGATCACGTGGGTACATACCAAATGGAAACATCCAAAATTCCGATTTTCTGTTAAGTAGACTTTATAAAAAAAATGTTTTTTTAAAAAGACAGTAAGGTTATTATCAGTACCAATTTTCTGTTCATGTAAAGGTTACTAACCTTCACGAAACAGTGCAAATAACCAACACGTACCTATTCCTGATATATGACTGACTGAATGACTGACAGAGACCAACAAAAATTATGACTAAAAACAACAAAGAACAACGGTGTTATCAAAACAGACACAAACTGACTTACAGGCAGACAGGCAGACAGGCAGATAGACAGAGAAATACAAAAATAGCTTCAGAAAAAAAAGAACACTGAGCAACGACAAGAAAAACACAATGATCAAGCCATTTTAACACTTTTTATACAAAAACATAACAGAAAATCCAGATTTTATTCTTTTTAAGGTTGCTGTGACCTTAAATATTTTCCAATTGAAATAAAAGTTGATTTTCATCGAGGACAATGGTAGACTGTCACAACAGTGAAAACAGATTTTAGATATTGTCAGAAGGTATTGAGAAAGTGCTGTTCACACATTTTCCTTTAGTAATGGGCCACCTTTGGTCCGGGTCAATCATGGAAGATGAGCCCTAATTGTCGATTTTACTGCTGCTCTGGAAGCATCGAGTGTCTTCTCCAGGGCGCAAGCTTGACATAGTGATATGGAGAAACTAACCGTTGCTCATGCAGCATGCGCCCCCCCCCCCCCACCCTCTCACCACGAGCCTGACGGACCCAAAGCAATGGCGAAGGCCAATACAGTTTGGAACCAGCAACGTTCGCTTTTAAGTTGCGAGAAGGGCGCCGAAATCATTGTCAGTCAACTTTCAAGACTCCGACTCAGGATTCCTCCACGTGGCTGACTCCCGAAGTCTTTCTCATGGATGGGTATGTCTTCAAGGCAGTGGAGGGTTGAAGTTAGAGTTTACTTTATCCTAGATGGACTACTCTTTCATGCTGACGAGCCCCATTTGCCTGGATTGATCATGAACAGGCAGAGTCCGATTACACTGATCTCACCTGTCGGCGTCACCGGGTGAGTTCGGTGTTGGCCGCTGCACTTTTTGACACCACCATCTCCCTCCAAGCCGCTCTGTCTTTACTTTTGTGGACAATTTCTTGATTATTTAGGCCAATGATGTTGGTTATATTCTCGATGTATGAGATTGGAGGTCTGCCCTTTTTCGTTTTTCGCCACTGTTTTTCCTTGAAAGATGGTTGCCATGAGGTCCGTGTTCTTGCTGCGTGACACATGGCCAATGTGTTTTAGTCTTCTCTTACTGATGGCTGCTAGTATTTTTCTGGTGGTATCAAGTTCTTCCAAGACATTTTCATTTTAGCACTCCTATCTATCCATTTGACACGTAGCAGACTCCGATAAAACCACATCTCTGCTGCCTCAATTCTTCCGCAATCGGTTTTTCTCAGAGTCCGGGCTTCGCAGCCATAAATCATGACTGGCCAGATCAAACATTTTAAAAGCTTAACTTTCAGGCCATTTGGTGTGCCTCTGTCTTTCCAGATGTTGTTGAGTTTGACCATTTTTTGCTTTACCATTCCAATTCTTGTTATGATGTCTTTGGAGCAGGTTCTATCATCATTACACTGGTACCGATAGCAGATCAAGTGGCCCGACCTGACTCTACATCTTCCTTTACAAGCGCTAGTTCAGACACATTCTTCATCTGTTTGACATCTACTTCGGCATATTACTTTTTAAACTTGAGTTTACATGAGGCCGAAACATCCACACGTTTGACCACAAAGTTGACAAAGACCCACCCATAAAGAGCTGAGAAAATTATGTTCACATACTCTTCTCACTCAGACACACACCTCCCTCCGTCAGATCTGAAACAATCTCCTTTTTTTCTTTTTTAAGGGAGATTTTAAAGAAAAACGAAAGCAAGCAAGAACAAGAAGTAAAAGTTGTCTCGATTTATCGATTCATGGAGACATGAGACAGACAGAGAGACAGACAGGTAGGTGGACAGGAGAAAAGCAGACAGAAAGTGATAGAGGCAGACAGACAGATATATGAAAACTTGTAGTGTAAGCTCTGAAGGGCACAGAGACTGTAACGAAACCAAACAAGCCAAAAACAAGAACAGCAAAACAAACTTTTTTATCATCACATCTGATTTATGATCTAATCCAGAGCTGATGAGGTCTGCTCTTGGGCTGCTGTAAAGTCTCTCTGCGTGTACGTGTGTGTGCGTATGTGTGTGTGTGTATGTGTGTGTGTGTGTGTGTGTGTGTGTGTGTGTGTGTGTGTGTGTGTGTGTGAGATGAGAGAGAGAGAGAGTGTGTGTGTGTATGAGTGTATGTGTGTGTGTGCTTGTGTGTGTGTGTGTGTTTGTGAGTGTGTGTGTGTGTGTGTGTGTGTGTATGAGTGTATGTATGTGTGTGTGCTTGTGTGTGTGTGTTTGTGTGTGTATGTGTGTGTATGTGTGTATGTGTGTGTGTGTGTGTGAGCGCTCCTGTGTGTGTGTGCGTGTGTGTGTTGTGTATGTTGTGTGTGTGTGTGTGTGTGTGTGTGTGTGTGTGTGTGTGTGTGTGTGTGTGGCGCGCGCGCGAGTGTGTCTATATATGCACACGCACATGCAAAATGTGCTGATTTATTATTTTCCTTGGACATTATTCAGGATTTACCTTATCCTAATCTGGGTCACATCTTTAATACGACTGGCATTTTCAAAAAAAATATTCTGTGTTTTCCACATCCTCCACAAGAATTGAAAGTCGTTCTTGATAGACTTCTTTCTGCTTTTTGATTTTAATTTTATCATAAAGTCACATTTTGATTAAATCACATCAATCAAGAAGTAATAACGTTTGTTCCAAGTATTACAATGAGATTTCATCGTCAGTATTAAAGTCATAAGTTACTTCATATATATGTTCCTTTTTGAAGGTAAGACACACACATACACATGTCATTTACATGCAACCAAGATTATTCCAGTGGCAGGCTAATAAAATACCAGTATAAAATATACACTAGGTTAAACATAGTCTAGGTTGAGCCTCAGGAGCTGGCCAGCTCATGGGTTTATGTGCAGGCTTTAGGCATGTGCCGCGGTCACCATACACGTCGCACCTGTGACTTTAGTGCACGTGGAATTCGTTCCGAGCGCGGACACGTCATCTTGAGAAACTGAAACTGAAACTTTAAAGTCATAATGTAAAATAAAATATGTTTGATATTTTTTCAGTATAAGCTAGCTTAAGAGTTGCCAGGATGGTTGATAAGACTCAGTCATTACCAGATTTTAGTTCTGTAAAATAACAATAATGATAATTGTCTGTTTATTTCCCTGTTCACTATTTAGAATGTATTTCTGCTAGGATTTGTGAGCTTTTATATGTGGAGCAATATCAAATACCTGACTAAAACTCGAAAATGTGTGAGCTTCCATTTGGTGCTTTGGTCATCAATTTCAGTTTCTCAAGATAACGTTCCCGCGCTCGGAACAAATTCCATATGCACTGACGTCACTAAAGGCATGTGATATGGAAACGATTCAAAATAATCATGACGTAAGCCTTAAGTCTGCACATAAGCCATATGCGCTGGCAAGGTCTTGATGTCCTACTTAGCGTATGGGTTTCATATCTTATCTTTGTACGATATCAGCCTTTAACTGAAACAAAGGACAGAAAAAAAACTGAATTGTAAATGTGTAGCTAATTTCGGTTTCTTTCTTTTGTTTTGTTTTGTTTTTTTCAACAAACAACATCCATATTCACAAAAATTATTTTTACCCCCAAATCTTGTTAAAGTGTGATGATATCACATCATACATCATCTTCTAACTATGCAACATAGGATTTCTTTGTGTTGGAATGTGAGGCCGGGTGGTGCATATAGATGTTCCATTATCACAATGTGAAGTCCGCTGACATTAACAAGTAGGTCAACGCCTGCCTGTTCTTCAAGAAAAAAATAATGCATGCAACACTGCAGTTACAGAACTGTATTGCCACAGTATGTGGACACACAGATTCGTGCATCTTCAAGCAAAAGTAATAAACATCCCAAAATAACGGCAGGATGTGTTCAATAAATCTGTTCTTTTTATGATTTTTAATTACGTTTCAAAAAAAAATTAATGTCTACATATTACTCCCGGTTTCAGCTAACTCATTTCTTGTTTGTTTGTTTGTTGTTGTTGTTGTTTCCTTGTCTTCCTTTTTTCTTTTTTTGTTTGTTTGTTTGTTTGTCTTATCCTGGTCTTTTTTTTTCCTTTTCTTTCTTTGAGTTTTGTAATGTCATAGTTTTGTGTGTGTGTGTGTGCGTGTGGTGTGTGCGTGTGTGCCCGCGTTTGTTGTTGTTACTGTTGTTGTTGTTTCCTTTTTTCTTTATGTCAGTATAATTCTTATGTTAAGTTGACAACAAATGGTTTAAGATAAGGTGTGTGCTTCATCTTTAGAAGAATAAAAAAAATAACACAAGAAATGCTAACCAAGACTTCCTGTACTGCATGCATAGTGTTCTTCACACACTACACTTCTAACTCATCACATGTACAAAACTGTACTGTGGACTGGTTCAGGCTCTTCCTCCAGATTTTCCTGAGGTCTTTGTGCGACAGAGCGAAAAGCAACATGGGATTGCGCGAGGTTCTTGATGCAGTTCACTTCTATCCGTAGACATAAACATACAGGGAGGAGGGGGTTGTTTGATTTGTTTTGTTTTTGTTTCTTTGTTTGTTTGTGTACTTCATCATCATCATCAGGTGCCTTGCCGCATGGCGTTGGCGATCATGGACTTCCATCTGTCTCTATCTCTTGTTGCCTCAAGCATCTCCTCCACATTTCCTGTCCCCAGCCACTGTGCAAGTATCTTCTCCCTGGGTCTACCTGGTGCTCTCTTTCCTTCCAGCTTTCCCGTTGTGACCAGGTGCTCCAAATCCCCTTTCCTCATAAAATGGCCTGTAAATGGTGTGTTTGCTTGTTTGTTTTTTGAGGAGGAGTGTTTCTTTGTTTTTCACGTTTTAGTCACTGTGTGTCGTGCATTATTAGTATGTCTATTTTTTCCCGTGAGGACGTTATGTCTGATTGATTTTCTTAATCCAGGATATTTTGTCTTATTGCTCTAGCGTCCTGGGTGCCACACAGTATGTGTATTGATTTGTGCTGAGAGAGAGAGAGAGAGACAAAAAAACTTGAAAGAGACGTATAGGCAAGCTGGAAAACAAACACACAGCCAGAGAGCAAAGGAACTGGCAAACAAACCAAAGACAAAGACAAAATAAAACCAAAAAGGTTAGTTTCAGAGGATCTGATTTATGATCTTAATTTAAAGCCGACGAAATCCGTTCTTGAGCTGCTGAAAACCCTTGAGTGGAGAGGGGTGTTTGGATGTTGGATGTTGTGTCTGTCTGTCTGTTTATTTGTCTGTCTGCTTGCTTGCCTGCCTGCCTGCCTGCCTGTCTTGTTTGGTGACTACGCATATGTGTATGTATGTGTGTGTGTGTGTGTTGTCTGTCTGTCTGTCTGTTTGTGTCTGTGTCTGTGTGTCTGTGTGTATGTATGTCTATTTGTGTCTGTGTCTGTGTGTATGTATGTCTTTGTGTGTCTGTGTCTGTGTATCTGTGTCTGTCTGTGTCTGTCTGTGTATCTGTGTCTGTGTGTGTCTGTGTATCTGTGTCTGTCTGTGTCTGTCTGTGTCTGTGTCTGTGTGTGTCTGTGTCTGTGTATCTGTGTCTGTCTGTGTCTGTGTATCTGTGTCTGTCTGTGTCTGTGTCTGTGCATGCGTACATGCAACAAAACGCACCGGCTAGAAAATTTTTCTGTTGCGCTATTTTAAGGATTGATCCTTTCCTAATGTAGGTCACATCTCTGAAACAACAGACAGTTTTAAACAAGAGATCCAAGTCATTCCAACGATCGCCCTTTTCACACCAAATACAATTTCGTTTTTAAAAATCCAGATTTTGTACTTCTCATGGTCACTATATCCTTGAAAAAGCATCACATGAAATAAAACTTGACGTGAAGTAATGACAACGGTAGACAGTCACACTGCTGAAAACAGTATGTAGAATATTATCAGACGTTTCTGAGAAAGCGCTGTTCACACACTTTCCTCCTGATTTCAACCCGTTGACTCCCGCACCCTGTCCACCAGCATCCCGCATTGTCAACCATGCAAGCAAATAAAAAAAATTAACCCTTTGACGCCCTCATCCAACACTGGAAGATACGGAATTTGCAGACGACTTGGCACCGGTCTCCCAACATCATCTGCAACCAACAACTATTCGCCCAATGCAGTCAAGCGAGTATTGACACCGTCATCACAAAAAGACGATGGAGATGGATCGGGAACATCATTCGATGAGAACAGGATAACCTAAACTTGACTGTCTTCCATCAGACACCAGAAGGCACACATAACGTAGGAAGACTCAAGAACAACTGGTGACGAACAGCAGAAAGAAAACTCAAGGCACCGAGACACATCTGGTGTACCATACAGACGCTTGCCGTGAACAAACAGGATCGGAGAATTTATATTGTTTCCCTATTCATGTATGCTAATAGTAAGATGGGCAGTAAATGATTAATGTATAATGAGTAGGATGTTACCATAGAACAGTTAGTTTGAGGTGGTGAGATTTTTTTCATTGTGGTGGTTTTTTGTTTTGTTTTTGGTTTTGATTTTGTTTTTGATTTTGTTTTTAGTTGCTTAATCGGTGAAGGGTCAGGGATTCTCTTTTCTGCGTTCACACCTCAGATGGTCAGGCATATCAAATTTAGCTCAGATACGTGTATCCATCTTCTTCAAGTCCACACTGTGCAGGCAGATAATGTTGCTGGACAGTCTGCACACTCCGACTAAGGTGGGGAAGAAATAAGAAAAAGATTTTGTGACGAATTCTCTTAAAAACATACAGGTAAATGAACCAGTAAGACAGACAAATCTAAAAGAAGAGACAACAGAAAGAAAAAATACAGAAACAGAGAGAGTAACAGTACACGAGGAAATTTCTTGCACAAAATTTTGTAAATGAGGAAATTTCTAGAACAATTTTTCTAGAAGATGGAAATATTGTTCATATCCAAGGAGCCCCTGGCCTGGAATTAAGTGGGGGATGAACGATTAATTATCGTCAGAACTGTCGATCTGTTTAGAAGTCTTGTCTCTACTGAGACTTCTGAGCTTTTACAAGTGGATCAAATTCATTTTAATGGTATATGAAGGACTCACGACTGTGCAAGTTTGAGGGTGAAATGGTAAGTCTAGAGAAAGTGGTGATCGATATATTACAATATATCAGATCAATGTTGATTTACATATTTGCAACAGTGCAAGCTTTGAATAGACTTAGCCAAGTACCATTGTCTAGTTATGTGAAGAATTTAATCCAGATGTGCATGAAAAAGGGAGTTCGTTAACGTGGTTTGACCATATGTTGTGACCATAAACATAGCTAATGTGCACATTGCTTTATTTACGATGTTGGCCTATGCAAAATCCTGTCTCTCGTAGATAAAGACAACTCCCATCCATTAACAACTGAGAAAGCTTTACCATAATACAGCAACACAAACAAGCTTTGGTTGTGCATTGCCTGCTGTTCATTCTCAAGATTTATCTCTTTGGGTTTTCTGACGGGGGAAGGGACGATGCAAAATAACGATGGAAACTGAACTATTGGTGAACCGTAGATGGAACTCTGTGGTTCAGTTAATAACGAGGCGTGCCCCTTGGCAGGATTCTGAAGGCTTTATAGGGCATGAGGTTTATTACCTACTGGATTTACTTGGTGAAACGTGTAGAAAAGAAAAGACGATATCATGTTTTAATCTGCTCAGTAAGTTATTTAATCTCTGTGTCCAATCAACTTCCAACAGAAGATCGATTCCAGGCGTTCTTCTCAGTGCGTGTCGCTGAGGTGTTTGATTCTAGACATTTATCTCAGCGTGTGTCGCTCTACCTTTCTGCCTGTGACTTTCAGTTTGTCTGTCTGTTCGTTCATCCTTCTTTCTGTTTGCCTGCCTGATTGCCCGGGACCTTTCGTCTATTTTCTGATGCATCCCATTTTATGAGGAAAGGGGATTTGGAGCACCTGGTCACAACGGGAAAGCTGGAAGGAAAGAGAGCACCAGGTAGACCCAGGGAGAAAATGCTAGACGGACTTATAGAGTGGCTGAAGACAAGGAGGGTGGAAGAGATGCTTGAGGCAACAAGAGATAGAGACAGATGGAAGTCCATGATCGCCAACGCCATGCGGCAGGGCACCTGATGATGATGATGATGATGATGATGATGATGATGATGATGATGATGATCCCTGTCTGTCTCTATCACCCAACAATCCCTCCTTTGTTTTCAATGCTTCCTTTGCTTTCTTTCTTTTTTTTTTTTTTCTTTTTTCTTCTTTTGTTTAGAAATTAGTCCTCTGCATGGGCTTGAACCCGTGCATCTAAGGTGGTCAGGCGTTTCAAAGCCAAGTCACCCTTGTGACAAATGTCTTAACCTCGGACATCAGCAACATGTAGAGGAATTTTAAGCTTTATGGACAGCGGCAAAAGTTCGAGTTTACAAAGACTTCACAGTGAACAGGCCTCGTCAGTAGGAGGCCTCCATCATCCCGCCGTTCAACTTGAGTGTTGTTGTTTTTTTAATGCGACAGCAAATGGGCATCCAGTAGACATGATTTGGATTAGCCTGGTCCCCTTACACTAGTTTACAGTTCCAGCTGTTCAGGGCCGATGCACTTTGCTTGACGGTGACTTTCCCTCCGAGGACCTTCTGCTGTGCAGCTTCATTTCATCTCTCTCTCTCTGTCTCTCGCACACATACATATACTACACGTCATTATTGAAGGGCCAGGAACGTTTTTGAGTCAATTTTTGAAAGGAGAAATAACCTATTTTCTCTTACTCTTTTCTCCAATTCGTTGCCGTAACTGAATGGATAAGAGCTCAGACAACATTGCAGTTTCCTTTTGGCACGTGTTTGGGGATTTGCCGATTTGCAATGGGCGGCCCAAGGAAGACAATTTCCACACGAAATTGTCGAATCTTCAGCAGGGTCTCTCTGACGACGCAGGCAAGGTAGCGACAAAATTCGCTTTGCACGTGCAAGGCAAGCCCTTTTTGAACACTACTCCAGCCAAAGTTGCCCGCAGACGAGGATAAAAAGGACCCGTTCTTGGTTCGTTTTAACCATGCTTGCAAGACGACGCATGACGGATGAGCAGCGGGGGAGAGCCCTCGCTCTGCTTGATGAAGGCCTAGCGCAGCGGGAAGTTGCTAGACGACTTGAAGTGTCGCATTCCACAATCCAGAGACTGCTGGAGCGCTTCAATGAGACTGGAGCAGTCCAGGAAAGGCGTCACACGGGTCGACCCAGAGTAACGACAAGACAGCAAGACCGCTACCTTGCCCTCTCCGTCCTGAGGGAAAGGGCATCCACTGCGGTGACCTTGAGGGGTCAGCTGAGGGACGCAACAGGTGCTAACATCAGCTGCAGCACGGTGAGAAGACGGCTACATGAGGCAAACTTGAGGTCACGGAGACCGCGCCGTCCGACCCGTGCTGTCACCGGTCAACAGAGTGCGCCGCATGACCTGGGCCAGGGAGCACGTGACCTGGACAAGGCAACAGTGGGCCCGGGTCTTGTTTTCGGATGAGTCCAGGTTCACCCTGACCTTTAACGATGGCCGGGCTCGGGTGTGGCGACGTCAAGGGGAGAGGTTCGCTGACGCCACTGTCCAAGAGCATAACCGGTACGGCGGCGGGTCGGTGATGGTGTGGGGTGGCATGAGCCGTGGTACCCGGACCCCCCTGCTCCCCATTGACGGCATCCTGAACAGGGTCCGGTACCGGGACGAGGTTCTGGCGGCCGTGGCACTGCCTGCGCTTGTGGACCTTGGTCAAGGCGCCATCTTCCAGGACGACAATGCACCTGCGCATCGAGCACGCCTTGTGACCGACTTCCTGGAGCAGCATGAAGTCGTCCGTATGGCCTGGCCAGCGTGCTCACCTGACCTGAACCCAATTGAACACCTCTGGGATGTGCTCGGGAGGCGCATCAGGGACAACCACCCCCCACCGGGCACCCTGGCCAGGCTGGTCGACATCCTGCAGATCGAGTGGGCGGCCATCCCTCAGGACACACTCCGTACCCTTGTGGGGTCGATGCATCGGCGCTGTGAAGCATGCATCCAGGCTCGGGGCGGACACACGCGATATTGAAAACAGATTGGCCAAATCTGACACTTTCTGTTTTTTGAAAAGGGGGGGATGTTCCTTTAAATGCATGTGCTGTTCACTAATGGGTCATTGTGCTAATTTCTTTTTCCAAAACAGGTGTGGAAATGATGAAATAAAACATAGAATCAATTCTAAACATTGTCAATTATTTCAACTTAAAATTAGAGAGGAAGGAAGAAGTGGCCCTTAAATTATGATTAGGAGTATATACACACAGAGTAGTGAAAATGATTAAGGGTGAGTAATCCAAATGGCAAAGTGTTACAAAAAACGTGCTGGTCTCCCTTGCTTAGTTTTCCTTTGTCAAAAGTCGCTGGCCTTCTATTCCTGTATCGTGAGAAAAGGAGAGGCAAGTGGATTAATATCAACTGAATGGAATGTGTGTGTGTGCACGTGTTTGCGTGTACATGGATCAACAGGTTTCTCAATGTCCTTTATGTATTCCACCAAATTTAAAAACAGCCATACCAAGTCAACAGTGCAGCTTATTTTGATGTTTTGGCCTACTCTGTGGGTCAAGTGTTATTCAAACTAAGAGAATGTATGGGTTTATATAAACCTACATAATCATGACTACATAAACAAGCACAGCTATAAACCTGAAGCTGAAGTTCAGCGTTGAATTACAGGTCAGGTTGACTTTCTACCTTATGCAGGAAACCTTTCATTAGATTATACATTATGGTCTATCATTTTTGATTAAGTTGGGTTGATGTGTACGTGTGTGTGTGTGTGTGTGTGTGTGTGTGTTTGTGTGTGTGTGTGTGTGTGTAAGACTATGTTCATACTGCATTAATGCATTGGATTTACAACAGCACCACCCACCCCACCCTCGGCGAAATGTTTTTATTTGTTATGTTTTCTTGCAGCGAGAATGCTTTAACATGGATCTCTGGCACCATACAAGTGGAATTATCATTTGTAGTGGAAATACTGCCTTAGGAAGACAATTTGGCATTAGTTGTGCTACATGTAGACCTCATCATGTCTTAAGCAGCAAGTCCGGCATTAGTTGTGCTAGATGTAGTAGACCTCCTGTCTTATGTGGTACATCTGGCATTAGTTGTGCTAGATGTAGACCACCTGTCTTAAGCAGGAAGTCTGGCATTAGCTGGGCCGGATGCAGAAGTCCTGTATTAAGCAGGACGTCTGACATTGGTTTGGCTGAAAATAGAACTCGTGCCTAGACTTTTACATTGCCATTCCAAAACAGCTGATAATTCATGCCCTTGTCACACCCACAGTCCAAGAACATTGGTGGAGTATCTATCTCATGAAAGTTCTTACTTTGTTCAGGTATCATTAACTTTGTCGTTCAGACCCGTCGAGGTTCCGTTGATCCAACTAAGGAAAAGACATCTGGGTCACCAAAAAGTATTTTTTCAAACATTTTTACTGGTATACTGGAGCATGAACTCATATGCGAAGCAAGCAAAATGGTGACACATCACCCAAGCACCAGTGTAAGCAGCACAAAATACCTTTGCCTTATGCATGTAGGTGCAGTTCAATGAGAATCTTAGCAAATGATTAAGTTAGAAAAAAACAAGACTACAGTCTGACCATTCTTTGGTTCAGGAAGATAAGGATTATCAACTTTCAGTTTGTATTTGTGACCCAGTGAGCTGAACTGAGTTCAGTGCTTAATGTTCTCAATCAAAGTCTGATCTAAGATAGGTAAAAATATTTATTTTCAGGAAAGAAAATGATGGAACCAATACTTCAACCCGTTTATTCAGAATTTAATCCAGAATGTTTTCCAACATCATCTGTACTTTGTGACAATTTGTTGGCAAATAGGTTTTCTGTTATTTGACCAATTCCACAGCAGACTAGGGGGTCAAGAGGAAATCCAGCATTAGTTGGATTAGAGGTTAATTCCTACCTTAAGCCACAAATTTGGGCTAGAGGCAGATCTCAGGCCTTACAATCCAACACCCTGAGTATCATCCTGGCTTGAGAAAAACATGCTTGCGGTCCACATGCGTGTGAATGGGTACCTGAACCCATTCAAAATTGAAGGTAAAGCATTGAGGGATGTGTAATGCCTTCATAATGTTGGCCCTAGTATAGGTCTGTACAGCATCCTCTCAAAAACAACCTCTGGGTTATGGGATCATCTTTACCGTGCTAGATCTGGTGCCATCTTCCACATCTTCATTGCAGCACACATGCACTTCATATCTACTCATTACACACTGCATTACCAGTGTTTCATCATCTCCAGTAGAGTTACTTCTGTCATAGTGAGTTCAAAAGAATATATGCATCGTTTTAAAGTTCACAAGACCCGTCCCCTCCTTCCCCAAATGGAAGAAATTAGATTTTCATACTACACCACACACAAACACACACACACACACATCACTTTAGTGAAAAAAAATTCAGTTGAAGTGCGCGCGCGCACACACACACACACACACACACACACACACACACACACACACACACACACACAAACTCGCACTAAAATCCCTTCCATAAAAAGAAATGACATTGAAAAAAAAATATGCACGCTCACTCACACACACACACAGAGAATAAACAGAGTAGGAGAGACAAAAAAAAAAACCATAATGATAGTAAACTAGAAAACACTTCAAAAAAAAAAAACAAGAGGAGACACTTTTAGAATGGCCGAATAACGATTCTGAACCATGAAAGTGAGAATTTCCTGATCAGTTCAAGTCATTTTGAGGACAGGATAAAAAACGTTTGACCTGCTTACAGAATAGAAGAAAAAAAGGAAGTGATACTGATGTGAAGACTTACAATTGTAGCCAAAACTGTTCTTGTCCATTTTTTCATTGACCGAGACACACACATGCAAAACAATTGCGTATGTACACAGCACATACACACACATGCATACACACAACACACACACACAAATTAATATAAATATATATAATATATTAAATATATATATATAGCATGCACATACAAATATTCGCACACACACACACACACACACACACACACACAACACACACACACACACACACACACACACCACACACACACACACACACACACACAGTTCTGCACAGGAAACATATCTTTAATTCAACAGGACAAAACCATTTAGTTTGCAAGTAAATTTCCAGTCTGCCAAAATTTATGTAATTTCAAATCACATTCTTATGGCACATGCATGATTATTCTGGATCCTTTTCCATCAAAAGCCATTCGCAGTGTTCATGTATATGGAACTTCACAAGCATTTGACTCTTGTCTCGAGAAAACTGAGAGTAAAACTGAAATCAAACAACTCATTTTACTGATGGCAAATTACATGCACACAATTGTCTCACAGTGACACTTAAAAAACGTTCTGGCAATCAATTTAAATAGCAACAATTTCATGAGCAATTTGCTATCAGTTTGCTGTCAGTCATTTCCTGGAACAGGTAATAACATAATAAATAAATGATTATTATTAACACAATTTGCAAAAAAATAACACACAGCAAGCTATATCATCACGATTCCACTTGCCAAATAAATCACAGAAATTTTAATTATTCCTACAAATATGTCAAAATGACAACATGAATACAATTTTCTATAAATCAAGTGTTTTATCCTCATAAAAATTATCATTTGAACATGATGGAAACAAAATTGCATAATATTGAAAGATTAGAAAAACATTGCTCTTCAATGTTTCTGTTGATGTTATGACCTTTGTGTCTAACATGTAAAAAAAATGGTATTTGCACAATTCAACTTTTATAAACAAATTTCATCCAATCACAACATGAACAAAATTCTGCATTCAGTCCCTTGCCTTATCCAACAGTTTCCTCACAGACAGGGCGAAGGAATGAAAGCAGAATCATATTTCTGGTATACAATGCAAGCAGCCATCCCAAAACTAGCACTGTAAACCTGGGCAAAGTTAGCACAATACAACTGCTACAAGCTCCAAGTGAACCACACTTGTTTTGTCTATTTCTTGTCATATTTGTAGAATCCTTCACCAGTCTTCATACCAAATTTGCCTTCTGCAACCAGTTTGTTCAGGTATTCACTCTGCTTGAACATCTCCACCTCTGGGTATTTTTCAGACCAGCCTGCACAAAAACACACACTGTTATGCAAAGACAAAAAAAAAAAAAACACACAAAAATATATACACTGTTATGCACATACTAAACAATACATTAAAACAAACATGCTCTCTAGCAAACAGCATCCACTCTCTCACAAAATCATGGAATGGAGCACTGGGGTAGGTTAGAAGTATAAGTACTGATCTTGCATCATGCCCTCTTCTTCACTAGTGCCTTTCACCCTCACTCCTTGTTCCACTTTTCACCTCATGTCTCCATCAAGCACAATCACTGACATACTCCCTCTATTGGTTGACATTGCTGCCAATGACTCATATGACTGTTACATCAGAAGCAAAGTAACCTGTGTACATTCCAGAAGCAAAGGTAGGGGCACCCTTATGATCTAGAACAATCAGGCATCTGACAATACAAAAGGTCCGAGAGACACCAGTAGCCGTGGTGTAGTGGTCAGCGCAATGGACTACCGACTGGAAGGTTGTGGGTTTGAATCCCCATCAGTCCCTTCAAAAATCACTGTGGGATTTTTTGGCTCTAATCAGCTCCTACCCAGAGTTGGGCATGCTATGGGCTCATTGGGAAGACTGGGACCACACAGTCGATTCTCATCCACTTCACGGATGCGTCATTGAGGTTGTTGCTCAAATCTTCTGACCAGCACCACAGATGTCTGTATCTCTAGGGCCTGGTTGATGCCAGGATATATTATGATAGCAAGCGTAGAGTACAGCCCTGTCATGCAGCCTCAATCCTAGATGGAACTCTATAGAATCATGATTATCATCCTCATCAACATAATCATCATCACATTATAAAAACTGTTCCAGCTTCTGTGGCCATTAAGGTGGCACAGAAAATGGAGCAAAAAAAAAAAGAAAACGTCCGAGAGGATTCTTTGTTTCACTATGCAGTGGATGTGAACCAGCCAACAAAACAGCCATAGCTGCAGCAGATTGGAGAGGTGGGGAGCTGGGCAGGTATGTGGACCTCCTTGTTTGTTATTTGATACAGCTATGTCAAAAATACCCATGAATTTGTATATGAAAAGATTTAGCCTTTTTTTTTTTTTCTTGTTAGAGTCCATATTTCACTGCTGCATAGCACAGCACTGAGGACAAAGGCACTGTACACCACCATCTTCATTAGCTTGCTGTTGATCAGACATGCACAGTAAGTGTAGCAAAGGTCGTTGCTGCTCAGTCAGTCCGTTAGACTCTGGTAAGGATCAAGTCATTTCATAAGGAATGGCAGAGTCAGGTATCAGTCAACATGTCCAGATCACAATTTGTAACATTTTGTTTTGAACTTTACTTAAGTACACATCTAGTTTTTCATCTTTACTTTGAATACATATCCAGTCTTTCATAACTAGCAGATGTACACTAACAAATTTTACAGCAAAACTGTCCTGTCATAAAAGGCCCTGTGTTAGATGCCAGGTATATAGCAGTCTTCCTGTTCTATTCCACACCCTCCATCTACTACAACATGAGCAGAAGCCTGAGTACTAGTCTTTTCTTCTGTTTGCTTGTTTATTTGTTTGCATGTGTGTTGGCTACCATTGTCTGCCCTGATTTTGTGGCATGCATCCCATGCTGCTCTTTCCTGCTCTTTCATTCATTTTTTTTTTTCAAATTATATGCTGTTGCTACTACAACTATTATCAATATATTATTATTGGTTGTTTTTGTTTGTTTGTTTGTTTGTTAATGTTGTTGTTGTTATTGTCAGGGATAAGATGTATTAGCATGTCTGCCTTTGTCTGTCACGCTTTTGTAAAGCATTTCACCAACTGACACATAAAAGTCAGCATGTCATTACAATTGATTTTCTACAACTTCTTTCACATTCTATGCACTACGGTTCACTAGTTTCCTTCATGATTTTTGCTTATATTATATGTGTACAGTATTAAGAACAAGCAGTAAGACAAGTCCATTGGGATCCAATACTACTATCCTTGACTGATAAAGTGTTCTGAAGTTTTGAAAAAGTTTGAAGTTTCTTCAATACAGAACCAACCCCACATTCATTCAGATGAAAATCACAGTGCTTGACAGTCCATGGGAGCCAGAGATGTTAAACAATGCGCCACCTGCCAGAAGGGTACAATTTTTTTTTTATCAGATGGCAAACTAAGGTTCAGTACACAGAATGCAATTTGTGCATGTAATAAAACCCATAGCAACAAAATATTTTTCCTTGTTAGAAAGAAAATACAGAAAAATCACATGTAGTAAGCTAAAACAATTCACACAGCAAAACGAGACAAAAAATGGACAGTGCTTCACCGTAGCAAAGAATCCGCACTGGATAATGCAGTCTAAATTTTGCAAGGAAAATCCATCACAACAAAATTTAACATACACATAAATCAGTCCTAAAATCTGTTATTATTACTCACAACTAACATTAAATTCTACTTCTCACTCACTCCACCTATACATCAGCATACCATCCATAATAAACTTCATTGTATCCAGCCCGACATAATCCGACAGCTCAAAGGGCCCCATGGGATAGCCAGCTCCAAGTTTCATGGCCACATCAATGTCACGGGCACTGGCATCACCTGAACAGAACATAAACACATACTTATGACTGCTGGTAACATATGTATGTACTCCTACACTGAAACCATAAAAACATGCTAGCCTTTAGGCTATGACACTTAACTCTGCAAACTAACTCTCTCTGGGCAATAAAATGTTATAGTGTTAAATGTGTGAGTCACAGTAGGCCTACTGGATGACCAATTTTAAAAATGTGTAGCACACTGTCTCCCTGACCCTGTGAAACTAAGAATTAGATTATAGCATCTTCAGGCACTCCCCAATGGGTGTGGAACACCAGTCAGATGATCCCTGCACCGCATGTCAGCATCTATGGATCCTATCACAGCATGATGCTAAAAAAGAAGTTATTTTCCGGCTGGTTAGCTATGCTGAAATAATAGGGGAAAAAATTAATTCTTTATATATACTACCCAAATACATCAGTAATCACTTCATAAAGTTTTTTTTTCTAGCTTCGTGTTTTAGATTTTCCCCAATAATTTTCTTCCTAACCCTTGCTAATGGGCCATCTGTGGGGGGACGAGGAGAAAGCTGGCTGTCCCAAGTGAAGAAACTCAATGCAGATGAATTCTGAGGTAACCTGGAACATCAGAGCATTATTCAGTGTCGACATTTGATATATTCTTAACAGTGAGCTAAAGTCCAAAATTCATCCATATCTGTTCTCAATCCAGACTAGGCTTCAATCCACATTATGCTTATCAGGTTATTTCTTCTGACCACTGTGGTTTTATGGACTACATCTGACATTCTTGGACTTTTTGCATTGAAAATGTTGACACATTGGAGGTATACTACAGAGGAAGGGCACAGCCTCAGGTAGTAGTGCTGTTTGGTCTTGGGCAGCAGTGTCCTGTTGGGTTTAAATAATGTTCAAGTTATATCATAACCTCCCTCCTCCTATACAGTAAGATGTAAAAAGTTATCTGATGCCACATGGCATTTCTCCACTCCAGGCCTTCAACTTCCTGCTGACTGCGAACTCTACCTCATCACAACACCAATGATTGTACAAGCAGACAGACAAAAGATGATGACGATTCTGTAAACTGACTAAACCACACCCAAAACCTGGTTCAATTTTATGACAAAAGGGTCATGCAGCTATTTATCTAGCCAAATTACACAGTGAAGTTAATGCATCAACTGTTAAACGGTATTTGTGCAGTGCATGTATACATTGTTACAGCTGTATGTTAACAATACTTTATTCCCACTGCTTTGTATTTGTACATAGTGCATTTTTCGAATTTCTCATGTTATTTAGCTTCATGCTTTGCAAAAATATGAATAAAACAGAAACAAAAATAAAATAAAATTGTATACTATTCATGGAAATCATATTATCAGGATGTTGTCAGTTCATCAGCTGATGAAAACCATGTATAATAACTGAAATCATCAATTCTGGTATGTGTATTCATTCATGCATGTGGATGAATGTGTATGTTTTGGTAAGTGTGTATGTGTGATATGTCAGTGCTTGTGTACATTTTATACTATCTGCCTTGTAAATGTGTTATAGGCAGCAAGTCAAAATGAGTTTGGAGATTTGCATTTACAATAATGATACTTTCAATTATAATTATTATTTCCGACTGAACTGTACCATTCACTTGCCTACCTCTTTCAAGCATACGTATAGCTTCCACCATGTAGGGAACCAATAGACGGTTAACAATAAAGCCTGGGGTGTCCTGAAAAAATCCAATTAATCAATTTCAGAATTCTAAAATTACCAATCAACACCAGTTCATTTCAAAGTGGCACACACATCATCATTTCACTTAAAATCGCCACAATCAGTGATTCAAAATAGGCAACATCAACTTGCTATGTCAATTTGGAACAATAGATAACAGCTGCAAATGCAGCTTGAATTCTGCTGCACAAGTTACTTTTAATTCTTTACTACTTGTTTTTCATGTGGTAGCTGAATATTTAACTTCTTTAAATCTTTCAGCAACAAAATGATGCATGACGTACTGCCTATTTTGTCATACTTTGTTGAATGGCATATTATACGGTACAGTACTAAACTGTAGCCTACTTCTACCTTGCTACAACTGACTCCTGTTTGAAATTCAGGCACTTTCTGCAAGGAGCACATCATAAGTGTATCACTCCACTCTTTTCTCCTCTGAATGATCTTTACTGATGTTACTTACATTGTTCTAGTACTCATACAACGGAGGAAACTGAAATATGTTGGACACGCAATCCGTAATGAGAGAACAGACTTGATGTCCACTGTCCTCCAAGGTAAAGTGGAAGGAAAGAGAAACAGAGGACGGCCACCTGCATCACTTGCTAGAAACATCACAAACATCAGTGGCAAGAAACTCCAGGAGGTGGTCAGACTTAGCCAAGATCGAGAGTGCTGGAGGCAACTTGTGAGGACATCATGTGCAGCGGCCAACACTGTTCCCGGTGACGCCGACAGGTGAGACAGGTGAGACTTACATTGTTGGAGTCTCCAGCTCAAAACTCAATGATACATAAGTAAAATTAATTAATCTGTCAACACTCAATGATACATAAGTAAAATTAATTAATCTGTTGTTTTTGTCCTAAATCAAGTGAATCCATTTGTATCCCTTGTTAGAGGTCGATTGTCCAAACATTTGTGCCGATCTTGTTTTGTTAGTCAAATATGCATTTTCATTTTATTTTCAGTTGTGTTTTGGGTTCCCTCTGAATGTTCTGGTTCCTCTATTTGTGGACTTTTCTACGTAATTTTACCAGGGGCCTACTGTTTTTCTCTGAATGTTATTATCTGTTAACGGACTTCTCAGTATAACTTTACCATGGACTCTTCTTTGGTTGCTGTGTGTTCCTTTACATATGCTAAGTGCACGGCACACATGCTAACTTGGTTCACAGCTTTACCAAATGACACGACCAGGACTACTGCTCAAGGGAGGGGAAGTGAGGGTAAAAAAACACACCTGTTCCAAAAGTGAAACCTGGAATCTCTCACTCCTGGCTTGCCTGTCTGACTACAAGGTCAACATTTCTGTTTGAAAGTCTTGTTTACCTGGTGCCTTTCTGTATAGTGTATGCAAGATATGAAATAAGTATACTGTTTTAATTCTGGATTGAAATGACATTTTGAGTGATAACACTCAAAGAATAATGGACAATAATCATATTCAATTCACCCAATTAAGTGAAATGAACTTTCATCTGAATACTACTTAGAATCTATAGTTTCTGTTTGTAGCCAAGGTTTTAAAAGCATAATTATCCAAATACTCACTGCACAAGAAAAACAGTCTTCAATTCTGCAGTCATTTACCTAACAAAATGATCATGCAAGTAGGCATGCATACACGTGGACATGAGAATGTGTGTGTGTGTGCGTGTGTGTGCATGTGTATTGTATACATGTTTGTGCATGTGTAATTTTGAAAGTGTGTGTGTGGGCATGCACATTGTAAAGAAAGAAAGAGGCACAACATATGCCAGTGGAATGTGCATGTGTGTCTGCCTACTGCTGATGCGAGAGCATGGAAGCACGCAGGGCCTCTTCTCTCTCTGACCGGCAAAATATCATTACCAAGACTGAAGCAAACCTTTAATAAATCTAAGTCATACCTTGCAATCTACTGTCGTTTTTCCCACTGCCTGACCAAACTGAACCAAGCTCTCAAATGTTTCTTTGCTTGTCTCTGGAATTCGTACAACCTGGAAAAGAAGTATAACTGGTCTGGAGATGACAACTGTGATTTTGGTGAGACCAGGCCAGATGTAAAATGAACACTGCTGATGCTATGCGATAGTATCAAATCCAATTCTAATACTGAGAAACAAAGAAAAAAACAAAAGTAATTATAGTCATGGAACTGTATGGTTTAATGATCTGATATTTAAAATATTAGTTCTGTTTTTTCTTCTTTCTGTCCATCTATCATAATGACATCTAACAATCAATTTAGAAAGAAAGGCATGCTGATGGGTAAACTATCCAAAAAAAAACTATGACACTGGTATATTTTTTAATCCACTACAAACAAAATCAAAATCAAATATCAAAATCAAATAAGGTAACAGAATACAAATGTTCCTGATGAGAACAACTGTGAACTCTGTTTGTTGGTTTGTACTGCCTTTAGTAGTCTGTTGGAATTTTTTTTAATGAAATAGTGCTAAACAGAACACTCATGTAGTGTTTCTTGTACTAAAACAACAATAAGCAGAAAAAGACACCCCTATATTCATGCATGTTCAGATTAAGGAATATTTGAAATGGATTTAAAAGAGTGAACATTTTTATGTTTGTTGTTCCCCCTCCCCCCCACATCTGAAGACTGCATTTAATGACTTATTTCCATTCATAAGGAACACCAATCTACTTACCAGTATATGCTATTTTATATAGATGGAAACAAACGAACATTTGCGAAAGATGTTCTGAAATTTATTCCTTGACAAACGTTGACATCAACAAATGAGAAACATATTTGGTTCATATCATGAATATGAATGATAAATCCAAGGTACACTTTGCAAGGATATTACAGAAAATCTTATGTGTGGTCCATTTTGCAGGGATACTACAAAGAATCTTACGTGTGGTCCATTTTACAGGGATACTACAAAGAATCTTGTGTGGTCTATTTTGCAGGGATACTACAAAGAATCTTATGTGTGGTCCATTTTGCAGGGATACTACAAAGAATCTTACGTGTGGTCCATTTTACAGGGATACTACAAAGAATCTTATGTGTGGTCCATTTTTCAGGGATACTACAAAGAATCTTACTCTGACTCCTCGAAACAAGTGATTCTGATAGAACTCACTGTGCCATACGAAAGCAGAATGGAAGAAGCACATATCTACAAGACCGAAAAATACGCCGGTCTTGCCAGCACCCTGAAGAAAGCAGGTCCACGGGTCAAAATCTTCGCCATAGAGGTCGGGGCAAGACGGTTTGTGGGCACCTCCGCTTATGATCTCATGAAACAACTCGCCATTTCTGGGAAGAAGAGGACTAGAGCCCTTAAAGCGATGGCAGAGGCAGCAGAAAGGAGCTCAAGCTGGATCTGGGCAAGGAGGAACCAAAAGTGAACTTCATAAGGATTAAATTCCCTACAGATGATGTGTGCCCCGTTAGCACATTGGTAAAACCGCGTACCGCAGTTCTGAAGCGCAGAATCGCCCAGGTTCGCTTCCCGGCCTGGGGAAAAAAAAAAAAAAAAAAAAAAATAGACAACAGCAGAAGGGCATCCAGGAGTCATGACCTGGATGTGGCCCGGCCCCCCGAGAGTGTAAGGAATTCAGGGCCGAAACACTTGTCTAAAGGGGGTTACTTCTCTGAAGACCTTCTGTTGTCTAGCTCTCCCTAGAGTTTCTTTCTACCTACACATGGTCAATCCATTGACTTCCGGGAATAGTTCGGAGGACATTCAGGAAAGACCGAAGGACACTGGGAAAGACTAGATCTGCGGGCTTTGTGGGTTGGCTTCCCACCTTGCCTTTGATAACATGCCACGAGTTCTTTAAATGAAAGATGCTCCCAGGATTCACCGAAAGGGGGAGAGAATGATGAATCCATCGGCACTGACTCCATCACGACTGGAAACGCACAACGGATCATGATTAATGACCAGATGGAATTTCCGTGTGCGTGTGGAAGGAGATTCACCACCAAACGCGGCATGAAGATCCACAGGACAAAAATGGGCTGTTTGAAGACACATACGAACCAGCAGCAGCGCACTGCGATAGCAGGTGAGACGTTGGATGACCAAGGCCAGGATTTAAACCATAGTGCCAAGGACATCCACGCTGACGGTTCTGATGCGGATTTTGCACAAGCTCTTAACGCCAAATGTGGAAAACTCAATTTGCAGCCTGCCGGTGCAAAAGAACAATGGGAGAAATTAGATGAGGAACTTGTCCTTAAGCTGAATGCGCTAATAGGGAACAGTACGCTGGAACACAAACTTGACACATACGGAGACATCATATACTCTATCTGCAGGGACACTTATGGAGTGAAGCAGCCAAAGACAAAAACGCCTCCCCAGAAATCCAGAAGACAGCAACAGATGGAGAGCATCCGGAGGGAGAAAAGGAAGCTTAAAAAGCGAATGAAAACTGCCTCAGAATTCGAGAAGCAAGGGCTCCTGGAACTCTGGAAAGATCTGAAGGCCAAACACAATGCTCTCAGCAAAGTGGAATCAGCAAAGCGAAGAAAGAGCAAAGAGAAGAAGACTCAAGATCGTTTCTTCAAAGATCCCTTTGACTTTGCAAGAAAGCTGTTTGAACAACCCAAATCAGGGACTCTCACAGTGGGCAAGGAAACCCTAGAGCAGCATCTCAGGGAAACATATTCCGATTCTCAGCGCGAGGCACCACTTGAAATCCAGAATCTGGTTTGGCCTGCAGCGCCAGAAGGAAAATTCAATAACAAACCACCAACACTGGATGAAGTGAAGAACGTAGTAAAGAAAGCCAGAGCCAAGTCAGCACCTGGACCAAACGGAATACCATACCTGCTCTACAAGAAATGCCCAAAAGTGCTCGAGTGGCTCCACAAGATGATTCGATCAGCATGGAGGAACCAGAAGATCAGCGACCAATGGATGAGAGCTGAAGGAGTGTACATTCCGAAGGAGCAGAACTCCAGCAGCATCAATCAGTTCAGGCCAATATCACTTCTGAACGTCGAGGGGAAAATCTTCTTCTCTGTTATGGCAGCAAGATTGACAAAATACCTGACTGAAAACAAGTATCTGGATATGTCAGTCCAAAAGGGAGGCATACCAGGAATGCCTGGATGCTTGGAACATGCCACGTTGATTTGGGATGCCATCCAAAAAGCAAGAACAGAGAAGAGAGACATTGACGTAGTTTGGCTTGATCTGGCGAATGCATATGGATCAGTTCCACACGATATGATCCAGCTGGCTCTTGAAATGTATCACATCCCAGAAAACATCCGAACAATGCTGAGGAAGTATTTCCAAGGGTTCTCAATGCGGTTCTCTACCAAAGAATACACCACGGACTGGATAGACCTAGAGGTGGGCATTGCAATGGGCTGTGCAATCTCTCCCATACTGTTCGTGTTGGCAATGGAAGTCATCTTGAAAGCTGCAATGAAGAGTTCAGGTCCAGTGAATCTGGGAGATGGATACCAGATGCCTCCTCTGAAAGCTTTCATGGATGACACAACAGTCTTGTCCACGGATGAGGAAGAGACACACCAAATCTTAAAGCAGCTGGATGAGCTGGTGGCCTCTTCAAGAATGAGGTTCAAACCTAAGAAATCCCGAAGTCTCTCACTGCGAAAAGGAAAAGTGGCAGATTCAGTCAAATTCATGGTAGCCAACCAAGCCATCCCCACTGTCACAGAAGAGCCAGTAAAAAGTCTCGGAAGATGGTATGATGACTCCCTGAAAGACACACAAAGGGGATGTGAAACCAAGCAAACAGCAGAAGAAGGCCTGAAGAAAATAGATAACTGCGGACTGCCAGGCAAATACAAAGTCTGGTGTCTACAGTTCATGCTGATACCAAAGCTGCTGTGGCCACTGCTAATCTATGACATTTGCACCAGCACAGTCGAAGCAATGGAAGCCAAAATCAACAAATACACAAGAAAATGGCTCGGTGTCCCACCTGGTCTCACTGATGTTGCATTCTACTGTCGTCAAGCAATGCTGAAGCTACCTCTCAAATCCATAGTGGAGGAATACAGTTGGAAAAGCAAGACTGTTGAGCATGCTGGAGGAATCGGAAGACAATATCGTGAGATCAGTTCATCCAAAGCTGAGAACTGGCAGAAAGTGGAAAGTCCAAGAGGCTGTAAACAATGCCAAGAGAAACCTCAGCATCAAAGAAATAATTGGACACACGCAAACCAACAGACAGGGACTGGGAGCAACAAAAATGCAGTGGTGGTCCAAAGCCAAAGGGAAGGAAAAAAGAGACATGATCATACAGGAGTTGAAGGAAGAAGAAGATGTCAAAAGAGTGCAGAAGGCAGTCCAGCAAGGTCAACAGGGGCAATGGACAACATGGGACAGTGCACTCCAAAGAAGTCTCAGCTGGAACGATATGTGGCACATGGCTCCTCTAAGGATAAGCTTCCTCCTCAGATCTGTATATGACCTGCTCCCCTCGAATGCAAACTTAGTGAAATGGGGGAAATCAGACGACCCAGCATGTCCGCTCTGTCAGAAGAAACAAACAGTGGAACATGTCCTAAGCTCTTGCAAAGTAGCGCTAGCCCAAGGAAGGTATACATGGAGGCACAACCAAGTTCTGAAAGTGATCACAGACGTGGTTAGCGAAAAAACCATGACCCCAAACGCACCAATTGCTATGACAACGTTCTACAAAGCAGGAGGGAAACAGGTCTGGCCCGAAAGTGCTATGACAACCAGCACATTGCCAAAGGGTCTTCTGGATGGAGCAGTCGACTGGGAGTGTACAGCAGACCTCCCAGAGTGGAGAAATTACCCAGATGTCATCAGCAAGACAGGCATGAGACCAGACATCGCTCTCCACTCTGACTCCTCGAAACAAGTGATTCTGATAGAACTCACTGTGCCATACGAAAGCAGAATGGAAGAAGCACATATCTACAAGACCGAAAAATATGTCGGTCTTGCCAACACCCTGAAGAAAGCAGGTCTGCGGGTCAAAATCTTCGCCATAGAGGTCGGGGCAAGACGGTTTGTGGGCACCTCCGCTTATGATCTCATGAAACAACTCGCCATTTCTGGGAAGAAGAGGACTAGAGCCCTTAAAGCGATGGCAGAGGCAGCAGAAAGGAGCTCAAGCTGGATCTGGGCAAGGAGGAACCAAAAGTGAACTTCATAAGGATTAAATTCCCTACAGATGATGTGTGCCCCGTTAGCACATTGGTAAAACCGCGTACCGCAGTTCTGAAGCGCAGAATCGCCCAGGTTCGCTCCCCAGCCTGGGGGAAAAAAAAAAAAAAAATAGACAACAGCAGAAGGGCATCCAGGAGTCATGACCTGGATGTGGCCCGGCCCCCCAAGAGTGTAAGGAATTCAGGGCCGAAACACTTGTTTAAAGGGGGTTACTTATCTGAAGACCTTCTGTTGTCTAGCTCTCCCTAGAGTTTCTTTCTACCATGTGGTCCATTTTACAGGGATACTACAAAGAATCTTATGTGTGGTCCATTTTGCAGGGATATACAAAGAATCTTACGTGTGGTCCATTTTACAGGGATACTACAAAGAATCTTACTTGTGGTCCACTTTACAGGGATGCTACAAAGAATCTTACGTGTGGTCCATTTTACAGGGATACTACAGAGAATCTTATGTGTGGTCTAACTATTCTGATTAACACTGCTAGTAATTAGATGCAGGAAGCAGTTGGTCCATTTGTGGAAAGACTAACAACTATCAGCTCCTGGCAACTTTGAACTGTATCCTGTACATCTTCAGTAACATGCTACAGAACATGATCGAAAAAAACTAGTTTAGAGCATACACTTACCTTGTATACATCTGATGTATATTTTTAGATATGTTACTCATGACAGAACACCCCAATGTCTTTACCTCAACAAGTTTCATAACTGGCACAGGATTGAAGAAATGCAGACCTCCAAAGCGATCCAATCGTTTTGTTGCGGTAGCAATGTCTTTGATAGGTAATGATGAGGTGTTGCTGGCAAAAATTGTGTGTCTGTAAAGACAAAATTATAAGTACAAACAAAAATTCTATCCACAAATATAATACATGTCTAAATATTCAAATTCAGCATCGGTAAAGATCACCGATATTTCTCAACTGATTTAAATAACAAAGTTGTTATCTCGCTGAAAAATACAACTTCATTTTTATAACAGAGAAGTCTGTCTGAAAGAAACAGAGATCTCACTATCATAGATTTTCCATTCTTCATTTTTTTTTCAAAAGAGGAGCTTTTTTGTTATACACTAAGCAACTAATTTCAAGGTGGAATATCATCCAATCAGTGAAATGTTATAAACCAACTGTTCTTCTTTTAATATGTAAAACCGACAAGACATAATGCTATACATTCAAAATATGGACATGACAAAACAAAACAAAAACAACAACAAAAAACACACAAAACACACACACACACACACACACACACACACACACACACACACACACACACACACACACACACACACACACACACACACAAAGCAAAATTATTATCCTGACTTTGGACAATGCACTCACGGAGGGGCTGCCGCATCCAGAGCAGAAAACAGCTGCTGTTTTACACCAAGGTTCTCCACAATGGCTTCAACCACCAAGTCAGTGTTTTTTGCTGCAGCAACAGCATCAGAGTTTGTGTCTATCCTACCAATCACATCTGCCACAAAACTGGACTGTCTCTGAAAATGTAACAGTACTCAGCATACATCTGATACATTACAAAAATGAAATGATACAGAGAACAGAAGAAATCCATACTTATTCTTAATGTACTTTTCAGCTGTTCCCACGTTTTATTATCCCTTCCTCTTTCACTGCATTAGCGAGAGATACTGACGCTGCGAGCAGATTTCACGCATCAATTCAAGAAGCTGCTTTCATCTGTAGTAAGACATAGACAAAAAAATGATATTGTTGCTAAATTTACAACTGCATGTTAATTACCGAACCAATGTGAGCCTTAGAAGTATTGTGTTTACTCTTTGACCACAGTATGCCTGAGAAAATTGTGTTTACTCTTTGACTACAATGTGCCTGAGAAGATCATTTTTCAATGCTGCTGTGAATCTCCAATAGTGTTTTGACAGTAGTGAGTATTTTGTATCTGACAAGTCCTACTCCTGATAATAAAAATATTATCATGACTGATACTGACCTTCAAAAATATCTATCAAAGGTTATTTTTAATTTCTTGTGGACAATATGTTCATTTAAGACCCATAAAATGTAAAAGTATATTCATACATTTTGCTCTGAAAAGCTTAGTCAGAACAAAAGAAAGTATTAAAACTTCTTACCATAAGACCTCACAACTTGAAGTCCCTTTGGTAATCGTTGTAAAGTTACATGCTTTCACTAAACTGAAATTTAACAATTAGTTGATCATATGCTTTGCAGCGTAATCCTTGTGTATCATATAACCTGCACTGAATTTATGTGTATTTGTTGGTGTTTTGTTTATATAACTTGATGAAAATTTTGTCTGTTAATTGGTGGTTGGTTTAGTCTTTTCATTTTTTATTTTTTAAACAAACATACAGAGACTCAATCATCAATGTGCTACCTCGCCTTAAGAATACAAAGTTAAAAAGGATGATTTTACAGCATGCGTTTCACTCTTTTGTACATTTGAAAAGCAAATAAAACATAAAAACAGAAAGTGAACAAGACAAACACACGCACTTAGCACAAAACACACAAAGCTATATAAAACATGTGTGGCGCTTGGTAGAAAAGAGGTCTTAAATGTTTTGGAACTTGTGTTATAGTCTATCATGATGTCAAATTTCATTACACTTTGCCCCTATGTGAACAATATTTTGACAGATGAACAAAACATTAAATAATATGGAAAAAACATGAAACAAGATGGTCATGCCATTTTAATGATTTCCCTTTTTACACAATAATACAGAAAAACAAAAGATCTTTGATTTCTCAAGGTCACACCTTGAAGATGACTTAGTTAAAATAAAACCCGGCATGTACTGATGACAATACTAGACTATCACAACGGTTGAAAAAGATTTTGAATAATTTAGAAGTTACTAACAAGTTCTGTTCACACAGTTTCCTAAAAAGTGATAATTTTAGACACTTTTTAGTGTATGTGACCTTGACAACTTCTCTGTCTAGTATGTCTTTACATCTCCCTAATAATCCACATCATTGAACATGACAAAAATCAATCAGAAACAGGTGAAAAAATCTTGCTTCCTCATACACACACACACACACACACACACACACACACACACACACAACACACACCCCACAAACGCCCCTTGTGGTTAATATGAACATTTCCTTTAAAAATAAAAAGCAGACACACACATACACTACAGATATTCAAAATGACAACAAAAAAAGTACCTTTTCTAAATGCTGAAAGGAAGAGTAAAAATAACAGCATATTTTGCAAACTCTTTTAACAGCCAATACTGTCAATGAAATGTACTGAAATTAAGACATTAAGGAGATAAAACAAAACTACATCAATGGAAACATTTCATGTACACCACACTGCTATGAGTTCAATTTTAAAAGCGTTAATGCTCTACCTCTCCATCATCTGCGAACTTTTTCTTGGCTACTCGACCAAGACTTTTTTGAATGGCAGCCTTGGACTTGGCAAGAATGTCATCAGTCTGATCAACCATAACAACATTGTGACCAGTTGCAGCAGCCACCTGCAAGCAACAGAGGGCATTATTAACGCAAGGGACAATGTAATGTTTCTATGTGCATACAAGGCTTTTGTTGAACATTGCAAGTAAATAAGATCACAGCATGCAATGAAAGCTAAACTGCTTTGGTTATTCTCAAGTTCTATCTTAATAATGATAACAGAGTATACAAGAAGACTTTATTTGATGCTGTATATTAATATTATGTAAGTCTCCAGACACAAAAAGATTTTATTTGATGCTGTATATCATGTAAGTCTCCAAACAGCTGATCATCATCATCATCATCATGCACCAATTTGTTGACGTTAAGTTTCTGGCTTTTATTTTATTCCTTATAATGTACAGATTATAACATAATAGCGGTAGTGATATTTCTACCTTTACCTGAATTTAGTCCTTGTTTTTTGCGTTAATGTCAAGAATGAAATTAAATATTAGAGTTGAGGACAAGATCAGATCTAACTTTGGGTTTGAGTCAGGTTTTTAAATTAAAGCCTACTTTAATGATAAAATAATGTATGCACAATGACAGAGGATCAGAAAGTTATGGTTAGAAAAGGGGTCTGGATAGGTCTATGAAGCCTAAATAATATTGTATATACATAAAAACAATACACTAAATTCTGGTGGCTGAGATGTGTGGAAAAATATTTCCATATATGCATGTATCTATGAATACCAGACTTGCAAGAAGGAACAATCCTGCTGCTCTGTGTGTGTGTGTGTGTGTGTGTGTGTGTGTGTGTGTGTGTGTGTGTGTGTGTGTGTGTGTGTGTGTGTGTGGTGTGTGTGTGTGTGTGTGTGTGTGTGTGTGTGTGTGTGTGTGTGTGTGTGTGTGTGTGTGTGCACATGCATTCAAATGTTTTCTCAAGTGAGTACGCGTGTGCATGTAGTGTGCATGTGTGAGTGCATGTGTGTGCAAGTGTGTGTGTACATGTGTGCACGTGCTCGTGTGTGCATGCATGCATAATATGTGCTATCCACTGTGCACCTGCAATAACCAAATTATATTCCATCAACGGACACACATGTGTACAACAGCTTCAAATGCCCTGGGCTTCCCTTGTTATCCCCAAATGCAAGGTCAGCAAAGATTTTTCTGATAATGAACAACATTCAAGAAAAAAAGAAAAACTCTCCTGTACAACGATTTTGATGTCAACATTTTATTTTTCCAGGCCAAATGATAATGTGGCCTCTGAAAAAAGAAAAACATTCCTTTACAACCATTTTGATATCAACATTTTCCCCAGGCCAAATGATAAAGTGGCCTGTTCATCCAGGAACAGTTGGTATCCTGCCCAGGGCATTATTTTCTCCAATACTTCTTCTTCAAGCTACCGTGTGTGTGTGTGTGTGTGTGTGTGTGTGTGTGTGTGTGTGTGTGTGTGTGTGTGTGTGTAAATGTGTGCGTGTGTGTGTGTGTGTGTGTGTGTGTGTGTGTGCGTGCGTGCGCGCGTGCGTGCATGCGTGCATGTGTGTGTGTGTGTGTGTGCCACGCAGTGCATCACAAAAACTGACATACTCAAGATACCCAAAGATTGCATGTGTGAGTGAATTGTTTCCAGGCATGCCTGAGTTCAAGCCTTGCTGTGTCCATCATCTATATGTGTATGTCAGGGGAAAGGGAAGGGGAGTGTATGTACATGTTAAGAGTTTGTTCAAGAAAGACTCATTGCACTCAGACAATTCCATACGCACTCCACCTTTCACACTCACAAGGTCTTAAAATGGGGCACGGGGAAATAGGTCATGAAAATACTGACACCACCAAAATGATTTGAGGAATACGATGGTCAACAATCAGGCAAGTTTTTATGGGTATTGAACACAATACATCACTACAAAACTTTCTTGATTCCATAGCTCTATTAAATCAGCAAGCCATTCTTTGGAGCAGTTGTGCAGTGTCACTGGACAGATATGATCAGCTTCTATAAGTTAAACACTACGATAGATCTGCAGACTTACAACCTATCATCACAGGCTGTCCTTGTAATGTTCAATCATAATTCCTGCAGCCACACTGCGCGATACAGTGCCACTGGAACTATTATTGGTAAGCTCACTGGTTTACGACTTCTCTCTTCAGATTCTTGCTTACAGTGCAAAATATTCAATCAAATGCTCTGAAATGTGTACTGTGCATAGATGTAGGCATGTCACATGTGTGAGTGGGTGTGGGTGTGTTCGCACACAAGTTGTCACATTTTTCTTTCTCCTTGTTGTTGCATCTTTCTTTTATTGTCTATCTATCTGTCTGTACCATCTTGGGTGTCCAGGGGAGGAGGAGTTGATGGTCAGCACTGAGCTGGAAAGCCTGAAGTAGAGAAATGTCATGCAACATCAAGGTCTTGTGGAAAAATACCTTGTGACATCTAATCCCAGTAATGGGGCTTTTGTGAAGCTACAACTGGTCTAGTGAGCCAACAGCTGATTACATAACTCAAGAAAATAAATTGTTATCGTACTATACTTACAAAAGAGTGTATGAGTTCATTCATTATGCATGCATGTGTCATGTGCGCACATGTATACTATTTCATGGTGTCAGACATAGGGTTGCAAAACATAAGACATAGTGATGATAAACAAGTTGGGTTTAAACACACACACACACACACACACACACACACACACACACACAGATCACCAAAGCAGAAGTAAACATAATTATAGGCCTATTTAAAATTTAGTATTTTTAATAAGCAGCCCATGTACTGATTTCTAGCTTTACTCTATAGCTCTACCAATAAAATATGATAACACCACACACATAAATCATGATAAGCTTATTCATTGCTTGCTATGAAATAATGTCAAGTAATTTACAGCCTGCATCTGTTTGTTTATTGTTATATATATTACTACAGCTAGTAAGCCTAAATCTATATATACATATATAATAGTAGTGCCACTAGTGGTGTGTGGTCGTGTTACTGATGATCTGATCATTTGCTGACCGCAGCAGGAAATCCGAAATGAAGGCCTGTGTGAGGTAATGTACCTTATCGTTTACTATGAGGTTAAATCTATTTGACTAAAGCAAACTCAGTGATGTCCTTGGTCTCCTCCGCTGAGACAAGCACTCATGGCCTTACTTACTGTATCTTATCGAGCGAAAGCCCAAAGTCCACTCAACACTCAAGTCTAAGCCGACCTCTTACCTCGGTCTTGTGCTTTCAGATTTAGAAGAAAGACACGATATCTTAAAATCGGACATAGTTATTTACCTGTGCAATGCCAGACCCATAAGACCTCCTCCAATTACAGTCACATGCTTAATTGCGCCAGCCACTGCTGAACTTGAGGAGAACTTGCGGCAAAATACGCGTGAAACGTGCGCCATGGTGTTTGGTTTGACCTGAAACGTATGAAGCCACCTCCTGCTCTCAGGTTTGTGACCTGTAGATTTGCATACAACGTGTGCACAACCGGTGTCATATGTCACTATTCCTCATGCTAGATTTTTTACCGGACATTCTTACTATTTAGCTCTAGTCCTTTATTTCTGCTTTTTATTTCAGTCATATTCACCAGATTTTGCAGGTCTTTTTCATTTCTGCAACTGGAACAGTGCCATCTTCATAACAAAGATTGTTTATCATTTCTCCTCCGAACTTAAATCCCACGATATTCTTCTAGGTTTCTCATAATGGTCTTGCGGTAAAGTGAAAACAAATCTGGTGACAGAGCAAATCCATGCCTAATCCCTCTTCCGATATTTTGAAAATTGCTTAGATCGTTTTCTACTCTCATTGCTGTTGTTTGTTCCCAGTACATATTACTTATTATTCTTAGATCTTTTCCATCAGTATTCAGCTTTTCAAGTTGGTTGATCAATTCTTCGTGTCTTACTACATCAAAAGAACTGGTATAATCAACAAAATATAAATATAAACCCTTATTAAACTCATTTGATCTTTCTATGAGAGTGCTTGGGATTTATGTAGCGTTCTTGTCTGTCCTTGCAATATCCATCATTGAAAATTAAATTGTAGTGAAGCGCACCTCTTATTATCTCCATCAGCTATTCTATGGAGACATAATTGGATGTAACACGTTGGCAAGTGTGATGTTGAAATGCTGATTATCCAGAATTCCCTCATTTTATTCCTCAGCTCACCTCTAAAATCCTTTTAACAAGATCAAGAAATAACTACCGAGGGCTTTACGTTAAAGAACAACAGAAAAGGCGGTACGGTCTTATTCCCACCAGAATGAATTATGTTAAGTTTCTTACTAGTACAAATTGTCTGGTGAGAAAACTTCAACAGGAGACTAGACGAAAATATGACACTGATGGCCTCCCTTGGAAAATGGGACCGAAGTTGGGGGGAGAGGAGTGTTTCTATTGTGGAGAGTGTTTGTTTGGTTGATAGATTGATTGGTTGATTCTTTTGTTTGTTTGTATGCTTGCCTGTTTTCAGTATCTGTAATTGTCAGCATGCAGTAAATGAAATTAGGTAGGTAAATGAACAGTTACATGAATATAGTTTTAATCCATCCTTTATTAAATACATCAAAAAATGTAATATTTAAACTAATTGGTCTGTCACCATATTTCTGACAGAAAATGCGTCACGTGGAGATTACAGTCTCAGTGGGTTCTTAACCTACTGTAACGACTTTGATCTGTTTTTCCTACTCGTGTTTCCAAATTTTATACATAATTCATCGAAAACTTCCGGTGGGAAACTTGCTGGTGTGTGTGTGTGTGTGTTTCTGCCGGTGCGTGCATGTGCATGAGTGTATCTGTTGCCATGTGTATAGTGTGTGCGTGTGCTTGTGTTTGTGTAAATAAAGGAGGGAGGGCTGGACAAATGACAGGGAAGCCCAGGTCGATCTTACGTGGTTGGTTGGTTGGTTTGCTGCCCATCATTACGAGTCATTCTGGTGTTGTCAGCTTGGTCTTTCATAAGGTTTTACGCCGAGTTAGATAGTCTGCCAGCACATGGAATTGCCTTTGTGTTATGACTCCCTCAACTCCAAACTTAATGACTTTACTAGCGAGTTGGGTTTATACACAAATTTAAAACTTATGCGATATGCCATGGTCTTTTTGGACTTTTTGCATCTAATCTATCACATGGAGTTTGCGGCGTTAGTATATATTGAATTTATTCCAAACGCAGAGACCCTTTTGAGAACACTGAAACTGAAACCGAAAACTGAGTAGGAACAGGGAAATAATCAAGACTACAAGAAGGCGCTTTTTCTCTTTGAAAGAGTTGCGTGTACTAGACGTGTGTCGGTGTTCGCCGATGTGTTGTTTTGTATGGTCGAAGTGTGTGTGAGTGTGTGTGGTATCAATGAAATTTTAAATATAATATTAACAATTGATGAAATGCGATTGTAGTGTGCAAGCGTACGTGTGCAATGATGCAATCACGGCTGCATTTTCCCACCCATTCTCACACGTGCACCTAATAGCGAGCCGGCATCGCCTGCGAGTGCTATTTTTAGCCAGGCAGGGTCGACCAAAGTCCATAATCACTGTAGCGTGCCTCTGTGTTCTGGCACTACTGATAAAGAAGGAAGCTGAGAGCAGTTTTCTGTATGTATTGTGAATTTGTGCAATGATCTGGGGTATTTTCGTCACTTTACCTGTGTGCATTCAGTGCTGTGAATATTCATTGTTCTGAAGAAGTGATCTTTACTTTAAAAGATTACCTTGTCTTTGAGTTTTTGTAGAAATTACTAATGTGATGATCGACTGACATCTCCAGGTTGCTCTTTCAGTCTTTGTTCACTATAAAGTGAGATTATTTTCGTAGTAGCCTAGTGACGTAAGTATAGTGCAATTTACAATCTTTACATAATTTTCTCAGTTTTGGCAAGGTCTGATTCGTGCTCTTCAGTGCTTTAACTTTTTAAAATTAAAAAAAATCGCTGTCAGCTGTTTTCATTCTTTTTTAGAGGTTCACATTTGGCTAAAATCTGGTGTTTGCTGTTGCCCGACCAAGGCACGCGCTGCGCCGGCTATAAATTAGGCCACGCGCGTGTATTAAATTCAGCCAACGTACATCTGTGTGTGTGTGTGTGTGATAGTGATAGAGAGAGAGAGAGAAACTGAGAGAAAGAGAGAGAATTGTGTTCATCCATTTTTGCATTAATGTGCTCGTATGAATTGCGGTACAGTAACTTATATGTGGGATTGCACGTGTGCCACTGACTAAATAACTATGTCTGAACACACAGAAAGGGTCCATACAGAGAGACTGAACTCATTGTGCAGAATATGTGGTGGCAGATCATTAACGACAGCCAGTAAAAAACTACCTCCTAGGCTTTGTAGACGGTATGTATTAGACTTTGAACATTTGTATAGAGTTGTCATTTCTGAGGATACCGATGGCATTTTGTACTCAAACAAATTTTGTGGAACTTGCTATTGTCGTCTGATAAAAACAAAGAATTCAACTGTATCACTACAAAAGGAATCTGGTATTCAAGTAGTCACAGGGCTGATTGAAAGTAGTAAAGGCATATGGACCCTGTTTGACCCCAATACCACAACAGATAACTGCACTGTATGTCGGGCTTTTCTGAGACTGTACAAAAAAGGCAGGCCTGCAAAGAAACTGTACAAAAAAGACAGGCCTGCAAAGAAACGCAAATGTTTGAACATCTCTGCAATTCACAATACCAGTTCTGGTGAAACATCTGATGGCAATAGGCTTTGTGAAAACAGTTCTAGCAGTACAGATGAAGATCATGACAGAACAGCTGTTGAAACAAGTGATTATGCAGGTAAGAGCAGTATCACTGATACAGGTAAGAGTGCTTGTGACAGCCTTGTCACTGATGAACATTCTAATTACCAAGGCATCCAGAGTGTATGTAACAGCAATTTGCTTGAACCAGCTCCAGCACAGTTCCAGCCACCAGCTTATCCAACACCACAACAGAAGACTGTCAAAAAACGGCTGTTGGAATTTCTCTCTGGGCCTGGACATAATATTGTTAAGGGTAATGATATTAGTGACAACAACCTGGCTGAAAAAAATATTGAAAAACGTATGCCAAGTCCTTCCATTTCAGGCACACAAACAGAATCAGACATGTTGCCTGCTCTATCGTCCAGCCCCAAAAAGAAAACTCTGACCAAAGTAAAGCCATCCCAGTGCTTCATTTCTCGCTCAGGAATTAGACACAGATCATCACAAACTGACAAAAGAAAAACTGTCCGCCCATTAGAAGAACTAAAAGCACCACTGACCAAATCAGAACAAGCTTACTTAACTCGTTTAGTTCGTATCCAAATGGCAAAGTCAAGTGATAAGCAAACTGTCACATGCCAAACTGGGGGTCAGCCAATTATCCTGAAAAAGATCACCAAAGTCAGGAAATCATCAGCTCTTGCCAGTACGTCAACCAGAAGGAAAAGGGTGAATCAGCTAAACAGAATTCGGAAAGACACTTCAGGATTTTCAGAGGCTGATGTGATTAGGCAGCGTAGTACAGAGCTTAGGTTCACAACAAAAAGGAAACGGACTGAGATTCTGAAGGGTGCTGGATGTGCAGCAATGATACCTTCTCATACATTAAAGTTACAATTGTAATGATTTTTATGGGTAAGACTACTGTTGCTTTTCAGTTTCATGCATGTGATCTGAATGACTGTGTTGATGTTCTGGTGGTAAGGTAGTTGAGTTGATAATGTGGACTTTCAATCGGAAATATTGTTTGTGCAAGAATATGGTAACTTTTCATGCATAAAACTTAAAGAAAAATGCTTCAGCATCAGGATCCAAGCTCATTAAATATATTGTATTACTTTATTAGCACCTTCCTCTAAAAACTAGCTGATCTGCCTAATACTAGTAATAGTAATACATACATGTATACATGTGTGCATGTACATACTTACACAGATATATATATATATATATATATATACATGTATATATATATATATATATATATATATATATAACAGACATACATATATGTAATATACCCACATTCAAGATAGTTTTTACAGTGTGTACATAATGTACCATAGAAGTTAGAACTTGGTTTGTGAGACAGCTGTGTTACCTTAATGAAGACACTGTATAAAGTGGTTTGTGAGACAGCTGTATTACCTTGTTGAAGATATTGTATATAGTGCTTTGTGAGATAGCTGTATTACCTTAATGAAGACACTTATATAGTGGTTTGTTAGACAGCTATATTACCTTACTGAAGACACTGTATATAGTGCTTTGTGAGACAGCTGTATTACCTTGTTGAAGATATTGTATATAGTGCTTTGTGAGACAGCTGTATTACCTTAATGAAGACACTTATATAGTGGTTTGTTAGCTATATTACCTTACTGAAGACACTGTATATAGTGCTTTGTGAGACAGCTGTATTACCTTAATGAAGACACTTATATAGTGGTTTGCGAGACAGCTGTATTACCTTATTGAAGACACTGTATATAGTGGTTTGTTAGACAGCTGTATTACCTTATTGAAGACACTGTATATAGTGGTTTGTGAGACAGCTGTATTACCTTATTGAAGACACTGTATATAGTGATTTGTGACACAGCTGTATTACCTTATTGAAGACACTGTATATAGTGGTTTGTGAGACAGCTGTATTACCTTACTGAAGACACTGTATATAGTGGTTTGTTAGACAGCTGTATTACCTTATTGAAGACACTGTTTTTAGTGGTTTGTGAGACAGCTGTATTACCTTGTTGAAGACACTGTATATAGTGGTTTGTTAGACAGCTGTATTACCTTATTGAAGACACTGTATATAGTGGTTTGTTAGACAGCTGTATTACCTTATTGAAGACACTGTATATAGTGGTTTGTGAGACAGCTGTATTACCTTATTGAAGACACTGTATATAGTGATTTGTGACACAGCTGTATTACCTTATTGAAGACACTGTATATAGTGGTTTGTGACACAGCTGTATTACCTTATTGAAGACACTGTATATAGTGATTTGTGACACAGCTGTATTACCTTATTGAAGACACTGTATATAGTGGTTTGTGAGACAGCTGTATTACCTTATTGAAGACACTGTATATAGTGATTTGTGACACAGCTGTATTACCTTATTGAAGACACTGTATATAGTGGTTTGTGAGACAGCTGTATTACCTTACTGAAGACACTGTATATAGTGGTTTGTTAGACAGCTGTATTACCTTATTGAAGACACTGTTTTTAGTGGTTTGTGAGACAGCTGTATTACCTTACTGAAGACACTGTATATAGTGATTTGTGAGACAGCTGTATTACCTTATTGAAGACACTGTGTATAGTGGTTTGTGACACAGCTGTATTACCTTATTGAAGACACTATATATAGTGGTTTGTGACACAGCTGTATTACCTTATTGAAGACACTGTATATAGTGGTTTGTGACACAGCTGTACTACCTTATTGAAGACACTGTATATAGTGGTTTGTGACACAGCTGTATTACCTTATTGAAGACACTGTGTATAGTGGTTTGTTAGACAGCTGTATTACCTTATTGAAGACACTGTATATAGTGGTTTGTGAGACAGCTGTATTACCTTATTGAAGACACTGTATATAGTGGTTTGTGACACAGCTGTATTACGGTACCTTATTGAAGACACTGTATATAGTGGTTTGTGACACAGCTGTATTACCTTATTGAAGACACTGTGTATAGTGGTTTGTGACACAGCTGTATTACCTTAATGAAGACACTGTATATAGTGGTTTGTGAGACAGCTGTATTACCTTATTGAAGACACTGTATATCGTCCTTCCAGTGTGCTTATCATTTACCTCAAATCTAGATTTCATTGTTTTTGTATTCTAGAATTGTAAGCACTTACGACACTGTTAGGTGTGCTATAAATGTGCAGTATTAATGTTATTTATAATTATCATGATTATTAGTATTTTCATTATTTGTCAAACATTTTGTATAGCCCTTTCAGTGTTTACAGTATCTATCCAAAAATTTAGTTTGTGAGATAACTGTATTATCACAACACGCTTATGTTGCCTCATCAATATGGAACTTTAAATATGCACCATCATGTGGTGAGTGATGGAACTTCAAATTTGCACCAGCTTATGGTTAGTGACAGAGAAGAGAAAACTAATGAGGAATAGTATGTACTGCACAGTACACACACAGTATCCTTCATAATGTGTGGTTTACTGGAGTGTGGAACACTTCCTGACCAATACCTGTGAGTATGCACTTGTTTGGTGAGTGATAATTTGCATGTGGATTTTGTTGACTGTGTGTCTGTGCTTGTTGTACATGCATGCAGATGTGTGTGTGTGTTTTGTGTGTGTGTGTGTGTGTGTGTGTGTGTGTGTGTGTGTGTGGTGTGTGTGTGTGTGTGTGTGTTTTCAAGCTTGTATTTTCAAAATGCATGGTACATGCACATCATATAACACTGCAGTATGTAGGCCAACATGTAATGTAAGAGAGAGAGAGGGAGAGAGTGCATGTGTGTGTTTTCAAGCATGTATTCTCAAAAGGCAGAAACTTACCAATGTCAACAATCAGAAACCACAGATCTCCAACCATGATGACAATTAGAATTCATCCATCCCACCGACTTCCATTGCCACACCAAGGTCACAAAACCAGTCACAAGAGCGGTCTGTACTTCATGTCATTGAAGTCATCAAAATACTAGTGAAGGTCATAAGCCTCAATTCGCCAAAGCCGATCCTATGGTTCTCTCCATAATCGAAGGTTTTCTAACACTGCTTCAGACATTCCTAACCTCTACACATCATGGCAGTTAGAGTTATCCGGTTGAACTGTCAGGCAGTCTTGACAGCCTTGGACTTGCTTCTACAACATACATCCACCAATAGATATGAAGTTCTTGCCTTGCAATCGCTCATCAGGTCTGCCCATCATCTCCCTTAGCTTTCCTGGCTATTATTATCCACCCATGATGAAACTGAAGCGATTCGGGCAGCCACCTATGTCTTTGAAGGACTCTCTGCAAGAAAAGGTGCCTTGCCACATTAACCTTACCAGCAGGATATGGAGTTGTCACAACACTACAGACAATTCCAGGACAAGATTTTCACATCATCAACCACTACAACCCAAAGCACACTGCTGACTTCAGCTGGCTAGTAACTTTTCTGACAACTCGCTCGTCGTTGGTGATTTCAACAGTCGCGATGCACTTTGGGAAAATAAATATCCTAAATCTTCCTTATCATTGGGGAACGGATTCAGAATGCTGATGTGATCCTACTAAATGATGAGATCCCAACTCGGATTCCTGACGTTGCTGGCCAATCCACTTCTACTTAACATCGGCCAACCTTGGTGGTCTAGTTACCTGGAATGTCCTTGACAATCCCTTGTTTTCAATGGGATCCCTTCTCAGATTCCTGACGTTGCTGGCCAATCCACTTCTGCTTCACATTGGCCAACCTTGGTGGTCTAGTTACCTGGAATGTCCTTGACAATCCCTTGTCTTCAGATCATCTCTAATTGAGCTTGTTCTTCAACTTACTCCCTGCCATCACAATCCTCCTACATTAAGACACTTCAATCTGGAGAAAGCTGACTGGACTCGATTTCAAACCTTATTATCCACAGAGGTTTTCCTAGATCACTACCAATCAATTGACGACTTAAACGCCCAGATCACAAACCGCAAATAATGTCTCGAGACTGTTTAACTGTCAATCATGTTCATCCAAATAAAGCATCATGACTGTTTAACTGTTTATTGTGTTTATTCGATTACTATTTCAGGATTGTTTGATTATTTATCGTTTCGTCTAAGTAGGCCTATAAGGTTTCATCATATTATTTTTGTCCAAAAGAGATTTCAAAACTCTAACTGTACATCATGTTCAGCCAGATAGGTATCAGAAGACTTTAATTTTGTATAGTGTTCAGCCCATGAGTATTTGATTTTGTATTATGGATATGGAGTGTCTTGTAAATCACATTTTCAGTGTCCGTTTTCTCCACGCTCAGATGTTTCCCTGTGCTTTAACACCACAAGTGCTATCTAAAGGGAGGAGCCAAATTAATCATTACATAGGGCCTACTATATTATATGTCTTAAGCCTTTAAATAAACTATATGCGATGGCGAAGTCTTGAGATTTACCTACTTTATGCAATCTCTTGTTTGTCAGTTTTCTTTGGTTTGATGAGTTTGTTTGCTTGTTTTATTTGTTTGTTTATTACAACAATTTTATAGTATGAAGTAATAGGCTACTTACAAATGATGCTGATTCTTTCTACAGAATTTGCCAGGTTAAACACCTTTGCTGCTGTGGTATCTTTTGATTATTGCACATAGAACCTTGTTTCATAATCTCATCTGAAAGACTAGCACTCAGACCACCACTTATGGTTTAGTGGAGGAGTGGGGGGGGGATAAGCTCGTATCTGACTGGGAATTGAATCCGGGGCCTCCAGCTTCCTAAGAGGTGCATGAACCACTAGACCACCAGTCCACTCCAAGTCCAGTCCAAGACACATGAAAAAAGTTTTATAGCATGGCTTGACACTCTTATTATTGCTCCATGAAGTGAATTCACCAATGCAAATTAGTGGAATGGTTAAAACTGGTGTGTTGGCTGAGCACGTTCCCTTTCTGATCGGAGCGCTCAGATTCTTGGTTTGTGTTCTGGCTTACTGTTTGGATTTCATACGTGTTTTTTCAGGATGAGTGGTGAGCACTTTATTTATTTTTTGTTTGTTTTCAGCCACCATGCTGCTTATTCTCCCACCTTACAACTAAACTGTATGGGCTCAAATCATGCCAAGGTCATCAAATACTTTGAGGTGTGGCCTTCAGTGCGGGTGGCCAATATAGAGGCAAGAGGTAGATTACTGGTTTCCAGTATGAATGCCAGGTTTGTCCTGGGGTGAATCTCATCCACACAAAAAAAATCAGAAATAGATGAAAAACTACTAAAATGATAATAACAATACTATTACTATAATAACAAAGCTTGTGCAGCATCCAGTTGGCTCGACTGCAAATGGTATCTAACCCTGTTCAGGTTGGGGAAGCAAACAAGGATGTGGAAATAGATATTGCCACACAGTACTGACCCATAGGGAAGTTAAGGTCACAACCATCGCTGGGATACTCCTCAAGGGAGGTTTAGTGATTACAGAACAGAACCAGAACCACCTCACTCCCTTACAATATCTGGGGCTATGGGACAACATTTACCTTGCCATTTTCCAAGCTGCACACCCCCACCCCCCATGCTGCTTATTAACAGCTTTCAAACATAACTGACTGGGCCACAAAATTAAAACTGTAGGATTTTTTCTCAATATTTAAATGATTCATGATAACAGAGAAGATTGCAATGATTTCTGGAGGTCTGTTTGGTCAAATTTCACAGAAGATTTTCTGGCTCTGTTGACAGAGCTGTGGATTAAATGCCTGATGTCTGCAGATTTAATCCCAACCTACAACATAAAAACTGGTTTGTTTGATGCCCATTTTATTGCTCCAATCATTCTGGTGGTGTCACCCTAGCTTCCTGATGTTCCTCTCCCAACGTGCCCCTTCCATTGCAAGACCTTGTCAGTGCAAGATTTTGCATAGGCTTATATGGAAGTCTGCCAGATTATCACTGGTAGATTTGGGTGGAGCACGCAAGGAAGTTCCAGTATCTAAGCGTGAACTCAAAACCCGAAACTGTAGATTGAGCCTGCAGTACAGGGCTGGGCCCTGTTCTTCCTTTGATGATACTATCCTGACATTAACCAGGCCCAAGATATTTGGACATATGAAATGTTGGTAACTACTCTGAGCGGCAGATCAGTAAGGCATGTTTACAGGTGAAGTAGATGAGGCCGAAGTATATGATTCTACTCTTTCCACTAAGCCACTGTGCACACTGCTTTGCAGCGAAGAACCCACTTTCATAAGATAAGTACACCTAGACATAGAATAAATACAAATACAAAAGCACAAGTCAGCCAAGACGGAAAATCCCACAGTGATGGCGGCTGATGACATTCGAACCTAAACCGCCCAATATTCGATACATTACGCAAATCATTTTGCCATGGTGACCGGTTGTTGGGTGAGAAGATAAACCTGAACAAGTTCCTTGACTGAATGATTTAACCCAAGTATAAAGTGTGTGCACCAGCGCTCCAACACACACACATACACACACTCTCTCTGTCACACACACACACACTTGTGCGTGCACATGCACACAAGCACACACGCTCTCGCTCTCTCTCAATATGAACACACACACCACACACACTCAAATGCATGTGAAAGCACGCACCTAAACATGTAATGTTAAAACTCTCTGTATATTGATAATTAGACCTTTAGATTTGTAATGCCCTGCACGCGCGCATACACGCTCGTGTGTGTGTTGTGTGTGTGTGTGTGCGCAGCCCTCCTGTTTTGAGGACTTCTTTATGTAGGCCTATCTTGCCTTGAAATTCCAAGATTAGAGTTAGTTTATGCAGGTAAGATTAAGATTCTGGTTGAGCTTTTTATAGTAGACCATCAAAAGGTGTGCTTTCTATAGAAAGAGGCTTTGTTGATAGAGCAATGGACTCAAAAGCTTAAGTCTCAAGTTCAATCCAGCATGCAAAATAAAAAAGGCCTGTATACTGTCCATTTTAATGCTCTAGTCGTTATGGTGGTGTCATCTTATGTTTTATAGGTCCCTCTCCCCCTCTCCCCTGCCCCCTCCTGCTTCTCATTTTAAGACCTTGGAAGTGCATAGGATTTTACACAAGTTCAAGGAGTCTTCAGGATATTTTACTGGAAGATTTGGGTGGGTGTGGTGTATATGTGGGATAGTCTAAATATGATGAATCCTGATTAAACAAACTCCGATCAGAGAAAGAGTCCTGGCTGGCGTAGAGGTAAAGCTCCCTCCCTCCAGTCTGAGAGAATGGAGTGTCCTGGCTTGTGGAACTTTGTCAGTGGGGCATCCACTTCTCTCAGCTGTGTACGGGTAACTGATCCTATTCAGGAGAGCAACAAAGGAAACGACTGGGGCTGGCTCTTGTAAAGCCAATCCAAGAGTAGTGAGATCTCAAGTACCTCCCCACAGACCGTGGTCAAGGAACATACGGGTCATAGGATTATTGTAATAAGATTACTTTTAGTTTCATCTTTCCAGCAAGGTCTTTCCCTCTATTCCACAGACACCACGACTTTCCTCAATTAGTCCAGCACCAAAATACCCCAGCTATGCATGAACACTGACGCATGATACAACTTCATCGACACCTCCAATCAGTGTCTGATAATGTCATAAACAAGAGCAAAATGTCCATTGGCTACTCCCCTCCCCCCACAAAAAAAAAACAACAACAACAACAACCACTCATACACACACATGCACGCGCAATCGCACAGTAGGACCGTCGTGTTCCTGACATTTACCGGTAGGCCTAGGTAAAACGGTGCAAAGGGCACTCAAGGCATGTGACGTAGGCCTAATTCCCTCCGTCAGTGGGGCTTACCAGCCTCGCCTTCTCTTAGGCCTACGTGCGTACAGACATGTGCACGCCTTAGTTAGAGCGTCCATTTACGCTCTGTGGTACACGCACAGACAAAACAGCAGACATGTGGCGTAGGCAACTGTTGGATCTGTGGCTTAAAGGACCTCAGGCAAAATTAATGGATATCTCCCTATGCTGTTGAAAGAGGTCGGAAGAGCAGTCTGATTTCCGATGCACACCAAAATGGCCGGAGATACCAAGTGTACATCTGCAGATCTAGACCTTCACCTTGTACAAGTTTCAGTTTCACTAATTTGATTTTTCTCAACCTCTCAAGATAGTGTCTGTGCGCTTGGAATAAATGTCATAGCCTTAGGATTATGCAGTAATTCTGCAAACTTCATGTGTTGGGAAAGGATCCAAAGTGGCAGAAGGTTTAGAGTGGGATCGGCTTACCAGGGTCAGAAGTGAGAAGGTGAAGTGAGCGCATTTTAACACTCGCATGTTAGGTACGGTCGTTAGATCTAAAGACGAGGAGTGAAGATAGCATGTGCATTTTGTTCCTTGCTCACGCTCACAGTCAGAATCGCTTCCTTGCCTGCTTTGAAAAAGTTACACCCATTTTCATGAAAAAATTGTTGTCAGTGTACAGTTAAATGGATTTTATTTGAAATAACTGAATTCATTAACCCCTTCGCAGCATATACGTTTGGCTTAGGCCTACAGTGTTTGCTGAGAAAATTTCCAGAAAAACAAAAAATGTAGTCCTACATCTTTGACTTTTGTTTACCTAATCTCCAGAGCTATCAAAGCATTTGTATGAACTGAAGGGAGTAGACATGATCAACGATTATTTTTGTAACAATAGATCTATAGTTTACAATCACTGAGCCAGAATGAGAATGGAACACAGTCTTCCTGAAATGCTAGGCTTCTTTCATTCATATTATGTTCTGCATGGCTTCCAATTCTTCGATTTTTCTATGAAATCCGAGAAAATCCACAGGTTGCTTCCGAGAAAAAAAAAGTGCTTCCCAGAAAATTTATATAGATCTATACATCATTACATGTAGGCCTATATGAAAAAATCGAAATCCAAAACAAGTGCGACTCCCGCGTTCAACTTCAAGTAAACGGGAACCAGAGGGGGGGGGGGGAACACGAACGTGAAATCGGAATGCGTATTTAAAACCAGATAAGACGAGATAAGAGAAGAAGAAAAAAATCGACTGATTTTTTTGTTCTGCCGTTTGTCTTTCGGTTGATCTCTCATAGCAGACGACGAAACTTTGGGAAGGGGATAAATTCGGCATCAATTTCCGCTAAAGTCACTTCCGGTGTTTTTTTTTGTTTGTCGAGCGCGGTTTGTCTTCAGAGCCAATTGCAAAACTGAAGAGTGACCATGTCTCGAGCCAGTATTCTGGAAGGAGGGTCTGCCACAGCAAAAAAACGTTTGCCAAAGATTGCAAAAAGAAGTGGTGTTGGGAGGGAGTTTAACGAAAAATCGATGTTATGGAAATCAGCACATGGCTTTCAAAAATAGAGGCTCAGCCTCAGGCTGGCGTAGCCAACTTCAAGTACTTGAGTACTTCAAGTCCTTGTGCCGCTATGAAGTCAGTTAAAAACTATAGTCGAGCAGATTTCTACAAACATTCAAAGCATTTGAAGTCAAAGAAGCACCAGATGAGGCAGAAAACTACAAAGAACTATGAAGCTGTTCAGTTTAGGTTGTTAACATTTGTTGGAGCACAGATTTGATAAAAAACATTTTTCTTGAAATCTGACATCAGTATGTATAAATTATTTGCATTAGTAGGCTACAAAGGACCATAAACAAACACAAAGTTGTGTCAGATTAAACTATTTTGTATCTGTATTTAAGTATATTTCCGGGGAAGCATGCCCCCGGATCCCCCTAGATTTTCAGAGATTATTTTCATTTATCGTTGGTAGCCCTGATTCTGTCTGTTTGCCTCTGTCTGTGTCACATACACATGCATATACACAACACACACACATAGAGAGACAGGGAGAAAGATGAAAAAAGAAAACGGCCAAAATGTGCCTCGCCCCTTTAATTCATTCAGACACACACATGTCACTATTGATCACAAATGGAGAAAAAATGGATTAGAGAATCTGTATTGATCGAAGTTGATAAAAGATGACGCGTTACAGCCGCAGCATTTCTTTCACAGTTTCTTCAGTGAGTGAGATTCCATACAAACTAATTTCTGATAAGGGACCACAACGTGACTGCTGAATTCAGAAGATTATCAGTTGAATGGCGATTTCAGTACACAATATCCTCACCAAAATACCTCCAATCCAGTGGCTTCACAGAAAGAACAATGCAGACTGAAGATAAGCTTTCTGAAAGCCAAAGAAAGAATAATGGACAGACATGGCTATGCTATGTCTTAGGACAACTCCCTGCAACCACACCTTCCCATCCCCTGCAGAACACCTCTACTCCCAGAAAGCCACATAAAACATCTTTATCCTTACTAATACTATACCCAGCCCAGTAATGCTGACCCACATAACAGTCTCCAGCAACATCAACAGTCACAAAAACGAAAAGAACTAGTATGACAAGATGGCATGGGGTCTCCCACCATTGCAGAAAGGACAACTGGTGCAGAGAGAGGACAACAGTGGATTTCATCAACAGCAACTGTCATCAAAGAGACTAGAGAGACCAGAGCTGCTGTCTTATGTTGTAAGAACCCAAAACAACGACATTTACTGATCGAACAGATGACACCTATGAGTGATGAAGTCATTGACCAAGCTACAAAACATCTGGTCTGATCAATATTCTGATGCCCTCAGCATTCCAAAGGTCAGCAAGAATGAGAGAGTCAACCTGACGATGTCCCAACTCCTCCCAACCTGACTAGCCCATGGCGAACCAGCCTGCAGTACCCATGAGAATCACAGAGCATGCTAAACCAATAAACAGAATGATAGAAAAGATATGAAAATATTCTCAGGACAGAAGAAAAGACAAAAGCATGTACAAAGCATTCATGACAAGAAAATAAATATACACCGAAAAGCAATCAGTGTCTGATGTAACTGTAACTGTGAGCATAATAGTCTCTATACAAAACATCCTGTTCTGTCCAATGTAATTCATGTCTGTGAATGATAGGCTTTTGGTTGGTGGTAGTGATTGAGACAGAGACCAATGAAGATGAGGTGGCTCAGGCTGACTGTCACAATGATTCATCTGCGGGAGACCCAGTTCCTGACAACGATGCTGAGGCCCCAGTTGACATCGCGCCCCATGTCAACAGTCCTGCACACAATCCAGATGGCGCTGCAGTGGCTGTCTTCGACCAGCCTGAGGAAAAGGAGGAGGTTGTCCTCCGTCCCACCAGTCCCCCTCCTGCAGTGCTGGAACGATGGCAATGACGCTCTGAAAGGATCTGCCAGTCCCCTGACAGGTACCAGTCCATAGATTTTTATACAGTGTAGACGTGCTAGGCATTAAAACAAGAGAGTTGTTTCTGTTAGTATTAGCTTTAGTTTTAGTGCAGGATATTAAGAGTTATTTCTGTTAGTATTAGCTTTAGTTTTACCGCTGGACATTAAACAAGCGTTATTTCTGTTAGTGTTACTGTTAGTATTAGCTTAGTTTTAGTACTAGCATTTAACAAGAGAGTTATTTCTGATAGTAGAAGGTTTAGTTTTAGTGCTGGGCATTAAACAAGACTTTTTCCTGTTACTACACAGTGTTAGTATTACTATTAGCTTTAGTTTTAGTGCTAAGCATTAAACAAGAGTTATTTCTGTTTGTATTACTATTAGCTTTAGTTTTAGTCATTCAGTAAGGTACATTCTCTGTTTTATTATTTTTCTTTCAAAGTTAAATATTTTTCAGAGATAAGGTTGTATTCTATTTTGTAGACTGTATTGTTTCATTATCTAGTAGTTCATGGTTATTATTAATATATTAATCTCATTTTATAGTTTAGTATTTAGCATTTGATATGACATCATTAGTTATGGTTTGGTTATCATTTGTCAGTGTTTTTGTAGGTTACTTGTTAGGGTTTGCCAGGGGCCGTAGGATCCACCAGTTCACATCTGCTGCATCTCTGTGTATGATGTGTGTGTGCGTGCGCGCGTGTGTGTGAGGTATTGTCAAGTGGTGGTGGTCATATAAGTATTATAACTTTAGCTAGATTTAGATAGGTAGTCATATTTAAGTCTTGGTCTCTAGGGAAGGTTTCTAGAGAAAAATTAACATAACGCTTTCATCATGAAGTACATCAATTATAAACAGTTCAGATCCGTCAACACCATCATGAAATTGCCATGTCTCTAACTCTAAGTGCTTTTTAAAAAAACAAAGATGAATTATGTACAACATAATTTGCAACTGACATCATCATTAAAGTGAATTTATACAGGGAAGATTGCCTGTGATATTTTGATCTTGTGAATTTTTGTGGTTGTTGATGAACGTCAGAGGATTGATAGTGCCAGAAGCCTGATGCATGATGGCTGAAACATAGTGACTGTCTTGCTGAAGCTAATTGTAAAGCAGAAGCAGTTGCATGTTACAGCAAATTGGTTAGCGATGTGCGTGATGTACTCACATGAGTGTGCCACCATTGTGCAGTCATCTGCAAAGTGAAATTCCTGCAGGATGCCTTTGAGCACTTTGATCGAAGGTGAAGACTCAGAAGAGTTATCCATCTTAGCGGAACTGGGCATACACCCCCTTGCCAAAGTCTCTTAATATATCAGTCAGCATTGCTGCAAAGAAGAGTGTGGGCACTTGAACCAAAACCAGACATAATGGACATTGACAGCTGATGTTCTTTATCTGAACTTTGTCAGCATGTACTCAAAAGGGTAATCAATATTTAGCATTACACCTTGTTTCATATCATGTGTTTGTCTTCACATACTCAAAATATTAATCAGTATCTGGCATTACATGTGGTTTCAAATCATATGTTTGTCATCACATACTCAAAATGTTAATTAATATCTAGCATTAGGAATGGTTTCAAATCATGTAGGAGGAAGGAATCTTTCATTTAATGCCTGTTCACAATAGTGATTTTACACACACACACACACACACACACACACACACACACACACACACACACACACACACACACACACACACACACACACACACAAAGAAAAAAGAAAAGAAAATGGAGGGGAAAAAGGGGGGGGGGGAGGAATGGGAGTTTGAATGTTAAAAGGGGAACAATTCCAATTAAGAATTCAGACCAATGAATTAACAGTGTCAAATAATAACATACAACAGTTTATTAATTCTTCATTACAATCTGCCAGCAGGGGATCTGAGAATCAGCTGGAGTACCGAAAAAATATAATCATTTTTGTTGTAAAGGATATCTCGAGAAAAATCAAGATTGTTATTTCTATATGTTGTAAGTAAGATAGGACATTCAAAGTGCAGATGGTGAACTGATAATGCTTTTGAACAAATACATACTTTTTGTGTATAGTTTGTTTTCCAAGAGTAAAGCCTTAATTTTGTATGTCAAGGATGCTAGCTGTCTGGGGCTGTAAGGTATCAGAGAAATTACCATAAACTGAATCAGTGAATGTTCTGACACACAACCAAGTTCATGAACTGATAGTCTTATATTAGTGAATGTTACGATACTTGCATTATGTGATACACCTTTAGCTAATTTGTCTGAAACTTCATTCCAATGAAGTCCACAATGTGATGGAACCCAGCAAAAATTTATACCAACACCACTGGATAAAATACAATGTGTCAAATGTTTGATCTCAAAGATAGTGTCATTTTGTATTACATTTTCTGCTTGTTTCAAACTACATACACTGATTCAGAATCAACACACAGCAGCATATTGCAGATGAGAGGCTATTAATATAGTTAAGAGCCATCAGTATTGCATATAATTCTGATGTAAAAATAGATAAGCCTTTGCCTATGTAAACAGATTTTTGTTCCTTTAAGGAAGGAATGATGAATCCAGGTCCACTATCAGCTGTATCTAAAATAGACACGTCTGGGGAAATTTTTAGGTGATTGAAATAATGTGTGTTTAAATGAGATTTGACTTCTGATACTAGAATATTTGTTTCTTCTGTTTTATTGAGATTTATATAGTCTTGTGTCAAAGTTAAGCTTTTTCAAGTTCCCAGGAAGGTATGGTTACTGGAATGTTATTTACATCAATATTGTTTTTGTTGAGGAGCAAAATTTCTGATAGGTTGAAGAGTATGTACCTCTCGAGCTTTCTGAGGATAATCAAATCATTTGTTTGTCATCACATACTCAAAATGTTAATCAGTATCTAGCATTGCACATGGTTTCAAATCCTGTGTTTGTCATCACATATTCAAAGTGTTACTCAATATTTAGCATTACATATGGTTTCAAATCATGTGTTTGTCATCACATACTCAAAATGTTAATCAGTGTATCTCACCTGTCAGCGTCATCGGGTTTGGTGTTGGCCACTGCACACCTGGACACAACCATCTCCCTCCAGGTTACTCTGTCTTGACTTTTGTGGACAATTTCTTGAATATTTAAGCCACTGACGTTGGTCATGTTCTCAATGTATGAGATTGGAGGTCTGCCTTTCTTCCTTTTTGCCACTGTTTTTCTTTGATGAAAGATGGTTGACACGAGGTCTGTGTTGTTGCATGACACATGGCCAATATATTTTAGTCTTCTCTTGTTGATATCTTTCAGTAGTTTTCTTCCTGGACACTTTCATTAGTTCTTCTGTCTGTCCATTTGACACATAGTAGTCTCCGATAAAACTACATCTGCTGCTTTAGTTCTACTGCAATCAGTTTTTCTCAGAGTCCGGGCTTCAAAGTCATAAGTCATGACTGGTCAGATCAAACATTTTAAAAATGTAACTTCCAGGCCATTTAGTATGTCTCTGTCTTTCCAGATGTTGTGAGTTGGACAATTTTTTTGCTTTGCCATTCCAATTCTTATTTTGAGGTCTTTGGAGCAGGTTCCATAATGAGTTTTTACAGAGCCAAGATGTTTGAAATCCTTAACATTTTCTGAGGGAACTTTGTTAATTAAGATGTCATGATTGTTGCAGTGTGAGTGTCTTTGCCTTTGATATGTAGAACTTTGTTTTCTTGGCATTCAAGTTTAGACCAGCTTTTTTGGCTGCTGCATCTACCCTGTATAGAATTCTTTTTTTATGTTGGTAATATTTTCTGCTAACAGCGCAGCATCATTGGCATACTGCAAGTTTGTAAGATTTTTTCCCTCCTATCTTTATGCCCGTGCCTTCTGTATCAGCATCATGACTTGTTCCATGTAGATGTTAAAAAGATATGGTGAGAGGATACAACCTTGTCTGACTCCCTTGTGGATGTTGAAGAATTCACATGTCTGATTGTTCCATCTAACTGTAGGCTTTTGGTCTCTATATAATGAGGCAATTAATGCAATGAGGTATTTGGGAAAGCCCATTTGACTATTGTGTTGCACAGATGGAGATGAATGATGTTGTCAAATGCTTTGCTGTATTCTATGAAGGAGACAGAAGATTCTTTTTCTGTGCTTTTTATTTTCTCAGTGAGTGCTTATCAATACATGGCACTAGTAATCAATACCTAGCATTTTACATGGTTTCAAATCATGTATTTTACAAATGTTACTGCAGGTACTAAATTTTTACATAGCTGTATAACTGATATTTTTTATAGTGAGCAAAGCTATGACCACATCCTTTGCCCTTTTCCAATAGGTATCTGTTGAGCTATAAATTCTTTACATCACTGAGGTAAGTGTTTTAGGTTATAAATCAACAGTGTGAACTTGCTCTAATTTAACATGGCTGCCTTGTTGGTGTACATGTAGAGCTCCCTCATTGCTAGTCTAACCGCATGTGTTTCTCATAAATACAAATTTTGCCAGAGAGAAACTGTTGTGTTTGCAGCCTCCAATCCATCCATCTGTCAGCAGGTATCTGATCTGGTTCAGGGTTGGGTAATGTAAAACAGCAAGAGAGAGAGAGGCAGGCACTACTTTATAATACCTCTTACTAGTTTAGGGAGAAGTTAAGGACTACTACATCATTCACATATGTCTCTGAGTTATGAGAAAACCTTTACATTTATTATCTTTTACACCGCTGACCCCAGACGCTACATATGTGATAGGTAAGGTTTACTTATCTCATGCGCTAGGTAAGGTTTACCTATCTCATGCGCTTTTCCTGACTTCATTTTACCCTTTGACTCCTGCACCCTATCCATCAACTGCAAAAACTTAACCTTTGACTCCCTGACCCTATCCACCAGTTTCCTGCAGGTGAGGGAATAAAAGGATTAAGGTTTTGCTTTGCTGGCATGGTTAACAATGTGGGATGCTGGTGGACAAGGTGTGGGAGTCAGAGGTTTAGCATATGGAGGTAGGATGCTTCATCTTTAACCAGTGGCATTGGTCTTTGGTATGTTCAGTCTTTGGAACCCTGTTCATGTAAGGAGATTTGTTTCAGTGTTGTACCACCAAGTCATGACAGTGATATAATCACTGTGCATTGTATCCTTTTCTTGATTTATGAAGACTGGTGTGATCAGTGTAGACTGTATCCATTATGATTGTTTAAGAACTACCTAATTGATAATCACAATTTTTTGGCACATTGTGAAAGAGAGAGAAGGGTGGGGGGAGAGGAGAGAAAGAAGGAGAAAGGAAATAGATTATAATGCAAGCATGAGAGTTGGTTGTGGTTGTTGTTGTCATTTTTGTTGTTGTTGTTATTAATGTTGTATGGTTGGGAAAGGATGGGGTCTAATTACAGACTTTTCTATGGGGTGGGGGGTGGGGTAGGTGTAGATGCAGGTTAGTGGCTTTATTTGGATGCGGAAGAGTGCTGTTATTTGTTTGGCTTTGAAAACTGTTTTTTGCTGCTGTGTGTGTGTGTATGTGTGTGTGTGTGTGTCTCAAGGGAAGGGGAGAGGTGGTAATTACAGACTTACGACAAAAGATTTAAAAATGAGAATTTGGTGAATTTGTCATTGTGTGACTGTACATTATTACCATCGTCATCATCATGATTATCATTATAATCGTTACTAGTGTTATTGTATTTTTGAATGCAGACTGATGCTTATCTCTGCCATGTTACTCACAAATGAAAGATAATCACATGGAGTTGTTACTGTTTATAGACAGTTATATGTACTGTATCACAAATTTATTTTTTGCTTTCATAGATGGAGGTATGATGTTGATGATGATTGTTAGAATCTACTCATTAAGAACATGTTGCTGTACTCTTTGAAAATGGTGTGTATACACTGGGTTCTTCTTTTTCTGCAAATAACAAATTTGTGTAGTGAACAAGATAGAAGTGATCACAGAATTCTGGCCAACATTGTAGAATCATGGGATAGAAGTGAAGGGAAAAAAAGCAGAAGTGACCACAGAAGACTGGCCAACATTGTAGTGTCATGATAAGAGTGAAGGAGAAAACCAGAAGTGACCGCAGAAGACTGGCCAACATTGTAGAGTCATGATACGAGTGAAGGAAAAAAACAGAAATGACCACAGAATACTGGCCAACATTGTAGTGTCATGGTAGTAGTGAAGGAAAAAAACAGAAATGACCACAGAAGACTGGCCAACATTGTAGTGTCATGGTAGTAGTGAAGGAAAAAAACACAGAAGTGACCACAGAAGACTGGCCAACATTGTAGTGTCATGACAGAAGTGAAGGAAAAACAAAAGTGACCACACAAGACTGGCCAATGCTATATAGACTGTGGTGAACTACAGTGACATCACTGCAATCAGCTCCAGCAGCATTGCTGCTGGTGCACTTGACCAAACTGGTGACCTCACTTACAGTTGACTACAGCGACCTCACTACTGTTAACTACAATGATCTCACTACTGTTAACTTTAGTGACCTCACTAGTGTTAACTAGAGAGACTTCACTTCTGTTAACTACAGCGACCTCACAACAGTCAACTACAGCGACCTCACTACTGTTGACCACAGCGACCTCACTACTGTTAACGGTAGCGACCTCATTACTGTTAACTAGAGAGACCACACTTCTGTTAACTGCAGTGACTTCACTACAGTCAACTGCAGTAACCTCACTAACATGATAGTACTTTCAGTAATAGTAGTGAAGGAAAAAAACACAGAAGTGACCACAGACCTCACTGCAGTCGACTACAGCGATCTCACTATTGCTAACTACAGCGACCTCACAACAATCAACTAGAAAGATGTCACTACAGTCAACTACAGCAACTTCACTACAATCAGCTATAGTGACGCCACTACAGTCAATACAATGAAGTTACTACAGGCAGTATGGTGAACTTACCGCAGTCAACTACAGCAACCCCACATTATGTCTGCTAGAATGCTGCCATCTTCAGGCTGATTACCTGAGACCTACCATACTAGTAGATTCAAGGATAAACCATAACAAGTGTCTGAGTTTGACTTGAGTAGTGGGGTCACACAGTTCTCTCTCTGTAACCACTTGCTGTAGGTGGCTAGCAAACTTGGAGTGGAAATGCTGCCATCTTTGGGAAGTTCATTTAGACATTGTGATAATAAAAGGTGAAAGGTTAAAAATATTGGACTTTTGTAGAAGAAATATAATAAATACCTGCTGTAGCAGCATGTTGATTTGACTTTATCACAAGCAGTGTCACATACCAGCACACTGTAGATGGTTTCACACTAGGAGGGGAGTGGAGCTCCTTTCAGGCTGGTCTCAAGGAAATGGTCAGAAATAGTACTAATACCCTGCTAGATGAAATGTTAAAAGACACTGCTGTAGTAATAACGTCTGCAGTTGTCTTGTGTAATGGTGTCACATGATGCTATATTTGTGATCAGTAGACTTCGTCCCTCAAATAGAGGAGGAGCTGTCTTCAGGCTTGGTTCAGCAGCCAGCATGTAGGTGGCTTCTCACTTAGAGGGGAGAGGAGCTGTGTTCAGGCTTGGTTCAGCAGCCAGCATGTAGGTGGCTTCTCACTTACAGGGGAGAGGAGCTGTCTTCAGGCTTGGTCCTGCAGCCGACATGAAGGTGGCATCCCACTCAGGGTGGAGAGGAGCTGTCTTTTGGCTTGGTTCTGCAGCCAGCATGTAGGTGGCTTCTCACTTAGAGGAGAGAGGAGCTGTCTTCAGGCTTGGTTCTGCAGCCAGCATATATGTGGCTTCTCACTTAGAGGAGAGAGGAGCTGTCTTCAGGCTTGGTTCTGCAGCCACCATGTAGGTGGCTTCTCACTTACAGAGGAGAGGAGAGGAGCTGTCTTCAGGCTTGGTTCTGCAGCCACCATGTAGGTGGCTTCTCACTTAGAGGGGAGAGGAGCTGTCTTCAGGCTTGGTTCTGCAGCCAACCTATACGTGGCTTCTCGTTCAGAGTGGAGAGGAGCTGTAGCCAATATGATCCTGCAGTCAGCAATATGACTGCATGATGGAAAGGGAGAAGCCATGTGTGAAATTTGTATCACGCCATCCTAACATTTCATCGACTAAGATCACTTCACCTTGGTTCATAGGACCTGTGAGCAATAACTTCAGAGACCTGACTTCATGACAGGTTGGTCCTCACAGTTACACATTTGTTGTGTGACAGCACACTGAAGGTAACATCACATTCGGAAGGGGGTCTGGTCTTGTGGGTGCTATGTGATCAGATGTATCAAAAGAGCTTGCAGCGCCAGGTGGTGACATTTTAGCAGACACTGTGTGAGAAAACATGTTTGTCGTGTTAGTAGCACTATCAGCATGCTGAAGTGCTTAATGTCAGTAGTGATGAAATGTAGCCCTTGTGTAACATGATTACATGACTGTGGTAGTGATGTCATGTAGCCCTTCTGTTTACATGACTATGGAACTGATGTCATGTAGCCCTTGTGTTGTATGGCTGTCATAATGATGTCATGTAGCCCTTGTGTTACATGATTGGCACAATGATGTCATATAGCCCTTGTGTTGTATGGCTGTCGTAATGATGTCATGTAGCCCTTGTGTTACATGATTGGCACAATTATGTCATGTAGCCCTTGTGTTGTATGGCTGTCGTAATGATATCATGTAGCCCTTGTGTTACATGATTGGCATAATGATGTCATATAGCCCTTGTGTTTACATGATTGGCATAATGATGTCATGTAGCCGTTGTGTTTACATGATTGGCATAATGATGTCATGTAGCCCTTGTGTTTACATGACTGTGGTAATAATGTCATATCACCCTTGTGTTATATGACTTGTAGTGACATCATGTAGCCCATGTGTTACATCATTGGTATAATGATGTCATGTAGCTGTTGTGTTACATGACTGGTACTGTCAGTGAAGTCATGTAGCCCTTGTGTTGTATGACTGTAGTCGATATGACACACATGTGCTCTGTAGCAACGTCCGACTGGTTGCTTTACATTGAAGACAGAGACTTTGTACTGACACTTGATATAACTCACTTTTTATATATGACATGGATCTACATTGATAACAAAGACTTTGTACTGATACCTGATATAACTCTTTTTTTATTATGACATGGATTTACATTGATGACAAAGACTTTGTACTGATACCTGATATAACTCATTTTTTATTATGACATGGATTTACATTGATGACAAAGACTTTGTACTGACACCTGATATAACTCACATTTTATTATGACATGGATTTACATTGATGACAAAGACTTTGTACTGACACCTGATATAACTCACATTTTATTATGACATGGATTTACATTGATGACAAAAGACTTTGTACTGACACCTGATGTAACTATTTTTTTTTTATTATGACATGATTTACAATGATGACAAAGACTTTTATGACGACCTTAATTGATAACTCACATTTTATTGACACTGTTTTACATTATGACAAAGACTTGATACTGACTCACTCATGTAACTCACGTTTTATTTTGGCATGGATTTACATTGATATCATGTAGCCCTTGTTTTTACATGACTGGTAGTGATGTCATGTAGCTCTTGTGTTACTTGACTGTGGTAATGATGTCATGTAGCCCTTGTGTTACATGATTGGCATAATGTCATGTAGCCCTTGTGTTTACATGACTGTGGTACTGATGTCATGTAGCCCTTGTGTTACATGATTGGCATAATCATGATAATGTCATGTAGCCCTTGTGTTTACATGACTGTGGTAATAATGTCATATCACCCTTGTGTTATATGACTTGTAGTGACATCATGTAGCCCATGTGTTACATCATTGGTATAATGATGTCATGTAGCTGTTGTTTACATGACTGGTACTGTCAGTGAAGTCATGTAGCCCTTGTGTTGTATGACTGTAGTCGTGATGACACACATGTGCTCTGTAGCACGTCCGACTGGTTGCTTTACATTGATGACAGAGACTTTGTACTGACACTTGATATAACTCACTTTTTATTATGACATGGATCTACATTGATAACAAAGACTTTGTACTGATACCTGATATAACTCTTTTTTTTATTATGACATGGATTTACATTGATGACAAAGACTTTGTACTGATACCTGATATAACTCATTTTTTTATTATGACATGGATTTACATTGATGACAAAGACTTTGTACTGACACCTGATATAACTCACATTTTATTATGACATGGATTTACATTGATGACAAAGACTTTGTACTGACACCTGATATAACTCACATTTTATTATGACATGGATTTACATTGATGACAAATAGACTTTGTACTGACACCTGATGTAACTTTTTTTTTTATTATGACATGGATTTACATTGATGACAAAGACTTTGTACTGACACCTGATATTATAACTCACATTTTATTATGACATGGTTTTACATTGATGACAAAGACTTTGTACTGACTCCTCATGTAACTCACGTTTTATTTTGGCATGGATTTACATTGATATCATGTAGCCCTTGTTTTTACATGACTGGTAGTGATGTCATGTAGCTCTTGTGTTACTTGACTGTGGTAATGATGTCATGTAGCCCTTGTGTTACATGATTGGCATAATGTCATGTAGCCCTTGTGTTTACATGACTGTGGTACTGATGTCATGTAGCCCTTGTGTTACATGATTGGCATAATCATGATAATGTCATGTAGCCCTTGTGTTTACATGACTTGGTAATGAATGTCATATCCCTTGTGTTATATGACTTGATAATGACATCATGTAGCCCTGTGTTACACTATTGGTATATGATGTCATGTAGCTTTGTGTTACATGACTGGTACTAGTCAGTGAGTCATGTAGCCCTTGTGTTGTAATGACGTATGATGACACTGTGCCTGTAGCCTCACTGTGCTTTACATTGATGACAGAGACTTTGTACTGAATGATATACCCTTGTTTATTATGACATGACTACATTGATAACAAGATGTCTGATACTGATATAACCTTTTTTTATTATGACATGATTTACATTGATGACAAGACTTTGTGATACTGATATAACTCATTTTTTATGTAGACATGTGATTTACATTGGACAAAGACTTTGTACTGACACCTGATATAACTCACATTTTATTATGACATGGATTTACATTGATGACAAAGACTTTGTACTGACACCTGATATAACTCACATTTTATTATGACATGGATTTACATGATGACAAAGACTTTGTACTGACACCTGATGTAACTTATTTTTTTTTATTATGACATGGATTTACATTGATGACAAAGACTTTGTACTGACACCTGATATTATAACTCACATTTTATTATGACATGGTTTTACATTGATGACAAAGACTTTGTACTGACTCCTCATGTAACTCACGTTTTATTTTGGCATGGATTTACATTGATATCATGTAGCCCTTGTTTTTACATGACTGGTAGTGATGTCATGTAGCTCTTGTGTTACTTGACTGTGGTAATGATGTCATGTAGCCCTTGTGTTACATGATTGGCATAATGTCATGTAGCCCTTGTGTTTACATGACTGTGGTACTGATGTCATGTAGCCCTTGTGTTACATGATTGGCATAATCATGATAATGTCATGTAGCCCTTGTGTTTTACATGACTATGGAACTGATGTCATGTAGCCCTTGTGTTATACGATTGGCATAAATGATGTTATGTAGCCCTTGTGTTTACCTGACTATGGTACTGATGTTATGTAGCCCTTGTGTTACATGATTGGCATAATGTCATGTAGCCCTTGTGTTTACATGACTATGGTACTGATGTCGTAGCCCTTGTGTTACATGATTGGCATAATGATGTCATGTAGCCCTTGTGTTTACATGACTATGGTACTGATGTCATGTAGCCCTTGTGTTATATGACTGTCATAATGATGTCATGTAGCTTTTGTGTTACATGAGCATAAACGATTTCATGTAGCCCTTGTGGTTACATGACTATGGTATTGATGTCATGCAGACCTTGCATTATATGACTGTCGTAATGATGTCGCATAGCCCTTGTGTCACACGATTGGTATAATGTCCTGTAGCCCTTGTGTTACTCGACTGTTGGAATGATCACATTGCCCTTGTGTTGCACAATTGGTATAATGATGTTATGTAGCCCTTGTGTTACACTACTGTCATAATGATGTCATGTAGCCCTTGTGTTTCTGACTGTAGTGGTGATGATACACATGTACTTTGTTGCACATCCTTTGTACTGACACCTGATATAACTCACATTTTATTATGACATGGATTTGCATTGATAACAAAGACTCTGTACTGACACCTGATATAACTCACTTTTTATTATGACATGGATTTGCATTGATGACAAAGACTTTGTACTGACACCTGATATAACTCACTTTTTAATTATGACATGGATTTCCATTGATGACAAAGACTTTGTACTGACACCTGATATAACTCACTTTTTATTATGACATGGATTTGCATTGATAACAAAGACTCTGTACTGACACCTGATATAACTCACTTTTTATTATGACATGGATTTACATTGATGACAAAGACTTTGTGCTGAGACCCAGTATAACTCACTTTTTATTATGACATGGATTTCCATTGATGACAAAGACTTTGTACTGACATCTGATATAACTTACTTTTTATTATGACATGGATTTATATTGATGACAAAGACTTTGTACTGACATCTGATATAACTTACTTTTTATTATGACATGGATTTATATTGATGACAAAGACTTTGTACTGACTCCTCATGTAACTCAACATTTTATTATGGCATGGATTTACATTGATGTCATGTAGCTCTTGTTTTTACATGACTGTGGTAGTGATGTCATGTAGCTCTTGTGTTATTTGACTGTGGTAATGATGTCATGTAGCCCTTGTGTTACATGATTGGCATATCATGTAGCCCTTGTGTTTACATGACTATGGTACTGATGTCATATAGCCCTTGTGTTACACAATTGGCATAAATGATGTTATGTAGCCCTTGTGTTTACCTGACTGTGGTACTGATGTCATGTAGCCCTTGTGTTACATGATTGGCATAATGTCATGTAGCCCTTGTGTTACATGATTGGCATAATGTCATGTAGCCCTTGTGTTTACATGACTATGGTACTGATGTCATGTAGCCCTTGTGTTACATGATTGGCATAATGATGTCATGTAGCCCTTGTGTTTACATGACTATGGTACTGATGTCATGTAGCCCTTGTGTTATATGACTGTCATAATGATGTCATGTAGCTTTTGTATTACACGAGTGGCATAACGATTTCATGTAGCCCTTGTGGTTACATGACTATGGTACTGATGTCATGCAGACCTTGCATTATATGACTGTCGTAATGATGTCGCATAGCCCTTGTATCATACGATTGGTATAATGTCCTGTAGCCCTTGTGTTACTCGACTGTTGGAATGATCACATTGCCCTTGTGTTGCACAATTGGTATAATGATGTTATGTAGCCCTTGTGTTACACTACTGTCATAATGATGTCATGTAGCCCTTGTATTTCTGACTGTGGTGGTGATGATACACATGTACTTTGTTGCACATCCTTTGTACTGATACCTGATATAACTCATATTTTATTATGACATGGATTTGCATTGATAACAAAGACTTTGTACTGACACCTGATATAACTCACTTTTTATTATGACATGGATTTACATTGATGACAAAGACTGTGCTGAGACCCAGTATAACTCACTTTTTATTATGACATGGATTTCCATTGATGACAAAGACTTTGTACTGACATCTGATATAACTTACTTTTTATTATGACATGGATTTATATTGATGACAAAGACATTGTACTGACATCTGATATAACTTACTTTTTATTATGACATGGATTTATATTGATGGCAAAGACTTTGTACTGACATCTGATATAACTTACTTTTTATTATGACATGGATTTATATTGATGACAAAGACTTTGTACTGACTCCTCATGTAACTCAACATTTTATTATGGCATGGATTTACATTGATGTCATGTAGCTCTTGTTTTTACATGACTGTGGTAGTGATGTCATGTAGCTCTTGTGTTATTTGACTGTGGTAATGATGTCATGTAGCCCTTGTGTTACATGATTGGCATGTCATGTAGCCCTTGTGTTTACATGACTGTGGTAGTGATGTCATGTAGCTCTTGTGTTACTTGACTGTGGTAATGATGTCATGTAGCCCTTGTGTTACATGATTGGCATGTCATGTAGCCCTTGTTTACATGACTATGGTACTGATGTCATGTAGCCCTTGTGTTACATGATTGGCATAATGATGTCATGTGGCCCTTGTGTTTACATGACTATGGTACTGATGTCATGTAGCCCTTGTGTTACATGATTGGCATAATGATGTCATGTAGCCCTTGTGTTATATGACTGCCGTAATGATGCCATGTAGCCCTTGTGTTACATGACTGGCATAATGATTTCATGTAGCCCTTGTGTTTACATGACTATGGTACTGATGTCATGCAGACCTTGCATTATATGACTGTCGTAATGATGTCGCATAGCCCTTGTGTCACACGATTGGTATAATGTCCTGTAGCCCTTGTGTTACTCGACTGTTGGAATGATCACATTGCCCTTGCGTTGCACAATTGGTATAATGATGTTATGTAGCCCTTGTGTTACACTACTGTCTTAATGATATCATGCAGCCCTTGTGTTTCTGACTGTAGTGGTGATGATACACATGTACTTTGTTGCACATCCTTTGTACTGACACCTGATATAACTCGCATTTTATTATGACATGGATTTGCATTGATGACAAAGACTTTGTACTGACACCTGATATAACTCACTTTTTATTATGACATGGATTTGCATTGATGACAAAGACTTTGTACTGACACCTGATATAACTCACTTTTTATTATGACATGGATTTCCATTGATGACAAAGACTTTGTACTGACACCTGATATAACTCACTTTTTATTATGACATGGATTTGCATTGATGACAAAGACTTTGTACTGACACCTGATATAACTCACTTTTTATTATGACATGGATTTCCATTGATGACAAAGACTTTGTACTGACACCTGATATAACTAATTTTTTTGTTATGACATGGATTTACAGTGATGGAAGGCTTTGTACTGACACTTGATATAACTCATTTTTATTATGACATGGATTTACATTGATGACAAAGACTTTGTGCTGAGACCCAGTATAACTCACTTTTTATTATGACATAGATTTCCATTGATGACAAAGACTTTGTACTGACACCTGATATAACTCACTTTTCATTATGACATGGATTTATATTGATGTCATGTAGCCCTTGTTTTTACATGACTGTGGTAGTGATGTCATGTAGCCCTTGTGTTATGACTGTCATAATGATGTCATGTAGCTCTTGTGTTATATGACTGTCATAATGATGTCATGTAGCCCCTGTGTTACATGACTGTCATAATGATGTCATGTAGCCCCTGTGTTACTTACTGTAGTCATAATGACATGTGTGTACTTTGTAGCACATCTGACTGGCTGCTCTACATTAATGACAAAGACTATGTATTGACACCTGATATAACTCACTTTTTAATATGACATGTACATTGATGACAAAGGCTTTGTACTGACAACTCATATAACTCACTTTTTATTATGACATGGATTTACATTGATGAAAAAGGCTTTGTACTGACAACTCATTTACCTCACTTTTTATTATGACATGGATTTACATTGATGACAAAGACTTTGTAATGACACCTCATATAACTTACTTTTTATTATGACATGTCTTGACATGGATTTACACTGAAGAGAAAAACTTTGTAATGACACCTCATATAACTCACTTTTTATTATGGCATGTCCTGAGGTGAACTTAAACTGATGACAAAGACTTTGTACTGACACCTTGTATATAATATCTCATTTATGTATTATGACGTACACTGTAGTACCTCAGTTGACATTGATTTACATTCATACCATAGACATAGTGTGGACAGCTCGTGTAACTCTGTATATCATGACTTGATTTAGTGTCAGCTTGCATGATCATAATATAGTGACGTCATTTTCAATTATGCCAAAGACTTTGTTATGGCATCTCATTTGATTCACTTTATATCATGACATACAATGTTGGCTGGAGATTTTGTGGACATTGAAGAAGAAGTGAAAAAAAGCAATAACAACAAAAGCAAAAAAACAAAACAAAATCAAAAAGAAGGAAAGAAAAGAAAAACAACAACAACAATAACACAAAAAAGAAAACATATTTACAGATGTTCTCTGATGAAACATTTCTGATAACCTTTAGCTACTTGCCAAAAAGAAGAAATACTGGAATATGAACTTCACGGAACAACAGTTTTCTGTGTTTGGGACAATGTGTCTGTGATATGGAACATAAACATGAAAAGATAAAGGATTAAAGTATGAAGAATCCCTGTGATGCAGGCAGAGTATGTGTGTGCGTGTGTTAATTGGAACGTGAAAACCAGAAGACAATCACCTTCCTGTATTAACAGTCCTTGTGGTAGAGACAGTGTGTGTGCAATATGGAATTTGAAGAACAACAGAAGACAATTGTCGTCATATATTAACAGTCCTTGTGGTAGAGATGGTGTGTGTGTGTGTGTGCGTGCAATATGGAATATGAAAAAGATCAGACAACAGTTGCTTTCAAATAGTAACTATCTCTGTGCTGGAACAATGTGTGTGAGATGTTGAACTTGATTATCAGAAAACAGTCACCTTCAAGCAATAACAACCTTTATGTTGGAATGAGTGTGTGTGCAGTTTAGAGTATGAAGAACAATAGAAGACAATCAGAAGGTAACCAGCTTAATTAAAGTAATAACAATGCTTTGTGTTGGGAATGGTGTGTGCTTGTGTGCACAATACGGACTATAAAGATGACCAGAAGATGATCGCCTTCAAGTAAAGAACAGTCTTTATGGTGAGAACTGTGTGTCTGCGCAACATGGACTGAAGAACACTAGAAGACAATCGTATGGGTGCAACTTTTTCTGTTTGACGATGGAATCCTTTTTTTCAAAAGAGTCAGAAACGGAAAATAGTGAGAGGTATAACGTACAGAACTTTTTCTAGCATGCATGATTTGAAACCATATATACTCCTAATCATAATTTAAGGGCCACTTCTTCCTTCCTCTCTAATTTTAAGTTGAAATAATTGACAATGTTTAGAATTGATTCTATGTTTTATTTCATCATTTCCACACCTGTTTTGGAAAAAGAAATTAGCACAATGACCCATTAGTGAACAGCACATGCATTTAAAGGAACATCCCCCCCTTTTCAAAAAACAGAAAGTGTCAGATTTGGCCAATCTGTTTTCAATATCGCGTGTGTCCGCCCCGAGCCTGGATGCATGCTTCACAGCGCCGATGCATCGACCCCACAAGGGTACGGAGTGTGTCCTGAGGGATGGCCGCCCACTCGATCTGCAGGATGTCGACCAGCCTGGCCAGGGTGCCCGGTGGGGGGTGGTTGTCCCTGATGCGCCTCCCGAGCACATCCCAGAGGTGTTCACTTGGGTTCAGGTCAGGTGAGCACGCTGGCCAGGCCATACGGACGACTTCATGCTGCTCCAGGAAGTCGGTCACAAGGCGTGCTCGATGCGCAGGTGCATTGTCGTCCTGGAAGATGGCGCCTTGACCAAGGTCCACAAGCGCAGGCAGTGCCACGGCCGCCAGAACCTCGTCCCGGTACCGGACCCCGTTCAGGATGCCGTCAATGGGGAGCAGGGGGGTCCGGGTACCACGGCTCATGCCACCCCACACCATCACCGACCCGCCGCCGTACCGGTTATGCTCTTGGACAGTGGCGTCAGCGAACCTCTCCCCTTGACGTCGCCACACCCGAGCCCGGCCATCGTTAAAGGTCAGGGTGAACCTGGACTCATCCGAAAACAAGACCCGGGCCCACTGTTGCCTTGTCCAGGTCACGTGCTCCCTGGCCCAGGTCATGCGGCGCACTCTGTTGACCGGTGACAGCACGGGTCGGACGGCCTGTCTCCGTGACCTCAAGTTTGCCTCATGTAGCCGTCTTCTCACCGTGCTGCAGCTGATGTTAGCACCTGTTGCGTCCCTCAGCTGACCCCTCAAGGTCACCACAGTGGATGCCTTTCCCTCAGGACGGAGAGGGCAAGGTAGCGGTCTTGCTGTCTTGTCGTTACTCTGGGTCGACCCGTGTGACGCCTTTCCTGGACTGCTCCAGTCTCATTGAAGCGCTCCAGCAGTCTCTGGATTGTGGAATGCGACACTTCAAGTCATCTAGCAACTTCCCGCTGCGCTAGGCCTTCATCAAGCAGAGCGAGGGCTCTCCCCCGCTGCTCATCCGTCATCCGTCGTCTTGCAAGCATGGTTAAAACGAACCAAGAACGGGTCCTTTTTATCCTCGTCTGCGGGCAACTTTGGCTGGAGTAGTGTTCAAAAAGGGCTTGCCTTGCACGTGCAAAGCGAATTTTGTCGCTACCTTGCCTGCGTCGTCAGAGAGACCCTGCTGAAGATTCGACAATTTCGTGTGGAAATTGTCTTCCTTGGGCCGCCCATTGCAAATCGGCAAATCCCCAAACACGTGCCAAAAGGAAACTGCAATGTTGTCTGAGCTCTTATCCATTCAGTTACGGCAACGAATTGGAGAAAAGAGTAAGAGAAAATAGGTTATTTCTCCTTTCAAAAATTGACTCAAAAACGTTCCTGGCCCTTCAATAATGACGTGTAGTATATAGAGATAGATATGGACAGACATTGAAAATAAACTATGACACGATTTAGTTTAGGTATAATAGAAGTCACAGTTCATTATTTTAGATACAGAGCACATAATGATAATGATCTATTATGCTCATTGTGCAAAATATGAAAAGAAGATGAAGTAGGCTACATTTTGTATTATATTGTCCAGCACTCAATTCCATTTGTGGGAAATATGTACTCTCAAAATAAAGTAGAGGACCTTCCATATTTAAATTCACATTATTGATGTCATCAACTGTCACTAAAGTTGTTCGAATTTTAGTTTTATTTCTATACAAAGCACTTAAATTTAGAGAGAAAGCAATTTCTTCAGTCTGGTTTAGAACTAATTTTTCCCAAGGGACCCAAGGCTGAATATGAATAGAATATGTGTATCTTACATTCTTTCCACTTAATTGTTATGCACTTGCACAAAACATTTCAAATTAGAAATACTGTTATTGCTTAGATAATGTTCATATAATTGTGAGAATGCATGATTATGTGCATCCCCCTTCTAAGGGGCTGTAGCCTATATGAATAAACCATTTGAACTCTCTCTCTCTCTCTCTCTCTCTCTCTCTCTCTCTCTCTCTCTCTCTCTCTCTCTCTCTCTCTCTCTCTCTCTCTTTCTGGAACGATCATTTCATCAGACGGCAGATGCACATCAGAAATAGCCAGCAGAATCAGCCAAGCCAAAACAGCATTCAAGAAGATGACAAGCATTCTTACCAACAAATGCCTATCAGTTAACATTAGGAAGAGAGTTTTTGAATGTTATATAGAACCAATACTGTTGTACGGATGTGAGGCGTGGACAGTCAAGATTGAGGCAGCCAAGATGTGGTTTCTAAGAAGAATGTTGAGAGTTCCATGGACAGCAAAGAAAACAAACGAGACAGTCTTGATGGAGGCAGACACAAGTACATCATTCATAAGGAAGATTAGGAAAAGACAGGCAACATTTATAGGCCATTTTATGAGGAAGGGGGATTTGGAGCACCTGGTCACAACGGGAAAGCTGGAGGGAAAGAGAGCACCAGGTAGACCCAGGGAGAAAATGCTAGACGGACTTGCAGAGTGGCTGAAGATGAGGAGGGTGGAGGAGATGCTTGGGGCAACAAGAGATAGAGACAGATGTAAGTCCATGATCGCCAGCGGCAGGGCACATGATGATGATGACGTACTATCTGTTAGCTTATTTATTTGGAAGGGTGGGTGGGTTTGTTGGTTGATTGATTGTTACATGTTTACCTAAACAAAACAAAAAAACTTGAAAAAAAATCAAAAGATATTACAAAAACAAAACAAAATAACAAAAATAAAAAATATGCAAAAAGAAATCTAAAATAGAAAAAAGATATCGTTTTTTTCATGTATTATGCATGTCATTCTACATTCTATGAATGTGAGTTTGTGTACTTTGCACAGATTTTCTCCATTGTCATTTTTTCACCCTTTAATTTGTTTATTCTTCTGGTTTGGTTAGGAGTTGGTTGGTTGGTGCTTATTTACCAAAAACATAAAAGAAAAATGAAAAAGAAAAAGAAGAGACATTAGAAAAACAAAATAAACAACAAAACAAAAAAATCTCAAAAGTTAGAAAAAAAAAGCATTAAAAAGTGAAGATCTACATTTTCGCTTTCTGTATTCATTTATGTACTGTGCATATATGTACTACATTCCATGAATGTTAATTTGTGTACTGTGCACACGTTTTCTTTGATCTATGATTCAGAATGTGTTTATATATAATTGTAGGCTACGTAGTATTCTTTCATGACTCATATTTCTATTTCTAATTATTCATTCTTTGAATATGCTGCTCCTGTCATATTTTGTACATTCATTAATCATGTGCTTTTCAAGAATTGGTTTCTTTTTTTTTCTTTCTTTTTTGTGTGTGTGTATACCTGTTCATTTCCTATGTGCAGATTGTTTTGTCAGATGGCTCACCAGTGTTACAGATTAAGACTGTATTATATATGCAAGGCTGGCTGACTGACTGTTTTGTTGTAAGATTGTTTTCCTGGTTGGCAAAGAGATGATGGTGAGGGACTGTCATGCTGGTCTGATAGATGAGCAGGCTTACTGGTTCTGATTACCTGGTGTGGACCTTGTTGTATGATACAAGAACAACCCTGAAGGACATGTATGTTCTTCTACAGGCACTGCATAAAAGTGAGTGGTATGGCCTTTGCTTAGGCTGGTCTTTCATCTGTTGCATAGCTACCTGTTCTGCACTGTTCAAATGTGATTGTGCCCTGTGAGCGTTGCTGTCACCTGCATAATCAGTTGCAGGCAGTGTGTTTGCACTTGTATTGCCACGGAACATATACTCCAAAGATGTCCCCTTCACCAGGTGGCAAGACAGGACGTGTGGCCGATAGACACTCCGCTGACAACCAAACTCCATGGCTGCAGACAGGAGCTGGAAAAGATGGCTGCATTCATCGCCCGGACTCAGCTGATTGTGTAGTAGCGTACGCCAAGAAGAAGAAGAAGACTGTACCACACAAGTAGCAGAATTTATCTGCAGTCTTCATCTTGCGGTCATCGTTGTTAAATTGAAAATGGTTAAGCAACAGAAACACAAAAAGGTATTGGCTGAAACATAGCCTGTCTTTGCTGAGGTTTATTGTAAGACAATAGTATTTGCAGCTACAGCAAATTGGTCATGATGCACTGGATGTTCTCTGGCTAGTGTGCATCTAATGCACAGTCATTTGTGAAGGGAAATTCTCACAAAACAGCTTTGAATACTTTGGTCTTGGCTTGATATCTCTGTAGGTTGAATTATAAGAGCTTTTAGTCTGAAAGGAACTGGATGGTCATCCCCTGTGAAAGTCGCAAGAGTGCATCAATCACTATTGCTGCAAAGAAGGTGGAGAAGAGTATAGACGTGAGAACACATCCCTGTTTCACTCTGTTCTGCACTGGAAAGTGTTCATGTGCTTGTTCATTTTCTTGAACCTTGGCCAGTATCAGTATGCCATTGTGAAAGAAAAAAAGCAATTAGTGAACAAGATTCTGAAATTTGCCAACCTTTTGTAGTATCTCCCACAGGCCCATCAAGTTAATGGTATCAGATGATTAGTCAGATCTGCAAAAAATTTGGGGTGCCTGGTTTTGTTCATGATGGTTTTCTTGCAAATGTTCTTCCATCATGAAAGTAACACTGAGACTCAGGAATGATGGACCTGGTTGCATGGTTAAGGATTGCTCTGGTTAGGACGTTCCCTACGGTGCACAGGAGAGATATATCATACAATGATTACTTGGAAAGATGTGGGTAATCCGTAACATCTTTAAAGTCTGGAGTGACATTGGATGGACATGCAGGGTGGCTGAAGACAGAGGGTGGAAGATGTTAACTACTTGCGACAACAAGGGATAAGATTCATATGGTGGGCCATGATCACTAACACCATCTGGTAGGGCACATGATGATGATGATGTCCCCCAGTCTGGCCAGCTGTGAATGGGTATCTGACCCTATACAAGCCAGGACCGGACAATGAAAGAGCACACAAGAGAGACTAGATGAATTCAACATGGCCTCAAATGACTGAACTGAGAAGAACAAGTTCTCACAACCTGACACCCCAGCAACTTCAAGGTTATGGAACAAGGTGTCAGCGTTCAAGATTTCAACAGCGTTTGAAGGCATGGAACAAGCTGTCAGTCGGTTAGTATTCAGAATTTTGATACTGTTGTTGATGATTATTTTTCAACATTGCCGCAGTACACAAGGGATGGAAGAGGCTAGATTCAGGGGCAAGGGGTTTTGGAAGAGATAATATGGGGACTATTTTGAGGGAAATGGGGTAGGAGTTTAGGGAAAATGGGGAGAGTTCTTTGGGGGGGGGGGGGGGATAGGTGGTCAGGGGTAGTGGTTTGGGGAAATGGAAGAAAGAGGGAGTTGTTCAGGGGGAGGGGGAGCAATTCGGGTGGGGGGCTTGTCAGAATGGGGGGCTGCTTGGGGAAATGGGGAGGGGTTAGGGATGGGGGGGGGGGGGGGGGGGTTTTGCAGATGTTGATATTTTTGGATGTCATGGCTTGATTCTAGCTGCCTTTTCTTTCTGTTCACAGGTCAAGTGTGCCTGACAACCATGGTGATGATGTATCAAGCTGGATGACTGAGGGCAACACGTAGACGTCCTCAATCTGAAATTAGTGGTGGTTATCGTTTTTGTTGTTATTGTTGGTGGTGATAATAATGGTGGTAATGGTGATGGTGCTGCTTGCATGATATTGGGTAGGTGGTGATGGGATCACTGTTGTTTCTCTAGCATTTTATACTTAAAGTGTTAATATCTGCACATTATTATTTCAGGAACTGTTATGATGGCTGTGGTATTTGTTTCTGTATGTGACAACAAGCACATAATGACTAACGCTAATGTCTGTAGCTGATAACTCTGTTACGTCTGGAATTTGTTGTTGTATTTCCCAATGTAACATAGTGATTAAGACAAATAATAGTAACTAAGGATTGTCTTTGTGTACTGAATAATAACATATTGATTAAGCTTTAAAATCTCCCATTATTATTGCAGGCAATCCAAATGTCCGCGAATTCGCGGATATCCGCAAAAAAAAAGGGGGGGGGGGACAAAAAAATTCCTTGAAAGTATGGAGAACCAGCACTGGGATCACCGAAACTATTCAAAACAAGCTGTAAACACATGCACAGTTTTACTTTTGCAACTGTCCGCAAGATTTGCGCATCCTCTTTCACAAGTGTCACTCTCTGTGTTCCATTGACGCATTGAAATATGAGTGTACGTAGGGAGTTTGTTCCGCTAAATGCTTCCATCGTTGACATTGATGAAGGCCTCAAAAATTGCTGGAAATGGGACTGGCTGCAGGAAGTGTACGATGGCAATAAGTTCGCTCGTTTCTTCGAGAAACTGAAGATCGCTGGTAAAGCATACTGCAAACTTTACCGCTCGGAAATCAGTTACAAGTCTGGCGGTAAACGAGCACTGGCTGATCACCTGAAAGGAAAGCAGCACAACGACAGGCTAAGGACATCAAACGAAAATTTTCGTTTGTCAGGTGAGGCAAAAGAGATTGAGGAAAAGTTGCATGTTTTGTTCATTGCTAACAATGCTTGTGCCCTTTATTTCTTTTACTAAAATACTTGATTTATCTTTCACCAGAAGGGGTTAAATTTCCATTTACTAGACTAAAATGCTTCAGCTTCTGGGGGCATTGCCCCGATACTCCTACCAGGGGCTCTGCCCCTGGACACCGCCAGGGGGCGTGTGCGGATCCCTAGACCCCCAGCATTTTTTTTTTCTTTGAAACACATTGTTGCTTGAATGGATTGCCTGTTATTGAAATGTCCTGTCAGCCTTGGCTGTCTCTTATTCTTCATAGAAGTTGTCAATGTTTTCCTCAGAACTTGCAGATGTTGTGTTCTGGACTTAAAGAATTAAATTTGGCCTCTGTAGTTTACAATTTGCTGTGATTGATATGGGGGCTGTTGCTTTTTATGCTGCTGATGCTGTTATTTTGATTGTGGTGTTCTTGTATGTGTGTATGTGTGTGTGTTTGTATCTGTGTGTGTGTTTGTATCTGTGTGTGTGTGTGTGTTTTTGATAGAGAAAGGGAGAACATAGTATCATAATGCGTTGCATTATTTTCCAGATTTTTTAACCTGTTTTTGTTTTCTACAGTTAGCCGGTGACAACCCATAGTTGTTGATGACCACCCAGCCCTTAGAGCCTACAACACTAGATGCTTAAGCTTCAGAGGCAGAAGACCATTACAGTACTGAATAGATTGAGTGGCAGACACACGCTGCATCTACAACATGATGCTGCCTCAGGCTTTCTGTCTAGCTTCAGACTAACAGTTTCATCTTCCCACAATACCTACTGGTACAAATGGACAGGTAAGATGAATACAGTCCCTTGTTGAATGAGATCATGTTACCGGTATGTAGTCCAAGTACATGCTAGACATGGGAAAATGATTTTAATATCTGATCTGAGAATGTATTGGCTGGACTATCACACAAGGTCCTGTGATGTAGGGTGTGTGTATGTATGTGTGTGTGTGCGTGCATGTGTTGTTGATACTCTTATTATTGATATTGTTGCTTATGAAATTACAGGTGTTTATTCAATGAGTGACAGGAGTGGGCAGACATATCCATTTTCTGCTGCATATTTCATTTAGAAGTTGATTGTTGTTAATGTTGGCTGCTGTACTGTAGATTAGTTGCTGTTAATGTCATCATTGACATTTTCCATGGAACAGTGCTTGAATTCCATATTTTTGAAGCTGCCTGCTGTAGATGTGTTTTATTCTGACCTCATTATTGGTAACATGATGATGGTGTTGTTGTATGTTTACGGTATAGACATGTTTTTGACAATATCGCAAGAGTGGTGTTGCATATTTTATTAGATGTAAGAAGCAGAGCCTGGAATTCGTCGCGGAAACGAGGATTTCCGCGCAAAAAAATATTTTTCGCGTTAAAAAAAATCGACGACCATACTTTAAAAAAAAGAAAAGAAAAAAAACAGCTGATCGGTGGAGCAGACGATTTTCGCACGAACTCTCACTCGCTGAAGGAAAGCTCTGTATGTGCGCAATGCATTATGGGTTGACCTACATCCGATCAATTTTTCAAGATGGCGGACAGTGTGTTAGATGCCTTTAAATTTGTCTCCAGAATGCCTCAGAATGCACAGATTTTAGTCTTGATTTTAAAAATTTTCCGGGGGAGCATGCCCCCGGACCCCCTAGAAGTTTCCTCTTTTTTTTTTCTTAGCAATTCCAGGCTCTGAAGAAGTCACCTACTTTGTATTGTGGAGGGTTTCTTTATATTGGTAACATTGTCGTATGTTGAGATGACATGTTATAGGATGCTTCATCCATGTGCATAGAGTTTTTTAATTCTTTTAGTTGCTTCTTACAGTGAATTTGTTTTCTTTCCATTGCATTTGAGACTTCAGGGGAGGTGAAGGAATAAAGGTTGAGGAAAGAAAGAAGCAGAATTAACCTTTACCGTACGTCGCCTAAAATTGTGCGTCCCATACGTCGTGGGTATTTAGCGACCCATGCTTTTTAATGAAGGAACGATCCGTTCCCGTACGCCGTGGGTCTGCAGCGACCCATACTATAATATGAAGGAACGATCCGTTCCCGTATGCCGTGGGTCTGCAGCGACCCATACTGTAATATGAAGAAACGATCCGTTCCCGTACGCCGTGGGTCTGCAGCGACCCATACTATTATATGAAGGAACGATCCGTTCCCGTACGCCGTGGATCTGCAGCGACCCATACTATTATATGAAGGAACGATCCGTTCCCATACGCCGTGGGTCTGCAGCGACCTGTACTGTAATATGAAGGAACGATCCTTTCCCATACGCCGTGGGTCTGCAGCGACCCATACTGTAATATGAAGGAACGATCCGTTCCCATACGCCGTGGGTCTGCAGCGACCCATACTGTAATATGAAGGAACGATCCGTTCCCATACGCCGTGGGTCTGCAGCGACCCATACTGTAATATGAAGGAACGATCCGAGGCTGTGTGTAGTTGAATCTGCAGCGACTCTTACTATTATCTGAAGGAATAAAGTGTCACTGTACGATGTTTGTCTCCATCTATCCGCATTCTCTCTCTCTCTCTCTCCCTCCTTCTCCTGTTTCTCTCTCTCTCTCTCTCTCTCTCTCTCTCTCTCTCTCTCTCTCTCTCTCTCTCTCTCTCTCTCTCTCTCTCTCTCTCTTGTGGCTGTATAAGCACCACCCATTTTCTTCAGAAATGCTGAAATGTGTGATAAGTTTTGAAAGCAGCCTGGATTTTTTTCCCCTCCTTGTTGTAGGCTAATTGGTGTAGGCCTAGATCTAGATGATATCTGGGGGAGGGGGGAATGATTTTTTAGCTTACAGTGTGTGTGCGCGAAATCTGACGTATAAACGATATTTAAAAAAGAAAAAAAAGTTGCACTCCTCGTAATGTCGTCATTAAATGACGTATGTGTGTCTACAATCTGACCCAACAAATTTTCGGAAGCAGAAATCGCTCATTCACTTGGAGCGTCGTGTGTACTCTCATCAGTTTTCATGAGTGAAGCATATGATGTAGGCTAAATGTACGCTTATTGTTGTGTTGAGTGAGTGGAATGTGTGTGTGTGTGTGTGCACGTGTCCGAATCTCTCTGTGTGTGTGTGTGTGTGTGTGTGTGTGTGTGTGTGTGTTTGGTTGTTCTTCCTTTGAATTTAACGTCTTACCTACCACTCAGTGATACTAGGTGGATCTGAGAATTATTGAAACTGGATTTCTTGTGATACAAGAAGATTTCATAACTGTTATCTATAACAATTGGTAAATTAGACCATTGCAATATGACTTGTAACAAAAGAAATGCCAGAGACTGGTCAGTACACTCCCAGGATGACTGGAATGCTTGGCGCCAAAGACCCACGAAGTACAACACGGAAGTTTGTTCTTTGCGAGCATGGGTCTTTTCTGACCCACGACGTACTGGGACATTTGTTGTTTATTTACTCCTTTATTTTTCAACACACACAAATAATTTTTGGTACAGATGTGGGGCAATATTTTATTGACAAAGTCATGAAATTTTGTGAAGGTAGCTTAAAAACTGACTCAGTTATCAAGCGAAAATCACGACTGTGGGTCATTTTATACCCACGGCGTACGGTAAAGGTTAAGGGTTTAAGTGCAAATCATTTACGTTTGAACCATTTAAATACCTGATGATTGTTTTCTGTTCACCAGTGAGATGTCCTATCCAGATGGCTGCAAACTATGATGGCGATGTTTCAAGACATATAATGATGATGAAGAAAATGGATGAATCTAAGGTAGATATTGTGTCTAGGGTCTGGTGTTAAACTGTGTATGTCACATTGAAAAGAAAAATGTTCTTGTTATCATGTTGACCTGTTTATCTGTTATATATTTGATATTTTGTATCTGACTTTCTTAAAAGTTTGGGAAAGTAAAGCAGCAAAAGAAAGATGGGCACCACTCCCATAATGCTGGAGAAAAGTTCAGCTCTCTGCCATCTCATTCCCCTGTGACCTGGGGGTTATGAGACAACCTTTACCTTTACCTATCTTGCATTCCTAAAAAAAAATCTTATTAGGCCTACTTGTTAAAGATGTGTGTTGATGGGTGATACAGTTGAGTGGTGAGTAGCATTCCTAAAAATTTTATTTTTTGTTAAAGATGTGTGTTGATGGGTGATACGGTCAAATGGTGACTACTATATCTTCTAGTCACAAGGTCTGGGTTTGAACCTGCTCGGGAATCACTTGGCAAATAAAGTGGTTTGGACATGCCACAAGGATGCTTCCCAACCAACCAGCCCAGCATGTGTACAACTCCAGATAATCTGGCACCACAGCCAGAGAAACTAAGGCCATGCAAGAGCAACACCGTTGCAGAAATGTTGGGCATATACATGTCGCTCACCAAAACCTCCCACTTCACCACAGACAGATGCCTGTATCTCCCCATAGCACCTCAGGGTATAGGTGGAAGGAAGAATAAAAAAAAAAGTAAATTCATCCACCTCAGATCATCACTACAGCAAGAGAGAAGGCACTGGCTCTCGCATTAGGATCTTCAACCACACCACAGCTAGAACAGAAGGGCTCGTTGTCCTGAGAGCACTTCAACCAAGGCAGCTCCTAAGGGCTGATGCAGATCATGATAGAATGTGCTTGGTTACTGTCCTTCTACAGAGCATCTCAGCATGCCTGGCCCACTGAGGAGAAGACCACAAACTGATCAAATCCACTCCCTTGCAAGACCTAGAGGTCAGGCTTCTTGGATGCAAGATTTCCAAAAATCTAGACTCCATAGCACATTGCGGCACCATGCTCTGTTGCTCTACATTGGTTCACAGGGACATTCTTTTCGCTGCTTCTCACTTACTTAAGGAAAACCACAGCACTTTGTGCATAGCATCACAGCAACAGGGCTTGGTTTTTTTGTTTTGTTTTTAAATTTGCTTAGCCTGCCTTGAGGCATAGAGTGGACACCTGACAAGACACCTTGGCTCTAGGCCCTGCCCACCAGTGTGAGTGGCAGACACACGCTACATCTACAACATGACACCGCCTCAGAAAAGACCACAATCACAGACTTGGCAAGATCAGCTAAGGCATACAGCACCCAAGAAGGACACAGACTAATGCTGGAGGCACAGGGTTCATTCCATCATCAGTTTTTACTTGAGCCAAGATATTTGAAACCCTGAACTTTTTCTAAAGGAACTTTATTAATTGTCATGATTGTTTTCAGTGTCTTTGCCTTTGATATGTAGCACTTTTGTTTTCTTGGCATTCAAGTTAGACCAGTCGTTTTGCCTGCTGCATCTACCCTGTATAGAAATCTTTTTATGTTGGTAATGTTGTCTGCTAACAGTGCAGTATCATCAGCGTAGCGCAGGTTTGTAAGATTTTTCCTCCCATCTTTATGTCCATGTCTTCCATGTCAGCATCTCTGTGCCTGGTTATGAGCAGCTGGGTTAGAATTAAGAGAGAGAAACACTGGTTCTGCCTGCCCTGGGTATTCTCTGTCAGGCTGGTTTACCACCTGCGCTGTTCTGCTCTTCTGTCTCCTGTCTTCATCCTTACCACCACTCCATCACATGATGGATAGGTATTGTCTCTAGTCAAGTTCATATTTTCTTTATGTATTTTGTTTCCCACAGTTAAGCTTGTGTGTGATAAACATAACTAGCTGTCTAGGGCAGCAAGAAATTGACTAAATCTATTAAAATAGCAGATAACATTATTTTTAATGCATAATTATTTTTTCACAGGTGAGATCAAGATGGGACGCAGCAGCAGACAGGAACTCCCCATCATGAGAGAGCAGCAAGCAGTTGAGGCATGCAGAGGATCTCATATCATTTCATTTTGTTGTCGTAGAGTGTTGCTGCCTTTTATACACTCATTATTAGTCTTACTTCACTGGGCGCATTTGAAATATTGATTATGTTGTTATTCGGTTGAATTCTGATTGTTGTTAAACATTGTTTGAAGATATCCATCCATTATAATTCAATACGGCAGCAGTGTTAGTTCTAAACTCTTCATGGGTCAAAAAAAAAACAAAAAAACATTTCATCAAGACAACATTGGATAGAGTAAATTTCTTTCTCTATCAGTTTATTTTCTTTGATTATCATTTATCCACCTTTACATTTTTTGGTGATAAAAAACACATTCAGCTAATAATTCACTTGAGTTCTCAGGTGTTATGTAATTACAAAATGTCATACAGGTCTTAACTCTTTCATTACTGACTCCCGCTTTAGCGGGAGAGTACTTTCTTATTGTAAGAACTGAATTTGTTCATATGCTGTCTTTCGTTTCCTGGGTTTCCTGAGAGAGTAAAACTGAAAAGAGGGTACTTATGTTACTGTTTCTCTACTCAATGTGGATGAATAACAAACACGACATGTGATATACCGTTGTGTACTGAACTGAAGTCGTAATAAAAATAGCATGCTTAAACAGACCTGCGTGCTTGTGGTGTCGCACAGGGAGACAAAACAGTTGACAATATTACATCACAAGATAAACAAAATGATTACATGGACAGAGACAGCAACATATACAGCTGAAATGGAATAACGCATGCTGGTACTTACAGATTCATATTTCTGTCATGTCACTGTCTCATTGTGAACGAGGTGTCTAGTCACACAACATGTCACTGTGTCATTGTTGCCACCAGATAATAGCATCAAAGCACAAGTCTGTTGTTCCAAATACAAGTCTCTTTCTAAACAGTTTTGCTGCGTGTGTGTGTGTGTGTGCGCGCACTTCTGACTTCTCTGTCTTGCTTGTTCTATATCAACAGCGACTTTCCCAAGGGGGTGGGAGACAATTGGTGTATGGAGAGGGGGTAGTCTTGGAGACTGGACTGTTATAATGACATGGACAACCACAGCAGGAAGCAGCTATAGTAGGTCTGACAAACAGGAAACGGTACCTAAACAACACCCTCACGGTGTCCCATGGGAACGGAGGAAAATGTTTATTTTTTCATAAACATGCCTGGGTGTCTTAACTGACCACGCCAAGTAGAACAGGGAAACGCGCCGACGGCAGTCAGATCCAGGAATGCAGAGTATAAACACAAGAGTCGTGTCCCATTCACCGCATAGCCGTTACCGCGAGGAAAGCGGGAAGCCGGTAGGAAGGATAGACGCACTGCCTCCTGCTAAACTCTCCGCCAGTAGAGGATGGTTTTAGATTTTCAGTACTCAAAGAGTTAAATGTATGGACCCAAAACACAATCTTCAAGGACAAACTGATCTCTTTTTCTTACTGCTACAGTAAACAATGTGCACACACACAGTATGGACGCATCTAACATTCACAAAAACACACACATGCACATGCATATGCACATGCATACACACAACACATACACATATACTACACGTCATTATTGAAGGGCCAGGAACGTTTTTGAGTCAATTTTTGAAATGAGAAATAACCTATTTTCTCTTACTCTTTTCTCCAATTCGTTGCCGTAACTGAATGGATAAGAGCTCAGACAACATTGCAGTTTCCTTTTGGCACGTGTTTGGGGATTTGCCGATTTGCAATGGGCGGCCCAAGGAAGACAATTTCCACACGAAATTGTCGAATCTTCAGCAGGGTCTCTCTGACGACGCAGGCAAGGTAGCGACAAAATTCGCTTTGCACGTGCAAGGCAAGCCCTTTTTAAACACTACTCCAGCCAAAGTTGCCCGCAGACGAGGATAAAAGGACCCGTTCTTGGTTCGTTTTAACCATGCTTGCAAGACGACGGATGACGGATGAGCAGCGGGGGAGAGCCCTCGCTCTGCTTGATGAAGGCCTAGCGCAGCGGGAAGTTGCTAGACGACTTGAAGTGTCGCATTCCACAATCCAGAGACTGCTGGAGCACTTCAATGAGACTGGAGCAGTCCAGGAAAGGCGTCACACGGGTCGACCCAGAGTAACGACAAGACAGCAAGACCGCTACCTTGCCCTCTCCGTCCTGAGGGAAAGGGCATCCACTGCGGTGACCTTGAGGGGTCAGCTGAGGGACGCAACAGGTGCTAACATCAGCTGCAGCACGGTGAGAAGACGGCTACATGAGGCAAACTTGAGGTCACGGAGACCGGCCGTCCGACCAGTGCTGTCACCGGTCAACAGAGTGCGCCGCATGACCTGGGCCAGGGAGCACGTGACCTGGAGAAGGCAACAGTGGGCCGGGTCTTGTTTTCGGATGAGTCCAGGTTCACCTGACCTTTAACGATGGCCGGGCTCGGGTGTGGCGACGTCAAGGGGAGAGGTTCGCTGACGCCACTGTCCAAGAGCATAACCGGTACGGCGGCGGGTCAGTGATGGTGTGGGGTGGCATGAGCCGTGGTACCCGGACCCCCCTGCTCCCCATTGACGGCATCCTGAACGGGGTCCGGTACCGGGACGAGGTTCTGGCGGCCGTGGCACTGCCTGCGCTTGTGGACCTTGGTCAAGGCGCCATCTTCCAGGACGACAATGCACCTGCGCATCGAGCACGCCTTGTGACCGACTTCCTGGAGCAGCATGAAGTCGTCCGTATGGCCTGGCCAGCGTGCTCACCTGACCTGAACCCAATTGAACACCTCTGGGATGTGCTCGGGAGGCGCATCAGGGACAACCACCCCCACCGGGCACCCTGGCCAGGCTGGTCGACATCCTGCAGATCGAGTGGGCGGCCATCCCTCAGGACACACTCCGTACCCTTGTGGGGTCGATGCATCGGCGCTGTGAAGCATGCATCCAGGCTCGGGGCGGACACACGCGATATTGAAAACAGATTGGCCAAATCTGACACTTTCTGTTTTTTGAAAAGGGGGGGGATGTTCCTTTAAATGCATGTGCTGTTCACTAATGGGTCATTGTGCTAATTTCTTTTTCAAAACAGGTGTGGAAATGATGAAATAAAACATAGAATCAATTCTAAACATTGTCAATTATTTCAACTTAAAATTAGAGAGGAAGGAAGAAGTGGCCCTTAAATTATGATTAGGAGTATATGCCTAGGTATCTGGTCATCTCAACAAATTACTCATTCTGCTTATGATTCAAGTCTTTTTGTAGTGCACAATCTAGGCAAGATCATAAACCTGTTGGGAGTTCTTTTCAGTTCAACACATGCAAAGAGGTACTTGAGGCAACAAGAGATAGAAACAGATGGAAGGCCATGATCGCCAACGCCATATGGCAAGGCACCTGATGATGATGATGATGATGATGACATGCAAAATAAAACCACTCTAAAGGGCAGTATCACAAGCAACCTTGGACCCATATTCCTCTCCTAGTCTCTGCAAAAGCGAAACAGACACTCTCTGATTTCGTCCTCATTGTAAGTGCTCATCTCGTAAACAAAATTCACGATGTTGATACTTACCGTACATCAGGAAGATTGCTCAAGCGCGCAGACCAGAATTTCATATAAACTCCCATCATATCCACAGTTCTTCAGTGGTATCTTTATTTCTCCTTTGGGTTGAGCTTTTCCGCATATTTGTAATGCCAACACTCATCACGATGCTTGAGATCATATTGTGGCATCCATACCTACGGCCGCCACGTACTGTAGCCAAGTTAATGCACCCTGAAGCTAGAGAACAGCCTTACAAAACACCACACACAGCATTTCAATGAGAACAAACTTCTCCAACCTACTCCGGCGACCACCAAACATGCGTTGCTCGACTGCTGGAATGACATCTCCCTCTTTTTAGCTAGGCTACTCAAGCAATCTAATGTGCGAAACGTTATCTGTTAGATTATTTGATTACCGAAGGGAGGTAACTATTTATGTCTGTCTTGGTTTCAATCCTTGTAACGGGCAGGTGTCTTCACGAGACGTCCACAACAGGTCTTTCTGGGAGGTGTGGTTGGATGTCTCTGGTAGTTGAGCTGGGTCTGCTGCCCCTTGGGACTGGACCGGACTGGGTAGAAGCTAGGCTTCCTGTAGCTTCCGGAAGATTTTGGAGTCATCACCTTTGTTGAGGAATGGGGAGAATGTGCTCTGGATAAGCTTTGGACTGGGCGTGGAGAATATAGGGAACTGGACAGAGGTAGGAACAGGGCACTGCATAAGTTTAAGATGCCTACGGTTCCGTCTGTACGGACCAGATGGAATCTAAACAATGTAGGCTCTACTAGCGTGGTGCAATCTTGCTATGTACCCTGGCCGGGTTTGCCCACACCTCGTGGTCTTGCTTCTGGAGGACTGCATAAAGTCGTTGCGAGTGTGGTAAATTTGGGGTTCTATTACGCCGATTGAAGTAGACTTTGTTGGCTTTCTCCTCCTTTGTGTCACAATTGGTTACAGCCTGTTTGTCAGCGATTACCCATCAAAAGTTCTGCTTGGCTTGCCCATGTAACTGTGATAGGTGATGATTCGTAAGTGAGCAAAGCCAGAAAAGGGCCTGGCTGTGATAGAACTTTCTTTGCCTCCTTCACGACCCTCTCTGCCTCCCCATCATCCTGAGGGAATAAGGACTGCTTGTGATATGATGGAAACCCCATTTCTTGGCAAATGCTTGGAAATCTGCAGTAAACTGGCGTCCATTATCTGTCATCAAAGTCTGGCACACCGTGGTGTGCAACGATATTCTTCATTTTCTTAATCACAACGTCAGTAGTGGCTTCTGGGAGATGGGAGGTTTCCAGATATCTTGAATAGTAATCCACTAGGACTAGGAACTGATCTCCCTTGTAGTCACATAGGTCTGCAGCCACCTGCTGAAATGGAAGTTGAGTTGTCAGCAGGGGCTCTTTTGTCTGCGTTGGCTGTCTTGCTTCACAAAATTGGTAGTTTTTGACCATCATCATGATGTCGCTGCTAATGCCTGGCCACCATACCGAATGTGAGGCTCGTTCCCGACACTGTGTCATGCCGAAATGTCCATCATGAATCCTTGTCTGAATGTCAATTTTCATTGCCTGTGGGATTACGATCCGGATGCCTTTGGTAAGCATGCCTCTATTGATGCTCGGTTCATTTCTAACTGAGAAGAATTCTCTGAGTGCAGGATTGACCTTACTGATGTATGCTGGCCATCCAATACAATACAATACAATACATGTACTTTATTTGTATAGAGCGAAATCTTGATAAAATCAAATCTAAGCGCTAAAACAGACACACACACACGCACGCACACACACGCACACGCACACGCACACGGCTAAAATGGGGAGAAAGAATAAAAACAATGGAAAATTATAGAGAGCATATTATCAGAGCCTGGAATTCGTCGCGGAAACGAGGATTTCCGCGGAAATCAAAATCGAAAATCGCGTTAAAAAAAAATCGACGACCACACTTAAAAAAAAACAGCTGATCAAGCACAGACAGAAACCAAACGAAAAAAAAAGCAAACATCTCTGGCAAGATTCTTTCGTCGTTCTGACTTGGATAAGCCTTCTAGCTAGTTTTGATGAATATGTCTGTGTATGAACACACTGAAACGATCTACTGTGAATGATGGATCCTAATCTTGTGCCCAATGTTTATTAAATACTCTTTTGACTGATATTCATTGTGATTTTCAGTGTGTTAGATGCCTTTAAATTTGTCTCCAGAATGCCTCAGAATGCACAGATTTTAGTCTTGATGTTAAAAATTTTCCCCGGACCCCCCTAGAAGTTTCCTCTTTTTTTTTTCTTAGCAATTCCAGGCTCTGATTATATACAATTATATATTACAATGTGATTCCCCTCCGAGTGGAGACAGGCTGCAGAGGGGATTGAGTGAGGTCAGGATTTTATGCAGAGGAGAAAAGGTGAGTTTTGAGAGCGGACTTGAAGGAGACAAAAGTACATGTAGGTTGCTGACGGACAGAGAGAGGAAGTTTGTTCCAGGAAAGTGGACCAGAAACAGAGAAGGCTCGTGGACCATAGGTATTGAGCTGAGTGCATGGAAAGCGAAAAGTCAGAGGATCGGAGGCAGAGCGGAGGGTACGTGAGGGAACATAGATCTCAAGTAGGCTTGACAGGTAATCGGGGGCTGCGTTATTGAGGCTTTTGTAGCACATGGTGTCTAGTTTGTACTGTATGCGCTTTGATACAGGGAGCCAGTGAAGTTGTGCTAGGAGAGGAGATATATGGTCAGCTTTTTTATTTTTTTAGTACAAGGCGTGCAGCATTGTTTTGAATGCGCTGCAGGATGTGAATGGTGGAGGCAGGAAGACCAGACAGGAGTGAATTGCAATAGTCAATGCGAGACATTATGAAGGAGAGAACGAGTTTTGCAGTTGTTTCGACAGAGAGATACTTCCTGATCAGGCTTATACGATGGAGGTGATAGTAGCAAGATCTGTCAGTTTGAGAAACAAAGTTGTTCATGTCATCCAGTTGCTGTGTGGTACATTGCTGCACTCAGTATCTTGTTCTGACTGTTTTCTTCAGCTGTGTCTTCGAACAGTCTGTCTGTCGCTGGCCACATAGATCTGATCATGTTGACATGAGCAGATATGTCATCTTTCATTGTGGAAATTGAATTCACTTGCCGTTCTTGTGGAAATCTGGACAAGGTCTCTGCTGCAATTAGATGTTTAACCGCATGATTCTGATCAGGAGCCTTTGGCAACGAAGTGAAGTATCTTGTAGATTCTTGGTGTTTATTAAAGGAATCAGATGCTTATGGTCTGTTTCCAACTTGAAGGTTTCAAGTCCGACAAGGTAGCCTACCTTTCGAACTTTTGGCATGCCCATACAGCTCCCAGGCACTCCTTCTCTATCTGTGCATAGCCACGTTCTGCTGGAGTGAGCGTACGTGAACAGTATGCAACAGGTCGTAAGATTCCTTCAGGGTCCTGAAGAAGTACTCCTCCGAAGCCATAACTACTGGCATCAGAGCTAACTGTTGTCTTTGAGGGATCAAAAAATGCTAGCACTGGAGCGGTGGTCAAACTCTTCTTGATTTTTGCTAGAGCATCCACTTGTGGTTGTTCCAAGATCCATTCCTTGTCCATTTCCAGCAGTTCTGTAATAGGACGGACTGTTGTTGACATGGAGGAAATGTAGCGGCCTAAGAAGTTCAGCATTCCTAAGATACGTTTGAATTCTGTGACGTTCTTTGGATCTGGCATATTCCGCATTGCCTCAGTTTTTGTCTCGTCGGGTCGTACACCATTTGCGCTGATGCAATGTCCAAGAAATTGAATCTCCCTCTTGCGAAGTTCTGAATTTGTTGGTTGAGTTTCAGGCTGACATCTTTGAGCTTCTGGAGGACATTGTTCAAATGGTTCTTGTGGATTTGCTGAGTAGATCAGAATGTCATCAAAGAAACGGACAACATTGGTTTCTCCTGTAGGATCTCCTCCATCGTTCTCTAAAAAATCTCCGGAGCTGATGAGATACCAAATGGGAGACGCTTGTAAAAATATCGCCTGAATGGAGTGATGAATGTTGTCAGCTTAGCCCATCCTTCCGCCAGCGGAATTTGGTAGAATCCTGATGTTGCACCGAGTTTGCTAAAGATTGAAGATCCCTCGAGTTTATGCAGTGTGTCTTCTCTGGTTGGGATCATGTGTCTTTCTTGATTGATAGCTAGATTCAGTTTCTTGAGGTCAACGGATATGCAGACTGCTCCAGATTTCTTGAGAACAGGAACCATCCCAGTTAGCTGTGTGATTTCCTCAGTGATGTTGGCTTTTCTCATCTTTTCAAGTTTTTCCTTGATCTTATCCATGAGAGGAATTGGAACTCGTCGAGCAGAATTCAAGCTGTATGGCTTCGAGTCCTGAAGTTGGATCTTCACTGGCTTGCATTTCACCGGCTTGTCATTAAGATTACCAAATGCTGCATAGAATGGCTTGTCTGGTCTCTGGACTTCAGTCTCTTTACCAGCCCCATCTTGCTTGGAGCAGCACGTCCCAAGAGGTTGTCGGACCTGGAATTGATGACGAAAATCTGCAGCCTGAAATTCATACTGTTTACTTGGACTGTCGCCGTGAACTGCCCCTTTCAGTCCACCACGTCACTAGTACTGCGTAACATTGCTCTTGTATGATGAAGAGATGGAAGTGGTCGAATCTTTTGGAACTGCTTGTCTGACATCACTAACATCAGCCCCTGTATCTATGTTGAACTGCATGGGGTACCATTAATGTTCAGTTTAGTGATCCACAGGGGGAACAAAATCAGCAGTATCTACGACACCCAGGAAATAGACCTCATTTTTATTATCGTGAACTGCATTAACAGACATGATGCTCTGCTGACGGCAAACGAGAGAAAAATATCTGTACTTCCCGCAATTCCTGCAGGACTTTCCTCTGGCTGGACAGTTTTGTCTGTTAAGACGGGGACTTTTGCCACAGTATCCACAGTATCTGCCCCCTCCACATTGAGAAGTACTAGTATGCTGCGAGCTACGAAAACTGACGGCCTCCACGAAAATTGGAACTTCTTGCATTGCCCTGGGTACCCCCTCGGGAGTGGCTGCAGTAAGTGCCGCGTCCTCTGCCAACTCTGCAGGCACTTGTCGAAAGCAACTCTGGATTACTTGTCAAACTGCACACAGCCCATATCGGTGACAACAACGAGCTGGTAATGTGAAGTTTGCAGGCACGTTTTACATATTTTCATGTTCGTATCAACTTATGTATACCAGGTCTTTACGTCATTTCTGCCATCTTTAATCAGTAAGACATCGTTGGAGACATATACTACACGTCATTATTGAAGGGCCAGGAACGTTTTTGAGTCAATTTTTGAAATGAGAAATAACCTATTTTCTCTTACTCTTTTCTCCAATTCGTTGCCGTAACTGAATGGATAAGAGCTCAGACAACATTGCAGTTTCCTTTTGGCACGTGTTTGGGGATTTGCCGATTTGCAATGGGCGGCCCAAGGAAGACAATTTCCACACGAAATTGTCGAATCTTCAGCAGGGTCTCTCTGACGACGCAGGCAAGGTAGCGACAAAATTCGCTTTGCACGTGCAAGGCAAGCCCTTTTTGAACACTACTCCAGCCAAAGTTGCCCGCAGACGAGGATAAAAAGGACCCGTTCTTGGTTCGTTTTAACCATGCTTGCAAGACGACGGATGACGGATGAGCAGCGGGGGAGAGCCCTCGCTCTGCTTGATGAAGGCCTAGCGCAGCGGGAAGTTGCTAGACGACTTGAAGTGTCGCATTCCACAATCCAGAGACTGCTGGAGCGCTTCAATGAGACTGGAGCAGTCCAGGAAAGGCGTCACACGGGTCGACCCAGAGTAACGACAAGACAGCAAGACCGCTACCTTGCCCTCTCCGTCCTGAGGGAAAGGGCATCCACTGCGGTGACCTTGAGGGGTCAGCTGAGGGACGCAACAGGTGCTAACATCAGCTGCAGCACGGTGAGAAGACGGCTACATGAGGCAAACTTGAGGTCACGGAGACCTGCCGTCCGACCCGTGCTGTCACCGGTCAACAGAGTGCGCCGCATGACCTGGGCCAGGGAGCACGTGACCTGGACAAGGCAACAGTGGGCCCGGGTCTTGTTTTCGGATGAGTCCAGGTTCACCCTGACCTTTAACGATGGCCGGGCTCGGGTGTGGCGACGTCAAGGGGAGAGGTTCGCTGACGCCACTGTCCAAGAGCATAACCGGTACGGCGGCGGGTCGGTGATGGTGTGGGGTGGCATGAGCCGTGGTACCCGGACCCCCCTGCTCCCCATTGACGGCATCCTGAACGGGGTCCGGTACCGGGACGAGGTTCTGGCGGCCGTGGCACTGCCTGCGCTTGTGGACCTTGGTCAAGGCGCCATCTTCCAGGACGACAATGCACCTGCGCATCGAGCACGCCTTGTGACCGACTTCCTGGAGCAGCATGAAGTCGTCCGTATGGCCTGGCCAGCGTGCTCACCTGACCTGAACCCAATTGAACACCTCTGGGATGTGCTCGGGAGGCGCATCAGGGACAACCACCCCCCACCGGGCACCCTGGCCAGGCTGGTCGACATCCTGCAGATCGAGTGGGCGGCCATCCCTCAGGACACACTCCGTACCCTTGTGGGGTCGATGCATCGGTGCTGTGAAGCATGCATCCAGGCTCGGGGCGGACACACGCGATATTGAAAACAGATTGGCCAAATCTGACACTTTCTGTTTTTTGAAAAGGGGGGGATGTTCCTTTAAATGCATGTGCTGTTCACTAATGGGTCATTGTGCTAATTTCTTTTTCCAAAACAGGTGTGGAAATGATGAAATAAAACATAGAATCAATTCTAAACATTGTCAATTATTTCAACTTAAAATTAGAGAGGAAGGAAGAAGTGGCCCTTAAATTATGATTAGGAGTATATATTACTAATAAAAGTTGTGAACGGATTCCAACATTTCAAATCAAATCCAAATCCATATTCAAAGTCAATTATGTTTACGTGACAGATAAATCTTCACTCTATGCTTTACTTTGGGGAGTGACACAGATCGGCATAGTTCCTGCTTTTTCATCTGACGAAAGAGACGTGTGGGGGAGGGGGGGGGGGGTTCGTTTTGTTGAGTTTATTGGTCCTACCACTGTCAGAGAAGGCTTATATGAGGACTAGTTATACGACTGTTGCTCAAAGAATTCTTAGCATTTTGGTTGCATTGTGAGATACCGATGCTGTTGTTGGATTCTCTACCACCTAACACTACTACTATGAGGGGAGAGAGATTGATTGATTAATTTGATTCAGTTTGTACGTCGACACCCACCTCAAGTGACATGGCCGACGGGGATAACCATCCCAGGGAAGTGGGGGAAGGGTGACTTATCTAATCCTATACTGACACCACCAGAACAACAGTGATGTTAACATAGGACAGTGAGAAGGTCAGTTTTAATGTACCGCACCCCGGGATTCGAACCCACAACCATTGGCTTGTGAATCCGACACTCAACCAACTGAGCTGTTGATGCCCGCGGGGAAGGGAGGAGATTTTTCTCGCCTTTTATACTATCACGAGTGTCGCAGGAAGGAAGAACTGACGTGTCAGCAGCGAGATGAGAGGCCTGAAGTGGAGAAATACATGTCAACAGCTGATATAGGAAAGGTAGCCTGGATAGCTTTACACACATGAATATGGTTACTGGTACTTCTTGTAAATTATTTCTGGACAGCTTGTCACGTTATACAATGACTGACTGGACACATTCTGACACTGATAATATTGATCGGCAGGTTTGTCGGTATATTCAGTCTGCAAGGGTGTGTGTGTGTGTGGGGGGGGGGGGGGGGTGGCAAACAATGAAGCAAATTTAATGTCATAAATGAGAAAGGTATAGAAAATCAAATAATGCGAATTCCATTTTGAAAGTTGGCATGGACAGAGCATAAAGGCTGTGCAGTTCATTTCGGTCATGACAGCAATTGGTCAGTCCATAGGCGCGAACACAGAGACGATCGGATCAGTAGGGGGGTATGACCACCTTGAGCATCAACAAGTGCCTGGCACCTCCTCAGCATAGAGTGGATCAGACGTTGGATGTCTTGCTGAGGAATGGCTTCCCACTCCTCCTGTAGCGCCTGCAGCAGTTCGGCATGAGTCGCCGGCGCTTCCTCTCGACTGCGCACGCGCCTGTCCAGATTATCCCAAAGGTGTTCGATTGGGTTCATGTCTGGTGACACGGCTGGCCAGGGAAGCACGCGAACGTGGTTGTCATTGAGGAACTGGGTGATGACGCGTGCCGTGTGAGGACGAGCGTTATCCTGTTGAAACACGGCGTCAGGGTCGGCCAGAAGAGGAAGGACGTGTGGGCGCAGAATCTCCTCCACGTAGCGCACGGCGTTCAGGCGCCCTGGGACGTGCACCAGGCGACTCCTCCCAGCAAGGCTGATCGCTCCCCATACCATGACGCCTCCACCACCATGTGGAGGTGCCTCATCCACACAGTTCGGCACGTAGCGTTCATTCACTCTTCGGTACACCCGTCTCCAGTTGTCATGTCGCCGGAGTAAGAAGTGAGACTCGTCGCTGAACCAAACGTGCCTCCAGTGATTCCTAACGGTCCACCGACGATGCTGGTTGCCCACTGCAATCTGTCCAGGCGATGGCGGCGAGTGAGGACAGCTCCTCTGTAAGGCCTGCATGCCCTCAAGCCAGCGTTGTGCAGGCGGTTCCGCACTGTCTGGTTGGAAATTCGGCGGGGCCCGGGGAGTTCATGGACAGTAGAGGAGGCCGCCAAGAACCGATTCCGCAGGTGGCGCACCCGTATGTGGCGGTCCTGGCGAACAGTTGTTGCCCTTGGTCTGCCTGCTCGTGGCCGGTAAGCGATGGAGCCTGTGGCGTGAAACCTGGCCCACAGCCTGCTGATGGTGCTCTGCGACACGTGGAAATGCCTGGCAACGGCGCTCTGGCTCTGGCCTCCTTGTAGGCGTCCCAACGCGTTTTGGCGGTCTTCTCGGCTCAGGGGGGCCATTCTTCTGGGCAGACTTTAGACCTGATTTGGAGAGGAAAGTCTTTTCGCTTTTATGGGATTTGGAGGACATGGTGTGAACTCAATGTTCACTACGTTTCACGAGATTTCATCCACGCACGGCGAGTGTGCAACCGAAAATTGCTGTTTGGGCATTTCAGCCACTCCAAGCGCATGCGTCACGAACAGCACGGGAATTTACCGACGGACGCGATGCCGAAAATCGGGTGAACACTTTCGGCAGTTTAGTGGATATCCACACACTCATACTTGGACCGGAACTCAATATTTATAACTATGCGTTTCTTTTTTTGAACAGTATATGAAAAGTATTGTGTACTGAGCAAACTTTTGCTTCCAAGTGTCAACAAAGATTTCTGAGTTGTTTATCGTATAATTTGGATTTTGTGTATATTAAATCGAGTGTATAATTCTACCTACATAAGACTCAAGCATATTACTACATGGTTCTGTATTTGAAACTCTTGTCATTTAGATGTTTTGTCATTTAGATGTTATAACGCTGTAATTGCTTATAACTGGGCAATTAATGACCTGATTTAAATCAAATCTGAGTCGTGCGTTTCGAACAACTGGAATTCTCCCTAATGGAAAAAAAAAAGTTCAAATGTTTTGAATTTTTAAGATGAAAGTGTTTAATATTTTAAAGAAACCTCAATGAGCCGATTTGACTTGAACAGCTTTCCTCAACAACGTTTCAGTTTAGTTCGTTTGTTGTATTGCACTTTCGTTGGACTTCTAGTCCATCACAGTACAAAGCTCAGTGTTTGGCTTCTATCACACAGAAACAGGTTCGCTATACAAACTATCTGCAGGTTCTCTCGTTATGCAACAATTATGCTTTCAATCTGTGTCACAGCAAACTATCGCACCGGTTAATCAGGGGGCCTGAATCCTACACGCTAGTATGCTAACGCGCGAGTGACGAGTGGTGACGGCAAAGAAAAAGTGTGCTATGAAATGGACGCCAGGCGGATTTAGATTTTTAAGCAATGTACAGCGCTTATTTCACAAGAGGACGGATTCGTCATCAAACACAAAGGCACTTGCATGGCCACCATCTTACTTTGTCAGCAAGATCTACTTAAGCCTTTCCTATAAACAAACACTCCTACCTAGCGTACATCGCGGAAACCTCGCTTATCTACCGTGTAAGAAACGGGCCACAAAACACGCAGGTTGACATGCCCTAACTGGTTGCCGGTGTACAAAGGTGACCTGCTTTATAGTGCAATCCATATACTCTATCTCGTACCAACTAAATCTAGCCCTGCTGTCTAGACATGCCACCACCACCCTCACTCGCCCACCCTCTCTCTTACCTTGTATCAAACTAGGTCTGCTATCAATACTTGCCCCCAGATCCTCCCATCTCACGCCACTTCATACAATAGTTGATGCAAGACAAGATAAGAAAAGTCGCAGTTTAAGATGTTGCTGAAGTTGAAAGATAAAGGTGAATAGAACTGAAGTCGGAAAAAAAACAACGTGTTTGAGTGATGATTTTCTTCTTAGGATCAAGAACAGCACCAAGATTCTTGACCAGATCGGAAAGTACAACAATGCTGTCACCTAGCTGAATAGAACAAACTTTTACGGTGGGAAGCTTGTGCTTTGTACAAGTGGGCATTGCTTCAGTCTTATTTCCATTCATCTGTAGCCTCTCCTGTATCCTCTAATTCTGGATGTCAGCCTAACAGTCAAAGGGTTTGGAAAGAGGAATTGAAAGATTGACTAAATGAAAGTGGCTGGACAGGTTTGACACAAACCACCAGTTTCTTGGATTCCATAACCAATCCCCACCCCCACCCCTTTGTCTCTCTCTTTCATTGCCTATAGGCAGTACAAGTGCACAAATGATTTACTCAACAACGCAACTGCTTAATAATGCTTTTATTCTGCTTTCTTTTTTTTCTTTTTTTTTTTTTATTAATCAAAAGGATATCTTTCTTTATACACGCATGTACTCGATAGCAAAAAAAAAGTACACACACACACACACACACACACACACACACACACACACACACCCCACACACACACACACACACACACACACACACACACACACACACACACACACCACACACACACACACACACACAACCAACAATACAGAAATGGAGGTTGAAAAGGGAACAAGATGACCCCCCAGTAACTTGAAGTCTTTTGCCTTCTGATCTCGATACATCGACCGAAACATACAAAAGAGAGAGTGTGTGTGTGACAGAACCAATTGCCGCTTGAATTCTTATCCCTTGTCCGAAAGGAAGCTTTTCCAGTGACAAGTTTATTCTTATGACATTTTTTCTCTCTCTCTCATTCTCTCTCTCTCTCTCTCTCTCTCTCTCTCTCTCATTCTCTCCTCACTCTCTCACTCTCTCCTCACTTCCTCACTCTCCTTTCTGTCTGTCTGTCTGTCTGTCTGTCTCTCTCTCCTTCCTCTCTCTCTCTCCATATCATACATTTTCACACGCGTGCACGCACACATACGCGCGCGTGCACACACACACACATCATTTTATGCAGCGCATTTCAGCTCGCCACATAATCATTCCTGCGTAAACTCCGTCTCAGTTCCTGTGCCAAGATCCAGCAGAGACGCTGTCTATATTGTTTATTATATCAACAGTTCTTTTCTCTGAAGCAAACGCGAAAGACAACCATTCACTTAAAAACACAGACCAGGAAGCTGCCAGATAATTGCTCGCAGATTTGGTGCAGCGTATATGGAATTTCTGAGTGCAGGGTATCCCTCTTCACTGATTTGGTGCAGCGCATATGGAATTTCCGAGTGCAGGGTATCCCTCTTCAACAAATTCCAAACTCTAAAATCAGTCCAAATTTACCGCATTCGAACAATTCCATGTACGTTCCATGTACGCTCCGCCCAAATCTGTTCGTATAATATGTGTAATCATCTGGCAGGTTCTTTACGCCTCTAGGCCTACACAGTCCCATGCGTTAGCGAGGTTTTAACTTTTTGACTACTGCATCCTGTCCACCAGCATCCTGCATTGTCAACCAAACATACTAACATACTAACATAGCAAAGCAAAAACTTAACCCCTTTGACTCCCTCACTCTACAAACCAGCTTCCTTTTGTAGTTGATGGATAGGGTGAGGGAGTCAAAGGGTTAAGATTTTGCCGTTTGTGGATAGGGTGCGGGAGTCAAAGGTTTTAAGATGGGGATAGGGACGAGGGGAGAACGGGATCTAAGAAACACTAAGCTGATACAGAATGATTGCTGGTTTCACCCTTTGACTCCCGCACCTATCCACCAACTGCAAAAAGTTAAACCCTCTGACTTCCTCATACTATCCTTCCTGCAGGAAGCTGTGGATAGGGTGAGGGAGTCAAAGGGTTAAGTTTTTGTATTGATAGCATGGTTGACAATAGAGAATGCTGGTGGACAGGGTGCGGGAGTCAAAGGTTTACTATGGGAGACGAACAGGCCAGCTTTTATTTCGCTGGTAGGGATCGAACTCCAGTCACAGTGCTTGAGTCCACGATTCTGTCAACAGACCCGGTCAACCTGCGATCTGCGTTGTATGGCGGCGACCACTGAAACACAATGCTTGCAGCTAAGGAACACGCCGCGTATGTTCTAGACCTGGGACGTTTGAAATGCGGCAGAACACAACAGACAATAAGTTTCTTTTAAATGCTGGTAGGCTTACATGAAGCTCCTGGAATTGTGTGTGTGTGTTGTGTGTGTGTGTGTGTGTGTGTGTGTGTGTGTGTGTGTGTGTGTGTGTGTGTGTGTGTGTGTGTGTGTGTGTATGTGTGTGTGTGTGTGTGTGTGTGTGTGTGTGTGTGTGTGTGTGCGTGCTTCATATGACCCTTTACATTAACCCCTCTCTCTCTCTCTCTCTCCCTCTCTCTCTCCCTCTCTCTCTCTGTTTCCTTTATTTTCTTTTTTTTTCTCCAGCAATCCTTTTTGTCGCTTGCAGTGGCAAATACAATAATCACACTTTGTCTGTATGGTTGACTACAGGATGGACAAATAAAACATTCGTTATTGTTTGTTGACTGTTTTGTAGCGTCTGGAAATGTTCCATGACCTAGTGCATAATTCTGATTCTGTGAGTGGATGTGCGCTTGCCCTGCTGAAACAATAGCCAAATTGTTCGTGGCACATGTGGCAGACATTAATGCATTACCTACAGTGAACACCCCTATATTATCTCTACATAGTCATTTTTCTTGTATCTGATTAGTTTCTGTTACAGAGCAGACCTTAAATGAGGTTATAAGACCTTAATTTAATTAAAAAGTTGCTCCATTATAGAAACGAAGCGATGCGTGTGACTCTAAAGTGGAGGCTGAAGATGGAGACGAAGTAGGCCACAAGCGTCAGCAAGCAGGGGCAAGTCACTCAGCTGAAATAAACAACAACATCAACAAGAACAGCAACATCCAAAACACACAAACAAATGAACAAAAACAATTGTTTTTTACAAAGCACATTTGCGACTTCGTTCTATTCGCTGATCAGAAGGAGGCTGTGTCACTCTGTTGACTGCCGACCCATAGCATGCATGTTCGTATGAGGGTAGGCCTACTCTATGAGTACACATCAGTACGGAAAACGAGTACTCTTTCCCTGATCAGTATCATTCCCGCTTTTCTTGGCAAGTCTGCAGCGGTTTGGTTGGTTGGCTGCCGGGTAGTTATTTTGTTATTGTTGTTCTTGGTGGTGATGGTGGTGTGTGTGTGTGTGTCTTATTTTTTGTTGTTGTTTTTGTTTGGAGGAGGGGTTAGTGGTTGTGTGTATGTGTGTGTGTGGTGTTGTTGTTGTTTTTTTTTTATAGTTTTTCTTGTTTTGATAGGTGGTTTGTTTGTTTGTTTGTTTGTTTGTTTGTTTGAAGGCGCTGCATTGTGCTTGATATTTTTCCCTCCTGACCAAGAAACAAAATCGTGCATTTTGTGCAACAAAGACTGCCTCAAATGTCGCAGAATCATTGCTTCGAAACACGCTGCTTATCATTATGTGCACAAAGGAACATCCATTCCCAGCTCTCAGCCTACAGTACGCGTAGACAAAAAGTCTACACTTAAAAGTAAGTACAAGCCCCTACCCCCCTTCCCCTTTCCCTCCCTCCCGACCTCACAATCCTGTACATAACATAACATCGATAAGTCCAGCTAAACCTACTCCTGCGCTGTCCACGTATCCCCCTACCCCTCCCGTGTATTCTCAACTCCCTCTCCCCGCCATTTACAAACAAAATGCCGATTATGTCAATCGGAGTACTGTGACAACAGGAGGCCTTTCTTCTATTAAAGACAGTCGCTACGCGACTTTTTTATTTTTTTATTTTTTTACTGTTCCACCAGAAATCTGGTTTCAACCGAACCATCCCAGTAGTTAGGCGGGAAAAAAAAAAAAACAACAACAACAACAACAACAAAACATGGCATATAAAGTTGAACGAACAAGAGAAATGTTTTATAACGTCGGCCATATGTCGCCATAATTCACAACAATAGTGGTTGGGACCTTGGGCTTGGGCTTGGGCTTGCAATATTCCTTGATTAAACAGCAATATTGTGAGCATGTAAGACATTTATAACCGCTTTTTATTGATTCTCTCTCTCTCTCTTTCCCCCACCTCTCTCTCTCAGTAGGTGGTGTATCAAAATGTAATATGGGAACATTCCATCACACAGCATAAATGAATTCTGTTTGATTATCCAGTGCATTAACTTTATCAATGAGCGTACAAATACATGCCTTGCTAATGCTCATAGATCTGTCATTGTTATATTGCTTATGTCAGCACTAAGGCGAAGTTTGCTTAGTATTGTGATAACAGTCACGGTTCATTGTATAGTTATCATGTCAGAGCGTGTTTACACAGTGCTTTCCACCCACATAATGTCAAGACAACCCAATCACAAAGGTGTCAAGAGTGGTGTTATACAGTTCCTGAAAAGACACTGCGGCATAAAGAGCACAACAAAATGAGCAGTCATTCAAAATGCACTAACAGCCGGATGTGTAGTGTTCCCGGCTGTCAGGCGTGAGGGGGGAGTAGGCGATCCAAAAGTTTGCTCTGACCATTCGAATAAGCCAGTGAATAGTTGTTTGGCTTGCTGGCTCTGTTGATAGAGCCGCTGACTCACTGAAGATCTCATGTCTAAAAGTTCAATCCCAATCCGCAACATGAAAACTGGCCTGTTTGCTGCCCATCTTAACCCTTTGACTTCCGCACCCTGTCCACCAGCATCCTGCATTGTCAACCATGCTAGCAAAGCAAAGACTTAACCCTTTGACTCCTGCAGAAAGCTGGTGGATAGGATGCAGGAGTCAAAGGGTTAAATTTTTGTTCTTGGTGAATAGAGTGCGGGAGTCGAAGGGTTATTAATGTTTCAGTCATTCTAGCAGCTGAATGTTTCATAGGTCCCGCACCATCACCACCACCACCACTCTTCCTCCATATTTCAAGACTTTTCCAGCGCATAGGAGTTTGCGCAGGCTCAAGAGTCTGCCAGATGGTTGCTGGCAGATTTGGATGGAGCGGACATGGAGTCATCTGAGTATATAATAAATCTCTCTTGAACAAATTCCAAACTCCTAACTCTTTTTTTAATTTTTTTTTTATGCATGTCACATGTCACAGAGTTGGCCACGGCGACCAGAAATGTTAACAACACCTTCCAGTAAGGAACTGTCTTTTGTTTTTGTTTGTTTGCCCTGGGGAGATAATATTGACTGGTTAAGTTCAAATGTTCGATCTAATGATGAGTCACAACCTGATTAGATCTCAAAAGACTAGCTCGACTTAAAGTCACAAATTTGTTGGTTTTTTTTAATGCAAAACGTTTTCCGCATTTACCTACCTCTCCTCCACCCACCCACCCCCAGATAATGTAGGTCACCTCTGTAAGTTATGTATAACTTTTTCCTGTATCATGGTGATCTGTCATGTACTGTATGCAATTACAAGAATATTCATGTCATTCGATTCCCGAAGCTGACCTACATTGTTTGCTGTCGTCACTGTTCAGATAGACT
>CM060305.1:143405291-143430291 GCA_030674185.1 Monoplex corrugatus
TTTATACTGTGTCAGAACAAAGGAACCTGGACACAAAGGAAAGCCAAGTCAAATATGGCCTAATATAAAGGTTTAACTTGTGTCACATGATATATCTGTCCGTGGCCTTCGAGAAAAGGATGCTTTTTGCAAAGGTTAATTAAGATCTGTCACAAGGTGCTGAGTGATAGACGTTCAGAATATGAGTACCGGTACCAATTCAACAGACTGTCAACACAAGTTCAGTACACATGTACAAATACACTGGTTGGCTGTTGATCGTTAATAAAACAATCTGAGATAACAGTGTATACATACAAAATGATGCCAATGGGAGGGGAGATTTTCATCTTCTTAAACGTATATTATAGCATATACACACATGCACACACACACACACACACAACACACACACACACACACACACACACACACACACACACACACACACACACACACACACACACACTCACACTATCTATCTATGTAAATGTCTGTGTATCTATCTGTCTATTTGTTTGTCTGTTTATATGTCTGTCTGTCTATCTTCCTACTTACTTATCTATCTACCTACCTATCTATCTATCTATGTATGTGTATATGTGTATACACACACACACACACACACACACACACACACACACACACACACACACACACACACACACACACACATATATATATATATATATATAGAGAGAGAGAGAGAGAGAGAGAGATTTATGCGTGTGTGTGTTTGTGTGTATATGTGTTATGTGTATGTATATGTGTGTATGGATAATATGTACATGTACATGTACACACTCTGTCATTCAAGAAATGACATTTAACAGAAAATTAAAATTTGTTGTTGATTTCCTAATATTTCGGCTCTTGGTCTTCCTCGTAATAAGTCGAAAACAAAAAGGCACGATTACGTTTACACTGTAAAATTCATCTCATTTCCACTAATTCATCTTATTTCTCTCCCACTTTCCAGTTCCTACAATTCACAAACACTTCGACCATGATTTAATATCATCATATTCTCTACTCCAGGAAACATCAAAGGAAAAACCTGATCTGTAGATCGTTGTTTTTGTCCTGGTGTGATTTCTTCTTCTTCTTCTTCTTCTTCTCTCTCTCTCTCTCTCTCTTCTTGTGTTGACCAAGGCCAGTTGGCTGAAAATTTGCGCCTGTCTTGCAATTTCAATTGAATCGATTTCTCATTCTATTTTTCACGGGTTTCTGGTTTGAAAGAAAATAGGCAATGAATCAATACTGAGGTCGACATAGGTAATGAATTCGCTGAATTGCGAATCTGTATTACTATCTATATCAGTGACCAAACCCATTATAAACTGCCCCTGCCACAGTCTTCAACTGTAGGCCAGTCTCTCAGCAACCATCTTCACTTCAAATGGCTGTAACAATTATCAGCCCCGTGACAATTATCAGCCAGCCGTGTCCCATCAGTCACTATGTTGTGGTCATGCGCAATGAAATCAGTGAGCCATACTATAACCTACAAAACACACACGCGCGCACACACAAGGACTCCAGCTTAAACACATACACCAACAAACACCTTAGGTCTTAAAGTCAACAAACACAGCTATCACGGCTTGATTGGCAACCCCACTGTCAATATTACCAATGTTCGTTAATACGCGATTGTGTGCCAACAAATAGACAAACCAGAAAGTATTATAATTGTTGCCCAAAAGAATTTAGAGTTTGTTCAAAAGGGATTTATCGCCCTCAGAAAATTCCTTACGCGCTCCACCAAAATCTGCCAGCAAGTCTCTACATGGCAGGCCCCAACAGCCTTCACAAAACCGTACGTGCTGGCACAGTTTTGAATTGGAAAAGTAAACATAGAGGAGAACGAGAAACACAGTAAGCTAATACCACTAGAATAATTAGAGCATTACGATAGGCAATGAACTGACCCATTTTATGTAGCAGGTTGAGACTGAACTCGAGACATCAGATGTAATTTCAGTTTACGGTTATGTCAATAGAGCCAGCCAGCCTATCCCAGAGAACGAACTGAGAGTAAGTAGGCCTATGTAATGTCGTTCCTCCATAACATACTCGCTGTTTGGGGTCTCTCACTGGCTTTCAGATATAAACATTTTCACGCCCATTTGTGAGTCCGCTTCATCCTGTGTAGGTTGCGGATCTGTGAACTACGCCAGTCATCAAACTCTCCGATGTGTGCTCCGCAAAGAAAGAGTCTGTTGTCGTCTGGGAGTGGTGTTCATTGATAACCTTACCTCCCTTGAGTGTCAGTAGTGCTACGACACAGTCAGCAATGGTCCCTTACTTCTGATGTAAAGGCACCAGCAATTATTGTTGCTCACGTTTTCAACTGACCACTACCCGGTTCACCCACCACACTAGACATCTCTGACCAGAGAACCTCTTCTGTTAGTTTTCTTTTCCCATCCACTTCCTTACCCATCCTTCCTCACCTTCCTACACTCGTTTTCGAGTTTCTGCCAACGACTTTACAACCGCTAATAAGCTACGCACAAAAAGTTAAGGATCACTATGAGAAAACAGGTGCGTAATAAACTCAGTTCGCTACTGTTATTTATTTCTCAGTCCAGCCAAATTGTTATGAATTCTTGTTCAGCTGTAAGTGGGCGATGTTGTGTTAGTGCGAAAATTGCACGGGATTCTCTACTACTGAGCTTGGCCGCAAACGGAAAAGCGGAAACTTGCGAAAAAGGACCTTGTTTTGGACCGTTCTGCCTGAACACATTGCACAAGCCAGATGGAAAAACCATTATGCACGTGCAAGCACTGCTGGTTATGTGTGAGATGCTGGCTTTATAAGAAGACATTCCACCAGTAGTAGGCCTGATCTGACAATGCCTCCACGACGAAAATTGAGCGAGTTTGAGAGGGGACGAGCTGTTGCATGGTTCCAAGATGGTGTTCCCAAGCGAGAAGTGGCCAGGCGACTTCAGGTGTCAGACTGATTCAACGTTTCACAGCCACTGGGAGGGTACATGAAAGACGCAGATCTGGTCGACCGAAGAAGACAAACCCACGTGAAGATCGTCTCATTGAACGACAAGCCCTGCAGACAAGAACAGCCTCTTCCAGCATCATTCGAAGGCAGCTGAGGGTGGCTACTAACATCAACATCAGCCAGCAGACCATACGGAACCGCCTTCATGGGTTTAACCTCCGTTCTCGTCGCCCAGCTGTACGGCCACGCTTAACTCCAGCCCATAGGGCAGCACGCCGCGCCTTCTGCAGACGTCACGTGAGGTGAACACGTCAGCAATGGTCCCAGGTCCTGTTCAGTGATGAATCACGCTTCACCATGAACCACAACGACGGGTCTGGAGGCGCCCAGGGCAACGCTTTATTGACACCACTGTCCAAGAAAAGGTGGCCTTTGGTGGAGGTTCTGTAATGGTCTGGGGGGCCTTCAGCCTTCACCACAGAACACCCTTGTATCATGTACAGGGTAACCTGACTGGCCTCCGATACCGGGATGAAATCCTTCGACCGCTGGCTGTGCCTACACTGCAGCAGATGGGACCGACGGCTGTCTACCAGGATGACAACGCTCGCCCCCACAGGGCAAGGGTGGTCAACGACTTCCTGCAGCAGTCTGGAGTCAACAGAATGGAGTGGCCAGCATACAGTCCCGATCTCAACCCGATTGAGAACCTCTGGGATGAGCTGGATCACAAAGTGAGGAGCAACCACCCCCCTCCCAGGGATGCCCAACACCTCTACCAGATGCTGCAGGCTGAGTGGCAGGCGCTTCCACAGAGGATCTTCACCAACCTGGTCAACTCGATGAGGACTCGCTGCGTCGAGTGCCAGAACAGCCATGGCGGTTACACGCATTACTGAACTTTTGGGAGCATCAGAATGCCCTGTCTTGTGATTTCAATGACTTTGGGAAATCAAATTTCGATACGTACCCACTTTGATCAAATGTACACACCAAACGATTGCTCGAAATTGAAGGCAATTGTGTATCGTTATCACTAAAGCATGGAATTAAATGTTTGCCAAACTTCAACGCATTGGCTTTCTTATTTTGAAAGTTATGAATTTTTGTGCAAGTGATCCTTAACTTTTTGTGCGTAGTGTAGTTCTCAGGAGTTCAGACAATTGCACCCACGTAATCAGTTTTATCAACTCCTGCTGACTCACTGACCGCCAACATTCAAGCAAACAGAAAACAGGAACACATGAAAACATAATGATAATGCGTATTTTAAGGAAGCAAGTCAGGCGCAAATATCGGCCAAATGGCTTTTGCCAAGTGTACACAACACAACAAAGAAATACTCCAGATTTACGGATGAAAAGAAAGAGAGAAAAGAAAAACAAAGTAAGAAAAATCAGATAACTTCCATGGTATTCCGTTCATGTTCTTATGTTAAAAGCAATGTCAGAGAAGCAGATAATAGGCCTATATCAAATATATATTTCTATCTATCAATCTAATCTAATCTAATCTAATCTATCTATCTATCTGTCTCTGTCTGTCTGTCTGTCTATATATCTGTCTGTCTCTGTCTGTCTGTCTATCTATCTATCTGTCTCTGTCTGTCTATCTATCTATCTATCTATCTATCTATGATGTTCGCTCACTCGTGCAAATTAAAAAAAAAAGTTGTTCTTTTATTACACACGTTTAAGGTCGTGTATACCATACCCGTTAGTGCTCCGTGGCTTATTCTTAATAACTTGAAAAAATGTACCCCTAGTAGGCATAACTACCGAAAACGGAATGTACGCACTATATACAGCAACGTAACACAGGCAAAGCGTGGACAAACCGAATAATGTGCATACAATATGTCCACGAAAACCTTGCTCGGAACACAAAACAATACAGAAACAAATAAACAGATAAACGAATGTTAAAAAGCCCCCTCTCTCTTTTCGTATGTGTTGTGTGTGTGTGTGTGTGTGTGTGTGTGTGTGTGTGTGTGTGTGTGTGTGTGTGTGTGTGTGCGCGCGCGCGCACGCGTGCGTGTGTATGTGTGTGCGTGTGTATATCACATACATGTCCATCTGCGCATGTGTCTGCACGCGCGTGTGTGTGTATTACTCTGGAAGAAAACATCAAATGAATTGTATGTACATTTTTTTAACCAGACATGACATCGTCCATCAGACAAACAACGGTAAATAATCAAAGTGGTAACAAAATTAATGCTTTGGCGCGATCAAGACCATATAAAGCGGTAACTTCTAAATAGCAGGTGGTTTGAGATGATTTTGACAAAAAGACGTTTCCAAAATTCCTACACGATGAAGACAGACAAGAACGTACCGCAAGAAGGAAGACAGAAAAGAATGTACCGCAAGAAGGAAGAAGAAATGAGGAAATCAAACAAAAACGAAAGTGCCGCCTCTAATGAGTTTGCATTTATTTCATTGGTGATTGAATGGCCAAAGGTTCCAACAGTATGAACCAATGAGAATTTACTTTACATTGATGGTTTTGACGTCACTGCTCTTGACACTACCACAGCTGAAAGTCAACTTGGGGTGTACCTTACGTGACTTGATACGGCCCGGTTCTGTCAGAGTTTACGGAAAGGTAAGAAACAGTCAAAACCTGTATTGACTACTATTAAGGCAGTCATTAAATCTGACTGATCGATTGGTTGATTTAGAATGACAGTTCTTTTGATTGTTTCAGCGGGATCTTTCGAGAGAGCTGTGCAAAGCAACGGCGCCATATTTCGATGCTTCCCACGTTACGGGGATGGTGAATGTGTGAACCAGTGACGTTCGTCTGCTGTCATTCCATTTCATGAGTTCGTGGGTTTGATACACACGTACCCATTGCTAACACATACTTATCAGACCAGCAAACAACAGCGAAGGGCAGAGAGGTCACCCAGCAGTGGATCACTACAGTTCTCGTTCACGTGCCGGCTGTTGATTTCCCTGCACCTAACCAAGCCGCAGTTGTGGCTCACATGCGGGATCTCCGCTTGTATCACAACAGAAGACATTTTCACATAAAAAGGACGTTCCAGTGACGATGCATCGCATCGGAAAATTATTGACTAAGGGGCCTTCCAGTCGCATCCTTCCACTACTTGTGAGGACTACCCGCGGGTATGCAGGTAGTGTGGAAGATGGGTCTGGAACAAGGACTGGGAAGGGGATTGAACGTGCCTTCGCAACCCAGGCATCGGCTGAACCCTTTCTCAGCGGCAGTTCTTCCACTTACGTGGAGGAGATGTACCTGGCATGGCAGCGAGATCCCAGTAGTGTCCACAAGGTAATGTGTTTGTCAAATATTCTGAATATAATATTGAGATCTGTTAATGTTTGTCAGACATTGTGATTATGTCTAGATCTATCACAATGTAGGCCTATCAGAGACGTCATCTTGAGAAACTGAAACTGAAGAATCGGCTATCACTCAAGACGGGGATATCCTATGTCTTGTTATTCATTGAAACAGACACATGTAACTGGTAGCAGGGCCCAGTGTATGGATGTAAAAGTAATCGTGCAATATTCTTTATAAGTGACTCAGTGGCTGCTTGACAAATTTCTTGCCTGTCAAGTGTCATGCACTTTATTTATGATAGGCCTAATGGTAAAGGAAAACATACAAGGTCCTGATAATACTAAGATCAGTATGCTGTATTAGTATTTTGTATGTAATTTATAGGGCCTACATGTTGTTTTTTATACCTCCCCCTGCATTGCTCTGTTGAGATTTTGTTCAAACTGTAGAAAGTAATAGTATAGTGAACAGACATGATGTTGTTGGACAATCTGGTCTTCCATTGTTTTTGTTTGTTTGTTTTTGTTAACATGTTAAAAATCATATATTTTCTAACATAAGTGTTGAAACATATTTGGTTGTGCATGTTGTATTCTTGACATGGTGGAGAAACACCATGAGCAGGGAGACTGACTCTTAAATATTTTGTTTGTTTGAGATCAAAATGTAGCGTAATCCAAACAGGTGCTAAAAAACGGAAAAACTGCGCTGTCCCACTTCTACAGTTGTATGAGACCTTACTCGTTCTCAAGAAATTTTGCTGTCAGCATACAGATAACACACCTATCATTCAATGTATTGAGATGGGGAAAAATTGTATCTTTTGTTGAGCAAAACATTTCTACATGTAAAGGATTTGATAACGTTCTCATCAGAGTCATAACATTGAGTGAAGTTTCCATGCATGTGACTGCTGTAGCAGACAAGTAATCATAAACTGCATTAAAAAGTTTAGCATTACAAGTGACACTGTCAGACACCATGCTTCAGTTTGTCTTTACATGGTTGACACCTTTTTGCGAAACTCAGTGTTACTGTTAGTTGCACTGGTAAATCTATCTTGATACTGATATTAGTGATAGGCAGATAAGCATGCGTGACGCAAATCATAAGTTTCATATTGTGTCAAACACATTCTTCAGTTGTTATGTGCATGTCACCATTTGTTTGGCAAGAGGTGCAAACTTGAGTGGCTGTAAAAATTGTTAGCAAATGCCTCTACATGCAGTTTCAGCAATCTTATTATACTATCGTATCAGTATCATACGTGTATTTGTGGATCATATCGATCCATCTTTTATACTGTTACACAAGTATTTGTGGATCTGTTATACCGTTACACATTTTAGGGCCAATTGTTGACATTTTCTTTCATTTTATGGCTGTACTTTTGTGGAATAGGGCCTAGAGTCTTTTTTTGATGCTGTCACTTGATACATTGTAATTGTATGCATTCTGTAGTATCATTGGCTCTGTTCAAAGCCCCCTTTAACTAAAAGAAAGATTCCTGATCACATTTGTTTGTGTTGTTTGCCCTATTCATTGTGGTGAAATATTGCTCAAGTAACTAGTAAAATGATTGAATAGTGGTTTGTGATAATGTTCTGAGAAATATCGTGAGACCAAGTTCACCATTGTAATAAGTTCTTCTTACTTTTTGCAATGCCCGTATCTATATGTGAAATGTCAAATGAAGATTTTCTGCTTTATTAATGGTTGTCTTACTCAGTCCTCAATCTTGTAAAAAATTATTTTGTTCTTATAATGGCAGGCAATATATCTCTTCCTGGAAATCAGTTGATAAAAACTATGTCTATTTTAGTTTTTGAACTTAAGTCTGTTCCAAATTAACAATGCTAAACCAGCTATGAGCTGTGTGATAGAACTGATTCGAGTTTTTAAGTACAACACTTTGAAACCAAAAACATTTTCATCATTCTTGTAAGTGGCTCGTAAGACATGTTACTGATTAGTATCAGTTAGGGTGCCTTTCCAAAAAATCTGTATGAAGTGATTTTTAACCTTAAATTGGCAACATCATTGTGGACAGGACACAGTGAATACTTATTATATGTTTTCTGTCCTAGGTTGGTAACATCATGAAGGCATTACAGTGAATGTTTGACTCTAATTCTGAATAGTGTAAAATATTTCTATGTCCTGTTGATTGAATGATCTGTGCTTAAGAATGACTACAACAGTGGATATATATATATACATTGTATTTTTTTTCCTGAAAAGTTCTTTGTAGCGATTAATGTTGTCAGATTCTAAGATGGTTGTATTACACTCACAGAGTCATGCTGTAGTGTTACCTTTTCCAGTTCTTTTATTTTAATCTTACATTTCCACAGATTGATGAAAACCACTGTTTTCTTATAAACAGTTTTATCATAAACATTTTGTAATCATCGAGCTTTCCATTCAATAAAATTACAAGGCCCTGACATTTTCAAAAATTGCTCCATTTTCCTATAGGCCTATTTGTTGACTAGCACTGGAGAACAACTCAGTTGTTAATACAATACATACAATTTTTACCATCATCTTGAAATATATAATATACACTAATACAGTCCGTAGATAGATAAGTATTCAGTGAGTAACAAATTAACATCCAAATGTATAGAAAAATGTTCTCAGACAAACGGACAAATGAAACAGATAGATGAACAGTGCTGAATTGCTTATTAATAACAAAAGTACATCTTCCAGGGTTTTCTTTCTTTTTTTCAGGTTGTGATATAACAGGATTTTTCTTCATTGAATCATTAGCCATTCTCTCTTTCTTCCTTTTTCAAGTTTTGCAAATTTTCAAGTGTCGTTTCAAGTGCCTCTGTCACCTTGATTAAAAATCTAATCCTACAAAATGATTTGACCTTGAGAACTTGAATAATTATCACTACAGATCATGGCTCTTGCAGCGCATTCCTATCTATCGTGTTAACCCAGTACAGGATTCTTATCAGTTTTGACAGTCTTAAATGAGGGTAAGACAGTATTATTGTTACACATTCTCTTTATTAAAAACAGAAATTGAATCAGTAAATATCCTTGTAACAGCATTAACAAATTACTGACAGCATTAACAAATTCAAAAATTTCCTGGACGATGACGCAGAATTAAAAATTTTATTTAAAAAAATAGACTGAAGCAGATTTGCTCAAGTATGAATATTAAGGCATGCTTTTCAGACCCCGATGAAGAAAGCGTAAAACAAAAAAGATAGGGCATTTAAAAGGCCAGAAGGCCTAGGCTACGAGCCAGCCCTCAGCTACTACTACTACTACTACTTGTACTTTACTGTAGTTATTAGATAATTTTATAAACTTGTTTTTAAAAACATTTTCATGCACTGTATGATGCAATGTTAATATAAATTGAATCATTGCCATGGTTACGTCATGGTCACATATATACACAGAATATACTGAACATGTATTTTATGAGCACACTCATGTATGCACACGCATGCGCGCGCACGCACACGCACACACACACACACACACACACACACACACACACACACACACACACACACACACACACACACACACACACACACACACTTACACACACACACACACACACACACACACACACACACACACACACACACACACAGACAGAGTCAGCTGGGTTTTAAGTAACAATAACAGTTTAACGTAACATGTGTTAACTTTAAATTTCCGCGCATGTCACCATTATAGTTTATACTTTTGCACCCTACTTTAGTTTATGGGTGTCCAGTATTCCATGGTTTTTAAAAAGTCATCATTTCACAGGATATTCCTTGCCATACATTGTAGATATCCAGTTGCCCAGTATTTTTGTATAACTTTGGCTAACTAATTTCTTAATGTATTGCCAACAGTTCATAGGTAATGCCCTCTGTTTATTTGGACATGAAACAATTTTCTTAATGTATTGCTAACAGTTCATAGGTAATGCCCTCTGTTTATTTGGACATGTTAAGGGTGTTTGTGCACAGTATTATACATGTGTGCTTAGTAGTGCGTGTGTGTGTGTGTGTGTGTGTGTGTGTGTGTGTGTGTTCGTTCGTTCCTTGATTTAACGTCTTTTCACTATAAGTGATATTAGACGGATAAAAATGGCATGGAGGATGATTTGGGGGGGGGGGGGGGGGGAGGAGGGGAAAGAAGGGAACAGAGTAAGAGACGGAAAAAAAAATTAAAAGGAACCGGCAAGGTCTTTAGAAAAATGATATGGATGATCAGAGAAATGAAACTAGAACAACGCTAACATCAAATGTAAAAGAAAAATCGTCATAAAAAGCAAAACAAAACAAAATAAGATAATGATAATTAAAATAATAACCTTAAAGTAACGCATTAACAGGACTGTGAACCAATGATTCTGAAATTTTAACTAACAGAACTTGATCTGATATCACTTCTTTAAAATGCTTTTCAAGATAGTTTCCTTGTGTAAACATCTTTGGTAAAAAATAACGAAGCTTTCTGCAGTAAAACAAACAGTGATACAATGTGAATTGTTCACCGCAAATACATAAAACGTTGTGTGTGTGTGTGTGTGTGTGTGTGTGTGTGTCTGTCTGTGTCTGTGTGTGTGTGTGTGTGTGTGTGTGTGTGAGAGAGAGAGAACATGCAAGCATGCAAGTTTTTGCATGTTCGTGTGTGTGTGTGTGTGTGTGTGTGTGTGTGTGTGTGTGTGTGTGTGTGTGTGTGTGTGTGTATGTGTGTGTGTGTGTGAGCATATTTTGTTGTGTGTGTGTACATGTTTGTGTTTGCATGTATGCATACATGTGTGGACAGCATGCATGCATGGTTACGTGTGGTGTGTATGTGCGTGCGTGTATGTGTGCGTGTTTGAAAGCTCAAGACAAGAGATGGAAACATCTAGTATATCCCAAAGATAAATCCAAACCAAATATTGAAACAACAACAACATTGTATGGACCAAGATAAACAGTAAACGTATTTTACACTTAAGCATGCAAAGACGCACGCACGCACGCACGCACGCACGCACGCACGCACGCACACACACACACACACACACACACACACACACACACACACACACACACACACAATTCGTTTAAATTTTCTCATAAAAATCAAATGAAACGAACTGTAAAAAGAAAAGAAAACAGCATCATTGTGTCTCTATTTCCAAAATGTGTCTCTCAACAGAAACGTGAAATATATACATCTGTGTCCTTCTATGCAGACTTTTCATTGGGTGTATGGGGAAAAAAATGAAAGCAAATGAAACTAATAAAAATGATAATACAAACTTATAAAAGTAATACAATAAAACAAAGCAACATTATCATAATATTGATCTTTTGTGTCCAGAGCATGTCATCATCATATATATATAATTATATCTCTGTGTCCAAAATGTATCTCACAACAGAAATATAAAACAACACATCTCTCTGTCTTTCTATGTAGATATTTCATTAAGGTGCAGAAAACAAGAGCAAATGAAACCAGCTGAAAATAGTACAATATTACAAAAGAATGTCAGCGTGTCTCCATGTCAAATATGTCTGAAACAAAACATTAAACAAACAAACAAACAAACAAAAAAATAAGCTTGTATCTTTCAGTGGAAACATTATATTCACTGTGATTCAGATATATATGGAATGAAAATGAAGTGAAATGAAAATAAAGTCTGTAAAACAAAATAGAACATCAGCAAGTCTTTGTCCAAATTGAGTCTTAATGAGGGGGAGGGGGAAAAAACAGAAGATGAAGAAGAAACATCATGCCTCTCTTTCCATGCAGACATTTTTATTCAGATGTAGGAAATGATAAGCAAGCGAAATCAAATGTAAAAATAGTACAGTAAAACAAAACAGGATCATCATGTCTGTATATCAAAATAAGTCTCAACAGAAACATAAAACAACATTTTGTGGCAAGATTTGGCCTTTAAAAAAAAAGTGGGGAGAGGATGGTAATTTTTCTCCCACTGTGTATAGCGAATGGTAAAGTAAACCATTTGATTGAACTGTATCTTTCATTGAAATTTTTGAATACAAACAGATTTGTACAAAATGCCAGTCAGCTGTTGATGTTCCCTTGCAGATACTTAGTAGCACTGAAAGATTGCATAATGCAGTGTTGTTTGTATCTAGATCTGCAGTGGAAGACGAAGCCTGTCCAGCACTTGATAAAAAAAAATCGTTTCCACAAAATATAATCAAAGTTAGGACCGATTAGTCCAACTTATGTTATTGAATAACGCTAATGTTGTTGATAATTTTGCTGCATACCTTCATAAATCTTTTAAAGTGAGTGATATGGACCGATCACTATTTGAAATATCGTTCAATCATGTTGACAGTTTGTATGTTTTGAAACTTGAAGTCATTATTATGTAAGCAGCATATCTGTATAATATATATTCAAATAGAAATTAGTGTAGTTTTTCAGCGTGTAAACGTTCTTGTAAATTTATCCGTTTCGAATGTGGCTATGTGGCCACAATTTCGATTGTGGCTATGTGGCTGTGGCCTTTGATGAATAAAATTTGTGTGGTGTTCATATTATGTCCCCTCTCTCTCTCTCTCTCTTCAGCACACTCAAAAATAGCTAACTCACAACATTGGAGCAGATTTTTTTTAATGCTATGTGTTGGATAAGAACTACCATAGACCAGACAGGAATGAGGAAGTTTGTCATCCTCTAATGAAGCGAGTCGAAGTCAGGTATATTTATCAAATGTTGCGTACACTGAAGTTTATTTTAACACAGTTTAAGGTCGGACTCCCATTAATTTAACTTGAAATACCAGTGTGTAAAAAAGACTGATTCTTTTAAATCAATTGTTTGTTCTAAATCAATCGTTTGTTCTAACTCTCAGTCTTACAGTAAAATAGAACACAAATTAATGTATCTTTAAATAGAATGTGACCTACTTTTCATTGAGTTAATGCATTTGCCAGGAGCAGTTATCGAACTTGTGGGTGAACTCCACACCAGCATACCCATAATAGTATACTAATAGTAATACAAGCAGCAGAATGGAAAGTTAAGACAAACACTAGACTTTCAAAACAGTATTTGAAATATTGTTCGATCATGTTTACAGTTTGTATGTTTTGAAACTTGAAGTCATTATGTAAGCAGCATACATGTATAATATATATTATATATTCAAATGGAAATTAGTGTAGTTTTTCAGCATGTAAACGTTCTTGTAAATTTATCCCTTTTGAATGTGGCTATGTGGCTGCGGCCTTTGATGAATAACATTTGTGTAGTGTTCATATTATGTCCCCTGTCTCTCTCGTCAACACACTCAAAAATAGCTGACTCACAACATTGGGGCAGATTTTTTTTAATGCTATGTGTTGGATAAGAACTACCATAGACTTAACTCCTGTACTGACACTATTGACTGGTGAATTGAAGGTCACCGCTAGTCCTAGTCAGCATTATCATATTCTAGTCACTAAAAACATGGGTATGAATCATGTGCAGGAAAGCAGCCTGAATGACTAGATATTGCTAGAAAGTACACTCAGAAACCTGCTGTGCTGCTCCATTGCTAGGAAGTACACCCAGAAACCTGCTGTGCTGCTCTGTGCACTTATTAATCAGATAATCGGAGATATTAGAGACATGTGAGTGAATGATTTGAGTGTGTACTTTGATTTATACATCAAGACTTAGCATGTTAATGAATATTATTACTAATGCCTTTTAATGTTTTATTATTATTAGTAGTATTAATATTATTATTGTTATTGTTATTAGTGTTATTATATCATTGGGTAAGAGACTTTCTGCTTCTTTACAAGTATCTGTATTCGTATATTGATTAAGTGAAATAAACTTGAAGAGTAAAAATATAACCCTTTAACCCTTTGCTCCCACATGCTGTCCACCAACTGCAAAAACTTAACCTTTTGACTTCCTCAACCTTTTGACTTCCTCCTCTTATCCACCAGCTTCCTAAATGGTATTGTAGGCATTGAAAACAGCAAATGAGTCTTGTTAGTAATTATAATGATGATACTCTACAGCATTTGAAATTGAAGTACACAATCCAGTATGTTAAGTTAGAAAGCAGCCACAGTCATCATTTCCTGCACCCTTATGTTTTGGTGCTATTCTTGCTTAGATCAGAAGAGAGTAACTCAGTAGACTTGACTTACTTAGAATTGCTGAATACGAGGGTTGTTCAATTTAAGATGACACTAGGCTTGCCGTTTGAAAACGAAGCAACGCACAGAAAAATGTTTATACCAAACACAACTTTAAAGTTTACCTGATTAGCATGCAGAAAATAAAGTTGACATCATGACGCAACTCGGAGTATGACGTAATTACAAATGTGTTTCAAATAGCTGAGCCTGAAAAAAATGGACGTCACCAATGAGCAATTTCGTTTCTACACTTTCACAAGGCTACAACTTGGTGACGATTGTAGGAAGATACACGCAGATTTGCAAGCTGTTTACGGAACGGATTGTGTGTCTTACCGCACAGTTTGCAGGTGGGTCAAACAATTAGGAGCAGGTAGAGTGCCATCTGATTGGGGTAATCGTGCAGAGCGAGCTTTACCAGCTCGGAACGAACAAAACATTGCATATGTGAAAAGACTGATAGAGGAGGATCCACATTCGACTGTGCGGGAATTAAGCGAGGCATGTGAGCTTTCAATTGGCACCATTAACAACATTCTGCACAAAGACCTTCACATGAGAAAACTGGCTGCAAGATGGGTGCCACATCTCTTAAGTGATGATCAGAAGCAGCAGCGGGTGGCATGTTCACGCAAACTGCTTGATGAGTTTGAGCCCAACGGGCCAAAACGACTGTGTGACTTAGTGACGGGAGATGAGAGTTGGCTCACATTCTACGGCATCCCCAACAAACGCTGCAACCGCATGTGGGTTGGCCCTGACGGAGACCGACCAGTTGTTCTTCGCCCAGGATTCCAGAGTCGCAAGCGACTGTTTTCTATTTTTTTCAACACGCAAGGCCTTGTGGCAATTGACATTTTGCCTGAGAAATCAACAATCACTGCCTCCTACTATACCCAAGTTGTGCTCCCCAAAGTTGTAGGAAAAATCCATGAGCAGCGCCCAACCGTCGGCACCCAGAGGACCCTTCTTCTGCATGACAATGCCAGTGCCCATAAGGCGAAGGTCACCACAACCTTCCTGAGCGAGCAAGGGATCCAAGTTTTGGACCACCCACCCTACAGCCCCGACTTGGCCCCATGCGACTTCTGGCTGTTCCCTGTTCTGAAGGAAAAGCTCGCTGGGCGTAAGTTTGACCGGGTACAAGACCTCGCCAAAGCCGTAAGATCAGAGTTGTCTGGTCTGCCTAAAACCGACTATCAGAGGGCGCTTGAGAATTGGCGTAGGAGGCTTGAACTTTGCATCCTAGCCAACGGAGAATACTTCGAGGGGATGTAAAAGTTTCAAGTTGCTGAGATGAGAGGTACGTTTTTTAAGGGGGTGGTGACATCTTAAATTGAACAACCCTCGTAGTAGAGATTAAATCGTGAACTCTTTGGCTTTGTGCCTGTTGTTATATCCTAGGACATTGTCATTTTCTTCTCAGGTACATTTTGATAACATGGGCACATGACTCAACTCATGTTGTCATTTTCTTCTTCTCGGATGCAATTTGATATGGAAATATGACCCTTTAACAATTGGCATGTGATGTTACTTGAATCATGAATGTCAAGTGTAATTGTTTCACCCATGTTTTTGTTGCACATTACTACCTGCCTGTATGAAATTGAATCACTGCATTTTGAGGGGTGCCAGCATCCCAGTTTTAGATAATTTTTTACCAGTCTTAATTTTGCCCCATGAGGCAGAACTGTAGTCTACATTGACTGCAATGTTTGCAGTATAATGTATTCTGCTGCAGAATTCACCAGTGTATATTGTTTATTCACATACTTAACGGCATTTACATTGATTGTTTTGTATTTTCTGTCACATGACATTTTTGTGGTTGGTGTATATGGAATAGTTGACATTGCAAGTGTGACTCTTTAATTGACCATACAGAAACTGCTGTTCTTTTCTGATGTTTACTTAGTCTAATCTAAGTTTGTTTTCAGAGTAGATGCTCAAAAACCAGTTAGCATTTTCTACTGCAAGTGACTTTTGAGGACTATTTAAAAGTCAGCAACACTGGAGATTGATGAAACTGCAGTATCAGGATTTTGCTGATTATGTGTATCTTGCCCATACCTTGAGTAAAATAGGCTATTTTTAGCATGGATGTCAGAAACCAGGTCATGATTGTGTCATGATGCAATGAAATCACCTTTATTACATTTGTCTCTATTTACATTTAATCAGAGAGGCTCCTTTTTCTTACTCTGAATATCTCAGACAGTGGTACAAACATAGAGAAGTTGTCCTTGGTCACTTTCCACTAATTGAAAAGTTGTATGCTCTTGTTTTTAATGTTTCATGTGATGTAGTGGTTACAGACAGCAGTTTTTTACATGACAGTGACTGAACTTGTCAGAACACACCTTCAAACAAACAAAGAAAAACAAACAAACAAAACAAAACAAAAACAAAAAGAAAGAAACAAAGAAAGGAAAACATCCTTTGTTATCATACTGCCACATTTGTTCATAGCTTGCTAAGTGATTAATTTTAGCTTGTCAGTTATGCTCATAAAACCAAGATATGTTTCTGCTAACTGGTTTTTATAAATTCACAGCTTGTCATTTCAGATTTCCTCACACCTTATTACTATGTTGACACTTTCTCCATTGTATTGGGTTTCCTTACCTTTCCTTGACAACTGACAGCTTACAAAGGTCTGAAGAAAAACAATTACTGTGGACAACTGCCCCATGATTTGGTTTCTTTACCCATAGAAAGCAGAACTGCTGCTGGTATGGGCCACAAACTGATTTTCATATTCTAAACCTTTGCTTAATTAATGATAACCAGTGGAAATTACTTAAATCCAACCATCTCTGCCTTCCCCAGTTCAGGTCTCTTTATTTATAGTACTTAGTAGGCCTACTTTTACACAGGAAAATACCTGTGGACATTAACAGTAATAGATCTTTTTTTTAATCTGTTTGTCAACTTAAGCAGATGTCTTAGCATGACAGTCTCGTACTTTCTGAGTTTCCCTGTGCAGCAGATTAGTTTCCATGTTTAGGTGGGACAGTGTTAATATTAATTTAAAATATATGGAGATAAACATGCACAGTATGTGCAAATAATAGTCAGGTGTGTGTGGAGATAGGTTTTCACAACACATGCACACAGGAGATAGGTTTTCACAACACATGCACACAATAATGAGATATGTATGGAGATAATCCAAAACAAATATGACTGCCAGTGTTAAAGCAGACAGAAGACTGGTTTTATTGAATACACATTCTAATTTTTTTTTTTAAATGTTTTTTTCTGGTTCATGTATGGAGGTAGACTGTCATAACACATTTTAATAATCAGATAATGTGTGGGGGTAGTCATTCCAGGCAATCTAAATGTCCGCGAATTCGCAGATATCCGCGAAAGGGAAGTATTTGCATGTTTTGTTCATCATTAACAATGCTTGTGCCCTTTTTTCTTTTATTAAAATACTTGATTTATATTTCACCAGAGGGGGTTAAATTTCCATTTACTAGACTAAAATGCTTCAGCTTCTGGGGGCAATGCCCCCAGACCCCCACCAGGGGCTCTGCCCCTGGACCCCCGGCATCTTTTTTTCCTTGAAACACATTGTTGCTTGAATGGATTGCCTGCATTCACAACACATGCTTATGATAATCAAATCATGACAAATGTGTGTGCAGACATTCAGAACACATGCTTTTGATAATCAGATGTATGTGTGAAGATGCACATTTACAACACAAACTTGTAATAGTCAGATATGTGTACAGAAAGACGCTCACAAAATATCCACATAATTGGATGTGCTTGCATGCACGCACACACAATACACATTGAGAGGTATGTTTACAGTTGTTTTTCTTTTTCTTTTGTTTTTCCCCCTCCAGGATAAGTTATCATTTTTGAAATAAAAAAGTGAAAGAGAGCTCCTGTGTACCACTTAGCCTCATACACTCATAAGATTTTAATAAGTCTTTCTTACTGGATTGAGTGATTAAACATCAGATAAATTGCTGTGATGTTTGTAATTGAAATTGGGATAAAAGCACAAGCGCTTCAGTCAGTCTACATAGTTGACACAATCTCAGCAGAACTTTTCCTTTTGTTTGTATGAGTGTTTACAGTATACTGTAATACATCTGATCTTTTCTTGGTTTATAATTACAGAACAGCTGTTTAAATGTCTTCAGTAAATTGTGTTGTATATATATATACTTTTTTTTTTATGTTCAGTCTTTCTTGTTTAGCTTGATGAGCTCTTTACTATCACTAGTATCAGGCACAAAAAGAAGTGAATTGCATAAGCCAGTTAACATATTATTGTTGTTGTTTTTTATATTATTTTTGCTATTATTTTTTTCTATGTTAGTATTATTGTTATTATTAGTATTGCTGTTGTTATTCATATTCACCTTTAGACAAAAGTATTTTTTCAATTTAAAAAGAAACATTAGTCAGGTTCATGTATATTTGTTAGGTAAAATCCCAATGTCATCAGCCAGTACAACATCAGAATTCTTTTCTGTGCTGATGATTCTCAGTTCTACAAGTACAACAATATATTACCTGAAAACCTGTCAACTTTCTTTCTGAAGCTTCAGACTGCTATATACAGGAAATTCAGAACTGGATGAGACAAAACAAGCTACACTTGAATGGAGATTACACCAAGCACAAATTTTCACTGGAATATTTTGTTTTATGCAGCTAGGTGACAGTCCTGTGATTCAGTTGAGAACCTTGGTGTTCTTGATCCTCAACTCTCTATGCAAAAGTTGATTACCCAAACCTGTCAGTCTTGTTACTGTCAGCAGCGACATTTCAGTTTTATTCATTGTTATTTTTCAACTTCAGCAGTATCGAATCTCACAGCTTATTTTGTCTCATATCAATTTCTGTAACTGCTGTCTGGCTTGTCTGCTTCTTCTGTCATACGCTTCCAGTGTATTCAGAATTCTGTGGCCCATCTTGCCCTTTGTAAAAAGAGGCATGATGATGTCACTGCCTTGCCTTAGTTTCTGTACTGTACTAGTTACATAATTATTACTCAAGAAATTTCATACAAAATCAATATATCATGCAACAGGTGTATTATTGGTATTGCACCTACTTACCTTTATGACTGCCTCTGAATATACACCCCTGCCTAATCTCTCTGTTCTGCTTCTGACACTTCTTCACAAATTCCTTGATCATTGCTCATTTTCTGTGTCTGGCCCATACAAATAGAATTAACATCCCATGTACCTTTGACAGTGACATACTCTTGTCTTCCTTCAAGTTTAATTTAAAGACATACTTTTTGTGCAGCAATAATTTACCCCTTTACACACCCATCCCTTTGTCCCACCGTGCACCCTCACCTGGTCTCTTCCATCCCCATCAGTATGCATGTGCTTTGTACCTGTAAGTGTTTGTCGTTGTTAGTGAATATTTTAAGCCAGTATGTACTTGTTCAAACATTTATTAAGAATCAAACAGAAAATTTTGTGATACTTTTAGTGGGATTAACATACAAAGACAGTTGAAATAAATTAGCAAAATAAACTGACAGCTCTAAAACATTGTGATGATGGAGTCTCCCATTGATCTGACGGATGAGTGGGCTTTCTGGGTTTTTTTATTGTTTGATATGGGATTTAATAACTATCCAGAAGGCACTTGATCTTTCTCATGTGCTGTGCGCTTAGGTTCAGTAGCAGCTGTTCAGATGTGATTGTGCCCCGCTTGCACTGCTGTTGCCAACTTGTTCTCTTATGGGCAGTGTCTTTCTGGTTGGTGATGTTGGTGTCACAGCTCATGAAGTTGGTCTTCAGAGTATCCTTTTTATGGCTTTAGTGATTTTTCAAGGTCTCTGTATCCTTGCTTCAACTGTCCATACAGGAACATTTTTAGGATATGGTTATCATCCATATATGGACATTGTGTCTTGCCCAGTGAAGCTGGCATTTGATTTGTCAAAAGTTTGTACATGGCAAGCCACATTTCTTCAGAACTTAAAGATTGGACACTTGATCTTGCCCCGTGATGTTACAGATCTTGTGCAGACATCCGAGATGGAACTGTTTGAGATGTTGAATGAGCACGTCAGTAGGTAGTTGGGTCTTGCAGTAGTGCTGCTGGACACTCAAGACAGCTGCTCTGTACAAAGCAGTCTTAATGGCGAGCCTGATGCCAAGGCCTTGCCACAACTTCTTGGTCAACTTTACAGAGGCAGAGCTAACCCTTAGTCTGGTCTCCTGGTTGGTATTAATGTTAATCACATGACAGTTAGAGGTGGTGAAGTGCCAGAAGCCTGAGATGATGTTGGCTGAAACACAGCTTCTGTCTTGTTGAGGATGACTGTACGGCTGAAGTGTTTGCACACCACAGCAGGTAGGTCAGTGATGTGCTGGATGTGTGAGTGCCAGTGTGCAGCCAGTGCACAGTCGTCTGCAAAAAGATCTTCCAGGATGGCTTTGAGTTTAAGTGCTTAGTATTTGGCTTGGTGTCTCTGCAAGTTGAAGACTATTCCATCAGAACATAACTGAATGCACTTGCCTCTGTCAGAATCTCAAAATGAAGACTTTTAATAAAAGGATGAGTCTAGCAAGGCTAAAAACCTATTAGTACTAACAGTGGTAGCATAGTATTGATGTTTACTGTGATTTGTAGCTTGCTGTGATTATGGTCATTTCTTGAGTCTGGACATCAGAAGTGTGTAAGTGCATGTGCAGTCAGGCAAAATACCAGTTGAATAATGTTTCAGTAATAATATTCTTTCACATGGGAGATGGGTGTGTGTGTTATTGAAACTGGGAAAATGAATTGTGCCCATTTAAAAATATCTTTGCATTCATCGTTCATTGCTTCTTGTTGGGCCAAACTTTCGATTTAAACTTGACAAAAACCCAAGAGCGCTTTGCTCACACATAGACAAGACAGATACACATGTGTGGTCTTTCTCCAACTGATATAAAACAATTTCTTACTTATGAAAAAGGGAGAAGATCAGTATATCTCTTGAGAAATTGACAAATATGACAACTTGGATCATAGCAATAAGTATGAGAGACAGCAGGTCTTCATGAAAGAGTATTGCACATTTCTCAGAGAGGCTGTGGTGATGATGGTGGTGGTGGGGTGTGTGTATAATGTGTGTGCGTGTGTGTGTTTGAAAGAAGAAAGTTTGCCAGCAAAGATTCTTCAGCAGTTTATGGATGGATTTCCATCCATTTGATTCATTGGTCTAGGCTGTTGTTATAGTGTTAAGGAATCACTTACATAATACCATGACCCACAAGAAAAGCAACCAAAGTTCTGGTCATGAATTTTTCAGCTGTTTTTGAATTACTGGCTAGGTAAATACATCTTGCATTTGTGTTAGGTGGAATAGCTAAGAAGTCCCTGATCTGTATCTGCCTGTGATAGCTGCGAGTATACCTGGCTTTTCTGGGTTAAATAAACGCTTTTCAAAGGTTGTTATGGATGCATCAGTACTGTATTTGGTACAGAGATCAGATACAAGAGAACACAGAAATTGAACATGTCTTAGCACAAACCTAGTGTGGAAGTGTGGATTTTTTTGAAATTGTTAAATGAGATAGATGGGAAACATTTTGAAAGTGGAGATAGCTGGTGTGATTTGACTGTTTTGTCTTCCTACAGGTTTTGTAGTGAGATTGTCAAGAAAATTGTTGCCAGTCCTGCTAGTGTAATTTGACCTACTTTACTTTTCCTGTGCTGTACTGTAAATTAGGCGAATGTACGCCAAGTCTTTCTTTCTTCTGCATCATTATGCTAGTTCCAGCAGAACAGTGCTTCAACAAGTGTACTGTTGATCCGGATTTCTGATTGGTTTGCCTGTTTGCAGAAAACTTCAAGACATGAGTGATTCTGTCCATCTGTAAGAAAAGCAAGATGGAGGGGGGAAGGGGAAAGTACAGAGGGAAAGAGTGAAGACACACACACACACACACAACACACACACACACACACACACACACACACACACACACACACACACACACACACACACACACACACACACACATTCTTTGGTTTGTCTGCCTGTATTGATCTGGTCGAGATGTTCTAGGGCAGCAGAAAATGCCAGAGGGAGAAGGGCTATTGGGTCATCAGCAGTATTCCTGACTGGAGCTGGAATTTTATAGGGTTGGGTTGTGCGACAACAACTTATGAATAGAGAGTGTCTGATTTAACATAAGACTTGCTTCAGCAAGTAGACTGTCAGATGTAATAACTAATATGTCTTGTTGCATCGTTTGCTTTCTGGAAGCAAACATTTGGGAAGAGAAACATACAGGAGCAGTTATTCATTTACATAATAACTTGTTAGGCATTATTAGTTCTTGAAAAGGCCATTTAGGTGGGCTTAATCCACTCAGCCAGGGTGGACGGATGTGTGTGCCTCCAGCTGTTGTTTAGTGTATGGTATTCTGATTACATTGTTGGCAAATCCCAGTGAGTGTTGTTTTACCTGTGTCGTATCAGTATTACGTCTGCAGTTTGTGTTTGTTTTATTATTTTTGTTCAGGCCACATAATTTTATGGTATTTCTTAGAAATCTGCCTGGATATTGTTTAGTGCACAGTGTCTAATTACATTATTGTTGAATGTTATCAGTTGTATGAATTTATATCTAATGATCCATTGTGTGTTTTTTGTTTTGTTCATAAGGCAGCATATGGCATATTCAAACAAGCTAAAGAATGTAGTACTTTTCAGTTGACAGGTTAACTTGTATTCTTCATCATTCAGAGTATGCTGCTTTTGCTTTATTCGTTTCTGGTTTTTGCTGTTTCTATAAATGTCTTAATCAAGTTAATGTTATACCTTGCTGGTTTACTGAATGTAAAACATGAAGGTTTCAGTATTATCTTCTTACCATGAGATGAGGTAGATCTTTAAATTATACTATTGAATTTCAGTGTATTTGATGTATTTATACAAAAGTTTCCAGGAAGACTAAAGGACATCCTCATTCCTGGTGTTTAATGGGGTAGAACACGTCAGAGTTAGTTGATTGTATGCATAAAAGTTAATGCTGTATTCTGTTTGTGCTTAGATTTTTTTTCCATGTGGCCTCATTGGCTCAGGTCGTTGAAGCATTGTGCTCATGATGCAGGGGTTGTGGGTTAGATCCTCAGGTATGCCACAGTTTTTGCATATAAAATATGAGGGATGTCCCCAAAGTGCTTGGCTGTCCCACAAGTGCTTGGCCTTGATATAAAGGAGATGTGATGGAATTTTTTTTCGCCTGTTATTTTTCAACATTGTCCACTCTCAACTGAACACACTTTCTCCAGCACCACTGCAACGCCTCAGTGCTACTCCGAGGAATTCCTTTGGAAGCATCTGAAGGTAGGCGTTGACGATGCCCATGACATCATTGTCACAGTCAAATCTCTGTTTGGCTAGGTTTTTTTCCTTTCCAAATTTGGGAACAAGTGATGATCCAAGGGGGTATAAGGTCTTGTGAATAGGGTGGTTGATCAGTGATTTCAAAATCACATTCATGAATGGTGGTCATGGAAACAGTGACTGGTGTGCAGGTACATTGTGTTACCTTTCTTCTGTGTTTTGTGATGATAGCTGATCAAAGTTGACATAGCAAGGAAGAATGATAGTCTCTGTTGATTGCTAGACCTTTCTCAAGATAGTCAAAAAGCAGAATTCCGTTAGCATCCAAGAAAATGGTAGTAGTCAAAACCTTGCTAGCAGAGGTTGTAATCCTTGTCTTTTTTTTACTATTTTAGAGGGGGAGAATCAAGGTGCTTCCACTGTTGCTGTTTGTGTTTACTCTTTAGTGTAACATGGTTGACCCAAATTTCATCAATAGTTAAAGATTGGTGGATGAAGCTTGACAGATCAGCTTCAAAACAGTGTAGATTGTCTGGGAACACAGTAAATTGTTTGCGTTTCTGCTCCTCTCCCACTTTTGTCATTTGCAATTCATTGGTCAGAATTCTTCTGTGAACAGTTGTACAAGGGATGGTGTTGGCCACATCATGGATAGTTACACGTCTGTCAGCCATAACCATGTCCAGAATGTTTACCTGGTTAATTGGCTGTTGTTTGTTTTTTTTTTGTTTTTTTGTCTTCCACTGCGGTGCTCATAATAAAATCTACCCCCAACGACTTTCATGATGCCATTTCTTAACTGTTGAACAAAAAGGTGCATCCTCCCTGTACACCTTCAGTTCATTGTAGATTTCTCTGGTAGTCTGGCGTTTCTTCCGGCAAAAATGATTCCATGCCATGCTGAGTTTATCCCCCCCCCCCCCCCCCCCCGAAACTGGGGGTATGACATATTGAAACGTTATGACGTCAAGTCAAACATTATATCAATGCTCATATTTTGTTGTATTTAGCCTTGTGAGATGCATGTGCCTATGTGTGCAAAGTTTCATTCTTGTAACTCAACTCCTTGATGAGGCTGAGGACTTTAGGATACTCCGCGTAAGAGGTATCAATATGTATGGAATTTATTCCAAATGTAGATATATATGCTATCTGGAGAAACTGAGCTGATTAGAGCTAACTGGTTCTGCATGATGGAGCTGTATTTGCTTTACAAATGGTATGGTATCAGTTTACCTGAATGCATCAAAATTTA
>CM060305.1:143432791-143572791 GCA_030674185.1 Monoplex corrugatus
TAGTTGTAATGACCCTCACTATTAACTGACAGTCACACTTAGTAGTAATGACCCACACTGTTAACTGACAGTCACACTTAATAGTAATGACCCTCACTATTAACTGACAGTCACACTTAGTTGTAATGACCCTCACTATTAACTGACAGTCACACTTAGTTGTAATGACCCTCACTATTAACTGACAGTCACACTTAGTTGTAATGACCCACACTGTTAACTGACAGTCACACTTAGTTGTAATGAACCTCGCTATTAACTGACAGTCACACTTAGTTGTAATGACCCTCACTATTAACTGACAGTCACACTTAGTTGTAATGACCCTCACTATTAACTGACAGTCACACTTAGTAGTAATGACCCTCATTATTAACTATGACAGTCACACTTAGCATTGATGGCCTTCACTATTAACTGTGGCAGTTATTCATACTTAGTAGTAATGACCCTCACTGTTAACTATGGCAGTTGGTCACTTTGTAGCGATGTCCCTCATTGTTAACATTTAGTAGTAGTGACCCTTATTGTTAACTATAAGTTTGTTACACGTAGTAATGACCCTTGCTGTTAGCTGAGTCATTGAAATTGTTGACAGGTTGTGTACATTGTGAGACACCCAGTTATAATGTTAATTACACGGAGATTTTGGTTCTAGATAACATGGTTCAATTTACTTTGGCAGGGCTTTGTATTGTTGTTGACAAGTTGAATATTTAAATGTCATGTGAAATTGTCTTGACTTTTTCAGTGGTCTGTCTTATTCATTCTAATAATTGTGAAGTTAGTTTTATGAGACTGAGAGAAGTTTTTAAGAAGTTCTGATTTTTTTTTTTTTTTCCAGTTCATATTAGCACATTATCGCTGTATCTCTCGTTCTCTCTCTCTTTCTTTCTCTCTCTCTCTCTTTCTCTGTCTCTGTGTGTCTGTCTGTCTGTCTGTCTGTCTCTCTCTCCTTTCCCCCCATCCATCTTGTTATGTCCCTCCCGTCATCCTCTGCCTTCACATACAAATTATGGTCACTTACGGTTAAAATCTACTGCTTTCATGTTTTCCTTTTTTATACATTTACATCTTGTGAAGGTGCACATCATGCACATTGCAGCAGTTTGGGTGTATGCTTGCTGAGAATGAATGAATTCTAACAGTTTACAAAGTATGGAGCATAATTGATGCAGATCCACACATGCAAATGCACATAGAGGCATGTGCACACATACATACACCATCAGGACACACTCTCTTTCCCATCCTCAAACATAAAACAACTGCCACTGCCAATCAATCATTTTACTTAAGCAAAATGGTAGTAACCATTTCTGTTTCTATTCGTTTGTCAGTAACAAGCCATTTATAATTCTTCATCTTTTATTTTGCTGTAAATGCCATGTATTGAATTTAATGGTATGAGTATAGCTCAGACAGAATGGGGAGAAGCGGATTGTTGCTGGGTAGAGGTGTGCAGAAGTGTGCACACATACTTAGCAGGGAGGGTAGACAAATAGAAGCAAAATGATGTTTTGTTGTTTTGTCTCATGTGTCAGCAGTCTTGTCTTTCAGTTCGACTGTTGTTGCCAAAGAGCAGGTATGCTTTGTTCTGAACTGCAGAACTTTGTAACATTTGAAAATATGGGTTTGCCTTTTTTTCTCTGTTTCAGTCATGGGACACCTTTTTCCGACAAACAGCCAAAGGTGCTCCTCCAGGCCAGGCATATGTGAGACCTCCTACTCTTACCCCTTCTCCCAGCACTCCTGTGCCCCTTCCACTCCATGCTGTAATGCAAGGCGCCCCTGTCGATGAAAAAACTATCGAGGATCACCTTTCCGTCCAGTCCATCATCCGATCATATCAGGTGATTAACTTCTAGTGCATTTTCCTTTTAATTATCATTGGTGTTATTTTATGGTGCATGAAATGCTCTTTTTAAAAGGATAGGATTGTGGAGGTCGTGTTCATGTTGTTTTTGCTAGCTCATTATAAGTTGGAATATCTAGGTGGATACTGAACAATTCTAAATTATTGGAATAGTTCCATGGGTTTGACATTAGTTGATTTCTGTACACGTAATGAATAGTTTTTGCAAATAATGCATATATAGGTGTGTGAGTGTGCATATCTCTGTGTGTGTGTAATGAAAAAGTGAACTTGTATTAAATTGCAAGGTAGCATTAAAAAAAAGACAACAGCCAAGAATTAAAAGGTTCATAGTTTGAAATGGGCTTGTTAGGTCAAGGCATAAATGCTGCCCGAGTTGGAAATAATCTTTGACCTCATAGATTTGCTTGATTTTGGTTTGTAGTGTGGCACAGCGGTATACTCATGTTTTTTTTCCCCTCATGTTGACAACAGTGAACTAGTCATTTCAGTCAGTTGAAATTACCAGTTGTGTTTGCCCTTTTTTCTCTTGTGTTATACAGAGAAATATCAGTATAAAATAATGTTGAAAACATTGAAAGAAAGGGATGCCAAAATGGTATATGCTAGTTAATTTTGATGTGTTGAGTATGTTTAATAATTAATCTCTGTATGTAAATTGTATATTTTGTTTGTGAAGTTCTTTTGCAGGAAGAGAAGTCCCCTCTGGCTCTTGTCTGGTGTGTTCACAGTGCTGAATCAGCAGTACTTTTAAGAGTTGCTCTACTTTGTATTTGTATGTACATATGTACAATAACTACATAGTGTGTATTTGTGGTACATCTTTAAGAAAGAGTACATTCAGTTACCATTTTGTGTGCTTTTGATATGGGCAGAATCAATTGGTTTATTTGAAAATGAACTCTAATGTGCAGTCAGTTGGTTTATTTGAACATGACTGTAAAGTGGCTTAGTCAGTTTTAATTGAAGATGAACTGTTAAATCTCCGAGTCAGTTGGTTTGAGAATGGATAGTGAAATGCCCATAAAATGTGGATTCCTCTTGATCCCACCATTCTTCTCACAACTGATTTTAAATATATGTCCAGTATCTTTTATTGTCTGTACATGTATTTTCAAAATTTCTGTATTGTAATCTCATATAACTTATTCCTGAACATGTACCAGTTTTGAAAATAAAGAGACTGGTGGAAATAAGTTCCTGCAATGTTGGACATGGGGTGCAATACATCCTTTCAAGCTATATATTCCCACATTTTATATGCTATTGTGTGTCCTCCCCAAAGCAAATTTTGATAAAAATAGCCAGTTCATTTTGTAACATGCAGATAGTAGAACAATGGTAATGATTCCATAATGAGAAATATGGGTGTTAGTGATGAAAGCTTTATGTGGAATCACCTTTCATCTTCTGCTCAGCACATTTGACTTGTGACATTTTGTGTAATTCTGTGGCCCAGACGCGAGGTCACAACGTCAGTGCCCTGGACCCTCTTGGAATCTTGTCTGCCGATTTAGATAGTGAGACTCCACCAGAGTTGATTGTATCCAACTATGGCCTTGGTAGGTATACTTCCATAAGACAGGCCAAATTTGATGATACACATGAGAAGTTTGTACACATTTATTCTGGTGGCTGCTTGTTTCCTTTCACAATTACCGTTGAAAAAGCAATACTGTTTTGTTATGTGATGAAAAAAAATTCAGTTTCAAGTTGAAAACTTGTTAAGTGATGAAGAAAATTTCATTGTTTCAGTTTGAAAATTTTTTGAAAAGTTTGCTTTGTTTGATTGGGTATGATTAGACTGTATTTGCTAACATTTAGTTGAGATTTTAAAAATCTCTGTTAGTGTTTGTATGTAGAATATATGTTTATATGATTTTGTATTACAAATATAGTTTAGTATCAATAAGTGTATGCAGAATATGTGTCTGTAGGAATTCACAGTGCAAAAAGTTTGTGTAATTTGTGTGTGTGTGTGTGTTTTTAAATTGGTTTTAGTGTATATTTGTGCACTTGTGCATATGCTCGTACATGAGTGTGAGCTTATACACATCCATATTCAGATGTATTACATATCTATTCCTTTTTGAATGACTTAAGTTCCCTACTTTTGCTGCTTTGAACACCTAGCTGCTAGCATGCTGGTTTTTCAGTAAGGTGTGATAAGGAAGTTTATCATAAATTAATTTCACTTAAGACTAGATTCTGATCAGAGTGAAATTATACATTCAAGATACTTCTGTTTATATAAGTTTTTAACAGTAAAATTATATATTCAAGATGCATCTGTTTATGTCAGTTTTTAAAAGAAATTTATTATATGTCTCATTCAAGATTACTTCTGTTTGTAGAGGTTGTTAAAGCTAATGAGTGTATTATTGTTTTATATTGTGTGTTTACTCACATTGCTTATAAAATCAGACCTGTATACCCCTAGATTTACTGGAATTTTTCCTGAAATTGATTCCTGATTCTGGCATTCTGGGCTTGGGAAGAAGATCCCAGTCAAAACAAAAATGTTTGTCAAAATTCTCTTCTGTACAACTATAAGTGTAACTGTGCAACATTATGAAAAAGACATGCACATCTTAGTGATGCTTGTTTACCTAAAGGAAAATATTTCAGCAGTACAGTCATGATGAATGACTGCAGTGAAAGTGGCTGTGCTTTTCTGCATTAGAGAAGGGCATATACTTGTCTGATATCCAGTGTGTGAACTGGAGTTGTCATAGTTGAAAAACTACTATCAGCGTCATGTGGATTATATTTAAACATTTGCCAGTGAATGAAACCATGTCAAGGAATGAAGATATCAACCGCATTATTATACCACATTGCCATATCATCATCATTATAAACCATTTTGTGTCAGGTTAACATAAAAGTTGCACTGACTTATCAAAAAATAAGCATGACAGCAGGGGGGTTGGGGGGGGGGGGGGACCACGTCATGAATATAACTGTCGAAACATGTATGCAATTTTTTTAAAATGCAGTGATTAAATGAGAAATTGTAGAATAACTAAAACTAGTAAAAGAAATGTCTGAACAACAATTTCAATCTAAAATTGTTGGTTGAAAATTAAGACGTATGCACAGACATGCAGACACACTTATTAAATAATCCCACAGCAAGACTGAAATTATATATACATTAATGCCATATATACAGTTTAACAAAACAAAAATTTGTGTAATTAAGAAAAACAAAACAACCTGCAACAGTTCTCTTTACATACGTTGATACATGCATAGCATAACTCCAATCGGTAAAACAATAACTATCGCCACCCCACCATACCCAGTCTATCCAGTATGTAGCAGAAACTTGAAAGTATACAAGGACAAAAAAAGGTTTTAAAAAAGCAACTTTGAGGCCATGAACCTTTGAAGATCATTAAACTATAAGAATTAAACTGCAGTTTAAACTCTTTCTCTCTCTCCCCCCTCCCCCTCCCTATTTCAAAAAGGAATGTACAACATATTACATGTTTAGAGTTGGACAGCTCTTGTTTTCAAGAACCTTGCTCTAGAGGTATGTCTGATGTAAATTCAAAGAAAAGTTTAGTGTTGTAATGATGATAATCACACAGACAATAATAATGAAAATGATAATGGATACAAGCTCTTATAGATTACACAATACTCCCACACAATACACAGAACAGAACTGTTCAAATTTGTAAATGTTTGTAATAACAAGCAGATTAATTTTGTAGTGAGAAAAATCTCCCAAGAGCGTGCTTCTTAATGTGTATAAGTGCTACTGCAAGCAAAGCCAAGTTTCATAGGTTTTGAGATAATAACTTATTATGAAACATCTGAAAATGGATACGATTAACAATGCAGTCTGATAAAAGGTGCTGAATAGCAAGGAAAAATGACATGAACAAGTTGGTACAAACTGATTATGAGATGTACAGGGAGAACAGGCAAGACCATGTAGACCATGTATTGTTTATATATATATATATATATATATATATATATATATATATATATAAGCTACGCACAAAAAGTTAAGGATCACTTGCACAAAAATTCATAACTTTCAAAATAAGAAAGCCAATGCGTTGAAGTTTGGCAAACATTTAATTCCATGCTTTAGCGATAACGATACACAATTGCCTTCAATTTCGAGCAATCGTTTGGTGTGTACATTTGATCAAAGTGGGTACGTATCGAAATTTGATTTCCCAAAGTCATTGAAATCACAAGACAGGGCATTCTGATGCTCCCAAAAGTTCAGTAATGCGTGTAACCGCCATGGCTGTTCTGGCACTCGACGCAGCGAGTCCTCATCGAGTTGACCAGGTTGGTGAAGATCCTCTGTGGCAGCGCCTGCCACTCAGCCTGCAGCATCTGGTAGAGGTGTTGGGCATCCCTGGGAGGGGGGTGGTTGCTCCTCACTTTGCGATCCAGCTCATCCCAGAGGTTCTCAGTCGGGTTGAGATCGGGACTGCATGCTGGCCACTCCATTCTGTTGACTCCAGACTGCTGCAGGAAGTCGTTGACCACCCTTGCCCTGTGGGGGCGAGCGTTGTCATCCTGGTAGACAGCCGTCGGTCCCATCTGCTGCAGTGTAGGCACAGCCAGCGGTCGAAGGATCTCATCCCGGTATCGGAGGCCAGTCAGGTTACCCTGTACATGATACAAGGGTGTTCTGTGGTGAAGGCTGAAGGCCCCCCAGACCATTACAGAACCTCCACCAAAGGCCACCTTTTCTTGGACAGTGGTGTCAATAAAGCGTTGCCCTGGGCGCCTCCAGACCCTCAGTCGGCCGTCGTGGTGGTTCATGGTGAAGCGTGATTCATCACTGAACAGGACCTGGGACCATTGCTGACGTGTCCACCTCACGTGACGTCTGCAGAAGGCGCGGCGTGCTGCCCTATGGGCTGGAGTTAAGCGTGGCCGTACAGCTGGGCGACGAGAACGGAGGTTAAACCCATGAAGGCGGTTCCGTATGGTCTGCTGGCTGATGTTGATGTTAGTAGCCACCCTCAGCTGCCTTCGAATGATGCTGGAAGAGGCTGTTCTTGTCTGCAGGGCTTGTCGTTCAATGAGACGATCTTCACTTGGGTTTGTCTTCTTCGGTCGACCAGATCTGCGTCTTTCATGGACCCTCCCAGTGGCTGTGAAGCGTTGAATCAGTCTGACAATGACCGAGATGGACACCTGAAGTCGCCTGGCCACTTCTCGCTTGGGAACACCATCTTGGAACCATGCAACAGCTCGTCCCCTCTCAAACTCGCTCAATTTTCGTCCTTGGAGGCATTGTCAGATCAGGCCTACTACTGGTGGAATGTCTTCTTATAAAGCCAAGCAAGAGACAGCATCTCACACATAAACAGCAGTGCTTGCACGTGCATAATGGTTTTTTCCATCTGGCTTGTGCAATGTGTTCAGGCAGAACGGTCCAAAACAAGTTCCTTTTTCGCAAGTTTCCGCTTTTCCGTTTGCGGCCAAGCTCAGTAGTAGAGAATCCCGTGCAATTTTTGCACTAACACAACATCGCCCACTTACAGCTGAACAAGAATTCATAAAAATTTGGCTGGACTGAGAAATAAATAACAGTAGCGAACTGAGTTTATTACGCACCTGTTTTCTCATAGTGATCCTTAACTTTTTGTGCGTAGCTTTTATATATATATATATATATATATATATATATATATATATATATATATATATATATATATATATATATATTATATATATATATATATATATATATATATATTTTTTTTTTTTTTTTTAAAGCCCATATCAGAATTTAAAAACAATATGGATCTTTATTAACAAACATTTGAAAAGCATGTTTTGAGTGTATAGTTGCTGTACAACAGTTTCTTCATTTTTCGCTTAATAAATGTGGATGTCATAGTGGTCACCAATTTCATCTGAGATTCCTGACAGGTGCTTAGAATTCCTGACAAATATGGTTGGCATTATTGACATGCAACAATTTTGGGTAAACAGGTCTAATTTTTTGCTCCAGATGATTGTCTAAGAGTACATTTTTCAGTGTTATAAAATTGATGAACAGAGATTGCTTGTGAACCATTTTCCTGCAGATATAATATAATACATTTGTAAGTGTATATTTAGAAAGTATGATGTTGATATAATGATGAATGAATAGGGTATATCAGGATGCCTGAGATCCTTTTATTTCCTTGGGAGTCACTATTAAAATCATACATGTACATATTTATTTTCCTTTCCAGGTATCATGAATTAGCATTTTGTATGTTTATTTTTAAGCATGACATCTCATTAAGCATTACATCTTAGTGCAGAAACCTAGCATCACAGAAATGAAACATTTTGCTTTTTCAATGTTCAGAGTGTAAGAACAAGATGTACCCTAAAAATATTCTGTCATGCAGTGTCTCTGGTGTGTTTACTTACAAGTTACGTGTGCACAGCATGGTAGTCACTTAATTGTATTCATGAGAATGAAATGTCTTTAAATGTACAGCACACTTTAACTTAGCTTAAGGCTTCATCTTTATAGCAATGAAAGTTTATCAGGATGAAAATATATTCAGTTGGTATTTGCATCAGTTTGTAGTGCAGTTTTGATAGCACAGTAATCTTTAGGCTAGAGCAAAGATTGTTTTAATATTAAAACGTACTATTGCAAATGGCTTTTGTTTTGCCCTTCAGCCTGCATTCATTCCTTAGGCTTGTAGACAGAAATAAGCTGGAATCGTAAGCAGTGCAAAAACTTTCAGTTAATACAAAACATTATTTTAATGCATAGAAAATGTATATGTGAATGTTTCACCTGGGAATCATAGAAAGCAAGCCATGTGTAGCACTGTAATGTGAAATATGGATTAGTAAGAGTTCTTTTGTAGCAGTTTTCCCCGTAAGATCATGTAGTCTGGCATTCAACACTGGCGAAGCACGGCATGCACATGTCATATCTATGTTTAGGACTTCTTTTGAGTGATACCTCTGTACTGTTTCTATCTTTTTCTGTAAACTGCCTGGTATGTTGGGGTCCTGATTTCCCTCTTCTCCCTGTGTCCACCTGTCATCTCATATCTGGGCTGTCATTGATTGTATATACAGAACATTTTGTGTACAGAAGTTACATGTACATAGTATCTTGTAATTGATTAGCTCTACTCCTTTAGACGGTTCATAAAACATGAGTAGGTCTGTGAAAATGCCTTGCGTAAGTCAAAGTTCTGCAGCATACATTGTATTTTCATGTTGCCGTATGTCATGTGAACATATCCATAAAAAGTGATATTGTTTACATTTTATAATTGATGGAACTTGCAGCCTCCCTCTCACAACTTATCCTCTTTTGTACCCTTGCCTATATTTTTGTGGGAAACACTTGGTTTTTATTTCAGCTGTGGTTTTTTTGTTGTTTTTTTGTTGTTTTTTTTTGCATAAAATTGACCAGAGCTTTACAGGGATGTTGGCTTCAGCTCATCACTCCACTCCAGATCTCCCCTGAGTCTTGAAATGTATATGTGTACACTATTTTAACCCACCCATGGTTTCTGTCTTGTCTTGTTAACTGTGGTAGATACGGGGGCATCACTTAGCTGATTTAGATCCTCTCCAAATCAACAGGGGTGACTTGGATTCGAGCATTCCCGCTGAACTGCTGATGAGTCACTACCAGCTGGGTAAGCGAGCTAAAAGACATGCAAATATTTTGAAATGAAGGAGAGGAAGACAAAAAAGAAAAGAAAAAAAAAAGAAGAAAAAATAGGAAAGATTTTAAAAAGACGAAGGGAGAGGAAAAAAAGAGCAACAACTTTTTTTTGGTAATATTGCAAAGAGGAAGGAAAAAAGGTGAATGTCTTTGCATTGTCTCTGACCTATTCAGTTCCCCATTCACTTTACAGTGCTTTTTATCAAATCTGAAATATTAGATATCCATTCACTTTTTAAAATTTTTTTAACAGTATTTTTTAGTCAGTATAGGATGTCAGTTGTCTTGTCTATATGTCAGAAATTTTCCAACCAAGCTGAGGTGGGCAGTTTTTACTGTTGCAGTTTTTACAGTAATTTTCATTCGTTTCTGTATGATATTTACAATAGAAAGATCGTTTTTAATTAAGCTTATAATTGCAACTATTATTTTTCTTCATTGTGCAAATACATTTCATAGAAATTTCATGTAATTTTTTATACTATATTGTTTTCAATTCCCAGATTTGTGGGTTATTCTGAAAAAGAAGCTGGGGAGTGTAAAATTGAGAATTCTATAATAAAAGTAAATTTTGATCTTGAGATTTTTCATAATGTATTTTGAGAGAGTGACTGCTTTTATTTCATAAGATTAAGAATGTATTCTGTTTATATTGTAGTCTTCTACAAAATTGATTTCTTGACATGGGTCAATCTTTAGATTGTTAGAATGACTCATTTCACATTTTGAACCTGATTTCATGTGATGTAATTGTGCAGGTTCTTGTTTTGCAAAGGTTATGTACTGAACTGTTGATGTCAGTGGTTCTTGAATATTAGTTGTTTTAATGCATGTGTTTGCATAATTTGTGTGTGTGTGTGTGTGTGTGTGTGTGTGTGTGTGTGTGTGTGTGTGTGTGTGTGGAGAGAGAGAGAATGTGTGTGTGTGTGTGGTGTGAGTGAGAGAGAGAGAATGTGTGTGTGTGTATGTGTTTGAATAATTTCCTTATTGTAATGGAATTGGCTTTAGTGTTGATACCAATGACAAGGCCATAGCGTTTTGATTTAAAACATGAGCTTCAGCTAACAATTAACAACATTTGTTCATTGTATAGCACTTATACAGTTATTGCTTTCTCTGCTTTCTCTTACAATATATATTAGCACTTTATAAGGTTGTCTGCTTTCTCTTACAAAATATGTTAATCCTGTCATTTTTCTTTCGTAACACTAGTAAGGTATTGTTTACCTTTTTTTGCTCAAGTTGAATTTCATTTTGTTGATTTTCTTAACTTTTTTTCCATATAATGTTTGTAGAATGGTTTCATACTTATCCAGGTATGCATTACTATGGATTTTGATTTTTTTCCATATTGATTTGAGATTTTTTTCTTAACTGTCGGAGTAAGAAAAATGGAAAAGAGTACATGAAATATTGCTTTAAATTGCTTTTTAAAGGAGGACATAGTTTATTTTATATTGACTGGAGAGAAAGGCGTGTGTGTGTGTGTGTGGTGTTTGATAGAAATGTGTTCATTTCATATCAGCTGGAGAGAGATATGTGAGTGTGTGTTTTTGACAGAAATACACTAACTAGGTTTATAGATGGAGCTTTACCAAATTTTGATCAAAATTGTGGACTGTTAAAAAGTCACTAAGAAATTTGCATGGTAAAGCTCCAAAGTCATTGTCAATCAGATTGAAAATGGAGGAGTGTCCAGGATGAGCACTTTTCAAGTAAGGTGTGTGAAAAAGACTTTCTCAGGAACTTCTGAAAATATTTTAGCTCTGTGTTTTTACTGTTGTGACAGTCTGCTGTTGTCCTTGTTGAACATCAAGTTCATTTGTTTTGAACCTTATAAGTATCTGATGATGTGCAGTGGTTTGGTGTCAGTGGCCAGTATTTGCATTGTTTGTATGGATGTTTCATAAAAAGGCAGATTATTAGAGTGGCTTGAGCATATTTTTATGGAGATGAGTCTTATCAGGACAGGAGATACTATACATGTTTTGCAAAGAACACATTATCAAGTATAGCATATATATGCTTTGCAAAGGCCACACAACCGCCTGTGAGAGCATGCATTGCTGGACTGAGTTTACCTGCTTCTGCCTCCTAACCCTGTCATGGTTCTGCCGCTTATTCTGAACTTGTTTTCCATCATATTATCCACTGCCTAAAACCTCCCATGCCTTGTTTGGTTGTTTTTCTTTTGGGTTGCTTTCCATTCATCCCTCTGATCCCATCTATTACGTATATTCTAAAAATAATCCACATCTTTATATACATTTTCTACTTCATCATAAAGCAGCTGTTTAATCATTTTATTTACTTTTGCCTGTTAAACATGTTCAATTATATTTTGGCTTAAATTTGTTGTTGTTATGATGGGGTGTTATTTTTTCTGTGCTGCCCCATCCTTTGTGCAAATTCAGTGGTGTTGATCCTGCACTGCTCATTTTCGCTTTAAAAAAAAAAAAAAAAGATCACCAACCCCAGATTCATGAAGTTGACATCCCAGTGCTGGGAAGTTTATGGGAGCCAGTAAAGTCAAGCCTCCGTGACATCATCAGCCAAAACAGGTTTTGCACTATTACTGGGTCGCTTCAGAAAGGATACTGTGTTCTAAATCCCGTACTATGAGGGCCAATACAAAACAAAAATGGGAAGTCAAACACGTGACATTTTTAAAGGCCTTCAAGTACTCTCTTTCTCTCTCCACGCAGATTCAGTCTCCTCAGCTAAGAGTTAAGTGCTCTTTTGATAGTCTGGTTGAGATACAATAGCAAGCTGTGGTTTCCCAGCTTTTCCCGAGTTCTGGATTCTTGACAGCTTTTTGCCAGCCAGGTATTGGTTCAGAAGGGGAAACATCTGGAAGTCACATTGGGCTATCAGGTTTGTAGGACTGGTGGGGAGAAACTTGAATGGATTGTAGGAGTGTTTTGCTAATACCCACATTTGGACGCTGCTCAAAAATGGACTGCGCAGTGTTGGGCTAAACACTTTCTATATAGTATCTAGCCATGAGAGTAGCCATTTTTAGGCAAAATGTTGACAGTTACAGAGCCTGTAGAGTTGGAGAAGATAAAGAGAAGTCTCTTCTGGCTTTGAAAACCAGGTCTCGGTACAAGTGGTCAAAAACTTCCACAGTAATTTATTTGTTGTTGGATTGACCGTTGTTTGAACCTGTGATCCCCCCCGTCAGTATGCTGGACTAACCAGGTTGAATCTGTAATCTCTTGGTCTCTAACCGAGTTTGAACCTGTGATCTCCCTGTTAGTTTGTAACACTATCCTGTTTGCCACATTGACTGGTTACATTGTGTGTTTTTATTGTTGTGATATTGTTTCTGATGGAAAGAAAAATAACCCATAAACAGGAGAGGGAAAATGAGAGAGGGATCCAAAACAGAAAGAGACAGATTCCAAACTTCCTTGTCGATTGATTATGCAGTTTTCCAGTATTAACACATTCCCTTTTTTATGTTATACTATAGAAATTGTTTTTGTTAATTTTACAGAAAAACAAGAAGGAAAAAAAAACACCCCAAAACAAAACATAAATAAACGGGGGAAAGGAGGAGAAAGCCGTATGGTTTTTAGAATTTTGAAATTTGACTTTTAATTCTGCTTACTTTTTATTGCCATGGTGGATCGTTACTTGTGGAATGTACTTTCATTTTGTTGATTGCCAGAAAGTTGACTGATTTCTTTTCTTAAAATATTTTTAACCTTTTGAATCCCTCAGCCTATCCACCAGCTTCCCACTAGAAGCTGGTGCAAGCTGATGGATAGGCTGAGAGAGTCACAAGGGTTGATCTAATGTTAATGCATTGCATGAAAAGTGAAGTGTGAATGAGTGAGAAGGGAAAACTGGCCTCGTTATTAATGCTTTACCCATGACATTCCTTTACTAAATTTACAAATGTACTGTGCCCATGGCATTGTTTATGAAAATTGTTCTCCTTTGCTTCTGGATGGGATGGAAACTCTGTGGAGAAATCGGTAGTAATGTTTATTTGCTTTATTCATGGGAACAGTGAATATTCATGATTTTTTTCCTCCTCGCAATTTCAGATGACCATGATCTGGAAAGAGTCTTTCGTTTGCCTGCAACCACATACATCGGTGGAAATGAAGCAGCTTTACCACTCAAGGAAATCATTCGCAGATTGGAGGCAACTATGATTCACTTTTTGTTTTAGTCTTAACTCGTTAGATGTTTTTTCTTTCTTTTTGTTTTTTGTTTGCAGATTTTTTCCATGTGTATAAAAGTAATTTGGTGTGATGCAGGTGAAAAAAAGTAATATACAAGTATGATTACAGAACATTGAAGAACGATGGATGATGTGATGTTGACATTAAAACTTTGTTAAGTTTCATGCATTATGTCAGTAATAGGAGTTTGCTTTTGCTGGAAAGGAGGCTGAGTTTGCTTTTGTTGAAAAGGGGAGGGGAATAATTCATTTTAGATTAAAGAGTTTGATAGTTAATAAAAGAAAAAGAAAAAGAAGAAGAAAACAGAAATTGTGAAGAGGAGAATGCTTCTATGTAATATTTGTATTGCCTGGTGGGTCTGATATATGAAATAATTGCAGCAGTTTTAAAAAGTAATCCCTAAAGAATATTTTATTTGTATTTAATAGGTATGTATATGTACAGGTTGTGACAACGAAGAGAGTATATGTAAAAACTGAGACAGTGTAGAGAATTTTTCTTAATTGCTGAATTTTGCTTTGTAGGAAGTCTACTGTCGCCATATTGGCGTTGAGTTCATGTTTATCAACAACTTGGACCAGACAGACTGGATTCGTCGAAAGTTTGAAACCCCAGGCATCATGCAGTTCAGTATTGAAGACAAGAGGCTGATTTTGGCCCGGCTTATCCGCTCCACTCGGTATTTATGATTTTATGCCTGTTTAAGTAAAACCTTTGTTTGTGGGAATTTTGTGGTGTGGAGGGAAAAAAAAGAGGGTGGCGGAAATGCGTTAAAATCGGATGAAAATAGTTTTGTACCAGTATTGTGATGGAATTTTACCTAATCTTTATTGTGTTTTGTTCTTGTGTTGTGTTTGCAAATTGTACACCTATTATTCTTCGGTTTCTTTGCTGTTTGCAGTTTTCAAAGAGTTGAATTACATATTCTAGTAAACTTTGCATTTATAATCCAGTAAAGATGACCATAATAACGGTTCTGGTTGTAGTGGGTTTGGGGGATGGAACTGATAGAGACCTGGTTGATAAAGTGGTAGGGCTTCTGCCTTCTGATTTTCATAGGATTGCACTGGAGTAATTCATGCTTGAGGAGAACTTTGTGCATGCTGCCTCCAGTCCACCCACTACCTTGTCCTGTTCAGAGTTAGGGAAGGTAAAACAGTGAGATAGAAGAAATGGGTGCCACCCTCATAATTTTGGTCTGTTACAGAAGGTGAAGTCCGTACCACCTCCCTTTCCTTCAGCTTCAGGGATATAGGACAACCTTTACTTTTATGTTTACTGATTGCATGACTGATGATTTTCAGGTTTGAGGAGTTCCTGGCCAGGAAATGGTCTTCAGAGAAGCGATTTGGTCTGGAGGGCTGTGAAGTTCTGATCCCCTGCATGAAGACCATCATTGATTCTTCCAGCGCTCTAGGTGTCGACAGCTTTGTGATTGGAATGCCCCACAGGTTGATTGATTTTACTTGCTTTAGCATTTTGTAAAAATTGATAGTAATTACATTTTTTTTGCTTTGTTTTTTGTTGAAATCTGAATTAATGTGACCGCCAGCATTCAAGCAAATATATATGTAAAAAAAACCACACACACACAAAAATAGAATGAGGACAGGTATTTGATATAACAAAACAAGACAGATGCAAATTTTCAGTCAATTGGCCTTTGTCAAATGGTTGTTTTACTTTGTTGATATATGTGGTCATTATTTCAAGAAGTCTCGTTAATGGGAATTTAGAAAATAATGGTATTATTTTTGTAAATGTTGCTGTTGGTGGGATAGTTGCATCGTTGAAAATGTTTACGAAAATTGGAATTATTGTGGAAAATATACAGTTTGATGTTTGAGTGGTCTGTGGAGAATTACAACTTGCCTTCTGCTACAAAAGATGTGCACATGGGTTTGAAAGTGATGAGTTTAATGTACATGGACTAGTGATAGTTTATCGTAACAGATCTTAGCTTAGTTTGGAAAATGATAGGCACAATCTATTTTTGGAGTCACCATGACTTTGAGTATTGATATATAATGTATATGCTTTATGTAGTTATCAGCTGCTTGTGTATGGATTTAGATTTAACTGAACTAGACATTGATGTCTTTAGCTGATTGTGTATGTATTTAGATCTAACTGGACTAGACATTGACTTAAAATTTTAAGCTAGGTTTGCTTTGGCTTTTATAACATACATTAGAATTGGTGTCAACAGAGGACGCTTGAACGTGCTGGCCAATGTGTGTCGCAAGCCTCTGGAGAAGATCATCTGCCAGTTTGATTCCAAGCTGGAGGCTTCTGATGAAGGATCTGGAGATGTCAAGTACCACTTGGGCATGTCCCATGAACGCCTGAACCGCGTGACCAACAAGAACATCCGCATTGCTGTGGTGGCCAATCCCTCTCATCTGGAGGCTGTGGACCCTGTGGTGCAGGGCAAGGTCAAGGCTGAACAGTTCTATCGTGGGGACTCTGAGGGCAAGAAGGTATGTATGGTACAGTTCGGAATTTGGTTACGTATATTGTGTACTTTAGATCAAGAAGGTGTTTAAAACATAAAGATGGTGTTTGAAAATATGCTTCTGTGGTGTGTTCTTCCCAAGAAGAAGAAAAAAGAGGATTAGCCATTATGGCAAAGTGGTTAGCACAACTGACTCATCCCATCAGTGAAAAAAAATTGTTGTAACCCCCCTCCCCACCTTTCGAGTCAGCTCCTACCCAGAGTAAAGCGTGCTATGGACTCATTGGGAAAATGGGGACCACTTGGCTGAGTCTCATCCTCTTTACAGATGCTTCATTGAGGGTATTGCTAAAAATTTTGACCAATGTGCAGGTGCGTGTATCTCTTGGGCCTGTTGACACCAGGATCTATTATAATAGTAAACATAGAGTACAGCCTGTTGTGCTGTCTCAGTAGCATCGTCACAATTATTCCCATGTATTTTTTCATCGTAGCATCAGCAAAATTTTATCCAAAATGTATAGTCTTTTATGCCGTGCTCATGTGATGACTTCAGTTTTTAGTGAATTTGGAGATGTGTTGGTAGGGACAAAATGAGCAATGTGGGACTTTTCACTGTGGAGTGGTTCAGAAAATGTGCCTGCAAGAAAGAAAAGATATAATTTTTTTTTCATTCTATTTAAGTGTTAAATACCAGTGAAAAGAGCGTAAAGTTGACCTGTTCGGATGTTCTCTCTCTCTTTTCTCTCTCTCTCTCTCTCTCTCTCTCTCTCTCTCTCTCTTATATATATATATATATATATATATATATAATATACATATATACATATATATATGTATATGTATATATAATCTCTCCTCTCTCTCTCTCCTCTCTCCTCCATCTCCTCTCTCTCTCTCTCTCTCTCTCTCTCTCTCTCTCTCTCTCTCTCTCTCTCTCTCTCTCTCTCTCTCTCTCACACAGTTTAATGATATAAGGCCTGTTCTGTTGAGAATTGTTTTTAGATTTTGAGGGGAGAGATGGAAGCATTAACTTGATTGTGTTAGGCATGTTCTGGGTATTGCAGGTGATGAGTGTACTGCTGCATGGTGATGCTGCCTTTGCTGGCCAGGGCATTGTATATGAGACAATGCACCTGTCTGATCTGCCTGCCTTCACCACCCATGGCACGATCCATGTTGTGGTCAACAATCAGGTGAGTAAGCAGTCATTTAATTTGAGTTCCTTGGCATCTTCTAGTATGAATCCTGTCCTTCTTTCACTCCCTCCTTGTATTGACCATAATGTATGGTCAGCTCAAGTTCGATGTCTAATTGTGTTATTATACATTGTTCTTGTGTAGCACTATCATTGAAACTTATTTGGACTTGCTGCACATTATACATAATCAGACTTTATAGTGGAGCATTGAGTACTCAAGCTGTTAAGCTAGCTGACCACATTCTGCTTTATTGTTGCACAGTGTACAGCTTTAGTGGATGTGCATTTTGGATGTGTTAATATTCCATAAGCCACCGGACTGTGACACAACTCACAGTATCTTTAGCATGCGTATTTGCTGTTTTGCATGCATATACACATGGAGGGGGGTTAGGAACTGACTTAGGAAATTGAAAAAAATCTCCGAGTTACCCATCAAACTAGGCGGGTTGAACCCAGAACCTTCTATCTGGGATCTGCTGTTTACCCACTTAACTATCACACTTATTAGCTGTTGAAGTGCACAGTTTAAATCTGCTACTTAGCTATTCAATCAATAACCTTTTCTTTCTTTATTTTTAGTTAAAAACATATGCATAGGTTGAAAATAACTCACAGGTAATAATTTCTATAGTTAATAAGCATATGCATATGTTGAACAATAACTCACAGGTAATAATTTCTACCTTTGGAAAATTAGTGTCATTGACATTGCATATCAGAATGATTGTGTTGTTGGAATGATGCAAAGAAAATTCAGTCTTCAAAGCAGTTTACTGGTACAAAGTCCATAGTGAGAGGGAAAAATAAAACAGAAGTTAAACAGGTGGAAAAACAAGTGGTTAGGATGTTGGATTTCTAGTTTGATGGTCTGGGTTTGCGCCTGCCCTGGTGTCATCTGGTGGATAAAAGCTGGAGATTTTTCCAGTCTTTCAGGTCAGTGTATGTTTAGTCCTATGAACACCTTATGTCCCATCATGTGTATATGCATGCAGAATATCAGCATATGTGTTATAAGCCATGTCAGTGGTTGATAGCATATAGAAACAACAACCAGCTTGCGCACCCACAGAAAATGTAGTGTACAGACTGTGTAGCAATATAGTGCCTGCACAGAGTTGGCCAATCAGTGTGCAAACATACGTTCAAGAAAACGTTGCTCGGAATGCACGAAAACAGGAAAAAACAGGGGTCAGCCTTCACTGTGCCTTGTAACAACATAACTCATAAGTGTCTTGACAGGTTTTATGACAGACTGTAATTAGATGGTTCTGGTACAGACTGTAATTAGGTGGTTCAGGTTATTTGTGACTTTGTTTCAGATTATTTGTGAATTTGTTTGTCTCCCAGTTTAAAATAAAGGATTACCATAAATGTACGAATGCACCGTCAGCAGTGATGAAAATATTTACAGATGTCAGTTTAATGAAACTACTCTGTAACCATAGAAATGCGTGTCAGGTTTTATGACAGAATGTATTGCAAGCTGGATTCAGGGTTTTAATTCATTTGTTTAAAAAACACAGTAACATAAAGTGGAATTGTGTGTGTGTGTGTGTGTGTGTGTGTGTGTTGTGTGTGTGTGTGTGTGTGTGTGTGTGTGTGTGTGTGTGTGAACAAAATTTGTTGGCAAAGATTTCTTGAGTTTATGATTGGATCTTTTTTAGAATTAATTCTTAGTCCTTTCGAGTGATAGTTGCAAATGCTTGCCCCGGTTTGCTTATTTGCTTTTTGTCTGTGTTTTGGGGATGGGCTGTCATATTTATGCAGAAAGTGTCAAAGGTTCAAGAAAAGTAGGATAATGTGATCTGACCAACTTTACCTTTGGAGAGGAGGGTGTGTGTGTGTGTGTGTGTGTGTGTGTGTGTGTGTGTGTGTGTGGTTTGTGGACTGGATTTTAAGAGGGATTCATAACACTGGGACAGGTCCATATGCACTCCAGCAGCTGAATGGAGGGCCACTTTCAGTTACCTGGCACATGCTGAGCCTGCGCAAAATCCTATGCATTTGCAAGGTCTTGAAATGGGGGGTGGGGGGAGAGGGTGGGAGAGGGACCTATCATACACTAAGCTGACTCCTCAAACACAACGGAAAGATTAAGTTTGTCAGCCAACGGGCGGGTTTTTAACTCCTTGACTGCCACCAACGTGAAAACTGGAGCTCACATGGTTTCATACATTTCAGTCTAATTAAATGGGAGAGAAGCTTTGACCAATGTTGTCAATCTGAGAGAGGGTTCATAAAAGTGACTAGCTTCCCCTATGTGGCTCATTGACCTATGCAACTCCCTCGAAATTGGTTTTATTTCCCTGAGAATCAAAACTAGTTTTCATCAAAATGGGGACTTCAGGACTGTCTCACAATCCTGCACATTTTCAACCTTTAAAAGCATTTGAGATGATTCATGAAATCATGAATAATTGTACGATTCAGAAGACAACTCTGACAAAGAGGAGGTTGAAAACAGCAATAAGTATTCGCTGCTAGTGTGAGATATACTTCATGTAACGTGTTCAACACACATCGCAGGTACTGAGCCCACAAACATTATGAAAGTTTTGTGGCCACAGGTGATTCTAGCAAGCAGCTGTCATCTTTAATGTGTTGAATACAGCGTCGATAGTGTTAAATCGCTCACCACTTCCAGGAAGCAATAAAGGAATGTGGTGATGATGGGGGGCATGGCAGCAGTGGACTTGATCGAATCAAGCTATTTTGTGCACTACTAGACAGCTCCTCTTTGCAGCTTGTCAGCTGCCGGTGAGCTGTCAGTAGGTAGTCATCCACAGTCTGAACGTTTTCAGATTTTGTCAAAAGGGTTGTGTCTCTTTTGTTTTGTTTGTTTGTCTTTATGGTGAGTGCTTATTAGTTTCTTTTGGGCATTTCCACAGAATATTATAGATATATAGTAATTTCGAGAAATTATGTAACAAGTCGCTTAAAACCAGAGCCTGTTATGTGTGCTGTATCATTCTGTGATTTCATGCATACTCCCCACAAATATGGCACCTAAGATAGTTTTAATGTAGTGATGCTTTTTCCCTGGCATATGGAAAAGGTGAAATGTTAGAAAGCGTCAACAGTCAAGGGGTTAATGTTGTGGGCTGGGATTCAACTTGAGATACCAGATACTGAGTCCAGGATTTATCAAAATAACCAGCCAGATGACACCTGCACTTTTGGCTCATGTTGAACTGATACTTTTATGCAGATTTGTATCATTCTGACATTTGATATGTATATTAATGTATTGATTAGAGTTATTTATGTTTATGAATGTAGATATAGCTGTATTATGCATATTTATGGATAGTATATATATCATGTATGAATGTACACTTGTATCTATGCATGTGTATGTGTGTGTAAATGTATGCAAGTGTGCTTAAATTGTTGATGGGTCTGTGGCCTTCACAATTGTAAGTATCTGACTATATATACATTCCATTGTCCCTTGACAGATTGCATTTACAACAGATCCACACAATGCCTTACCCATTTATTAATTATTTAATCTTTGTCTTGGACAGATTGGATTCACCACAGACCCACGTATGTCACGGTCATCCCCCTACTGCACAGATGTGGCACGAGTGGTGAATGCCCCCATTTTCCACGTGAATGCCGACGACCCAGAAGCTGTGACATATGTTTGCAAGGTGGCAGCTGAATGGAGGGCCACTTTCAGCAAAGATGTCATCATTGATCTGGTTTGTATTGATTTTTGCTTCTAGCTTTTAGTAGTGGTTGCAGCATGGCTGCTGGCATTGATTTCTAGCCTGTACAAATTACTGCATCATAGAGTGGCTTGAAAGTAAATTTTCCACGGTAGTTACTGCAGTAAAAGAAAGTGGATGTAAACAGGTTTCTTATTGCTTTATTGAAAAACAGCAAATTGAAAATAAATGTGATGTAGCATGTGAAAATCAGGTTGAAGTGCAAAATTGTCAGAATTGACTTTTTAATATTTACAATTTCAATAGGTAAACATTAATATGCAAAAAAAAAAAAAAAAAAAAAAAAAATTACCTACCAGAACTGATGTGTCTGTTATACATCTTCTTTTAACTGCAGGGTTCACAGTTTTTTAGTCTGCATATGAGAAGACTGTTACAAAAGGGAGTAATTTGGCTGTAAAATATTGTAACTTTTTAAAAAAATTTTATTGTACAACTCCAGTGTTTGAATTTGTCATACCACATATTTGTATCAAAAGATACAGAATTCAACAGATGATACATAAACATTAAGGAAACACAAGGAAAATTCTTGGTTTCTTCCTTTACTCAGATAGAAGTGATAACTCTTGTTAGTACCAGTACATGTTAGGTATTATCCACAGATAATGATTAAGATAAAGAAAAAGAGCAAAACAATGAGAAAACACATGAAAATAGGACAGTTTAACCAGAAATAAATAAACCAGTTAATAATTATGTCTCCATACTGTGCTTTTATCGTGCATCCACCCTTCCCTTCTTGATATAATAGCTATTATGTAGTTTTAAGATGGTCTTGGCAGCTGATCAAGAACCAGCAGAGTAGTCGGTGATCACTTCAGTAAGCTCAGGTGTGCTCAGATCTGATTTGCTCAATTGGGAGGCTATGCTAACAGATGGCGCTTTTGTCAAAGAAGCTATGTTTGTTTACTTTTGGTTGGTTTGACGAGCATGGTATTGTCAATTTCTGAATTACTGTGGTTTCACTACAAATAGAATTTTTTTAAAAAATCAGTTGATTTTACTTCTTCAAAAAAAAAGCCTTGTCTTTTCAATTAATTGTGACCTGCCAGAACGAAATCAGTCCGTACTAGCATTTTGGTATTTTGAGATATACATATCACTGGAAAGTGTACATTCTGCTGATTATTTTGGTACTTGAATAAATCTTGTACTAAAAAAAAATGTAGAAGTTATGTATGTTTAAAGTCATTCAGTTGTGTGATGGCCATTTTGAGAAAACGGCCTCTAAAGTTTTTATGTACTCTCCTACACATTTTCCTTAAGTTTCTTTATTTAGTGGCTTTGACCCAGTTTCTTTCTAATTTTAGCTGTCATTATCTGAAAGCTGCACCAAAGAGCTTTCTGTCAGTATATTACAGGTTACGGTTCATAATAAGAGACAGAAATAGGTACTTTTGGTAGGAAATTGCATTCTTTCTGCTGCGATCAGTGCGTTAAAATACCATTTTAAATTGATTAATATTTTTTCAAGTAAAAAATTTCTGTGGGGGATAGATTATAGTCTACAGAAATCAATTTTGAGAAAAAGTCAAAACAACCCGGATAGACCCTCAGTCACCTTTTCAGTTCCTAGTGCTGTTCAACTGATGGCGAGTTAAGACTGATTTTGTTGTGGGAGGTCACAATTGTTACAGTCAATGAGGTGAGATGAATAAATGAAGAAATTTGAAGTCGTAGTAGACACAGGCTGAAGTCACAAAACTCAGTCTGCAGATGACATATTACACACTTTTAGAGGGGATTCATTCCTATATTCATGCACCAGAATGTTCTACAAGACCTAAAGTAGTCAGTAATCTTTGAGGTAAGTAGAAGAAAAGAGGCACTCATTTTATGTATTCATGTAGGCTAAGCTTACAACACGCACACAGTGTTTTGTTTAGTTTAGTTTACAGTTTTTAGTGTAATGTTTTGAATATTTTAAAATTTACAGTTCACAATTAACAAATCTCTTGAATTCTGTGTGTACCACCAGGTGTGTTACCGACGCATGGGCCACAATGAGATGGATGAGCCTATGTTCACCCAGCCACTCATGTACAAGAAAATCGCCAAGGAGCCTTCTGTTCTGACCAAATATGCTGAGAGTCTTATTCGCAACAACTTTGTGACACAGCAGGAGTATGAGGTGAGATAGAAATTGATGTACTTATGCATCTGTAAACTCCAAACTCGTACAAACTTTTTCGATCAGAAAGTCATGTTATCACACAGGCATGTTTGTATGTTTGCCCCGTCGGTACAAAATAAGATTGCATATACAGAGATTTTGCACTTTTGAGCTCTTTCACCATTTGTAATTATACAGAAAATGTGTGTGTGGGGGTGTGTGTTTGTTTTGTTTTGTTTTGTTTTCCCCACTGCCTTCTGAGTAATGTTTTATAGGTGTGTTTTGTGTGTGAATGTTGTTTGGTCCAAACTATGCAGGTATTATGTACTGCATATTCCATGTTCAGTGCATATGCATGCTGGGTATTTTCATGTTTCTATAAGCCACTAAACACAAACATCACTTATTGTGCACACTTGATGTTCTGCGTGCATAGACATATGAAAATGATATTAGCTTGTCTGCATATGATGACTTGGGAGATCAGAAAATCTCCTCCCTGTACCCATCAGACATTATCCAGACAGGTTCAAACCTTTTGTTAGAAAGCCGATGTCCTAACCATTTGGGTATCGTGTTGTTGCATTTATACATAACATAGTTCATCATTTTGTATGTGTTATAAGCTGTTAAATTAAGTGAGTCTGAAAAATAGACATTTAGACACAGTCATCAGTCAGGTTTTAGTGGACAAAGATCTAACGTCTTGAGTTCATTCCTAGCCTGCAGATTGGCCTGTTCATCGTTCATCTTGGTGCTTGAATCATTCTGGTGTTGTCAGTGTAGTGTTTCATAGGTCCCCTTTGTCCCACTAACCCTCCCCTTTTCAAGACCATGCCAGCGCATAAGGTTTCACGCAGGCTTAAGGAGTCGGCCAGATAATTGCTGGCAGATTTAGGTGGAGTGCATATAGATATATATCTGAGTGTGATGAATCCCTCTTGAACAAACATTAGGTTGAAAGCGTTTATAACAGAATTACAGAGGCACTTTGATTTTAGGATACAATCTTGAAATATTAGCAGTTTTAGTTTAGACATTGTCCTTAATGATTATGTTGTGAATGTATTTTACTTTTTGTTTGGTTTTGTCTTGAGTATGAATAGGTTTCATTTTGAAATTTTGTGCAGATATTCAGAGGATCTTGATTAGGCCAGAGTTACTACAGGTTGTAGGTTATCAGGAGTCATAGATATGTTTGGATTGTGCATGAATAGCCATTTTCAGTTGTAAGCGACCTTACCCTTTTAACTAGAATAGTTAAAAATAAAAAGCGAATCTTTATTTATACAGGAGGAGATTGCCAAGTATGACAGAATCTGTGAAGAGGCTTACATGCTGGCCAAGAAAGAGACTGCAGTGAGCAATGCGGAATGGCTGGATTCACCTTGGACAGATTTCTTTACAACCCACCGAACTGACCAGATGAAAATACCCAAAACTTATATCCCTGAAGAGACCCTCCGTGATATTGGTCTGAAAATGAGCAAAGAGCCTGAAGAGTTTGTTGTACATGGAGGTGAGGTTGCTTTTTTTTTTTTTTTTTTTTTTTTTTTTTTTTTTTTTTTTTTGACATGACTGAAATATTGATGTACGGGATTTATTTTAGATTGAATATGTTACTGTGTATCTGTTTTTATAAACTTTACTTTTACAATGAATGCTTCATCTCTCTTAAGGTTTATGACAATCCCCCGTGGGGATGCGGGAGGCTCTTTCAGTATAAATAGTATCCCCACCTTCTGGAAACTCGGTGCTAGAAATTTCTTCTTTTCTTTCACTCTCTTTGTTTCTGCCTCGCTTGTCTGCTTTCTGTCATTTCTTCCCATCATTTTCTGTCTTGCTTGTCTGTCCATCTGTATGTGTTCTATAAAGTCTTGATATTTTTTCTTTAGGATTGATGATTGGGTATATTTATTGACTACATTTTTTTGGTCTTAGTGTCCTTAGTTATGCTTTGTATTCTCTGGTGATAAATTGGATGGAGTGGTCAATGCCAAAGGCATATCCTTAGATAATGTGCATGAACGTATTGATATGTGTTCTTTATTTTATTTTCCAGGTGTTTTTCTTTTTAAATTTTCCCCCAACCATATGTTGTGTATTTTTTTAAATGGTTATAGCCCTGATACGGCTCTATGTAGTCAGCTGAACTTTAAATACAAGAATAAGACGCATGAAAAATGGATGTTACTGACAAAATTTTGCATTTGTTTTGTGTACAAAATAGAAACAAATTCAGACATACATCCTTGAATTAGAGATGAGAATAGCAGTGATTCAAGACAACACTGTTGCTAAAATCAACGTCACTCATAGGTTCAAGGGAGACAATGATGAATTCAAATGTCAGTATGAGGATCTTATTCATTCTGATAGCTAGTCTAGCAAGAAATTTGCATGCTCAGAAGCTATACACCCTATTCCCTCTCTCTTAGATCTGGTATTTTACCACCACGCCAAACTTAATGGTAATAACACATGTATGTATGCTTATGTCACACACACACACACACACCCAACACACACACACACACACACACACACACACACACACACACACACACACACACACACAACACAACACACAATCATTGAAGCATGTTTTTAATTTTACTTTCCTATCATGTATATGTATGCACTTTTTTTAATCCATGTGCACACTTTTAATCTAAACACACATGAAAATAGATGTGCTTTGACATACACAAAGTATCTCTTTTGTCATAGAACGATACATAATGGTTTATGTTTCTTCAGGGTTGAAACGAGTGTTGCGTACACGCGGGGATATGGTCAAGAACCGTATGGCTGATTGGGCTCTTGGTGAAGCTTTTGCTTTCGGCTCTCTCCTGAAGGAAGGAATCCATGTGCGACTGAGCGGACAGGATGTGGAGAGAGGAACATTTAGGTAACTGTGTGTCAGAGAGAGAGGGAAGGGGGTCTGGTTAATGTATTTTAACCAGTCTTTGAGGGGGTGTGGTGAACGTCTTTTAATTGATCTTGAACTTAACTGGGTGTGAGAGGTTTATTTGATGTGGGCTAGTTGTTTTGGTGCTATTTGTTCAAAAGAAATTAGGTACTAATGATCACTGTCCAGTGCAAGTCATGTCAGCCTAGTGGTTCATACTGTATTCATTTCACTTGCCATGGTCAATTTCTTGGTCAGTTCTACAGAAAGACTCAGTCTACAGAAAGACTGTCATTGATTAAAACAGAAAAGTATGTTTAAACGCATTCAAGCATAGTCAACATTCAGTCTTTTTCTAAATGTTTGTATTGTTTGTAATATGTTCTAGCCCCCCCTTCCCCCACCTCATAAATCTTGAGTAATTATTACCTGTTATGTGCAGTCACCGACACCATGTGCTGCATCACCAAGAGATTGACAAGAAGACGTTTGTTCCTCTGAACCATCTCTATGAAGACCAAGCCATGTACACTGTATGCAACAGCTCCCTGTCAGAGTATGGTGTCTTGGGTAAGTCAATTTAACTCACTCGCTACATATGATTATGCCCCTTGCTGTTCCCCTGATACGCACTGTATAGGTCATGAGAAAAATTCTCATACAAACAAATGAAAACAGAGTTTTGAAATTTGACAGGTCACATATTAAAAGATTGGTGTACAAGATGCTGAAATTTCAACTGTCTAACCCGCATGGTTGCTGAGTAATGGGTACAAGTAAAATTAGAGAAATTTACACACTTCATGTGCACTGAAGGAAGAGATCTCTTGAAGAGTGCTGAGAAATTGAGTGTTGTTCAGCCATTTGCTCTTCCATCATCTGCTTTGCTGCAGAGATAGTGGGTCTTGAACTTTGCACTGTATACTCACCAAATGCGGAGTACAGTGACCTCATGGCCTGAAACGAGGCTAAGAATGACTGAAGAATCTATTTCTGGCTATTAGTTTCGGTTAACGGAAATACTGAAAGCCCCGCAAATTTTCAGAACTCAAGTCGGATTTCTCCGATGCTCATAGACAAGCGTTGTTGAGACATGATCGGGAAATCCTGACACTCGTAGCGAGAGGGTTAATCAGACTTCAGTTGCCTGTACAATTTACTTGTATTTTGTAAGAAGTGTGACGGGGAAAATAATAAAAATTAAAAAGATTTTGCGGAGTTAGGTAACAGTTTTCAAAATGATGACCCATGTCATGCTCTTTCTGATCCAGTATTCCCCCTTCATATTTCTGTTCTGAAGGTTTTGCATTGGCTTCCTCAGCATTTTAATTTCCTTCATTTTTGTGGGGAGAAGAGGTTCAACATGTCTAAACATCACACTAATAATGGGCAGAATGAAGCAGTGAAGGGTGAGCAAACTTGGTCATGGGCAGACTGAAGGTGCACATTCATCAGTAAAAGGCTAGCAAATCTGTAGCAACTCATGGAAAAACTATGGTATTATTCAGTCATCTAAGAAAGAAGAAAATGTTGCTGTTACTGCAGATGTGATGGATATCTAGCATGCTGGTCAAAGTGTGCATGCTGGATATTTTATGTTTCCATGGGCAGCTGGACACTGGCATGACTTGCAAGATCTCTGGAGTGTGTGTTTGGCAAGCATGTGCTTAGAAAGGGGGTTGGGCGTTGAAGGATATGCACATGTTTGATGTGGGAGATTGAAAAGTCTCAGCCCTTTGCCCACTAGGTAGGAGATACCCAGGCAGGATTGGGCCTGGACACTGATTGGAGGTCTAACATTTTGATTACAGCAATATTTTTGTCAGTGTTTGGTGTTGTCATTGTTATTGTGGTTATTCATATTAGTAGAATTCCTGCATTCCGTTCTGGTTTCACAAGTTTGACCCTGATTAGAGGAGGAAAACATTTTGTGCCAGTGACCTCAAGTTTACCTGGTTGTGAATTGACAGCTGACCTAGTTCAGGATTAGGTGGAGTGAGAGAAAGGAGATGGCCACATCCGTCATATGTTGGCCCCAAACAATTGAGATTTCTGTCACATACTCAAGTCCGCTATGATGTCAGGATTATTGTGATTGCTAATGAAATCAGATATTTTGCTTTGTACTTATGAATTCGTTTTACTGTAGGTTTGTCACAAAATGACGTAATTAGTGTTGCAGCTCTAATTTCTCCTACTGCAGCCATATACAACAGGCAGAAAGCAACGTTTAAATAAAATGGTCAAAACTGCAAATATTGCAGCATCAAGAAAAGGATTCTATTAGGGCTGCATCCTCTTTACTTCATCTCTTCAATAGTTATGTGGAGCAGGTTGTGAACAAAGCAGATATTGAAGACATGGGAATAAAAATTGGTGGTAGAAACATCACAAATCTTTGATATGCTGATGACACTATTCTGATGCCAGACAGTATCATGAGCATGAAAAGAATTCTGTACAGAGCAGATGCAGCTGGCAAGAAGGCGGGTCAAAATCTAAATGCCAAGAAGACGAAAGTACTTAGAAGGAAAAGAAAGGCATTTCAAGATATTCAGATCAGCAAAACTGCATTAGTAAGTGTGAGTGATTTTAAATGTTTAGGCTCAGTTAAAGTTCTTGATGGCTTTTACACTAAAGACAGAATACGAATAGGAATGGCAAACCAAAAAATGATACAACTCAGTAACATTTAGGAAGATGGAAATGTACCGACAGCCCTTAAAATCAGAATTCTAAAATGTCTGATCTAGCCTGTAATACTATATGGCTTTGAAGCCTGGACATGCAAATGAAAATAAGATCAAAGCAGCTGAGAGTTCTAAGGCAGCTTTTTGAAGTCAAATGGACTGTCAGAAGAACAGTTGAAAGCATTTTGAGTGAACTTAAAATCCAACAACAACTGCTGGCAAAAAGCAGCAAAACAAAAATGGGATTCATTGACCATGCAAACCTTAACGCCAACACATCCCTAATGACAACAGTTTTGCACAGGAGAGCTAAGGCCAAAAGAAATCCAGGCAGATCTCCAACCTGCTGTTTTAACAGCATCACTAATATCAGCATTTTGAAAGTCTAGTGCAGAGAAGTCAAGGTCGGAGTGATTGGAGGAGAGTTGTTGTGATGTCTGCTGCAGTGATACCATTGAACTCGATGATGCTGACAAGTGACAGGAGAGAGATTGTGTATACAAGTGTGTGCTTTGGTCAGGGGAAGTAGTAGCATAGTCTGTGTTTGGTAGGAGAAAAGGTGGGAGTGAAAAATACCCACACTCGTGTGTTGATAGAAACAGTTGTTCATGTATTTGAAATTTTCTCAGCATTCTTGACAAAATGGCATGGATGTCATGAAAACAAAAAGAAAGATTGTTTTATTTTCGTCTGCACATTTAGGTTTTGAACTTGGCTATTCCATGACCAACCCCAACGCTCTGGTGATCTGGGAGGCCCAGTTTGGCGACTTCTCCAACACAGCCCAGTGTATCATCGATCAGTTCATCTCCAGCGGGCAGGCCAAGTGGGTGCGGCAGAGTGGTCTTGTTCTGCTCCTTCCTCATGGGTATGAAGGAATGGTAAGTTCTTTGATGATTCGGGTTCAGATCTTTATCAACTAGCTGAAATTCTTAACAATTTTTTAAGATTTGGTTGTTTGTTTGTGTTATTACTTTTTTGGAAGGTATGAAAAAATTATTTTATAGATTTCTGTACTCTTGGTTCCATTGTATTTGCAACAAATGTCATAACAGACATTACACACATGCATGTGTATGTATGCACTTGTGTGTTAGCATTTGTGAGCATTCACATACTACCATCCTCCTTTTCCAAACAACAGGCTAGATGCAAAGTTATAACCGTTTTTTTTTTTTAGGTTGCTCTTGCGCAAATTTCTGTGTGAAACACACAAGCAAAAACACCAACCTTTTTCATACTTTTAGAAACATTTTAAGATCATTAATAGATAATTGTATTTTCTTATTTTGATGTTCATACAACCTGATTAATACATTTCAAGAAATAACTGAATGCTAATTTCTTATGTTTGAAAAAAAAAGAGAGAGAAGCAAAATTTCCTGGAAATTTAACAGAAGTAAATTTATAACTGATATGTTAATAGATATTACTCATGAATTAAGAAATTATAAGACAAAGAAATAGTACTTGCATGATTGTTTGATCCTTCCAGGGTCCTGAACACTCCAGTTGTCGTATTGAACGCTTCTTGCAAATGAGCAACGATGACCCAGAGTATTTCCCAGTAAGTAGATTTTGGTTATTGGGTGTCTTTTTTGATTCTGTGTATTTAAACAAAGAACAGAAAGTGAAAGCAGGAAGAAGAAAAAAAGAAAGGGAGAAGAAGTAAAGAGTGACAGCAGGATTGTTTTGGGGTATTTATAGGTTTTTGCATAAACTGAGCGATTCTAGGGAATGGGGTAAAACTTTACACCACTTAACAGTGCCTTGAATCCTCAAAACAACATCACTTTGTGATTCATCATCTGACTTCAAAATGAAGACCGAAGACAGTCACCATGTTTTTATGTCACCCATGGGGATGCTGGGGGCTCTTTCAGCATAAATAATATCCCCACCTTCTGGAAAGTCTGTGCTAGACATTTCCTCTTTTCTGTTATCTCTTTGTTTCTTTCTTCCTCCTTTGCTTTCTGTCACTCCTTCCTATCAATTTCTGCCTTGCTGGTCCATTCACCTGTATGTGTTCGATAGGGCCTTAGTACTTTCTTTCGGGATTGATAGTTGGTGTATGTATTGAGTGCATTTTTTGGCTCTAGGGAAGTGAGATGTGCGGAAGCAGATTTTGGCAATTTGGGCCCGTTTTTATAAGTTTTGGTGTCCTTGGTTATGTTTACATTTGTATTTAGGTGTGGGGTTTTTTTTTCCATCCCCAGTGTGATAGGTTGGATGGAGTCTCCTTTTTAATTTTTTTTCCTGTTGAAGTATTTTGTATGTTTTGAAACAGTAATACCCCTGATACAGCTCTACGCAGTCAGCTGGGCTTGAAACAAAAATAACAATAATGTTTTTAGATAGGTAACAGTCATTATTTACATCACAAACAGCTGGGCTCCATCTGCTTGAAAACCGGTCCAGAATGAAAGAAATGAGATTTTTTTTTGCGTTGAATAAGTCATTAGAAACTTGAGGAAGTGATCTTTGATGTATGCAAGAATGAAAGATATGTGGGACCATGATATCTATATTATCCGTTGAATATGCGTTTATCAATTTCTTGAAGTTAAGCTTCTGTTGAAAGTGGAAAATGCTCCAAAACGCTATTTATTGATTATATTCTCTTTGCCATTGAGGCCAAACTGTTGCACATCAGTAGATGCATATTGAAGAAGAAAATCAAATTAGAGAAAAAGTCAGTTCCTTGAATATTTGAGAAATTTTGCTTCATTGTAATCATGAAGATATAGGTGTTATATAGAATGTCAGTCAGTGTGACCTTGAAGAAAATATGTATGAAATAAAACTTTATGTGATGTGCATTTAGGGCAGTGGCAGACTGTCACTAATGCAAAAAAAAACAACAAAAAAAACAAACAAAAAAGTCCTTGACTTCTATTTCTCCTTACTAATGTTTTCGATTGTGGTAAGTTATAAATAACCTCATTGGCCATTCCATTGTGAGTGCAACCAATCAGTGATGATTTTATTTGGATGACTGTGTGTGACGTGATATTCTTTGACCCAAACAGGTGAGAAAAAGTGACTGCCATATTTTGGAACTGTAACTATGCATAATGTTTACCTATCCCCAGAAAATATAATTTTGTTAATAAAGTTTCATATTTGTCACAAACTAAGTCCACTGTGTAACATATCAATTCTCAAAATTTCAGTAACAAACTTTGAGTATCTGACTTTTCTTCAAGGTTATATTCATGCATGTGTTCATTATGTGGTGAACAGTTGGGGAGAAAACTCTCAGTATCAAATCCAAAACAAGCATGACTGCCTGCGTTCAAGCAAACAGGAACCAGAAAAAACATGAATGAAGAATAAGAATGTGTATTTAATACAACAAGACAAGGCAGGCGCAAAATTTAGGCTAACTGGCCTTTGTCAAGCATAAGATTACAAACAAACAAACACCAGATACAAAAATTAGGAGAAAAAGACTGAAACTTCCCTGCTACTCGGTCCACTTATTCTTCTTTTGTGTTTTTTCTGGTTTCTCAGTATCAAGTCAGTGAAATATTGTCAGAAGTTCCAGAGAAAGAGCTGTTCACACACTTTCATTGAAAAGTGTTGGTTTTAGGTGCAGGTTTTGGTGCATGTTACTTTTAAATTTGCTCTTTTGCAACAGTGATCCACAGTTTTGATCCAACTTTGGTAAAAATTCATCTGCAAAGAATTGAGAAAGTTATGCCCACACATTTTTGTCACAGAAAACACACACTGACGCACGCACGCACACACACACACACACACGCACGCACGCACGCACGCGCGAGTCTGTTTTATTATTTGATTCATTCTGATAGAACTACTTTGAAAGTTTCATTTCTCTGAGTTATTTGGTTGGTTCTTCTTTGCCCTACTGTGTAAAGAGCATTGCATACTGGTCTTTGTGCTACATGTTTGTGTGCATGTGGGTGTATGTTTGTGTGTATTTGTCAGTGGTGTGTGTGTGTGTGTGTGTGTATGTAACATGGCATATATTTGTAACTCTGGTTTGTACTATTTTTAAATGACACTTGATATTTGTTAACTTTTTTTTTTATTGTATTATCATAATATCTCAGATTATCTACAGTATGATGCATTGATATATGAAATTTCATTGTAAAGTAGTAGTTCTGACTGCAAATCATAGTTACCATTAGAATATGAAGATTTGGGATTAGTCAGTTGCATTCATATTGTATGTATATATTGTTTGTTTGATAAGTTCTTCCCATCTGTTATTTTTTCCCTGGTGTGTTTTATGTTGTTATTCAGTTAGTTTACAAATCATAGTTACCATTAGAATATGAAGATTTGGGAATTAGTCAATTAAGTTCATATTGTATGTATATATTGTTTGTTTGGTAAGTTCTTCCCATCTGTTTTTGTTGTTGTTTTGTATTTTATGTTGTTATGCAGTTAGTTTGACTAAATTACTTTGAAGTTCATACGATTGCAAGTGTACCTTTATTTTGTTATTGTATCAAATCTTCTTCGTTAACATTTTTTTGCTCTTGTCATGGCCTTGTGTTAGGATGACCGCAATACTCGTTTGCAGGTGGAAGATGATAATTTTGAGATCCAGCAGTTGCATGAGATCAACTGGTTTGTCTGCAACCTCACCACCCCTGCCAACTTCTTCCATGCCATGCGACGCCAGATTGCTCTGCCCTTCCGCAAACCTGTGAGGCTTTTGTGCTCTGTTGCTGAATATAGACACTCCATGGGTGGAAATCCTTGCAGATTTGTTGTTAATATAGATAAAAATAGTATTAGTGTAAAATATTTTACTTATGAACAGTTGTTAGTATCTAACAGTTATGTGTGATGTATGCCGCACAGTATCTTTTAATGTACTAAATCTTGGTCTAAAGTAATAGTGAGGAATGGGCATGTGAAACAAGCAAATATGGCTATGACAGTTACCTTAATACTGGTTGTGTATGATTAAGGCTTGATTTTATCACATCAAGTATATGCTATTCTGCATAGGTGTCTCATCTGTCTGTTGTCCTGTTCTGCTTGTGCATCAAGGTCCAGCTGTGTGGAATGAACTACGTGCCTACATTACACATTCTGCAACAGTCACTTCCTTCGAGTCTGATATCAAGACTTTGTCTTTTCAGCTGTAATCTGTGTTTGTACATATGTGTGTGTTTGTGTGGTATTTTTGAAAGTTATGTTTATATCCATACATGTGAAGGTGTGTGTGCACGTGGGAGGGTAAGTGTGATGCATTCTTTGTTGTGTACTCTTTAAAGACGGATTGTGCACATTTTAAATTGTTTCTCATCAGCAACGCAGTTGGGATTGACATGTGGGGATAGAGACCCTTTTTTTTTTTTTTCAGTTCAGTTTAGTTTTTAATGTATGTTTAACATTGTATGTTTTGTGGTTCATTCCTTTCATCATAGCAGTAGTGGGGTTCACATACATTTACAGTATGCATATATGCCTTGTCAAATGCTTAGGGCTCTTGTTAGACAAGGATCTGTACAAGTAGTCATTATTTTGTATTGTTTAATTGGTAATGCAGTTTTTCTTTTAAATTTTCTGTCCGTATTCTGTAACTGAAACTTCTATTCATTGTTTTTATCATGGTGCATAATTATAGAATAAAATGATTGTATGCTTTTGTTTTGAACATTATTATTGCTTGTATTTATTATGGAAATAATGTATTCTTTCTTTTGCTTCCAATTCTTATAGCTGATTGTGGCTACACCAAAGAGCTTGCTTCGTCTGCCAGAGGCTCGCTCCAGCTTTGATGACATGAATGAGGGCTCTCGCTTCCAGCGCCTTATCCCTGAGGGTGGGGCTGCAAAGGATAATGCTGACACTGTCAAAAAGCTGCTGTTTTGCTCAGGCAAGGTCTACTATGAGCTTGTCAAGGAACGAGAAAAGAAGGATCTGGTCAGTGACATTGCCATCTCCAGGATTGAGCAGGTCAGTTGGGGAGTGTTTATTTGATTTATGATTTTTTATTTGATGAATTCAGAATTTTAAGCTGCCATTTGCATAATGGAATAGTGACACTTCTTTGAATTCAAGAGTTGCAATTTTCCTAGATGAATGGACTGAAGTGTTTTCATAAGGTGCAATTGTGTGGTAGATTGTGTGCATTGCTTATTATGACAGTGACTCAATTTACATTTTCAAGTTTACAGAAGGATGACTATTCCTCAATGTCAGACACTTATGCCCAGGTTTTGTTAGTTAATTCTTTGTTTTCCTTGTGAGCAGTGTTTTTGGGAGCATTTATGCATGTTGTTTGCCCTGATGCTATGTTTTGCATGGTCTGCATATGCTGTCTTCAGTGGATTTGCGCACTGGATGTTTTCGTGCATCCATGAAGCCCTGAACACTAAAGAGGCTTACATTACGAGTTCTTTAGATAAGTGTATTTGATGATCTACATGCAATTCACATGAAGGGAGTTCAAGTACTTGCAGACCTGCACATTTGACGACCTGGAAAATTGGAGAAATTGGTGCATTTACCCAGTCTGGCAGGGTCATACTCAGTTGTTCTAATTGGAAATTCCGATCTCCAAAGTAATTTGATGTCACACATGTTTAAACTGTGCGTACTTTTTATCCATTAAAATTTTATGAAGATGGGTGATGTTTGGGCAGTGGTTTCAGATGTTAAGTGCACTTGTTTAAAAATTGATATGTTATTGTAATGTCTGCATTTTTTGCTTAAAAAGAAATAGTTATTTTTGATAGCAGTGCACATAGGCAGTAAACTTTCATCACTTTTTGATGTATTCTGACAGAAGTAATACTGCATCTTTCAAAACCTTAAGTGGTTTCCCACAGTGTTTTGACAGGGCTAATACGGTATGTTTCCAAATTGCTGTCATTTATTGCTCTAACCTACAGTTCCCTGTTTCAGCTGACACCATTCCCATTTGACATGGTTAAGGCCGAGCTTCAGAAATACCCCCATGCCAAGGTGTGCTGGGTGCAGGAGGAGCACAAGAACATGGGCCCTTACCAGTATGTGGAGCCACGGGTCCGCACAGTCTTCAAGAAGTTGGATGACAGCCGAGAAATGGAGTAAGTAGGCTTGTGTATACACTGTATTACTTTATTTTTCATGGCTGCCTGGTCAGGCATGATCAGGCCATAGAAGTAGGCTTGTGTTTACAGGATGTTACTTCTTTTTTCATTCACTGTCCACATGGTCAGGCACATCTGGCTTGTCATTTTTTCCCCATTTCCTGCCAGTTGCCTTGCAGCGCAATGGCCAGAGGAGTTGTAGTTGGCCCTGTCTCCAATCGCTCCACTTCATGCAGGCAACATTACTGCAGTATGTGTTCAGGTGTTTATTTTTTTCAACATATATGTTAAACTTTGCACGAATCAGTTCGTCTGTCTTTAAGAGTCAAAGATTTAGTGTGATGTTACTTTTGTTTTTTCTTCTCTTTAGTTACAGGATTGTGATCACTGTTGCAGTCTGCGCCTGGTAATGATTTTGCTATCAGTTAAGAATTTTTAAGTCTTATCACTGTTGCAGTCTATGCCTAGTAATGGTTTTGCTATCAGTTAAGAATTTCTAAGTCTTTTATTTATCAGGATGTAATTAGTTTGCTTTCTTGTAGGCCTACTGTCTCCTGGATTCATTCATTTCCATTTTCTTCTGTTAAGTTGCTCAAACCAAGTGTTTCCTAATATTAATTCATTTACTTTTGCCCACTCAAGTTTTTTTCCCCTTTCATTTTGTTTGGCAAGGCCATGAGGTCCAACTTTTTCATGTCACACTTGAGCATTAAAATCTCCCATTATTATTGTAAGTAAGCTGGTGCTCAGTTACCATGTGTTGCCTCCCACAGTTGAGGTGCTCAGTTACTGTGTACTGACTCCCTGTGGTGACACTGTATCTGAGCACCTCATGGATTCAGGCTAAAAACTAGAGGGACTCAGAGGAGGTCTGGCCCCCAGATGTGTTGCACGCAGGCCCATTGGTGTGTGGACATACCCTGGTGCCCATAACCAGACCTCCAGCTATGGGTAAATAGTACCACTGCCTTGTGGGTGTCTCAGGAGAGACCAAGGCTAAAGGAGTAAAGCACAGAAAATCTCCACTACCTTGTGGTTATCTTAGGAGAGACCAAGGCTAAGGGAGTAAACCCTGACACAAAATCACCGTCTGCCTTGTGGGTAGTCATGAGAACGACAAAGGCTAGCGGAGACTCCATACAAAAAACGGGAAACCACTATTGTATCCTCCTATGTGTCATGGCCAGCAGAAAGAAAAGAAAACAAATGATATAAATAGGGGCTTCTTTTATGCACGGCGCACAAATCCGAGATTTTTTAGTTGGCCACTTTCTGCCGGCTATTAATAGCGCGCCCCTTCCTTTCCACTCCCCACACCCTTTTCACCCGTCCCTTTATCGCTAGTGCGGGAGCACAAAGACGCACTACACTGAAGGACTTTGGTCGACCCTGCCTGGCTAAAAATAGCACACGCAGGCGACGCCGGCTCGCAACTAAAGGGTGTCAGAATGGCAGGGAAAATGCAGCCGTGATATGGGGCACCTTTGTCCGGTAAGGACTGTTATGTTGCGCAGGTGACACCCAATTGTCATCAAGCTATTGCAATCAAATTGAAAAATATGAAAATTGCTGCTTGGAATGTAAGAACATTACTGCAAAAAGGAAAATTAGAAAATGTCAAGATAGAAATGGAAAGGCTTAACATCAGTATTTTAGGACTAAAGGAAGTGAGATGGAAGGGGGCAGGCATGATAACATCAGGCAAGCATAAAATTATATATTTTGGTGGAGACACACATGAAAGACAGGTAGGCATCATAATGGACAGTGACAAGTCAAAGTTTATCGAAGGATACTGGGCTGTATCAGACAGAGTTTTATTAGTTAGATTGAATGGCAAGCCATTTGATATCAACATCATCCAAGTATATGCATGAACATCCTCAAGTATTGAGGAAGAAATTGACAACTTCCATGTAGAATTAGAGACAGCCAAGGTTCAGTGTAAATTACAGGCTTTATTTTTTACTCCATAAAGTAGGCCTACTTGCCATTTTCAGGGCTGTACAAAATTTAAACATATCTAAAAGAAAAGTGTAATAAATTGTTTTGGTTGTTCGTATATTGATTTCTTAACTTTGAAATGGTTGAAAATTTGAAAATAAAAATGTACTTTCGCCTGGTTTTTCTATGTTGCATCACATTTTGACTTCTCTTGTGGCAGGTATGCAGGTCGCTTCCCTTCAGCTGCATCTGCTACCGGCAACAAACAGATGCATCTGATCGAGCTATCCGGTTTCCTGGAGCTGCCCTTGCCTTCTAGACCTTGAACCCTTTGGCAAGACGACCACACTTACCCATCTGTTTACACATATTTGACTTTTGGAGAGACTGTTACTTGGACTTGAGTTGTGGTGCCAGTGAAACTAATAAACTAATGTTTTCATTTTCAGCTGATATAAGGAATTTCATAGTGTGGACATTGCAACTCCTGTATTTTCAAGCATCCATCATTTGGTCCACTTCTGATGCGACTTTTTGAAATGGCGATTGTGCACAAGATTAAGTGCTGTGTTTTTTGTGCACTACCAAGGATTGTCTGAAAGAAACACATTTGGGCCTGCTGCACTTGAAATACAAAGATGTGTTTGTGAATATATTTATTTCTGGTCTGGTATTTATGGTTAGTGTATCACTGCTGTAGATCAAAAGTGATGGAAGAGTGGTAAATATATTCATTTGTTTTGAATATGCTTCTGTTTGTAGTCTGTTTTGATAGAATACCAATGCTTCATGACTGTTTTATCAAATGAATATATATTCATGATTAATATGACAGTACAGTGATGACTATTCTGAGTGCGACCTGGGTCTTGTTTTGATATTGATGATGACAGAAAGTTGAATGGTCTGTTTGTACAGATATATTGAAAATCGGAATTTTGATTTGCATGGATATTCTTAATATTGTTTTTGTTCCAAACGCACTTGAAGGAAGTTCTTGTAGCCTGTACTATAGACTATAGCACAGTAGAAAATGAAAGACATCTGAAATACATGGTGGGGGGACCTTGTGCATGTTCTTTTCTTTTTCCCCTTTTTATAATCTGAAATTGGGTCAACATTCTGATTTTGTTCAGATATCATGATTTTATCAGAACTGATTTTCTGAAACCCTTCTGTAGTTTTAGTCAGCTATTTCTGGGAAAGTACTATAGCAGCACCACAGATTAGTATTTACCGTGCTTGTAACACTAGGATGAACTTTTTCAACCAAATAGATGAATCTCATTGGCTGTCAATCACAATGGCTAAATTGCCGGGTTAGTATGATGCTTTGTACTAGTGTGTTCCGAATAACACTTGTCAAAAAAGTCACCGACTGAGGTTTGTCGGTCTTTTATTGAATGACACTTTAGCACAATAGAAGAGAATTTGTTTTTATGTATGCACAAAGTGCCTGAATTAGATAAGGCAATTCAAAATCTATTGAGAATAGGAATATTGAACTAGATAATCTTCCTTCTAGCAGCATATTTTGAGAGTGCCACCAAGTGGTGATATTATCTTGTTGCGCCACATCCTTTTTTTTTTTATTTGGAAAGTATGTGAATGCTTGTATTGCAGATTGTGACATTAAAGACCTCAGCTGTTCTTGGAACTACAGGAGCTTTCTTGGTTTGATGTTTCTTCTGTCCTACCCCCCCCCCCCCCCCCTTCCCATCTTTGTCTGTCTTAATTGCCTTTTAGATACCTACCTGGTGATTCATAATTTCTTAACCCTTTGACTCCTGCGCTCTATCCACCAAGTGCAAAAACTTAACCCTTTGACTACATCACCCTATCCACCAGCTTCCTTCAGGAAGGTGGTGATAGGGTGAGGGAATCGAAGGGTTATGGTTTTGCTTTGCTAACATTGTTGACAAGGCAGGATGCTGGTGGACAGGGTGAGGGAATCAAAGGTTAAATGGCCATATATTGTCTTAATTTATTTCTAATGGAAATAAAACAAGCCTGTTTAAAAACAACAAAGACTAATTCTGTCATTTGAGGTCACCTTTGCTGATGAAATGGAACGTTCAGTTTCAAAGAAATAGTTAACAATTCAGTACTTACGAAATACAATTGGTAGATCTGTTGTTCTCACCAACAGAGACTGTACTGAACTAATACACAATGCACACATGATGAACTGTGTTGCTATTGAAGTTTGAACCTAGTTGGAATAAATCAAGAGATATGTATTGATGTGGGTTTTTTGTTTTGTTGATTTTTTGAGTTCAGTATTGTTGACGAGAGGAAAAAGTTGGTGGTGATTAATAATGGAAAAAGTTGGTGGTGATTAATAATGAGAGAAAAGTCAGAAATGCCTGTTATTGTATGTGACATCAAAATGCCAACAAGCCAACAATTTTTAGCTCGCCTGTAAAAAAATTAAAAGTCTGAGTCTAATTTTTCTGCTGAACAAACCAATCACACTAAACTGAAGACGTGGGAGAAATTGTAGACATGCATTGCTGACTTCATTGTGAAAACAGTGTAGTGCATCATTCAGCAGTATTGATAGAATTTTGTAGTGAAAGATAACAGAATTAGCAACCTTGTGAACTTTTAGGACAATGATGACCCCGTTGTTATCTGACCAGGATGAGCACAGTACCCAAGACCGTTGAGTTGTAGGGGTGTAGACTGATTTTTCAGCGTTCATTGCCTTTGTAAATCTGTCATCACATTAAGTAGGCTACACATGGAAATGCTGTATTTCTGAAATGTTAGCTTTGTTCTTCATGACCATCTGCTACTTACTGCTGACAACAGAAGCTACCAGTAATGTCATTTTTTCTTCTTATAAGTTCCAGTTTTACACACATTGTTTTTGACCACAGACGGGAGGCATGTCTCATCATTGCTGAGTATGCGATAGGCTTCAAGCTGCTATGTCCGTATTATTGATTGTGCCCGGTGCAGGTAGTATGTTGCTGCAGTCTGCATGCTTCATCTGCAGAGGGTGTGCATGCAGGGTATTCGTCTATCTCCATAAATCAGCCACTGACATGATTTACAGGATCTTTAGCATACATTATTTGACATTCTGCATACATGAAGGGGATTCAGGCAATAGCAAGTCTGCACAAATGGTGACCTAAAATGTATACATGAAGGGGGTTAACTCTCTCACTTTGAGCGTCGAGATTTCCTGATCATGTCTCAACAATGTTTGTCTACAAGCATCGGAGAAATCCGACTTGAGTTTTGAAAATTTGCAGGGCTTTCAGTATTTCCGTTAACGAAACTAATAGCCAGACATAGATTCTTGGTCATTCTTAGCCTCGTTTCAGGCCATGAGGTCATTGTACTACGCAGTTGGTGTGTGGACAGTGCAAAGTTCACAACCCACTATCTCCGCAGCGACGACGGAAAAGCAAATGGCTGAACAATACTCAACACGATCTCTTCCTTCAGTGCACATGGAGTGTGTGCACGTTGAATTTTATGAAATTTCATTCAAAATGTGACTGTGGGAACTGATGTATTGACCTGACTGTGTGTATTTTGTAAGACATTTTTCACCTGAAAATTTCTCTAAATTTACTTGTACCATTACTCAGCAACCATGAGGGTTAGACAGTTGAAATTTCAGCATTTTGTATACCAGTCTTTTAATAAGCTACGCACAAAAAGTTAAGGATCACTATGAGAAAACAGGTGCGTAATAAACTCAGTTCGCTACTGTTATTTATTTCTCAGTCCAGCCAAATTTTTATGAATTCTTGTTCAGCTGTAAGTGGGCGATGTTGTGTTAGTGCGAAAATTGCACGGGATTCTCTACTACTGAGCTTGGCCGCAAACGGAAACTTGCGAAAAAGGACCTTGTTTTGGACCGTTCTGCCTGAACACATTGCACAAGCCAGATGGAAAAACCATTATGCACGTGCAAGCACTGCTGTTTATGTGTGAGATGCTGTCTCTTGCTTGGCTTTATAAGAAGACATTCCACCAGTAGTAGGCCTGATCTGACAATGCCTCCACGACAAAAATTGAGCGAGTTTGAGAGGGGACGAGCTGTTGCATGGTTCCAAGATGGTGTTCCCAAGCGAGAAGTGGCCAGGCGACTTCAGGTGTCCATCTCGGTCATTGTCAGACTGATTCAACGCTTCACAGCCACTGGGAGGGTCCATGAAAGACGCAGATCTGGTCGACCGAAGAAGACAAACCCACGTGAAGATCGTCTCATTGAACGACAAGCCCTGCAGACAAGAACAGCCTCTTCCAGCATCATTCGAAGGCAGCTGAGGGTGGCTACTAACATCAACATCAGCCAGCAGACCATACGGAACCGCCTTCATGGGTTTAACCTCCGTTCTCGTCGCCCAGCTGTACAGCCACGCTTAACTCCAGCCCATAGGGCAGCACGCCGCGCCTTCTGCAGACGTCACGTGAGGTGGACACGTCAGCAATGGTCCCAGGTCCTGTTCAGTGATGAATCACGCTTCACCATGAACCACAACGACGGCCGACTGAGGGTCTGGAGGCGCCCAGGGCAACGCTTTATTGACACCACTGTCCAAGAAAAGGTGGCCTTTGGTGGAGGTTCTGTAATGGTCTGGGGGGCCTTCAGCCTTCACCACAGAACACCCTTGAATCATGTACAGGATAACCTGACTGGCCTCCGATACCGGGATGAGATCATTCGACCGCTGGCTGTGCCTACACTGCAGCAGATGGGACCGACGGCTGTCTACCAGGATGACAACGCTCGCCCCCACAGGGCAAGGGTGGTCAACGACTTCCTGCAGCAGTCTGGAGTCAACAGAATGGAGTGGCCAGCATGCAGTCCCGATCTCAACCCGATTGAGAACCTCTGGGATGAGCTGGATCACAAAGTGAGGAGCAACCACCCCCCTCCCAGGGATGCCCAACACCTCTACCAGATGCTGCAGGCTGAGTGGCAGGCGCTTCTACAGAGGATCTTAACCAACCTGGTCAACTCGATGAGGACTCGCTGCGTCGAGTGCCAGAACAGCCATGGCGGTTACACGCATTACTGAACTTTTGGGAGCATCAGAATGCCCCGTCTTGTGATTTCAATGACTTTGGGAAATCAAATTTCGATACGTACCCACTTTGATCAAATGTACACACCAAACGATTGCTCGAAATTGAAGGCAATTGTGTATCGTTATCACTAAAGCATGGAATTAAATGTTTGCCAAACTTCAACGCATTGGCTTTCTTATTTTGAAAGTTATGAATTTTTGTGCAAGTGATCCTTAACTTTTTGTGCATAGTGTATATGACCTGTCAAATTTCAAAACTCTGTTTTCATTTGTATGAGAATTTTTCTCATGACGTATACAAATGGTGCATATCAGGGGAACAGCAAGGGGCATAATCGTACGTAGCGAGTGAGTTAACACATTCTGTTCCACGTCACGAGATCCTCGTGACTCAGCTTTCTCTCTCCGTGGACCACGTCACGAGGATTTCGTGCCCTGAACCGTAGTTTCAGTTTCAAGTATATAAATAGAAAATGATCGCATTGCTGGCGTGAATCCTTTTCCGGCAAAGGGAGTATACTCTTGTCATTTCCTTTCTGCGTTTATTTGAGGTTTGAAGCTGCAAAAATGGCAAGATATACCTTGTTTTCTGACAATACCCCCTCCGGCCTTTCTCCTAACATTACTAGGTCAATAGTTAGTACAGTGACCTATTTTCTTGGTAGGAAAAGGGTTAAGGCAATAGCAAGTCTGCACAAATGTTGACCTGAAAATGTATACATGAAGGGGGTTAAGGCAATAGCAAATCTGCACAAATGTTGACCTGAAAATGTATACATGAAGGGGGTTAAGGCAACAGCAAGTCTGCACAAATGTTGACCTGAAAATGTATACATGAAGGGGGTTAAGGCAACAGCAAGTCTGCACAAATGTTGACCTGAAATGTATACATGAAGGGGGTTAAGGCAACAGCAAGTCTGCACAAATGTTGACCTGAAAATGTATACATGAAGGGGGTTAAGGCAACAGCAAGTCTGCGCAAATGTTGACCTGAAAATGTATACATGAAGGGGGTTAAGGCAACAGCAAGTCTGCACAAATGTTGACCTGAAAATGTATACATAAGGAGGTAAATGCAACAGCAAGTCTGCAGAATGTTGACCTGAAAAATAAACTCCATTCTTTACACACAGGTAGGTCTCTAGGCAGATCAAACTCATGATCTTTCAATTTGAAGTCCAATGTTTATCCATCCAACTACTACTCCCATCACAATCATTCTAATCATGTTTAGTCTCGTTTATTGAGGCATATTTTTTGCCTGTAAATGTGTAATTAGGAAAATGAGTGTGTACATCCCTGTAAATCAGCATGCTGAGAAAATCCAACTCATCTTTCACTGCTGAGTAGATGGACTTCAAGTTGCCAAGCCATGCTATTTACCGACAATATCCAGCTTTGGTTCAAGGGCCAGGTGGCCAGTTCCGATGAGGGGGTAGGGTAAGTGTTTTGGCTAAACGTATGCGTTGTCACAGTTGTGGAAGCAATAGTGTTGGCACCAGTACCTCGCAAGATTCACAGTATTTGTGCGACTACTGGCAAAATTCAAAGAATGTTCACTTTTCTTTACAGTGGACTTGTTTTACTCCATTTTTAATGCCTCTGTAACAACAATACGATGTCATCACTCACACAAATGAAATACAGAAAAAAGGCATCCACCAACAGCCACACTCATGAGATCAAATCAAATGTCTTTATTACGAAACACAAAAAGTCAGCCTCGCAAACTTAGAAATTATTTCATATAACATTCCTATACTTATTTCATTATCATTTGTAGATACAATAATTAAAACAACTTTTGTCTTCATTACAGAAAGCAAAAATTTCAACTTTACAGACTTGGTTACTGTCACTGTTATTTTTGTTTAAAGCCCAGCCTACTGCGTAGAGCCATATCAGGTTTGTAACCAATGCAGAACATACACAATACTTCAACAGGGAAAAAAAAGGAAAAGAAAATTGAGCACACATAACAATGCATTCACGCACATGATCTAAGGAGATGCTCCTGGCGCTGACCACTCTGCCCAATTTATAGCACAAAACATACCTGAATACAAATTTAAAGAAGACTAGGGACACTGAAACATAAAAACAAGCCTAAATTACCTAAAATTGCTTTCGCATATCATTTCCATAGAGCCAAAAATGCACTTAATACATGTACCTAATTATCAGTCCTAAGGGAAAGTTAAAGTATGTAAGACTTTATTGAACACATACAGATGAATGGACCAGCAAGACAGAAAATGACAGAAAGCAAAGGAAGAAGAAATAGAGTGAAAGATGAAATTTCTAGCACAGAATTTCCAGAAGGTGGGGATACTATTCATACTGAAAGAGCCTGTGGCATCTTCACAGAGTACATAGGCTACTTGGTAGGCTTAATCATTTCACATATTAATTACACACATTCATAATTCCTTTGTTTTTCTTTACACATGAGAATTAAAGCAGGACAGCAGCATGGCTTTTGTTCTCATATCCTTCATTTACATTTAAGATTTTTGTGGGAGAGGGGGGTATATGAATAGATGACATGACCCCCCACAAACTTGCTCATCAAATAGATTATAATTATATACACGCAAGTGTATCACATAAATCAATAACTCGCAAAATAATAATAATATACAATTTACAGATATCAAAATACATGAGAAAGTTGACAACAAACGAGTAAATGGTAACAATGCTCTGAAGGTGGATGTTATTTTATGTACATTATGAGGCCATCTTAAGCCACCTGTTGAAAAATGGTTCACAAAGAATTGCCACCTCATCTTGTCAAGGGAGCTTGCATGCCTCAAGGACCTTCGAACAAAGCTAGTAGGGGCTATGGTTTCTGGTACAGCTACCCAAGCTGAACGGATTCAAGGGTTAGAGGCCTGACAGAGTACAATTCACTGGTCTTCCAGGTTGGGGACTGGCCTGGGGCTGACAGCCCAGTTCCACAAAAGAAGGCTAGTTACAGAAACAAGAACTCGACAAGATAACAACACCACTGTGTGGTCATAAAAATTCTCAAAAGAATGACTGTGGTAAAAGCCAAATGCAAACTACTGGCACATTCTCCAGCCCACTGTTACTACCTGATGCAACAATATTAACACCAACACCACCAAAAGGTGATACAGAGAGCAAGAACCAGATTACATCACCTAGACTACCCTCCCTTGACATGATGAAAAGAAATAAAGACACAAAAACATCTACTAATGAACAGTGGTAACTTTATGCTCAAGGTCCTGACTTACACCAGGGGTACTATACAGAGGCTGGCCCAGAACTGCTGCAGACCTTTGTTAATCCCCTATGCAATGCAATATTATGACCAGTAACATTATGACATTCAGAAACTTACCACTGATATGCAAGAGGCTCTGTTGTCAAAACTCATTTCCTGAAACAAACGAAATCACTTTATGCAATAAAGTAGTCCTACCCCAGGGATGTTTTGGGCCAAAATAACGGATATATCCATTATTTCTTAACACAATTCAACACTGGAAACCATGCCATAATATTTGGCCTACAAGGCGCATCTTTTCCCTCAACTTTAACACATGCATCTGACGGGCTGCTTGCACCTTTTCCATGGATGAATTGGGTTTTCTGCCGGCTTCCCTCCCCCAAATCTGTCTCATCAACCAGTTAACACATCATGCTTGTCATTCAGAGCGCAACTCGACACCCATTAGAAAACAAATCCTGACAATTTGCCTCATAACACAGCCAAGCAAGCTGATTACTTCCGTATTTTGATTTGAACAGTTTCTTTGAATAAATCGTTCAAGCATGGGACCAAGTACCAATCAAAGCACTTAATAAAGCCAAGATCTTTGCAGATCATGGAACAGAAGTTACCTCATCAGATTCCAACTCTGACCATGACCCTACCAAGGTCACTGTGCATGAGCTGCTGTCAGACAAAGCCATCATAGTGATTTTCAAGTCCGACACAGAAGAGTCTGATTTCTCAGATTTTTCTGCTGAGGACTGACTGTCACTGTGAAAAACTGTGCAACTTGTGTTGCATCTTGACAGTATGTTACCTTCATGCTTTCATCGTTTTCTTCACCTTTTCATTTCTTTCTAAATCTTTCTTAAGAGTTCATCATCATGTGCCCTGCCACATCGCATTCGTGATCATGGCCCTCTATACGAATCTATCCCTTGTTGTTGCATGTAGGCCACTCTAAAAGTCCATCCAATATTTTTTTCCCTGGGTCTACCTGGTGCTCACGTTTCCTCCAGCTTTCCTGTTGTGACTAGGTGCTCTAATTTCTCTTGCCTCATATAATGTCCTATAAATGTTGCCTTTTCCTAACCTTCATCAATGTTCTTGTGTCTGCCTCCTTCAAGACTGTCTTGTTTTCTTTGCTTTCTATGGAACTCTCAACATTCTTCTTAGAAATCACATTTCAGTTGCCTCAATCTTGTTCTCTGACTTTGCATATTGACAGTCCACGCCTCACAACCATACAACAGTATTGGTTCTATATAACATTCAAGAACTCTCTTCCTGATGTTAATTGATATGTATTTGTTGCTAAGAATGCTCTTCTTCTTCTTGAATGATGTTTTAGCTTGGCCAATTCTGCTGGCTATTTCTGATGTGCATCTGTCATCTGATGAGATGATGTTCCCAGATATTTAAACTTACCTACCTGTTGTTCCATTTTGACAGGTCCCCGCTAGAAGGTACTATCATTCTGACAGTCTGTAGCTCTCATTCACAGCCCTTCTTTTCTGCTCTCAGTTGCGTGATAGAAAGCGCCATCACTTAACAGAACTAAGCATGCAGGGCCTATTGATGTCTATTGAGCCAGCGGTATGCTAATTAGGGTTAGGCGCACATAGTACCTTGTGGCAAGAAGAGAGGGAGTAAGACAGGTAAACAAAATGTATGCTGTTAATGCTAGTGTAAGGTTAGTACTATGTGTAGCAGGCAAGAACAGGAGAGAAGGCACAGCTGGTGTCTATGTTAGAACTTCTTAGCACTTTCTGGTTGCCAGCATCCTGAGGAATGTAACTGAATGGAAAAGTATTAGTGATAAGGACGTAGGCCTATGTTGTGACAGAACATACCTTGTGCATCACGCCTGGTTAAACTCACAAAAAATGTGCCACAGGCCACTATATCTGAGATGTCAAACGGAAAGGCAATATTAAGTTTGTATATTCACAACCTTTTTTCATAATAAATATTATGCAAAATAATGCATTGAATTAACATATATAATTCTCTCTCTCTCTTTCTCTCTCTCACATATAATGTGCATTAGATTACATACACATGCAGATGGGTGAGGGAGAGAGATGAAAGAGAGAGAGGGAAAGAAAGAAAAATATAAAAAGAAAGAGCGAAGAGAAATGAAATGGTTTATTTTCCAATGGTACAGATCTTAGCACACAGACCTACTTACATATTTGCTATTGCCATTCTACAGTAGGCTATATAAAAACAAAAGAAAATATGAGAGTAAAATACTACAAAAGAATTCTAAAATTCAAACAAAAAACAGAAACAATAACATAAGAGACAAAAAGTAATGTAGCAAATTTCACCATTAGTACATTTAAGTGAACATATATGTATAATTAATGTGTGTGCGTGCATGCATGTGTGTGTGTGTGTTTGCATGTGTGTGTGTATATACGCGCATGTGTCATGTGAGTGAAAAGAAAAGCAAAAACATAAAAACATAAAAATAATCAAATGTTTAATAGCATGACAATATGATTTCAGTTCAGTTACTTCACATATAAAATTACAAAATCTTACGTATGCTATTTTCATTTTATTTATGAAATTACAAATATTACTAATACATACAAATATGATCATTTCAAAATGGGCAGTTTAATTATGCACGTATTCAAATAAATATTCATTATCAAAGCATTCAAATGACAGTCTGCAGCAACCCAGTAATTTAATGACATTGTCTGCAGCAACCCACATACAGATGTGTATACATTTGTAAACATAAATGGGATGAATAAAATAAAGCACAAATGATACATAAAACATTTATCAATGATATTAGCACGCATGTAACGAGTTAAGTCTTTCATGACGGTCAGTGCGCACCGAGCCATCCGTGTTTTTCCTCCCTGCTGATGCACCATTTTTGCTCCTTTTTTATTTTGCAGCTACTAAAGAATGATTAATGGTGAAGCATTTGATATTACCAGAAAATTCAAAACGTGATCTTTGCGGGCATTCTATTTTCAAATAAGAATTAAAAAAACAAAAACACTTCTACGCACTGTTACGACAAGAACGACGTAGATCACTGAGAGCATAAACCAGACACATGTTCACATCTCAGTAGTAAATGAAGTCTAGAGGAACCTTTGAAACCTCTCTCTCTCCTCCCTCTTTCACACAGCACCACACACACACACACACACTCATAGTCTACACCACACACCACACACACAGTGCAGTCAACTTAGTAAGGTTTATAATAACTCATGAAGAGGCACATTCCCAAGCTTGTAGTAGCAGACATTTTCTGCAGGAAGAAAGTGCAGACCTAACACATAGCATTAGAATTTCCTGGTCAGGGGGTCACTTTGTGTCATTATCAGTCAGAACATCAAGTGTAAAGCTACACCAACAAACCCTTTGACTCCCACACTGTCCACTAGCATCCTGCATTACCAACCATGCTGGAAAAGCAAAAACGTAACCCTTTGACTCTTCGCCCTATCCATCCAACCTGGCTCCATGTCAATTTTCCTTTTTCCTCAAGCTAAAGGGGGTCATCAAGGAGACCCGTTTTCAAGACGTGGAAGTCATCAAGAGGCTTGACAATGAAGCTGTGGAGAATCCCGGAAGAATCCTTCTAGGAGTGTATGGAGGTGGGGCGGAGAAGGATGGGAAAGTAGGGCACTCAAGGGGGGTGGGGGGGGGGGGGGGTTTAACTTATAATTTGGATTTGAAATAGATTTTTTGTGACACCAGTCCTGTTACTTTTCTGACACACATCTCATAACTTAGAAATATACGATAGTGGTTTCCCATTCCTGGTTTTTGTACAGACTCCACATGCCTTCGTCATTCCCACAACTACCCACAAGGCAATGGGAGTGATTTTCTGTCAGGGTTTACTCCCTTGGCCTTGCTTTCTCCGAAGACACAAGGCAGTAGTGTTATTTACCCATAGCTGGGGGTCTGGTTCTTGGGCACCAGGGCATGTCCACACACCGGTGGGCCTGCATGCGGCACGTCTGGGAGACAGACCTCCTCCAAGTCCCCCGAGTTTAGCCTGAGTCAGTTACTGCATGTCGCCATGAGGAGACACAACACAGGGCTTGCTGATGGAGAGGCTATGTACCGACAGAGAGACTTAAGCGTTCTGTTCTCCTTTTCGCATAGCTGCAAGTAGCAGTGCTAGCCAGCGGTACAGGCTGAAAGCCAGAGATGACAAACACGCTGTCACCAGCCAACACACTAGACGCATCACATCAGCCATTATGACACACTATTAGAGTTAATTTGGTATTTCTGACGGTTTCCTTTACCTTCTGTTTAAAAATCTTTCTTTAATCAGAGTAAGTGTTGGTACTTTTGATCATAACAAACACTTCTGCTTTTTGATAGTGTTTGAATTTTCACTTTTCCTTACAACCATTTTTTCAAGGAGCATCTAATCAGCCCTGTGCAGCTTTTCCTTGACTGAATTACAATTTTATTTTTTTAAAAACTGGGGGGGGTGAATCCTATGTGCTGCGATGCCTTGTAGTTAAAAATTACAGTACCAGATATATTTGTTTTCTACACCAGGAAGTACCAAAACGTCTGAAGATGGTCTGCCATTTCATTTGACTTCAGAGTAATTTTACCCAATGAAATTGTGTCACAGGCAGATTTAAGTGGATTGCAACTGAACTGTCTTAAGAAAGATTAGCATTCTCACCTCCACCTCATTCTTATTAGAATGTTTAAAGCCATGTCAGGGCTATAACTATCTCAAACAAAACACATCTAAAACATCGATGATCCAGAAAAAAAAACAACTAAGTATATATATACACATCACTGTTTCATGCAAACAATCTAAGGAAATGACCCTAGCATTGACCATTCCACCAAATTTATCAGCAGGAGGATTAAAAAAGAAAAAGACCTGTATGCAAATGTATAAACGTAACTAAGTACACAAAACTATACTAAAAACTGGCCTACAGTAACTAAAACTACCACTAAGCAGTTCACATTTCTGAAAAGCTAAGAAGCAATTAATACATGTACCAAATTATCAATCCTACAACTACAAGACAGACAAGTATGTATGGCTTTACAGAACACGTAAAGGTGAATGGACCAGCAAGGCAGAAAATGAGGGAAAGAGAAGACGGAAAGCAAAGGAGCAGGCAGGAAAATGGTTTTATGGAACACATAAAGCCCCCAGCATCCCCATGGAGGACAATCCATTCTAAACAAAAACACTCTGAACAAACAAAAAACCAAACAAACAAAAAAGCTATAGCACTGTCCAAGTACAGGTCTTGTTACAAGCACAGGGGGAGGAATCCTTTTTTCAATACAAAAATAATAATCAAACAATCCATACAGGCAAGCTGATCAGCAAACAGAAATAGAAAAAAAGCAAGAAGACTGACAGAAATACAATCACTATGCAGTGGCAGTTTTGAAAATGGCTGTTTCCTGGGTGCCAGTACTGAACTTGGGGCAAGGGGGGAGGAATTATATTATTGTCCATCATATCTTAGAAACAAATCTGTTCTCTTTTCAATAATTTTCATACATAAACGGAGATTACAGAATGCCTCGCTGAAAACTAATTCTTAAATCTCAATGAGACATAATCAATAGAGCTGAAGTCAACAAAAACAAACACTATTAACTTATCACAGATGTGTTAATTTCAATGTATAAGGAATGAAGATATGCACATATGTGAAACACTCAACATTAATTCTTAAACACATATACATGTGGCCAAACTAATGTATTCCATTACAAGCCAGATGTTGTGATTCTAAACTGCACATTATTTCAACATACCGATCTAAAAGATACGTACAACTAAAAAAGTTACAAAACATTACAAACTAACAATACAAGTATGTACATTTTTTACAAACATTCCAGCCATAGCCACCCGCACCTCCCCACTTCTCCTGAAATGTAAAATAAGTACACACCAAACCTTGCTACTATTAAAAAATAATTTCAAAAATTACTGATAGGGGATGAGTTGTATCAGTCATACATACACACACATTTTCTCTGATGTAAAATTTCTATCCTAACATGCCACTAAGTAGCTACTCAACCTTGTAGCCTTTTTGCTTAGAATGTTACTTTTCCTCATCCTAAAAATAGGTTACCCAATACTGAAAAGCGTTTTCAATTCACAATGACACCAAAATAAAAAACATCACACTGATAATATATATACAAAATAAAGGTCAGTCACACATACACAAAAATCATACCAATACATGTGTAATGCAAAATAAAGGTCCAATTCTGTTTTGACCACAAAGTCATAACCATTACTAAGTATGTGTCAAATGCCAATGATGGCAGCATTCAAAAACGAAACTCCTGTACCACTTTTACAATAACAGGCAGATGCACTTAACGCAAAGAGATATCATGTTGCTTGTTGCTTTTTATGCTTATAGTTTATACAATCAGGCTGGGCCACTCTGGAATCCATATTTTTTATGCAAAATCAAATTCAACTCAAAATGATCAATGTTAGAGTATAATCAGTTAACTCAAAATGATCATGGAACCCACTCGCCCACCCACCCCTTTTTTCCCTGTCCCAACTTCTGCACCACTTCCATCATGTTGATCCCACACCACTCATTCTGAGTCCCCAACACACACCAATCCTAAAGTTCATTTAGTGAAATTCCCAGTGTCAGGAAGCCTATTTGGTGCCAGAGATGTCAGACTGCCATGCTGCTGCCCATCAAAGGTGACCATGCACTGCTGCTGAGTCACTTCAGCAAAGTTCAACAGTGCCCATTCTGAGTCATCTTACTAAGGACACTGCCTGCTAAAACAGTCATGGAGCCAGACCGAGTGAAAGACCTCCCTGTAAGATCATCACAACTACCCTCCAACAACAGCCCCCATGAACCACAGATACCCAACCCCCAGCCTGAATCCATTTCAGGCACAAAAGCTGAAAAGGATACTGAAAATGAGGTCACCACGAGATCAGGACATGAAGGGCCAGAACTGGGACAATTTTCTTGATGCTAGATAACCGACAAGTGAAATAATTTCAAGATAATGATGATGACCACGATACTTAAGAGTTCCTTCTACAATCAAGATCGTGTGACAGGGCTGTACTCTATGCTTACTATCATAATACATCTTGGCACCATCCATGCCAGAGAAATACTGACACCTGCAGTGTTGGTCAGGAAATTTTGCAACATACTCTATGATGCATCCATAATGTGGATGAAAGATTCAACTGTGCTGTCCCCAAGTCTTCCCTATGAGCCCACAGCATGCTGAATTCTGGGTAGGATTTGTTGTTGATTTTTTTAATCAGTGATGATTCAAACCCACCGCCTCCCAGTCAATAGTCCATTGCATAATTACTTCAACATATTGACTGGTACTAATAACCAAATCAGTTCAACTCATATCAATCATGGTTAATGAATAAATAATGATCAGGGATAATAAAATCAGTTCAAACCACAATAATCATGATTAGCATAGGTTAGGATTATTTAAACCTAGCTGCACACTATATTGCCACAAATGACTATATAATTATGGAGTGCCATACAAACAGTAAGACAAAAGTTGAAAAACTACACGCAATTCATCACCGTCAGTACAAGATTAAATTGCTGAATACATTTAGAGTGAAAATCACATGTGAAGACAAGTGCTGATAGCAAACTTTTATAAAACACTAATGGAACAAACATGGAGAGCAGTTATTTTGGAAATGACCCATCGTATACCAATGGTTTCAAACCAGTACATTTTGGTCGCAAGACCAGGAGAGGAATTTTCACTCGAAAACAAAACTGACAGACAAATTGTAGACCATACATGTATGCTGTTTCCAAACATAAGAAGCAGGAAAATGACCCCCTTCCAGTCCCATTGGTATATGATGAAATTTGCAAATGCATCAACACTGTCCAAGTAAACCTTGCCTAATTCTACAATTTTACTAAACAATATGGAGCATCATCTGATGAGTCGCTCCAAATCTTAAACCTCATGTAATACAATACTGAAATAGTCACTCCAAGTCTTGAACCTCATGTAATCATTAAATAGTCACTCCAAGTCTTGAACTTCATGTAATCATGTACACAGAACATGTGCAATAAAGCAAAGGACAGTGAAGCCAATAATAATCAGCAAAAGGTAATTCATTATTACACAACCAACTGATCATCAGTTCAAGATAAGAGATGACTACATAAGCTTGGTTACGTTTAAAATGATTAAATCTGAAAATGCAAAAGTAATTTGACAAGTAGGAATAAAGACTGTGTCAATAACTTGGTCTTCAGTTATAATATTCCTCCAAATCAACACTACCAAGTTAATATTTACAAGCTAACTGCTACTCTTCAATATCATAATTTTGCTGATCTGGAATTGGACATGAATTTAATCAAATTATCTGCAATGTACAGATATGTACACAGTACATGAGCAGTTTCCATAAAGTTTCTTTCTCTCTTCTCAAAAACTTGAAGACATGCAAGTTGAAGTTTTCTCATCTTGCTGCAAAACATAATGCTGTATGTTTTCAGAATGCTGTAATGTAGCACTATATATATATATATATAATTATATATATATATATTTATATATAATATATATATATATATATTAATTATAGTTAACCATGTTTCCTGCCAACAGTAAGAACACACACAAAAATGCATGGCAACTCATTACAAAAACATATCAGGAGACCTAGGATACGATTATATCTATCCACTGTCTTCGTTTGCTGCTGTAATACAGACCTAAGGGCTTGTTCAGGTCAGCATGGATGTTAATTCCATAATCAATCTGGTTTTGACTTTGGTCACAATTTTACCATGATTCTAGGCCATGAGCATCAATTTTCACTTTGGTCTCAATTTCACCCATGATTATAGGCCACCAGCATCATCAAATGTCTCTTGGCCCAACAAAACAAGTTTTGCAGTTTGATTTCACCACATCCTCATCCATATTTCTTTTTATTTTTATTTTTTTAATTTTATTATTTTTTTTTATCTGTCTGCTTGTACCACCCCGAGTATGTGGCAAAAAGTCAAAAGCAACAAGCTGAAAGAAAATGCCATGTGACGTCCAAGTCTCCTTCATCCAAGGCTTCCTTGGTCTGCTTCTTGCTTTAAATCCCATGTCTTTTTGTTGTATGCTTGTTGAGCCAGCTGTGGGAATGCATTCTGGTCAGATAACGAAACCATTTAATTCTGTGATGGTGGATCATCTGCCTCTCACTTTAAATCCACAAATCTTTTTGTTATATGCTTAATAAACCAGCTGGTGCAGAGGCATTCTGGTCAGATCATCAAATATTTGATTCTCTGTTGATTAACCAATGTTCCACCATTTACCTGATCTTGATATTTCTGATCATGTTGTGTCTGGTCCTGTTGACACTCTTCTAAAACAGTTCATCTATGGTAATGATTTTGTGCTCTAGAGACTTGGTCAGGGTCTATGTCTGGCACTAATATGTTTGAGCATGTGATGAAATGGAACTGATGAGCTAGGCTTCTGTTTCAATAAGGGTATTTGGGCACTTATCAGAATGGCAAGATGACATTTCACATTTGTTTTCTTGATTCTGGTTTTGATCTGTCGAGTATTCCATCTTCTGTGAAAAAGATGCTGAGGTATTTTAATTAACTCGCTTTAAACTGAAATTGATGCAATATTATTAGGTGTTCTGCTGACATCATCATCTTCTATTTTGCAAATAATTATTTTCATGTAGCAGATTTCAAAAGCAATGTTCTGTGTCCCCATAATCATTCATACCGTATTATACTCTAATCATCTGCAATTGTCATCTCTGATTGCTTGCAAACGTTATCTTGTTCACAGATCCTACCAACACTCATTACCTTCCCTTTTAGTTTTCTCCAGTTGGCCAACATAAGGTCCCTCAACTTTCTTTCAAAAATCTAGCAAGGATGCCCTGAGGTAGGTTTGTGTTCCATATTTAACCCTCTGACTCCCACACCCCGCCCACCAGCATCCTGCACTGTCAACCATGCTAGAAAAGCAAAAACTGAACCCTTAGAAGCTGCAGGAAGCTGGTGGGAAAGGGTGAGGGTGTCAAAGGGTTCAGTTTTTGCAGTTTGTAGATTTGTAGATGGGGTGCGGGATTCAAAGAGTTACAACTATGAAGGTGTGTATTTACGTAAGTTTTTATGATTGTGTAAAGTGTGAATCATACAAAGGTGTGGGTGTGTAGGTCATGCTAAATTTGTGAAACTCTTGGTTCCATGCCATAGTTTTAACAATTCTGCATTGCAATGTTATGCCAAAATAACATAATCATTTCTAAACTTCATTGAATAGGCTGCCTCTTCTGTGTAAACATTCTCTCAATCCCTGTGACATGAACTTCTTGATCTTTTCTCATGGAGATGAAGCGTTGGTTAACACTTCATGAAGCTGTTTAAGAAGTACTGACAAGATGAAGATTCATGTGATGACTTCAACAATGACTGGCCAATTGAATTCTGCTTGCATTCTCCCCCTCTTTTTCCTGATTGCATTGTCATGCACACTGCTAACAAGAGAAACTGCTCTGCAGGCAAAATAGCTCAGCACTAGGTCATTAACCCAGTTCAGAAAACCTCAGCAGTCAGGGAATTAATTTCTGGTCATCTGGCATGTATATTTGTTTTTCAAGAGCCTTGAAACTCAGATTAAACACCATAAACATTCAAGTAGTAGTGGTAGAAGCAGTTGTAGTTCATCTAAGGTTGATCAATTAAAATTTAAATTGATCAATTAAAATTTAAATCTAAGATAGTTTTCTTCATCAATCTTCCATGTGCGCAATTCTTGCATGATTAGCCTTCTCTGTTAAGTGGGCTCTATTCACCCATAGTAAAACTGCTATTTCTGCAGAATGAGCCATATCTGCCAATACAATGAAATTGACTTCCCACTCCTTGAATTAGCTGCCTATGCTATAGTATGAATTAAAAAGTGTTGTGAAATGAGTGTAACATTATTCTGTGAAGTATAGCTCACTTTGTTAAATGGTCAGATTTTTGCCCATTACAATTTCTGCCATATATAACACTGGCATGAATGGCAGTGCACTTAACTGCCCAATACGACAGTGGCATGTAGGGCAGCAATAAATGTCCTCCACTTCCATCCATCCTGGTCCAGTCTCCAAATGGTACCAGAAAAGTGTTTCAAGATCAGTAACACAGAACAGGCAAAATCACAGATTAATCACAACCTACATCACTCTAGCAATGCACATGTAGCCATAGTCCACAAAGAAAACATTGTTAGTCCGGCAGAAAGCCACTGGCACCTCTTCAGAGCGTCCACATAATTGTTTTCAGCGGTTTTGGGTTCTTTAATATATGTACATTAAATATCCGACTGATGCCACCTTGTCATCATTGAGCATTTTTCAAAAAAATTAAATAAATAAAACTAAAAATAAGCGTTCTTCCTCCGTAGCCCACACGGTACACCACACGGCGCGTTGACCAGTCCCGCAGCTTATCAGCTGCAACATCTCAGAAATGCAGTGTCAGGCATCACCGGTGTTGAGACTTCCGCCTCCCATTTCTGAGAGAGACCGGATACCGTATATCAGCTGAGTCTTTGTATGCAGTATTTTTAATTACACAACTGTTGTTTGTAACTTTTAGTACATGTCTACACTTCTGTGTTTATCAAAGTCTGAAAACAGAACTTTTAAACCCAACAGGCATCTTTCTACAGACATATATCTTGCTTGATTAGAAATCTACCGTGGGGATTTGTTTAACCAAGCCCAAATTCTAAACGTCGTCGACCCACAAGCCAGCTGTAGCGTGCTACGTTATCGTCTAAACTTTGAAATGGAACTCTCCGCGACAACGCATTCAGTCTTAAGGTGAGTGTAGGCCTAACTGTTTTTCTGTTTTGTTTGTTTGTTTGTTTTTGTTTTGTTTTGATTTATTTGTTTGTTTTTCTGATCTTGACAACCCATGTCATAGCTAGGTGTTTACGTGTTATTTATTGTCTGAATTGCTTGTAATGTTTATTCTAAGTTCGAACACTTGCTCAATTTTTGGACTCATTAAAACTGAATGCACTGTCAACAAGACTGTTACTTGCAAATAATATTTGTCATGATGAAACCATGATAACTCCTATAATCTGAAACCATGCCGTTCATATCTGTCAGATGAAATTAAAGAGCGGTACTAAAAGGAACTATGGGAAAATGTATGTGTCTTGAATTAATGCATTTTACTGTTTTGTATTTTTCAACTCCAGAGAATGCAGTTAAAGGAAAAATTTGTGAAAGCATACAGAACAGCATTGTCACTGCTTCCATCACTAACACACCTACTCTGTTACAGGTGGCCCTGGGTGTGTTTGTACGGCAAAAGCACCTGCTTCAAACCATGTATGACTTTGCTATTATGTGTTCGTATGACAAAGTTGTAAGATTTAAAGCATCAGCAGCAGCGCACACTGAAACAGCGCACACTGAGATTGAAACTGAGAACAGGACAACACTAGATACCAGCAAAGGTCTTGTGCAAGCTATTGGTGACAACTCTGACGCTAATATCTCTTGTCAAAATGGCCCTAAATCTACACATGCACTTGCTCTTTTGCTCAGAAAGAGCCAATCAAATAAACCAGATTCTGAGAAGCATGAAGAAGAAATCAAACGGATAAGTAAAATTAAAATGCAGACTCCAGTTGCATCAAAAACTCCAATTCATATCTTCAAGGGATCGAAGAAACCTGCCATGCCCCCAGCAGTGCACAGCCACACAGTTCTGCCACTGAAAATCCTGACAAGGCAGAACATTTTGCTCAGACAGGCAAATGATTTGGATTTCAACTTTTCCAAACATGTCACAGAACACGAGTCAATGCCAGAATTTGCAAGCTTCTATACAAAACATGCATGTGAGCATGGTCATGAAGTCAAACCAGCTAGTAAAAATGTGTACCGGCCCTTGATTGACATGACACCTTCAGACCCAACAACAATGATGACTGCAATGATTGAGGCCCAGAGAATCACGAAGCAGTCAGGACAGAGTTTCACTGTTTTCACGGCGGACCAACAACTCTACAGAATCATGATCAATGTGCTATGGGTACACTCGGAAATGTTCAGCAACTTCATTCCTCGACTGGGTGGAATGCACATGCTCATGAGTTTTGTGGGATGCATTGGCACCTTAATGGCAAATTCTGGCCTTGAGGAGGTGATGAAAGCAGCATTTGGAGGAGTACCAAACATGTTGATTGGGAAGAACTTTCCGCAGAACTGCCAAGCATTGAGAATGGTAACAGGGGAATGACTTCATGAAAATTTGTCCAAAGTCACTGAACACGGTGAGCTCATGACCCTTCTTGAAAATGCCTCAGCCAAGAGTACAACCACAAAGCTATGGGTTGACAGTCTCATCAAACCTGTCTTCATTAGCATGCTGTTTGTCAGGGCTGAAAGAGAAGGAGACTGGCCGTTACATCTGGTGGCAGTTGCGGCCATGTTACCTTACTTTTTTTGCAGCAGGTCATTGGAATTATGCCAGATACAGCCTGTATTATTTGAGATCTATGGAACACCTGCCAGAAGAGGCCCTTGAGCATTTTCTTAAAGGAGAGCATGTAATGCGCCATAAATCTGGACTCTGGAACGGCATCTGGTCAGATATGTACATCGAGTCCACCTTCATGAGGTATGGGCATGCTCCAGGTGGTTTAATCGGCATCACCCTCAATCCTGGTGTGCAAGCCAGATGGGCACTCAGTCTCCACACTTGCACTCAGCTGATCAAAGACATCTCAGAAATTCAGGAACGGAAAAACACTGAACCACAGAATGTCACATTCCACAAAGAAGAAATGGCAGCACAGATTCAGTCTGATGCCAAAGACAGAGACAAAATTCAAAAGAAACTTCAAACATGCATCAACCCTCTCAGTCCAAACGATCATACAAACAGCTGCATTGTCAACATCACTACTGGAATGATCTCCAATCAGAACGTCAACGTTGACAAAGCCTTGGATATGGGAATCACAAAGATGCAAGAGTTTGAAGGAACCTGGCCAGAAGGGTTCAATAATTCCCTAAGTTCAAAGATCGTCACCATGGCTGTTAGCAAAAAAAAAATAAATAAATAAAAATAAAAAAATAAAAATAATGATGAAAAAAGGATCTGGAACCATGTTTGATCTACAGCAGAGTCATGGGTCTGATGAGCACAAGAATTCCTGTTCTCGAAAATTTATTTCAGCATGAGCTTGAACCCTTTCCAACTTCCATGTTTACAGACAATGGGCTCCAGAGACCTTCCACATCAAAGTCTGTACTGAAATGAACTCCGCAGTCTGATCAGTCCACTCTTACATGCCAGAAGGCTGATATTGTCATCATAGATGGCTGTGCAGTGCTGTGGACTGTCTACTGGCCATCCTAAGGTTCTGTACAAACATATGTCGACAGTTTCCTGAACTTCATCATTACCAAACTAAAAGAGAGTGATGTTAATCTTGTATTTGATAGATACTATGCATTCAGCATAAAGAGCACAACCAGATCCTCCCGAGCTGCGAAACAGCAACAAGGTGTCACCAGCTCAGACCAGACACGCTTCTGCCTCCTAAAAACAGTGACTGACAACAAAACACAGATGAAAAAGGTACTTGATCTTCAGGTTCAAGGAATCCTTCAGACACAACTCGTAGTGACATCTCATGATCCCATCCCAACAGAAGCCAAGAACGGCATCTCATCCCTAGCTGATGATATGCAAACCAAGCATGAAAAAGCTGATGTTATTTTAGCTCAACAGATGGTGTGGGCAGCAAAAAAAGGACACACCTCCATCAAGATTGTTTCAGATGATACAAATGTGTTTGTTTTGCTCCTGCTTATTATCTATCTCAAAGGATTACAGCTCCTGTTGTGATGGAAGGCACTACCTCCCAGAAAAACAACAGTGTGAGAAACATGAATATCTCTGCTCTGGACAGATCAGCTGAAACATGCCACATTCATTAACAATCAAAAAAATTCACTCGACCTTGGGGAACCAGATGCTGATTTTAGTCACGTCATCCAGCAGTGTACTCGGTTTATTAGTGCTTGCTATAGCTGCAAAACCACGGAAATGTCCAAGATCAGGTTTGAAGCATGGCTCTTGAAAACATCAAGAAAAGCAGCTGTGACTCCAAAGCTAATATCACTGCCACCAACAGAAGCAGCCTTTAATGAGAATGTGAAACGTGCACATCTGCAGGCATGCATCTGGAAAGGAGCACTGGATCCTGATCCTCCAAATGTTTGTCCAACGGATTTTGGGTGGCACAAGGCTGACACAACTTTACTGGCGGTCAGATTACCTCCTGGAGTTGAAGCTGCACCTGCTGAGGTGCTGCAAATTTTGAATCCTGTTCAGCAACACGATGTGGATGTGCCACTGCTCAAATGACATGTACTGTCTTTTTAAGTGTTACTTAAATGAAAATTATCAGAATCCATGGACCAAACGCGCTGATGCCCTTGAAAGAGAAGACAATGATAAAGAAGAACCTGACTCCACAAGTACCATGTAGCTGCTTTGCGCTTGATTCACAGATCCAAACAAATCAAACTTTTTGCCGCGTTTTGTGTGTCATAACTGCATTACTCCAAACAAAACAATTATTGTCATAACACATCATGACTGCAGTGTGGTTATGGCTTTTACATGTCATCCAACTGACATGTCTTTGCTCCTGTTCCTGTGTCCCTGGACAAACTTTCCAACGCTCTGACAGCTATATTGGGTAACAAATACTAACATTCTGTATAGGTGGTCTGTGTTTCTGTGACAGTTTTCTGAATATGTAATGTTAACGCTACTTATTCTGTTTATATTTTATGTAATTTACAGCCAGGTACAATTCTACTTTATTTTAAAAGAAATCAGACCCCACCCCCTCCCCATTCCTTAACGAACCAAAGAAAGGAATGTTTGATGTCCTCCCGGTTAAAAGATTGTCTAAATTTGGCAGCCTTTTTATGTTATAAACATACAATCAGGCATTATGATATATTTCAAATGTATTGTGTGTGTATGAGAGTCAAACAGGAAACATTTCATGCTGGTATGTCGCAAAAACTATCGACTTGTGTGAAAAACTGAACATGTGCCATTACTTGCTTACTTTCAGCCGCCATATTGGCGGGCATCTTGGAAATGTAAACATACACACATTTACTAAAACATGTTTTTGGGTTTCAAGATCATTTCTGCATAATAAGTTTGGGCAGTCAGTCTCAAAAAATGGTCGTTCTGCATTACCAACAATGTCATATCGCTTATTTTAAAAATTCAGGCCGCCATCTTGGTGGCCATGTTGGATTTTTCAAAATGCTCAACAGTGTCAGGGTGGCATCAGTTGGGTATGTTATATATGGACACTAAAGAGTTCAAAACCGCTGAGATCAATTATGAGTACTATATTTTTAGGTCATGCTAAAAATCATCAAATGGCAACCGGACTATGTTGCAAGTGTCATATTGTCTTTGAAAAATCCTCTAATTGTCAATATCACAAGGCACCAATGATCATATCAGTGGGAATACAGGTGAATCTTTTCACATAGCCCGGACAACTTCATCTCATTTGAATTACACATAAAATAACACTAAGCAGCCTACACAGAGACACATCATGGCAGTCAGCATCCACATCAAGCGAAAACTCATCCTTTTAATGCACATTTTGCTGATGACATTTTTCCAAACATGGATACACAGACGAACTTGATGAAGTAAGGCACATTAAAACTGAAGGCTTTAAGCAATATTCCAAACTGTTACAGACAACATGTTTACACATCAACTTCCAAAGCACTCAGTACCACCTTGAAGAACTTGCTACCATATGGCTGAGATGCTGCTCCAAAATCTGTTTGTTTTTTCCTCCATGTCATGAAGGCATCAGCAATTATGAACACAAGCCAAAAACTTGAATGTTTCTGATCACACAGCTGTTGAACATGAACACACACACACACACACACACACCCCACACACACACACACACACACACAGAGGTCAGCTTACTTGACACTCAATGTTTAAATGTGTGAAAATGAAGAAAAATTTATCAACTAAACTATTACAACCTCAACACAAGGTAAAATTCACCAAATGTTATGAATGATCAAGTTCTGAGAGAATGATACACTGTAAAAGAAATGAAAGTAGCTAAGGTATTCTCTTATTCTGTGCAAACTTGGACTCAGAGATGAGTCTGAAAGTTAAACTAGGGCTAGTCAGGATAACCGGTCAATTTCTGAAAGTCATATCTGTGGCAATGACTGTTAATTGTATCATCATCATCATGTGCCCTGCCGCATGGCGCTGGAGATAGGGTCCTCCACACAAATCTATCTTTTGTTGCTGCAAGTACATCTCCCACCCTGTCTGTCTTCATCCATGATCCACTGCAAATCAGTCCAATATTTTCTCTCTGGGTCTAACTGGTGCTCTTTTTTGCCTCCAGCTTTCCTTTTGTGAATCACCTCACCTCTATTTGGATGTCTGAAGGCGTTTGTGATTGCAAGATTGTTGGTTTGACAGAAAGTTGCCAGCATACTGCCCCTTTCATATCTACTTCCCAGTCCAGATGTCCGACACCACGTTCCCTGTCTTCACTTTCACCTAATTTAACATTTAGATCCCCCATCATTATACAGATTTCCCTGCTAGGTATCTTGTCTTTTGTTGTTTTTAGGTCATTGTAAAACTTTTCCATTTTTTCTTCTGTACTTTTGGATGTGGTGGCATAGGCTTGGATGATATTTAATGGAGCTGGCTTGGTACTTAGCTTTGCCATAACTATTTGGTCACCGAGAGCAGTGTGGCTTTTTAAGCATGTTGTGTGATGTGTGTTTAAAATGATAGCTACTCTATTTGAGCCTCCTTTTTCATTTCCAATGTAAACTATTGTATGATTTCAAATTGAAGATGCCTTCCTTGTTCCATCCGGTCTCACTCAAGCCTATTATTTTGATCTTATGTTCATCTAGTTCTTTCAGCAGTAATTCAAACTCGCCTAATTCTCGCATTGTTCTGATGTTCCAAGTTCCAATGGTGATGTCTTTTCTTCTTGCTTTTGCTTTCTGCCTGATTTTGGATTTTAAGATGTGTCGACGAGACTGCTTCCTACTGCTGCAATCAGTTAATATGTTCCGCCATCACAGCAGTGTTTCACTGTCACGGACACTCCCCCACCCCCCTTCAGTAGCTTTTGAGGCCTGTCCATCCCTGAGGGTCTCAGAAGGTCCAGTTCTCTAGCCTTTGTTTCTTTGATCTCATCTCATGTGTTTTTTTGACAGAAATACGTCCAGTGGTTGGTCATTGCCTTCTGGAGTGGCAGTGCACATACTGTGTGGAGGCTCTGGCCACTGTTCCTTTTGGGATCATCTGCCCACAGCCATGGTGACAGAAACCATTACCACTGCATATTTGCGTTGGTCACCTTCTGATTCCATCTGTCTCCTGCTTACCAGGACTTTGATGTGATGGTAGGAGTTATTTTGCAGATGCTCCTGATTCACCTAGACAGACCTGTCATAGGGTTATGAGACCTTTTGAGAGTGTAGGCACCACCCATACTCCAGCCTCCCCTCTGGGTCCATCGCCATTTGGTCCACGACTGTTTATTTTTTATTCGCAGCCAATCCCCATATCTAGGAGTCATTCCCCTATCCACCACCTGGGGACGTGTTGGAACGGGGACAGTCACCCCACACCCAATATTGTGACTAGGTCAGGGATGTGCAAGATAATGTCCATAAGTATGACAGAAATTGTTGAAGATAGCACAAATCACAAAACTAGGCCAGTGTGACCTTAAAAATGGGTTCTGTTGATTGTCCTTTTGTAAGCACTTGGCTCTTTTACAAAAATAATGCAGCCTGACACTTAAGATTATTTCCCTTGGCGAATCAAGTATTTGAAGAGGTAAATGTATGGTACTGAAATATTTCTTGCATACTACACTATTACCAATAGCATAGCATACTCAAGAATGACCAAAAAAAGGATTAGTTTCTATGTATGTTGTCGTCTCAATTACACAACAGCACCCAGTGTTCCCAGGCAGTCACCCATCCAAGAACTAACTGGGCCCAACCTTGCTTAACTTCGGTGATCAGACGAGAACCGGTGTTTTCAACATGGTATGGCTAGCTCATGGGTTTATGAGCAGGCTTAAGGTTTGTGTCAAGATCACCATACACATGGCGCCTGTGACGTTAGCGCATATGGAATTACTTCTGAGCGCGGAGACGTTATCTTGAGAAACTGAAACTGAAACTCGGTGACACATTACGACAGTCAAAACACTGTCAAAAATCCATAGCATACACACATACAAGTTCCTAACAACATGTGCATATATAAAAAAAAAATGCATGCTACATTAGGAAAACATTAAACAGCAATTCTGCTATAACACCATAAAATAAATCTGCAGAAGTTTACTTTAAACAGATAAAATGATAAAATAAACAAATAACATCAAGAATAAAGCAACTTACATTTTCGTGTTAGTTTATATGTCCAGACGCATGACTTTCAAGCTCTTCTGTAGTGAGAAAGCAGGCACCACAGTGTTCAAAGCTGCAGAAGCTAACTGTACCTTTATGGCCATGTTTCTCTTTCATGTGATTTTGGAGTTCAGACTTGATGGCTTTCTTGACATAACACAGGCAGCACTGATAACCATCGATGCAACTGCTATAATGTGATCGCACCTGTCAACAATATTTACTTCTATGAACATACCATTTTTCTAAAATCATATACTCCGAGTCTGAAACTGATTTTTCATATAATATATATATAGATAAAACTGTTCTGCACACATCTGCACAATCTAAAACTTCCTTTTGATAAATAAGAGCCTAATATCATGATTGTGGTAATTTTTCAGGTGTAGTATAATACCATCACTACTATTTTTCACTCAACTGTAAAGAGACCACCCAAAGATCTGTCCAGCTGAGACTGCCCAAAGATCTGTCCAGTTTACCCACGGGTCAAAAGGCAAACTGCAAGGAATAAATGTGTCTTTTTTGGAAAAGCCAACATTCTATAATCATGATACTCACACTAGCTCCACTTAATATATTAGGCATCCTGAAAATGCATAAATCTGAAAATGCATAAATTTGAATGGCCATGTAGCTCTGTTTTCAACCTAAATATTACTTACAGAAACAGAAATGTTATTTTGCAATTTAAGCAGATCACACAAGTATCACAAAAACAGAAATCTACATCATTTATCATATTTCAATGCAACATGGTGCACTGAATCTCAACTTTCATGGACTTCACATACTATCAGCTATAGACACAAACAGAAACATATGTGTGCCAATATCATGTATGGACATATTCAAATGCAACACTGATTATCAATTTTAAAATGGACTTCACATACAGTCAGTGATTGGAATTGGCTATATCGATCTTTCAAGTAAAATCAGATTTCAAGTTTTATACATGCCATTGACAATACTTACAGTTTATACATATTTTCATAGCCCAACCAACAAACCCTATAGTGTGTTTAGCCCCTGAACTGTAAACATAAAAATATTCAGTTTTAACCCTTTCGCTGCCTGTGGCAATATACTATTTTTTGAAAGTTATTCCCTACAAATTATTATCTATAAAACAAAAGATGAGGCTCTTACATACCCTTATATACTTCCTGTATACATGTAAAACATGGACCCTCATGGCAGACTTACAAATTATAAGAATCTAAGCCATGAAAATGCACGGTATTATCAAGTAAATTCAAGTGCCTGATCTACTTTATAACTGTACTGTACATCTACTTACTCTTTTTTTTTTTTTTTAACCAACTTAGTCTACACATACAACTTTGTATGTTTTATGTATAACCCTTTGACTCCTGCATCCTGTCCACTTGCATCCTGCATTGTCAAACCATGCCAGCAAAGCAAAATCTTACTTAACCCTCTTAACCCTTTTATTCTGATCACACTTCCTGATAGGAACTTAATGGACTCTGTGAAAGAGTCAAAGGTTAAGTTTTTGGAGTTGGTGGATAGGGTGCCGGAGTAAAGGGATAACTAAATCACCTTGTCTTGCAACTGCAGCCATAACTTTCAAATTTTGTATATGACCTATTCTGGATTGCTTTCACACTTAAACACAACTAGAAACAGGCAGATCTAGTCCAGACCAACGACTTCTGACACATCTGTCATTTTAAATTTAATACTCTGTTACTCACAGTAACATTCGAATACAACATTTAATTGAAATGTATGACTGTTTTTGTTAATTATCTACACTGCTGTCTCTTTTATTCTGATCTACTAACCTGTTCTTCAGTTTCCAATTCCAAATTGCACAGATGGCAGACAAACTGCTTGGAGTGCTCTTTCACATGATGCACATGAAGATCATTCTCACTGGGGAAGTTCAAGCAGCAGACTTTGCAAGGAAAACTGGCACCTGTGACGTTTCATGTGATTCTTAAAAACACCCAGACTGAAGAATTGTGCTGAGCATATCTGACAGTGATACAGTGGCTTCCCTGTGTGCTCCAAAGCTTCATGCTCAGTTAGCTCTTCCTTATATGCTGCAGTAAACTTGCCACATATTTTACATGAGAGTTCACCACTGTAATGCTGTTTCAAATGAAATGTGAAGTCATTCACAGACCGACTCTGGTAACATCCACAGATTGTGCAAGAATACAGTACATGACCTCTGGCTCCATTTTCTGATTCACAATCATTTTTTGATTTCTTTAATATCACTTTTTCAAAGTCCCCAATATGCACCTTCATGAACTGCTCAGCTGTATGAAAATCAGTGCCTTCACCCAGTTCTTCTTCCACCATGTCCTGGTCGTGCCTGTCATCAGCCGTCATATGTTGTTCATCATCTTCTCCCTCTACAGCATCAAAGTCTATATAAATGTCAAATTCTGGCACTTTGCCTAATCTGCGGTCACCCTTGCCTAAATGTGAACCTTCAGAGGTACCAGCTTTTAGTTCATTTATTAAATAATCCTCTCTGTCAATAAAATCATACTGTTGTTCACGTAATCTGTAGTTAGCTTTTGGTTGTTTGAAAATTCTAACACTTCGTCGCACACCTTTTTCATAAGAGACACTACTTTCAAACTCTAATCTATCTGCAGTTGAACTAGTTTTCCTTTTCCTGCTTTTTTCTTCTGTATTTATTGATTCTTGTGACTTCTGCATCATTTCATTTTTGTCCTGGTCATTGCAACGTGTTCACCTTTCATTTCAGTTTGCAATATCTGCTTTTCTGATTCTATATCAACAGGTTTGTTGTTTCCATCGATGTTCATCTGTTCAGAGCCTCTGAATACTATTTCCATTTTCTGAATTTCGGTTTCACATGCAAGATTACCTAACAGTACTTGAGTATTGTCCTTATTGGTGTTACTCAGTCTTGGCCTTCCTCTCCTTTTCTTTTCAGGAGAGCCTCCAGTGTTAACATCACAGGTCTCTGAAGACTCTGATTCACCTCTTTCAGGTCTGTTTTTTCCATCAGCTTCCATCTGTTCTGTGTCTTTGATAACTGTTTCAGTTTCCCCCTCCTTGTTTTCATGTACATTATCCGAAAGCATCCGAGTATTGTCTTTATTTCTGTGCTCCTGTCTTGGCCTTCCTCTCCTTGGCCTTCCAGGGCTATCTCCTGCATTTACTTCATGCATCTCTGATGACAAAGACCCTGAACCACCAAACTTTACTTGGCACATCTGATCAGATGGCAGCAGAATTTCCCCTTGTGAAGTTTGAAGCCATCTAGGCTTGTATTTTTGTTGAATAATTTCCACTTTTCCTGTTTTTAAAGGCACTGGCTGCAAATCCCTAGTGATTTTCTTTGCAGTAGAATGAGCTTTCAGTTGCTTTTGTAACGACTCCGTGAGAAAAATCCTTTCTAGGAGTACAAAAGCTTCTAAAGCTCGTTGGACAATCTTAGCATCAGCTCTCACAGTAAGCTGCTCAGGCAGCTTCAGTTCTGACATGGCAGGAGGCATTTTTCCCTGTGGAGTCACACAAGAGTTCTCCTTACTTGGCTTTGATTCTAGAATGGACATATGTGATGTGGTTGTTACACACTGTATTATTGGAGTCGAGCTAGTATGCAGTCTCATGTCTTGTGAAGACCTGACCATTCCATCACTGGGTTCTATTTTCTCTTTGGGAAAAACAGCCAGGCAGTTAATCTGTGCCTCCCCCTTCATTCCCAGTGTCTGTAGATCAGACAAGGGGATGAGAGTCCTCTCTGATTTTCTCAAGATTTCCTGTATTTCTGTCATTACCTCTCCGGGCAAATCATGCTCTAAAGGCAATGCCAACACCTGTGAATCATTCAAGTTCACTTTCCATAAAATTTTGGGGCAATCAAAATCTTTGAAAAGCCAAACTGTCTGTCCAGGTAGTTTGATTGTTTGTATGGTAATGTCAGGATTCTCATTCTTCTTCACCTTTTTAGCAGATTTATCTACTGAGTCAGTGTTTTCAAACATGCCTACAAAAAAATCTTCCTTTGATTTGATCACCCATGGCAAATTATCTTTTTTCTTTCTGGCAAATGTTTTTGTGTCCTTTGGGGTGTACGGCCCTGTGTAGTTAATAGGAAAAATTTGTCTTCCATCATCGAGTATCACCGGACCAGGCTCAGTTAATTTCTCGGAAAACAGCATTTTGGCAATTTGTGACACTTTGGGTTCCATTATCAAGTCATCTGAGCAGCAGTATAATGATCAGCATTACCTTTAACATAAAAGGAAAGCGTAACAGATGGTGACAGGATCCTGCCATGTTTTCCTCTTACACCAATACTCTCACTGCTAAGACATGTGCCTTGTACTTTGGTACCCAACTTCTGCGACTTGGAACTCACTTTCTTGCATTTACTAGCATTTGCTTTTTTTAGCATTGACACTGGCATTCCATCAGAGGAAGCACATTCTGTTTTTCTCCCTGTTGCAGGATTTGCTGTCCCTGAAGTCATAGTCAAGGAACCAACAACAGGAATGCCACTCACTATGTTTGAATTCTGTGAAATCACTGAGCTAACAGGTTGTGGTGCACCAACAGGAATGCGACTCAGTACATTTGTGTTCTGTGACATAACTGGGCTAAGATGTTGTGGTGCATCAATGCGAATGCCACTCAATATGTGTCCCTGAGGCATCATTGGTGGTAGAAATACGATATCAGGCTGCTGATTCTGTTTAGGCTGACTGAAATTTTGTAGCTTCTCAGTAACATTTGCTTGAACATCTGAACTCCTGGATGCTGCAGCAGCTGGATTTAGTTGTGGATGCAGCTGTCCTGAGTTGTGAAGAGTATTTGAAACAACACTGCCAGGAACCCAAATGACACCTCCACAACTTGAGTTTATGACCTGTGCATGTGTCTGCTTCACTGAAGCAACTGAAGTAATACCTCCCACTGTTTGTGAAAACGTTGTCACTGCTGGCGATGATGATGTTTTAACTGATGACTGCAATCCATTCAAATTTTGACTTACACTAGAACTGACACAAGCTGGTATCCAGATTAAGCTTGAACTATTTGGGTTTGGGAGAATAGGCTGTGTTTGCTGGGGTGAAAGAAAGGAATTTACCCTCCCAGGCACATGTGAAAATGTGGCCACTGGCACTGGCAGAGCTACTGACATGACTGGGTTTTGTTTCATTACCACTTCTGGCACTGAAGAAGTTGGCAATAATGAAAGGGGTTTGTTTGCAGTTGTTAAAATCTGATTTTGTAGCTTTTGGGATGACTTGCCAACTGCTGTGACAGAGGTGGTTACAACAGCAGCCTGAGATGATGATGTGGCTGGTATAGAGATGGTAGCAGGACTGGTAGTCAACAGGGCAGAAGTATTAGTTGGCAAAATATTAGCTCCACAGGGAGATGCCTGTACAGTGATCTTCTGAGGAGGCAGCAGTGTCTTCTGAGGAGACAGATACGGTAAAAATGGGGACCCAGCTTGGTTGTTTTGTATTACCGAGTTTTGAAGTATATTTCCTTGTGTTTGCCGAGATTGAAACAGAAGTGTATTTTGTTGAAGCAAACTTTGTTGGATCACGTTTTGGTTACTGCCTATAACAGCCTGCCGATTCTGAAACAGAGGCTGTGATCTGTGAAGCAGAGATTGTGGTGCACGAGCCAAGTTTACAGGAGTCTGAATTAATGTTGTTGGCATCTGCTGAACATTTTGTTGCAAATACTGAAGACTTTGTGATGGTTGTAATGTCTGCAACACAGAATGCTGAGGCTGAATATTTGATTGAGTGGCGTTTGGTCCTGGATTATTATGGGACTGCACAAAGGCAGCAGCAGACAAAGTTATGGGTCCCGAAACACTGACAGCATACTTTTGAAGAGAATTAACATTTCTAGCATGCTTCTGTTTAGTGTGAGCTTTACTAGTGACAGGAGGTGAATACATTGCATCTTCCACAACCTTTATTTGTCCAACAGAATCACAGTCTGCTGTGGATGTATAGTACACCCTCTCAATCACTGGTACACTACTCTTGTCACTGGACTCAACAAAAGAATGAGAATCAGATGTACGAACAGCACTGTCAGATGCAACAGGTGCTTTGGGAAGTATGTTCCTAATGGGCTGATTTTTCTGGATGCTGTTACTGTTAGCACCATGATCAGATGAAGTAACAACACTGTCATTCACAACAGATGCTTTGGGAAGTATGTTCTTCACAGGCGTGATACCTGGAATGGAATTCTTTTTATGAACAGGAGGCTGTGACTGCATCCCCTGTAAACGCTGGCGAATAATATCGGATGCAGTTAAATTCTTAGCTGCAGCATGATACTGAGGTGAAAGAGTCATTTTCACAGTTTCTTCATGTTGTCTGACTGACTGACGCATGACACTCTGTGAACTGTTTGTTGTAACAAGCAATGTTCTTTGACTGGGTTCTATCTTAGTACTGCATGAAACTGAAACATTTGCCCCAGTGGACACACAAGCAGTCAACTTATTCACACTTCGAGTCAAAGTAGTAGTTACTGAAGTGGTCTGTTTTGGAGCTATCTTGGCAGGACAAGCTATGTTATGAGCAGACTCTGCAATATCTTTTGAGGATACAACTGGAGTGACCTCTTCTTGCACCTCCTTCTTGATCCATGACGTCTCAGCTGCCTTTTTACATACTTCCATATGCTGCTGCATACTATCCTTTGACTCAAATTTCTGGTCACAGTTTGAGCAACAGTACAAGATGTAGTAGTTGTCATTACCTGAAAGGAAAAAGAACATGGTCAATTCATACTAACAGAACATGTCAAGAAATACAGTTCCCTTTTTATCTAAAAATAGATTAAACAGACCTCCATACAGTTGGTGGCAATTACACTTCATCAGCTGATGGTTTATGGTCAAGCCAAACTACCCCATCTCCATTTTTGTGCCTTTTAAAGTCAAACACATTTCGTGCAATAATCACCCTACAACAGCAAAGGTCAAAAGTAACTATGTCAATTAACTTTCCAGTGTGATTAGTGTTCCAACCACTTTTAAGACATTATAACTTAATTCAAACTGAAATCAGATCATAAATACCTGAGCTGAGCTAGTATAAGCCCTTACATTACAGTGATTACTTCACATTTTAACAACAGCAGCGCAAATACTGGATTCTATTTCTTAGAACCTTATGAAACTAAGACCATGCACTATGATGTAAACATGGTATGCATCTGGTCAAAGTTTGTGTACACAGAGTCTAGAAATGTTTGTTGACAGCAATAGATTTGGACAGTTTTTACGTTGAACTTTCACAGGTCTGAATAAAACTACCAGTAACACAACAGAAACAGGCATTACCCTGATTAGGGCAGGTAGGATGAAAGCTTTAAAAACACTGCATACAATGATATTGTCTGTATCATGTAAATAGCTGCATAATATGCATACATTTACAATGTAATACAAGTATTTGTGTAATGAATATATTTATGAATACAAGGCATGTATGTATACATACATCTGTGTGTGTGTGTGTGTGTGTGTGTGTGTGTGTGTGTGTGTGTGTGTGTGTGTGTGTGTGTGTGTGTGTGTGTGTGTGTGTGTGTGTGTGTGTCTGTGTGTGTCTGTGTCTGTGTCTGTGAGTGAGAGACAGAGACACAGTCAGAGATAGAGTTGTGCGATACAGCCATATTTTTGCACATGCTGCAGAGCTGTTTTCAATCATCAACCAGTTTTAGAGAGCTGACAATATGTAAGACACAACTCTTGAATAAACACTGAAACAACTCATGAGGGATAATTTCGACACACTGTTTTACACAGCAAAGTTGTGTTTCAAGATCAATGAGCTGTGAATCTAGGGGCTGCACAGGCCCCAAATAGTGTCAAGTGGCAGAACTCCTTGTGGATGTCTAAAGGCAAAGCCCCCTGAAGATGAACTTCTTATCAGAAAAACCATTACGAAGTTGTTTTGGTCAACATTTGTTAGTACACGCTTAATTTCCCTCAATGACTTGTCATAGAGCAAAGTTGTGTCACTGCAACGGTATCAAAACCCCATCATCCTTCCAAATAATTCCACTGCAAAGAAAATACAAATACTTAACGTAGGCTAACCCATCAATAAAATGTTTATCCTTGCAATTCATCAAATAATAACACACACACACACAACCACACACACACACACACACACACACACACACACACACACACACACACTTTTCTTTTTCCTTTTCTTTGCCACCCCATCTTCTTCACTATTTCGGTGGAGTGGAAATATATACATATCCCTTGCAACTGACTTTCAATAATCTGTGGTGATATGATGTAAGCAGATCAAAGTTAACTGCAAGTTCCATCTAAATTATTACACAATCTAAGCATCATTGGCATTAAAACATGAGGAAAAACTCTGTCCAAAGGAAAAATAAAGATCCTACTCAAAAATTATGGATATTGATAGAGTTTATATATATTATGTAATTCCTAAACAATCATTGTGCACATGAGCAATGTTCCTGATGTAGGCTGAAGCATATATCAACATCATGAATTATTTGTTTACTGAAAGAGAGCTTACAACACAGATGAGTGCAGGGAATAGGTGAGTGTTTTTCTTTTGCAAACAGGAAGAATATTGGCCCACGGATGCTTGTGATAATTAATACTGCCCATTAGAGGCGTTTCATTTTGCATGTGTTGGACTGAATACTTCCAAAGCGTTCATAGTTTTCCCAAAATTGTGCACTACAAAAAGATAATAAGAAGCAGAAAAAGTAATATGCTGACATGACAGATACCTAGGATAGGAGGGAGAGTGAGTGAGTGAGTGAGTGAGTGAGTGAGTGTGTGTTTTGTGTGTGTGTGTGTGTGTGTGTGTGTGTGTTGTGTGTGTGTGTGTGTGTGTGTGTGTGTGTGTGTGTGTGTGTGTCTGTGTGCATGCATGAGTGTGTGTGTGGCATGTATGCATCTGTGCATACATCTGGTGTGTGTGTGTGTGTGTGTGTGTGTGTGTGTGTGTGTGTGTGTGTGTGTGTGTGTGTGTGTGTGTGTGTGTGTGTGTGTGTGTGTGTGTGTGTGAGTGAGAGAGAGAGAGAGAGAAAACAACAGAGAATGAAAATTTGTACTAAAAGTCACAGCATAATAACAGACTGAATATAATATGCGCATGTGTTGTGTGTGTGTGTGTGCACACGTGTGTGTACATGCGTGTGCATGAGCATGTGTGTTTATGTACATTTTGCGTGCATGTACAGTGTACATTAGTGTGTGTGCATTGCTGTGTGTTCATTCTTTGCTTATTGTCTTTTCATTATACATGACCTCCAACACAAAGAGCCAACTGTATAGAGCCATATCAGGGCTAAAACTATTTCAAAAGAACACACAATACTTCAACAGGTAAGGAAAAAAAAGGGGGGAAAAAATCATGTACATATATATCAATCATTCAATCAACCCATTCGTGCACATAATCTAAGGAGATGTCCCTGGCGTTGATCACTCAATCCAATTTATCACATACGGGAATTAAAAAACGTACCTGAATACAAATTCTAAACATAACTAAGGGCACTAAAAATAAACAGTCTAAACAGGCCTAAGTTACCTAAAACTGCTTCTGCACATCACATTTCCCTTGAGTCAAAAATGCACTTATGTACCCAATTACCAGTCCTAAGAGAAAGAATTTTGGCTTTACAGGTGAATGGACCAACAAGACAGAAAATGATGACAGAAAGCAGAAGAGCAAGGCAGAAACAAAGAGAACAGACAGGAGGAAATTTCTAACACAGAATTTCAAAAAGATGGGAAAACTATTTATACTGAAAGAGCCCCTCCCCCCACTCCTCACCCCAGCGTCCCCACCGGGACTTCATGTCACATGATGACACAGTTCAGTGTGTAACACAGACCTCTTTAAAACAGACACACCATACAGCAGGGCTGCTGAAGCCACCAATCCGCCATCTTGTGGTTGTGATGCCCTGTCTGCTGGCCTCAGTTTGCACTACACACTTATCTCTATACAGTATATCTGGTAAATATTATGTCTCAAATACAATCACTCTGTGTGTGTGTGTGTGTGTGTGTGTGTGTGTGTGTGTGTGTGTGTGTGTGTGTGTGTGTGTGTGTGTGTTGTGTGTGTGTAATGTATAGATCTATACATTAGATAGGTCTGTGATATGTGTAGTATCAGTGGTGTGGTGGTCATGGCGATGTGGTGTGTGTGTGTGTGTGTGTGTGTGTGTGTGTGTGTGTGTGTTGTGTGTGCGTGTGTGTGCGCGCGTGCGTTTGTGTGTGTGTGCGCGCGTTTGTGTGTACATTTGTGTGTGGACATGTGTGTGTAATGTACGATATTAGTGGTGAGATGATTATGATGTGTGTGTGTGTGTGTGTGTGTGTGTGTGTGTGTGTGTGTGTGTGTGTGTGTGTGTGTGTGTGTGTGTGTGTGTGTGTGTGTGTGTGTGTGTGTCTGTCTGTGTGTAAATTAGTGTGTTTGTGTGTGGGTATATGTGCGTGTTATGTATCTAGACAGATCTGTGACATGTATGCGTGGTATCAGTGGTGTGGTGATCATGGTGATTTGCATGTGTGCGTGTGAGTGTGTGTGAGTGTGAGTGTGAGTGTGAGTGTGTGTGTGTGTGTGAGTGCACTCATGTGAGTTTGTGTGTGCATTTGTGTATTGTGTGAGTGCGTGTGGAGGAGAGTGAGACTGAGAGTGCCAGGGGTGTGTGTGTGTGTGTGTGTGTGTGTGTGTGTGTGTGTGTGTGTGTGTGTGTGTGTGTGTGTGTGTGTGTGTGTGTGTGTGTGTGTGTGTGTGTGTGTGTGTGTGCGCGCGCGCGCCAGGTGTGTGTATGCCAGGTGTGTGTGTATGCCAGGTGTGTGTGTGTGTGTGTGTGTGTGTTGTGTGTGTGTGTGTGTGTGTGTGTGTGTGTGTGTGTGTGTGTGTGTGTGTGTGTGTGTGTGTTTGGTGTGCATGTGTACATGTATAGCATGTGTGTGTTTGTGTGTGTGTGAGTGCACATGCTCTGTGTGTGTGTGTTGTGTGTGTGTGTGTGGTGTGTGTGTGTGTGTGTGTGGTGTGTGGTGTGTGTGTGTGTGTGTGTGTGTTGTATGTGTGTTTGAGAGATAGAGAGAGATGGGGGCGTTACATAGCATGGACTCAACTAGTGATTCACCAGAACATTTCTTTTCAGCAAGCCTGAATGCTCAGGACTGTGACAAACAATTGTTGCAAAAACAGTGGTTTGTTTACATACAAATACCATGAACATTGTTTAATAACAGGAAGGTTTGCTCAAAATGACATATCTCTCTCTCTCTTGTTATCTCTCTCTCTGTGCAGATTTCCCAAGAATGCTAAAAGAATCCATCATTCCATGGGTGAAAGCTACATGGAGACATGGTTTTCAGCCCACTGAACACATCAAACTATGTTCTGATCATTTTGAGGAAGCCCGGACAGGGTAGACCAATCATCTCAAGGAGAATGCTGTCCCCTCTCTTTTTGACTTTCCCCTATAAATAAAGTCTTGTCAGACGCCTGGCGGCCGACGCTGTGTGGGTGTTAGATGGACGTAGCGGCCGCCAGGTGACCGACAGTTTTGGTGAATTTTGGTACTAAAGCAGTTGGTGGAAGGGAAACAACTGGTATGCTTATAAAGCTGTCATTCCTCTGATTATCTCCCTTCTTTGATCCCTTTTTCACTCACGTGTAATTCTACTTTTTGCACATATTATGGGATGGTATGAAACTCGGTCAATGCCGATGTTTACACCATAGCGTCTGCTCCAAAGCATGTTTTGACAAGAAATATACCTTTACAAGAAGTTATTGAAACTAATGAAAGAGTGATGGAAGAAGGATCAGATGAGGTGCTGTAGATGTGAAAAAACACTTTATTTTAGTGTTGTACAGTTAGAACTGGTGTTTATCGAGCTCGCCCCAGGAAAAAAATATAAATTTTCTGGAATGCTATTTTCTTACATTTTTTGAAACCCATTATAAGTAAATTGAGTACTTAGCACAAGATTATAGTATTTTTTTTCTAAACTAGCATGGATTGACGTTTTCAAAAAACATATAGTTTGTTAGTAATGTTACTGTACTCGGTTTGGTTCCATCTATGGATTTTTTGTAAAATGCCCAAAATTAGTGCGTCTGAGCATGTTGTAGCTGTGGCAGAAACCCGCGTCTCCATTGAGTTAACCTTTATAAGGTCTGGATAACTTGCAATGTTTTTGTTTTTGTTTTCTTCTTTTTTGGGGGGGGGTGATTTTTGATGTTGTTTTGTATTATATGATCAGTGTTCAGGCTATTTTTTTTACAGTTTCACTGATCACTGGTAACTGTAAACAATACAGGAAGGCTTCAGATCATCCCCACTTTTCTTTTTTTTTTTTTTTTTCTTTTTTCTCTTCGGCTGAACAATTAAATCTGTTTACAGTGAAACGTAGAACATTTTCTGAGTTTCTTCATCATGTTTTACAATTCCATGTACATAACATCTGTATTATAACTATGCTGTATGACCTGGATGTTATACCTTACACATCTACCAGCTCTCCCCCCCATGTCCCCCCCCATCTGTGTTTCACACACACACACACACACACATGCATGCACGCACACCACACACTCTATGTTGCTGAACTTAATAAACATTGTTGAAGGACCTGATTCTATGACACATTTATATGCACATGCACTGTTGTTTGTTCTCTCTCCCTGTCTCTCTCTCCTCGATCTCTCTCTCACACACATACACACACACACGCATGTGCACGCGCACACCCACACACACACCGCACACAACGTGCATGCATACTCTTATCATATGAACTTGCATGTTGCTGAGTTTAAATGCCTTAATAAACATTGTTTAAAGGCTGTTTGTTCTCTCTCCTTCACTCACACACACACACACACAACACAACACAATGTTTACACATGTGCAAGCACGCACACTCACTCTAACATACAAACTTATAATATGTTGATGAACTTAATAAACCTGGTCTGTAACATGTGCATTGTTGTTTGTCATCTCTCTCTTTCTCCTCTCTCTCTCTCTCTATGGCACACACATGTGCACACACATTGGCTCTTCTTTACTTTTTATCTTTCCTCGTTCAGTGTTAGTGTTTGTGTGCTTGTGCTAGTGTGTGTGTTTGTGTTTGTGTGTGTGTGTGTGTGTGTGTGTGTGTGTGTGTGTGTGTGTGTGTGTGTGGTGATACTATTCAGACAAGAGACAGCAGGAAAAAGTAAACACAAAATGCAGACTGACTTTGTTAAAATCACAATGATTTACACAGACCAAGTCGGCCTAGTACTTCGCGCCAGACCACGCAGAAATGGAGGCGCGGTGATTTCAATTGCTTCAAGATGGTGTGTCTGTTTTTAAGACGTTTGTAGTTTGTAACAGGAGAAACAAACTTCGTAGTTCATATACTGCCCTGTCGTTTGAGTTAAAACCACGAACGGACGTTGACTGATCGATATTCATGTTCATCGTGTTTATCATTTCATGAATGGCAAAATACGTAATAGGGCCTACAGAAACATAGTATAACTATGTCATAATTTACAAATTTTAATAATGCCCTTGTTTCGGTATATTTCGGTGTACAGACCGAGGTCACGCGAACCTGTCAGCGTCAATCACACACGTTAATATTTTTTTATATCGGTTTTTGTTGAAACCCATTTGGGTAGTGTCTGTCTCGTATACCTTTCTACTTCACAATCAAACAAACGAAACCCAAAGCACTGGGGCAAAGCACACTAATGCAGAGTTCGGTAACTAGCCAACTAACCTTTTTCAGTAGCCTTCGCCATCTTGATCTTGAAATTGCTCAATCACACGACAAAGCAATGACTGCTGAAACACTGCCGGACATCTTTAGTAACAAAGCACAAGTAACTTAAAAGCGTAACATCTCGATTGTTGCAACAACCGTTCTCCACTTTCAACCAACACACTTGCAAAATGATGAATCCAACGCTTTCTTCTATAACAAAATGGCTGAAACGCCAGCCGAGTTTCTCTCTGTCTCATTGGTTGATAATATTATCCTTGTTCAATGGTAGCTGGAAAACGTCACGTGGCCAAGAGGAAACACAGTTGATTGGTCGTTGGCTTTGAAGGCGGACTGGACGTCAGCATTGCTCTCATTAGAAGAACACAGACACAGCAACAACTGTCGTCGATTGGTTGTTCTTTTCGGACGAGTCGATTGTCTGAAAAGAAACACAGGGTACAGACCATGTCACGCGGTCATGAGCCTGAACAACAAGACACTGTTGGGCTTAGGAAAAACAAAATATGTAAACAGTTCTTTTAGTATGTTCCTGGGAAAATAAAGTGAACTATTATTTCAAGCACTGATCAAGCTTTCCATAAACATAATTATATCAACAGCAATAACTTTAACTGTACTTGGTTCCTTACAAATGATTATATCAAATCTAACAGTACAGATAATTACACATCACTTTATCTAACCCTACTTTCAGCCAACTGTGACCAACTTCCACTGCTTTTTCTGTTAGATCTTTCTCTTGCTTTTGACACTATTGTCCCCACATCCTCCTCTCTAGGCTGGGTCACACATTTGGAATCCCAGGTAGCATTCTTTCGTGGATTATGTCATACCTGTCTGACCACTTTCAGTCAGTCATGGTAAATGAGTCTAAATCCCAGCAAGTTAAACTTGCATATGGAATCCACCAAGACCCTGTACTTGGGCCAGTTCTCTTGACACTCTATACTTCACCACTTGCCAATGTCATCAATCAGACAACATTAAATATCACTTTTTTGCTGTTGACTCCCAGATCTACAACAGTGCATCTCCTGAAAATCTTTCTACTCATCCTTCCAAAGTCTTTGACTGCTGTGTCAAGATCCAGATTTGGATAATACAGAATAAGCTACAAATGAAAGAAATGAAACAAGCAATGCTCTTTGACACAAAGCACAAGCTCTCCAACATAAAAGATTGTTCTATCCATCTAGGTGACAGCACTGTCATACTCTCTGAATTAGTTAAGATTCATGTCATTGTTCTTGATCCTCAACACTATGCAGAAATTCATCACCCAAATCTGTCAATCTTATTACTGTCAGCTGCAACATTTCAGTTCTATTGGCCATTATCTGTCTATTTCAGCAGCGTCTAAACTTGAGATTCTCTGATTTTGTCTCGCATCAATTATTGTAACTCTCTGTTCTCTGAGCCTGCCTGCTTCTTCTGTTGCATGTCCCTAACATTTCAGAATCACCTGTGCTTCTAAAGGACTCTCACATGGCATATGCATTGGATAATTATTGACCATTAGTGACCAGTCACCATGGCTTAGTGGTTAGCAGATTAATAAATGAAAGGTTGTACGTTTGAATCCCCATCAGTACCATCAAAAATCCTCACAGGATTTTTGGGTTTTGACCTGCTCCTTCCCAGAGTTGAGCATGCTGTAAGCTCATTGGGAAGACTAGAACCATACAGTCATGTCTCATCCACTCATAGATGCGTCATTGAAGGTGTTGCTCAAGTTTTCTGACCAGCACTGCAGGTGTCTGTCTCGGGCATGGTGGGCATCAGGGTGTATTACGATAGTAAGCACATAGTGTAGTCCTGTCACGCAGTCTTAATTCTACATGGAACTCCATAGCATCATGATTATCATCCTCACCACAGTCATCATCATCGCATTGTAAAAACTGTGCCAGCTTCTGTGGTCATTAAGGGGGCATAGACCATGGGACATGAACAGGTGAACACAAGCGAAACCTCTCTAAGTGCAATGGTCTTTTAAGAAAGAACAAAAAATACCCTCAACTCTAATTTTATGAAACTCATACAGTGCATGTCTTTTCCTTCCATTTGCTATTGAAAAAATAACAGTCCTCTCAATGAAAATTTTACTGTGGAAAAATCCTTAAACATATGTCAAAGTCAATCTTTATTGCATTTCCAAAGAAAGCAGGGGGCTGTAGAACGCGAACTTCAATGTACAATCAACATGATGAGTCATGTGACAAAGAGTTTATTAAGAATAATCATGATGAGGACTAGGAACAAAATCAAAATAGAAATAGAAGAAAAACAATATGAATTTGTTGACAGGAAAGGAACTTTTCATGTCATATACATGAAAAGAATTTTCATAGAAAGATCAGTTGAATTGAATAAGGATTTATATTTATGTTTTGTTGATTATACAAAGGCTTTTGATCAAGTAAAACACGAAGAATTGGTCAATCACCTCGAGAAGCTCAATACTGATGGAAAAGATCTAAGAATAATAAGGAATATGTATTGGAAACAAACAACAGTGATTAAAGTAGAACATGATATAAGCTTTGAAAAGGACAGTGTGCAAGTTCTCGACAAAGAAGCAAGATGGTTCCAGAGGGGAGTAAAGGAGGCAATTTACATCGCCGCAAGGAACCCCACCCTCAACCGTGACCAGGGCCGACACAACCTGCCATCGGTGTACTCCTCACTTATTCAGTTGCACTGTCGACAGTTTGCTCACGGCGGTGGGCACTGAAGCCAGTTCTCAACCCAGCAGTTGCGCTGAAGAAGTCGGCCGGATCGCCGATGAAAGCTATGCAGTAAGTAGCTTTTTTGTCACTGAGAGACAGGTTCAGCCTGGTAGCCATTATGATATAAGCTCTTTTCAAAATATCAAAAGAGGGGTTAGGCAGCGATGTGCTTTGTCACCAATTTGTTTTCAATTAAAACCATTATGAGAAACCTAGGAGAATGCCGTGTGATAAACGTGGACGAAAAATTATAACTAATCTTCGTTAAGCGGATTACACTGTTCTAATTGCAGAAAATGAAAAAGACCTACCGGTACGACGGCTTGTGAACCTAATAGAAATAGAAAGCAGAAATAAAGAGCTAGAACTAAATAGTAAGAAGACTGAAATCATGGTAATCAATAAGAAACAAGAAATCCCCTCATGTGAAATAACAGCAAATGGCACAACATTGAGACAAGATGATAAGTGTTAATTTCTGCGAACAGCCATCTCACCAGACAGCAGATACACATTAGAAATATCCATCAGAACTGGCCAAGCTAAAACAGCATTCAAGAAAATGAAATGCGTTCTTACCAACAAATGCCTATCAATTACATATCAGGAAAAGAATTTTTCGGTATTATATAAAACCAATATTGTTGTTTGCATGCGAAGCCTGGACAATCAACAAACAAAGTCAGAACAAGACTGAAGTAACTGCAATGTGGTTTCGAAGAAGAAGGTTGTGTTCTATGGACAGCCAAGAAAACAAACGAGACAGTCTTGACAGAAGTAAACACAAAAGAAAATCATAATAAAGATCAGGAAAAAGCAAACAACATTTACCGGACATTTTATGAGGCAAGAAAAATTAGAGTCATAACAGAGCACCAGACAGACCCGGGAAGAAAACATTAGACAGTTTTTGAAGAGTGGATAGGGACAGAAAGGGTAGGAAATATACTTGCAGCGGCAAAAGATAGATTCGTATGGAAGGCCATGACCGCCAATGCCTTGTGGCATGCCATATGAAAATGATAGTGATTGCCCTTTCCAGCATACCTTTTCAGCTCTGGTGACAGCTAGATATACTTGGCGGATGGCCTGCCAGTCTATCGAGTTTGTCTGCTTTGATATGCACTGCACATACAGAGAGTATGTGCGTTTCTCCCTGTATGGGAACAAAATGCATCATGAAGAAAAGCAAGGGCAAGTATAATAATATTCTTCCTGTCAGTATGAAAAAAGACTTGGAGAGAAAATCACAATCCAGTGACGTCCCAAGGTTACCATGGAAAGGTAATTTGGAAAATAAGAAAACATAATAGAGAAGCGTATTGCCAAATATTGATAACAAGTTTGAAACCGTTTGCCCAATGATCCTAAAGTATACAACGGGATCAACATTTTGTGGAAGCACCCCAACGATTGTCAGTAAAGCGTGCATGTTTGTCACTCCGTCCGTGTATGTGTGTTTTTGCATACATGTGGGTGCGCGCGAAAGCAAATGTGTAATGCGAAAGCAAATGTATAATGCCCCCAGTGGGGATGCCGGGGGTTCTTTCAGTATAAATAGTATCCCCACCTTCTGGAAATTCTGTGCGAACAATTTCCTCTTTTCTATCCCTCTCTTTGTTTCTGCCTTGTTCCTTTGCTTTCTATCATTTCTTTCTATCATTTTCTACCTTGCTGGTCCATTTACCTGCATGTGTTCGATAAAGTCTTATGTGTACTTTTTCTTAGGATTGACAATTGCGTACATGTATTAAGTGCATTTTTGGCTCTAGGTAGGTGAGATATGCGGAAGCAATTTTAGGTAATTTATGCCTGTTTTTGTATAAGTTTTGGTGTCCTCAGGTATGCTCAAATTTGTATTCGGGTGTCTTTTTTAAATCCCTTGTGCGATAAATTGGACGGAGTGGTCAACGCTAGGATCATGTCCTTAGATCATGCACGCGAATGCATTAATACGTATGCTTAATTTTCTTTTCTTTTCTTTTTTTTTGTTTTTTGTTTTTTTGTTTGTTTGTTTCTTTTTCGAAGTTTTGTATGTTTCAAAGCGGTTGTAGCCCTGATATGGCTCTACGCAGAGCCTTCCACTTAGTTCCCACAGCCAGAGTGCATGACCCCGTGATTAGGTCTGGCAGCTGGACAGCAGCTCAGATAACACTCTCCCCTCCACTAGCACTGCTGATAACTTCTACCTGCAGTGCCAGGGAGGAAATGCACACACTTCTTTTACAGACGCTCGTGTCTCAGCTGTAGGAAACAGGTTTTATATCAACCAAATGAAATAAAAGAGGAAAGAATAAGCTTTTCAAAAAGACCAAGCACTAAATATCCGCGGCAAAAGGTTCTGATGAAAAACCCTTTAAAAGTTGGGGCTGTTAGTGTTGATAATGACTTGGAACATTAAATACAGACAAAATACAACATTTCTAAACATCAATTACACAAACATCTACGTAACCAGAGACCAACCACAACATACAGGCAAAAGTACAACATCTTCCGCATGCGTAACACTCACCCACATGCCCTTGACTTTTTTGTGCTTGGAATGAGATGTCATTAAAGTATGGTACTGTATTCCACAATAGAACGTCAAGACAGCAGTTGTTACTCCAAAGCGTCCACACAAGTGCTTAGTCAGGTACACCATATGTTAAACAGTTTTAAAAAAGACTGAGTGGGTTCTGTTTCATGCATATAAACGTTGTCTGAAGCACATTTTTCTTAGACAGTCGTAAGATGATGGCAACTAATGAACACTTATTTTTTCAATGTCTATGCAGGTCTCCCTGTGCCATTTGCAATGCTTAGCTGGTCTCTGATTAATCTCATTTCAAATCACATATACAGTGATATTAAATGTCTTATGACAGGTAGGAAAAAATACTATGGTTTTCCTTCTATTCTTATACTATTGTGCTTTTTTCTTCTTTCTGGTCGAAGTTGGCATGACAGATTTGAGTCTTGGTGAACTGATAGTCAATTGTTCCTTCATCAAAATTTTTATTTTTTGCTTGTAGAAGGCACTGGCGATGTTTGAATTTGTACTGTGCAGACCGCTTTGCCAGGACTAGACGTGACTGGTGGAATGAACTGAGACAAATCAGATTCAGTATTATGTAAATCATCTTCCTGAGATAGTTTGGACCGCCCTCTTTTTCTCTGTTGTGGTTTGCCGCCCTTTGACTGTTTTAAAAAGTGTGAGCAAACAGAGCAATCCTCCTCCTGAAGAGATGGATCAAAATCCTTCTATAAGCATGAAGCTTTCTCCATTTGAGCTCTGGCATTTTCAATAGTTTTCACAGATGGATACTTTGCAAGTTTTTTCAATTTATAATAACACTTCACACACAGAGTTTGGGAACGAACATCACTTATGTCAAACAAAATATTGATACCATAAAAGGTATCAAGCTCTGAAACAACATGCTTGCACAAAGACACATACGAATCCCTTACAGATTTATGATCTGAGAGGCGCTTCTTTGATCTGTTTCCACAGACACGGCACAAAGCATGAAGTCTTTCACAATGCACTGTCTTAGTGTGTTGCTGTACAGTCTCCATAGTGAATCACAGACAGAACCCCACTCAATCAGTCACAAAATACCTTTTAAAGAAAAAAGTCAACCCAACTGTTTTCTCACAGCATGAAAGAACAACACTTTAACTTTTAAACACACCAGAGACTATTCCCCAGAAAGGAATGCCAGATAAGAGGGTATCAGGTGTCTGCAGCCAGTGAACTAAAGAGTGGGATTCTGCTCTGGCTGTAAGGCAGTGGGAAGGGCTTTAAACAAAAAATAACAGTAACAAATGTGTAATGTGTGCGGAGGGAAGTAATCAGTATCGACAGACCTCCAGTATAAGCGATAACATCAACTGCAAAAATAAAAAAAGCAAGTAACCAACTCTCTACTACTGAGAATATGATCACCCCGGGAGACTGAGACAAGAGTTTGTGTGTGTGTGCGCGCGCACACACTCGTGCATATTGGTTGTATGGATGCCATCCGAATGTTTGTACCTGTTACATGTGTGTGACTTTGTCAAAGTGTGTGTTCATGTCTTTTGTTTCCTTCAGACATTCCAATAACGAGAGGTTGGGGGTAGTTTATAAATGCACGCCAGAGGGTAGTTTGTTTTTAATTCTTTTGTTGGCGGGGGGGGGGAGTGGGTGTACGCCAGTAACTTTATCAGTAAGCTTAGAAATGTTGTCATTATGTGGTGTGAATGAAATATATTGTGCTAATCATTTGTGTATAGCCTACTGCAGTGATAGATCACATCTTGAAGTTGTTCACTATTGATAATCTGATTTTATTTTATTCTTTCCTCTGTTGTTGAGCTTGAGTGCTGAATGTCCCCCAGCACTTGATTTTAGACTGCATGATTTCCTTTGATTGTATAACTGAACATCTGAATAGCAGACAAAATCAAGAAGAATGGCCCTTAACTCTCCGAACAATTAGGACTTTAAAGAGAGATTACGAATAGATCTGAACTCTCAGAACTCTAGATTTCCTTCGGGACTAAATGCTCTCATTAAAGCTTTATAACAATGTCACCAAAAGAAGACTTATCCGGGAGATATGAACTGTCACATTACTAAAGAACCTTTTCTGCCTTTTCTTCTTCTTCTTTCTTTCTTTTTTGTTTTTGTTTTCTTTTTTGTTTTGTTTGTTTTTTGTTTTCTTTTTATCCATGCTGAGAGTTTTCTTGTTTCAGCCATATAGGCGTTACTTAATTTTATGTCCATTGTTTTTGAGAAATTATAATAGGCACAATCTTATCAGTCTGACGAGGGTTCGCTGAACCGATCAGGTCTAACAAAAAGTAAGTGAAATTCTTTGATGGATAATATTCGTTTAGGCGTGATATGTGTAAATTATAATAAGATTGTGCCTATTATAATTTCTCAAAAACAATGGTCATAAAATGTTTTCTTTTTGTTTATTTGTTTTGTTTTGTTTTTCTTTTATTCTTTTTATGCCTAGCCTCGACGTATGTGTCGATGCTTGTGCCTCTTATCGGGAGAGACAGCAGATCTATGGTCTAAAAGACTCAACCCAACTCTGCTGAACCAATAAAAGAAGTTGTCCCCAGTGTTGAAGTGTTATAGATTTCTATCAAATAATGCTCCTGGAAGCCGTTCACAACGGGGTAGAAGGTCAGGAAAGAAATGAGAAGGAATATTTTTCGCAAATTATTCATGAAAAAAAAAAGCAAACACTTTGTAACCTTGCCTATGAATTCTAATAAACTGGATGCACCAAAGGGAGATCAACATGTATTAACACGACAGAATGGTCAGTGCTGCTGTGGGTATAACGCACGCGTTTAGATCTAGGCAAAGGAGTTGATAGGCGGATTAACCCTTTGACTCACGCACATTGTCCACCAGTATCCTGCATTGTCAACCATGCTAGCAAAGCAAAAACTGAACCCTTTGATTTGTTTGGAAGCTGGTGGATAGGATGATCGCATCTTTCATGTGCGCAGGGTGGTGCGTGCACGTTTTTTGTATCGTGTGCATGGGGTGATGTATGCATGAGTTTTTTATGTCGCATGCGAAAGGGAATTTTGTGTGCATGTGGATGTAGTTTTGAAAACAGTTCACCCAAGTTGGGAACTTGGGGTGGACTAGGTTTGTTAGTCAGTCTTCAAAAAAACCGCCTTGAGAAAAAGTCTGGAGCTCCATTCATTAAAAGAAAAAAAAAAGGAGAAAAATAAGAAAAGAAGAAGCAGAAGAAGAAACCAAACAAGAAGGCAAAAAGAAGAAGAAGGCGATAAAAAAAGAAGAAGAAGAAGAAAGAGAAGAAGAAGGAGAAAGAGGAGGAGAAGAAGAAGAAGAAGAAGAAAGCGAAAAAGAAGTAGAAAAGAAAAACTAAGAGAAAAAATAAAAATAAAAAGAAAGAAGTAGAAAAAGGAGAAGAAGAAGAAGGAGAAGAGGAAGGAGAAGAAGGTGAAAAGGAAGGAGAAGAAGAAAAAGAGAAAGAAAGTGAATTAGAAGGAGAAAAAGAAGGAAAAAAAAGAAGAAAAATAAAAAAAAGAAGGCGAAAAAGAAGGATAAGGAGAAGAAGAGGGACAAGAAGAATAAGGAGAAGAAGAAGGAGAGGAGGAAGAAGGAGAAGAATAAGAATAAGAAGAAAGCAAAACAGAGGTAGAGAAGAAAAAGACGGCAAAGAAGAAGAGGAAAGAGACGAAAAAGGAGAAGAAAGCGAAGAAGGAAAAAAAAAAAAAAGAGAAGAAGGAGAAAAGGCAGAAGAAGACGAAGAAGGAGGAGACGCAAAAGAAGATGAGGAAGAAGGAGACGACGAAAAAGGAGAAGGAAAAGAAAGAGGAGGAGGAGACGAAGAAGGAGGAGACGAAGACGGAGGAGAGAAAGAGTTAATATGAAGGTGCTTCAATATGAATGTTGTATGTGTGTTGTTTAAAAGTTGTTAGTAAAAAATAAAAAAAGTATAAATTATCATTGTGATTTGTTTAGTGCCATTGTGTGAAAGGAGAACGTGCGGTTGCGTGACGGACGAATGCTTTTTGCATGTGTTGATTGCGTGAGCATATGTAAAAACCATGACAGAGTGAAAGGGTCAAGTTTTTGCAGTTGGTGGATAGGGTGCTGGAGTCAAAGGGTTAACACTTGATCTTGGATCTACCGGTTAGGGACGCTATCCTCTACTGTTGGCCAATGAATGACTGAACAACTGAATAGCATAGGAAAACAAATACAAGCAAAAAAGCCCATACTCTCCGGTCATATGTGACTTTAGATTTTGAAAGAAAAAAAGATTCAAACTAAAGAAAGGAGTACAAATAGGTCTGAACTCCTGTGTATTTCGCCGACTGGGGACATTCGATGTCTTTCAGGAAATATTCTCTCTCTCTCTCTCTCTGTGTCTTTCTCTCTCCATGTGTGTGTATACATACATATACTCCTAATCATAATTTAAGGGCCACTTCTTCCTTCCTCTCTAATTTTAAGTTGAAATAATTGACAATGTTTAGAATTGATTCTATGTTTTATTTCATCATTTCCACACCTGTTTTGGAAAAAGAAATTAGCACAATGACCCATTAGTGAACAGCACATGCATTTAAAGGAACATCCCCCCCTTTTCAAAAAACAGAAAGTGTCAGATTTGGCCAATCTGTTTTCAATATCGCGTGTGTCCGCCCCGAGCCTGGATGCATGCTTCACAGCGCCGATGCATCGACCCCACAAGGGTACGGAGTGTGTCCTGAGGGATGGCCGCCCACTCGATCTGCAGGATGTCGACCAGCCTGGCCAGGGTGCCCGGTGGGGGGTGGTTGTCCCTGATGCGCCTCCCGAGCACATCCCAGAGGTGTTCAATTGGGTTCAGGTCAGGTGAGCACGCTGGCCAGGCCATACGGACGACTTCATGCTGCTCCAGGAAGTCGGTCACAAGGCGTGCTCGATGCGCAGGTGCATTGTCGTCCTGGAAGATGGCGCCTTGACCAAGGTCCACAAGCGCAGGCAGTGCCACGGCCGCCAGAACCTCGTCCCGGTACCGGACCCCGTTCAGGATGCCGTCAATGGGGAGCAGGGGGGTCCGGGTACCACGGCTCATGCCACCCCACACCATCACCGACCCGCCGCCGTACCGGTTATGCTCTTGGACAGTGGCGTCAGCGAACCTCTCCCCTTGACGTCGCCACACCCGAGCCCGGCCATCGTTAAAGGTCAGGGTGAACCTGGACTCATCCGAAAACAAGACCCGGGCCCACTGTTGCCTTGTCCAGGTCACGTGCTCCCTGGCCCAGGTCATGCGGCGCACTCTGTTGACCGGTGACAGCACGGGTCGGACGGCCGGTCTCCGTGACCTCAAGTTTGCCTCATGTAGCCGTCTTCTCACCGTGCTGCAGCTGATGTTAGCACCTGTTGCGTCCCTCAGCTGACCCCTCAAGGTCACCGCAGTGGATGCCCTTTCCCTCAGGATGGAGAGGGCAAGGTAGCGGTCTTGCTGTCTTGTCGTTACTCTGGGTCGACCCGTGTGACGCCTTTCCTGGACTGCTCCAGTCTCATTGAAGCGCTCCAGCAGTCTCTGGATTGTGGAATGCGACACTTCAAGTCGTCTAGCAACTTCCCGCTGCGCTAGGCCTTCATCAAGCAGAGCGAGGGCTCTCCCCCGCTGCTCATCCGTCATCCGTCGTCTTGCAAGCATGGTTAAAACGAACCAAGAACGGGTCCTTTTTATCCTCGTCTGCGGGCAACTTTGGCTGGAGTAGTGTTCAAAAAGGGCTTGCCTTGCACGTGCAAAGCAAATTTTGTCGCTACCTTGCCTGCGTCGTCAGAGAGACCCTGCTGAAGATTCGACAATTTCGTGTGGAAATTGTCTTCCTTGGGCCGCCCATTGCAAATCGGCAAATCCCCAAACACGTGCCAAAAGGAAACTGCAATGTTGTCTGAGCTCTTATCCATTCAGTTACGGCAACGAATTGGAGAAAAGAGTAAGAGAAAATAGGTTATTTCTCCTTTCAAAAATTGACTCAAAAACGTTCCTGGCCCTTCAATAATGACGTGTAGTATATATATATATATATATATATATATATATATATATATATATATATATATATATATATATATACACGTATATATAATATATATATGTATACCCACACACACACATATATATATATATATATATATATACATATATATACTCCTAATCATAATTTAAGGGCCACTTCTTCCTTCCTCTCTAATTTTAAGTTGAAATAATTGACAATGTTTAGAATTGATTCTATGTTTTATTTCATCATTTCCACACCTGTTTTGGAAAAAGAAATTAGCACAATGACCCATTAGTGAACAGCACATGCATTTAAAGGAACATCCCCCCCTTTTCAAAAAACAGAAAGTGTCAGATTTGGCCAATCTGTTTTCAATATCGCGTGTGTCCGCCCCGAGCCTGGATGCATGCTTCACAGCGCCGATGCATCGACCCCACAAGGGTACGGAGTGTGTCCTGAGGGATGGCCGCCCACTCGATCTGCAGGATGTCGACCAGCCTGGCCAGGGTGCCCGGTGGGGGGTGGTTGTCCCTGATGCACCTCCCGAGCACATCCCAGAGGTGTTCAATTGGGTTCAGATCAGGTGAGCACGCTGGCCAGGCCATACGGACGACTTCATGCTGCTCCAGGAAGTCGGTCACAAGGCGTGCTCGATGCGCAGGTGCATTGTCGTCCTGGAAGATGGCGCCTTGACCAAGGTCCACAAGCGCAGGCAGTGCCACGGCCGCCAGAACCTCGTCCCGGTACCGGACCCCGTTCAGGATGCCGTCAATGGGGAGCAGGGGGGTCCGGGTACCACGGCTCATGCCACCCCACACCATCACCGACCCTCCGCCGTACCGGTTATGCTCTTGGACAGTGGCGTCAGCGAACCTCTCCCCTTGACGTCGCCACACCCGAGCCCGGCCATCGTTAAAGGTCAGGGTGAACCTGGACTCATCCGAAAACAAGACCCGGGCCCACTGTTGCCTTGTCCAGGTCACGTGCTCCCTGGCCCAGGTCATGCGGCGCACTCTATTGACCGGTGACAGCACGGGTCGGACGGCCGGTCTCCGTGACCTCAAGTTTGCCTCATGTAGCCGTCTTCTCACCGTGCTGCAGCTGATGTTAGCACCTGTTGCGTCCCTCAGCTGACCCCTCAAGGTCACCGCAGTGGATGCCCTTTCCCTCAGGATGGAGAGGGCAAGGTAGCGGTCTTGCTGTCTTGTCGTTACTCTGGGTCGACCCGTGTGACGCCTTTCCTGGACTGCTCCAGTCTCATTGAAGCGCTCCAGCAGTCTCTGGATTGTGGAATGCGACACTTCAAGTCGTCTAGCAACTTCCCGCTCCGCTAGGCCTTCATCAAGCAGAGCGAGGGCTCTCCCCCGCTGCTCATCCGTCATCCGTCGTCTTGCAAGCATGGTTAAAACGAACCAAGAACGGGTCCTTTTTATCCTCGTCTGCGGGCAACTTTGGCTGGAGTAGTGTTCAAAAAGGGCTTGCCTTGCACGTGCAAAGCAAATTTTGTCGCTACCTTGCCTGCGTCGTCAGAGAGACCCTGCTGAAGATTCGACAATTTCGTGTGGAAATTGTCTTCCTTGGGCCGCCCATTGCAAATCGGCAAATCCCCAAACACGTGCCAAAAGGAAACTGCAATGTTGTCTGAGCTCTTATCCATTCAGTTACGGCAACGAATTGGAGAAAAGAGTAAGAGAAAATAGGTTATTTCTCCTTTCAAAAATTGACTCAAAAACGTTCCTGGCCCTTCAATAATGACGTGTAGTATATGTGTGTGGTATATGTATACACACATATATATGTATATACATATATATATATATATATATATATATGTGTGTATGTGTGTGTGTGTGTGTGTGCGTGTGTGTGTGTGCGTGTGTGTATGTGTATGTGTATGCATGTATTGGGAGAGAGCAGTCTGTCTTTTGTCGCTGCAAGTATATCTCCCACCCTTTCTGTTCTCATCCACTCTGCAAAATTAATACTTTCTCCCTGGTCCTACCTCGTACTCTTTTCCCTCTAACTTTCCTGTTGTGAGTAGGCCCTCAAATTTCTATTGCTTCATAAAATGTCCTATAAGTCTTGCTTGTCTTTCCCTAATCGTCTTCATTAATGTTCGTTTATGTTTGCTTCTCTCAACATTGTCCCGTTTTCTTTGCTGTCCACAGAACTCTTAACATTCTTCTTAGAAATCCCATTTTAGCTGTTTCAGACTGTAAAGAAGGCTTTTCTATGGCATTCATTTGATAATGAGTTCGAGTGGCGTACCAAATAAACACCAGAGTCATCTGCAGAAGGTAGTATGGATTTTCTTGGGACATAGGAGTACTGACAGGCAAAACCAGTGTCAGTGCCCACTAGTGCTGAATGGTCAGTGTCAGTGGCCATTGGTACTGAACAGATAGTGTTAATGTCCACTAGTGCCGAACGATCAGGGTCAGTGCCCACCCATGTTGAATACCTACCTGTGTTGAACAGTCAGTGTCATTTCCCACTGATATTGAATGGTCAGTGTCAGTTCCCACTGATGTTGATCAGTCAGTGCCAGTTTCACTGATGTTGATCAGTTAGTGTCAGTTCACAATAATATTGATTGGTCAGGGTCTGTTCTTACTGATGTTGATTGGTCAGAGTCAGTGGCCACTGGTGCCGAAAGGAACCTGGTCAAAGGGGTTTCTGAATCTGTGAAAATGTGACGTTGCCTCCAGCAAACACAATTTCACTTTTGAAAGCGCAGACAGAGCCTCAAGCTTTGAGACTGATGGGGGTAGCTTTCAACAGTCGGAGTCAGTTCCATCACTGGAAGCAGCGCTTGTTGCAGAGATAGACCTGGTTGAAATCAAGGTGTTTTCCATCAAAGGAGGAGCACACGTGGCCACATCGTTGTCACAATACACAAAAATAGTTATGTTCATTTCCTTATATAACCATGGACTACAGGGGTTCTAAGTACTGCAGCTTGCTCACAACCAGTGCTTTCATCGCCTGATGGCCCGCTCAGCCCCTCTTCACTGTGCACAGGTAGAAAAAACAAAAACAAAACAACAACAACAACAACAAAACAAAACAAACAACAACATCCCCCCAAAACAACAACAACAACAACCAATGTTTGATGTTGAATCCATGTGTTAAACCAGTCTTAAGAGCACCACCATCCTGAAAACAAAACGAACCAAAATTAAACAAACAACAAACACTGCAAACGCATTCAGGGACTACAACCGGAAGTACAGTAACAAACTGTTTTACTGCCATACAAAACTGCATCATGTAACTTGTCATTTACCAAATAATCAATATCTACAAAGTGATAACTGAAAAAGAAATTCTGGCTTCAAAATTTTCCCACAGAGAGCATCGAAACTAACAAAAGGTTTATGGTAACTGAACAAATAATCCTGACACAGCACTCAAAGTGACATGAAATATCTAACAAAATAGATCATTAGGTTCTTCATTTTAGTCATCTTTAGTGCTGAAAAAGACAAGACGCAGTAAAATATTCAAGTGCATTATGTGTTGTGTTAGTAAAGACAAAAGTTTTCGAGGACAATATAAACTGAAGCACGCTAGATAAATAAAAATCTAACTTAAAAAAATTAGAATTTCAAACTTTTTGCATTTGTTTTTAAGAATAATAAAAAAAAAAAATCTAAGGTGCTTTCTCTCATCCCACAGACAATTCGAAGTAGGCACACACACACACACACACACACACACACACACACACACATACACTGACACACAGATACACGTACAGGTGCATGGGCATTCATATTCATACATGAGTGCACACGCACTTGCAGACACACAAATTTGTAGTAGAACTTGGCGTCCTGTTGACCCCTGTGTCCATTAGTTGCAATTTCGAGGTACCATTGGGGGATGGGGGTGGGGTGAAAAATAGCTGTTCTGTTGCCTTGAGGTGTTGAATTCTCACATGAACAGAGCAGTTGCCCAGTACCAACAGTGCTTTCCAATTTCTGCTGTCTGTATGGTGATCGAATTCCTGTAGCCATCTTTCAAATAGGTCTGATGTCATCCAACCCTTTGGACAAGCCTCTTATTGTACAGGCAACTGTTTGATTACTTTAAAACATCTGGAGTTGCTGATTTTTAAAAATCACCATCAAAGGCCATTTTCTTGTTCCATCCTTGTTACAGCACATTGCGATAGTCACTCGGTCCATTTTTTTGTTTGTTTGTTTGTTTTTGTTTTTTGCCTGCGTGGTACTCTTCAGATCTAAATGCCATCGTCCCATCTGGAAGCATTCGCCAAAACAACCCCATCCCATTCATGCCGAAGGTGTCTTTCTCTAAAAATCTGTGGAGTGTTGGCTGGAATGAGGATATCTCTAATCCATGAATCCGCTTGCACTTCATCGACACTTCTCTCTCACCACGTACTTTCCGTCAAGTCATGCTGTGCCGTTTGTTGAATCGACCCGGCCAGCTCTCAGAAGATGTCCATTCGGGAAAACCCAAATTCTTGGCAAATTTCTGTGCTTACTGCTTCATAACAAGGCTGCTTATCGGGAATAAAAACGTAGGATACTAAACTTGCTGCGATTGCAAACTCTCTGGTAATCTCTTTTTCTTTCTTCCTGCCTACACGCAGTGGGACAACTGGTTTGTACGTTTCTGTGATAGATTTAAATGACTCTGATTAGTTTGGGCGAGCGTCATGTGTTTTTTTTGTCTCCCCCCCCCCCCACATTGTCGATCACGTGATCAGAAACATAAATTCAATGTAAGTGAAGCCAAGAATCTGTGGTGACTGACAAAGAGATTCAATACAAGCCTTTTTTTCCCCAGAATAATTACTTTAATATTACTGTTTTTGTTTTGTTTTTGTTTTTTAACAAAAGAAAAGAACAATTCCGGCAGAAACCAGATTAGGCCTTCAAGACAAGCAAACATTTGATTTATCCGACCCACAATATATCCGATTTTCACTTCAATACGACATACTTACATCCGAAGGAGCATTGCTCACAACAAACAAAACCAAAACAAAACAACAACAAAAACCCAACCCCCCCCCCCCCAAAAAAAACCAAAACAAAAAACAAAACGCAACATTCTCAGAACAAAAAGGAAACAAAGAAACACACAAGCAAACAACAAATCGGAATAAAAACAAACCAAAAAACAAGGACACTACAATCAACAACAAATCCGACCAACAATTAATAGAAAAAAAAAAATCCTCACAACACACGCACTCGCATACAATCTGCCGGTAGTCTAAATACTGGAAAACCGCGCCCGCACATCGTCTTCCTAAAACAAAACAAAACAACTCAACGACAACAGCAAAACAACAAACACGACACGATAACAGTAATTATCAAGTCAACAACTCCAGCCATAACCAACGAAATTGATTTGGGAAAAAAACAAAAAAAATCTCAGCTTCACGACACCTAACCACTACCCGTAATTAAAGCCCTTGAAAAACTGCGCGCGCACATCGGCTACTTCCGACTAAACCCAAAACTGAAAGGAGGTCAACGCTACATCATAGGCAGACTTTAATGAAGTAAGTAATATTTCGCCATAACATCCAATAGTACGAATGCTTATATAATTGAAAAGAATCTATCAATGAATTGTAGTAAACATATGTGTTCGTATGTGCTCCCTAAAATGTGATTAGGTGGTACATATCATCATGTGAAAGTGAAACCACACCAAAGAAGTTGAAATTTTTCAAAATCCGGAACAGACACGCCACTGTTCCGAATTTGACGTTTCAAAGCACGCATAAATCATTAGGATATGTATATTTAATGCATTAAACAGGTTCTTGAAGGATTCATCGGTGAAATCAAATGGACATGAGATCCAAATACACAGTCCGAAATTCATTGGAACGGCATTTCATGATTTTGCTCTCCCTCCTCTTAAAATTGTAGGTTTGTTACTTGTCCGGGTCCTTTTGTTTTTGTTTTGACAGTCGTCTTTTCAGGGGTATTGTTTACCAGTTTGGCTCTTTTGCATCAAAATAGAAGTGACTGGGCACTCTTTGTTCTGTTTTTGTGTTGGTGTGCGGAGTTGGCAGTAAAACAAATTCAACTGACTACGTTACGTTTTCAGGTGTGTGTTGATGTACACTCTGGTTGAATGAATTATATTTTACTGGATGTCGCTGTATGTTTGAGTGTGGTAGCATGTTTTTTAGCTTTGAGGTTATCAGGCTATGCCTCGGTAACAGTGGGTTCCGAGGCCATGCCAATAATAAATATTAGGAATTGTGATGTCATGGGAACAGCAGAAGTCTTGACTGTACCAGCTCAATGATCAATTGTCACTTGCACAGACGGAAACTAAAAACTCTTGAGATTTTAAGCCACTTCTCGTCCAACATAATGACGAATTGTATGTGACCTGAACATCTGTGATTGAGATCAGCTGTGACTGGCTGATGTTTTCCACAACAGTTTGAAAATGAAATATTGGAATAGGTATTTCTGCTTTGGAAAACCTAATCCTAATCTTACTCCCAGCCCTAGCCCTTCACTTTGTTTTTTTGTTCTTTTCTTTATAGCAAGAAGGGCACAGGATTACAGTTGGTGTATTCATACTTGCTTACTAGAATGATTTTTACATATTTTATAAATAATGTACTTTTTGATAATAATGTTATTAAGAATAGCTGTATTTAACACTAAAATATATATATTATGCAAAATTACTTTTGTGAGGAAAAAATCCCTTCATTAGTTAGCTAACACATTCTTTCATTTTGCCGATGCCAGGCCAGTTTGGATATTTGGTCAACAATAGCCACAGAAAGACTACAAGATACTGACATTTCAGCGTTCCTCCATGCCAAAGAATGAAGGATCAAATGAAAGAGCAATAAAACACAGAAAAGGGGAGGGAAGAAAGTGAGAGAGAGAGAGAGAAAGATTTTTTCTTTTTTTTTGGTATTAATATAAAGATTTACTAGAAATTGTTGCTTGTTATAAGTATTAGTAGCGTATTTCTGCTTAATTCAGACACTGCAGATCAAGGTTTTTTTAATTCACCAGCTTTGCAATATTTTACATATAAAATGTCAAACCATAACAAAACAAAAACAAGTTTGTGAACAGGCTGTGCATAGCAAAGATGTAATCTCATTTGCAGCAGTTATCAGTTTTATGCTCATCAATAACCTTTCATGATTAGATGTGTTTGACATGGTAAGTATGTGGAGCATGCAGTTTTTCTTCTAATAATACACATTTTTCATGATTTTAAGGCAGTCAGGTCTGTTGTATTAGTTGCATATGATGTCTCATCATCATCATCATCATGTACCCTGCCGCATGGTGTTGGCGATCATGGCCCTCCATACGAATCTATCCCTTGTCACTGCAAGTACATCTTGCACTGTCTCTGCCCTCAGCCACCCTGCGAATCTGTCCAATATATTCTCCTGGGTCTACCTGGTCTTCTCTTTTCCCCTCCAGCTTTCCTGTTGTGACCAAGTGCTCTAATTTCTCTTTCCTCATAAAATGTCCTGTAAATGTTGCTTGTCTTTTCCTAATCTTTTTTTTATTAATGATCTTTTTGTGTCTGCCTTCTCTCAAGACTGTCTTGTTTGTTTTCATTGCTGTCCATGGAACTCTCAATATTCTTCTCAGAAACCACATTTCAGTTGCCTCAATTTTGTTCTAACTTTGTGTGTTGACTGTTCACGCTTCACAACCATACAACAGAGTTGGTTCTATACAACACTCTATGATGTCTGCTCAGTACATACTTTGAACATGGTTTTTTTTCCCATGTAGCTTTGCTCTGACTGACACATTTCTTCTATGATGGAGTGAAAATCTATCAACTTTTAATATGCTCCTCTGCTGCTACTATTTTTGGCTGCAATGTATGCTGGGAAAATTTCCAGAAAAACTGAAAAATTACACCTACGATTTTTGTTCATTAAGATCTCCCAAACTATGAAAAAGCATTGTTAATGTGTCCCTGGCAGTGCTTTCCATTCTGTAAGTACAAAAGTATATAAAATGAATGAGAATTGAAAAAAGAATCTTTTTGTAACAATGTAATCTTTTTATAACAACAGGATTTGCAAATATTGAACCAAATTGTCACACAACCTTTCTGAAATGCCATACTGCTTTTATTCACATTCTTACTCTCTCTGTGTCTATTAGTCTCTTATCCTCTCTGAGAGTCTCTCTCTCTCTCCCCCACCCTCCTACCTCCCCAGCTCTGTCTCTCTCCCTCTACCTCTCTCCACTCACTCTCTCCTCTCTCTCTTCACCCTCTCTCTCACACACATACACACCCAGGCACATAGAGAGAATGTAGAAAGAGAAAACTGGGCCCACCCCTTTCATTCACACCCCCCCCCCCCACCTACCATCATGCACAGCACAGTCATACACATACACAGTGACATATCACACCACTGACCATGCTGTACTCAAGAAAGAAAGAGCTGTAAAGGAAGTTAAGTCTTCGAACTTAATGATCAAAATGATCAAATTTTTGCAGTGCTGAACAGAACAGTCTCACTACCAGGTATCAGGTGTAAGACGTTGATCAGCATGCATGGCGATGATGAAATCATACCATAGGTCATACATCAGAAGCACAGCCAAGAGGTTAAATGCTTATGGTTTGCCACAGATTTGGTGTCATGTGGCTGAAACATGGTGTCCTTTCAGTAGGCCAAAGTAGCTCAACTGAGACATTTATGGTTCACATAATTTACTAGTGTATACTATAAAGTTGAGATGTCTTACCCTTGTTTGTTTCTATTTGGTAACACTTCCATGATGATTTCAGCTAGTTTTGGTCCCAATACTTTGTAGTTCTTGCCACTCAGGCATTGTTTATGTGCAAGAAAAGATGGTGACAGTTTAGTTTTTTGGGGTTTTTGTTTTTGGTATAGCATAGTATTTCTCTTTTAAATTCAACTATGGTGTCATCAGGCTGCAGAGAGGTCATGGTATATCAAGTTTTCTTTGCAAAATGTGTTTTGACATACTTGCTTTCATTTTAATCATTGTTTGTTTGTTTGGTGGTTTTTATTTTGTTTTGTGCTGATCTTCTGCACTGCTTCTGTGTGATCACCTCCATTCCACACATTTTGCCACACTAACGCGCACATCCAAACTTACAGAAACTCAGGTTACCAAGACAACAGATCATGAAGGGTTGCAGAATCTGGGACAGTTTTTCATGAGAATGAGGATGATGAGAATGGTGCTATGCTGTTACAGTGTAGATTGACACTGCATGAGAAGGCTGTACATTTCCTTTCATATTGATATGTTAATCTCGGTAGATAGAGACATGTTACTGATATTTGATTCGTTTTATCTTCATAGAAGTCTTCTAAGTGGCCAACACCTTGGACCCAGTCCCTGATCATCACTCTCCCGAAGAAAGGCAACCTACAACTATGCCAAAACTACCATACCATCAGCCTGATCAGCCATCCAAGTAATATCATGCTAAAAATCCTTCTGAGTAGACTGAAGCCACAAGCTGAGGAGATAATAAAAGAAGAGCAGGCAGGTTTCAGACCAGGAAGAAGTACCACAGAGCAACCTCAGATTGCTCTGTGAGAAATACCTGCAACACCAGCAAGGCCTTTACCACGTCTTCGTGGACTTCAAGAAGGCATTCGACAGAGTTTGGCACGCAGCCTTGTGGGCAACCATGAGGCTGTACAACATCAATGCCAATCTGATCAGAACCATAGAATGCCTCTATGAAAAGGCGACCAGTGCAGTCTACCATGACAACAACATAGGAGAATGGTTCTCGAACCACAGTTGGAGTACGCCAAGGATGCCTGCTCTCCCCCACTGTCTTTAACATCTTCTTAGAAAGAATAATGGCTGATGCACTTGAAGACCACGAGGGAACAGTCAGCATTGGAGGTAGAACAATCACAAACTTGCGTTTTGCTGATGACATTGATGGTCTAGCTGGGCAAGAGCAAGAGCTGGTCAGCTTGATAAAACATCTTGATGAGGCCTCCACAACATATGGCATGCAGATCAGTGCAGAGAAAACCCAGTTGATGACAAGTAATACCAATGGCATCAGCACTGACATTACCATAGACAACAAGAAACTTGAGACCATCCATAGCTTTAAATATTGGGAGCTATAGTATCAGATGAAGGATCAGATGAAGGATCCAAGCCTGAAGTACTTTCCAGGATTGCCCAGACCACAACTGCAATGACCAAGCTAAAAGTTATCTGGAACGACAAGAATATTGCTATCAGCTCCAAGATCAGACTGATGCGTTCCCTGGTCATGTCAATATTTTTGTATGCGTGTGAAACATAGACCATAACAGCAGACATTAAAAGAAGGATACAGGCAATGGAGATGAGATGCTTCCGCAAACTCCTTGGTATCTCGTACAAAGATCATATAACCAATAAGGAAGTGAAAACCAGAATTGTAAATGCCATAGGGTCATATGAAGACCTCTTGACTTCAGTGAAAAGACGCAAACTGAGGTGGTACGGGCACGTCACACGATTATCTGGACTGGCCAAGACCGTTTTGCAGGGAACAGTACAGGGAGGGAGATGAAGAGGCAGACAGAGAAAAAGATGGGAAGATAATATCAGAATCAGAGAGTGGACTGGCCTTGAATGGAACATCATTCTGCGGAAAGCTGAGGACCGTGAGGAGTGGAGGAAGTTGGTTGCAAAATCTTCAGTGGTGCCCCAACGGTCAACCAGGCTGCGGGACTGATGATGATGATGATGATCTTCATAGTCTTCTTTTAAAAAAAATTTATTTATTTGTACACGCTTAGTTCTTGCTTTCTTCATGGCAAGTGTTGTTATATATATATGTATGAAATTCACTTTTATTCAAGCAATATGGATATGTATTTTCTGTTTGACAAGTGTTAAAATTTTAAAAACATGCCATTATTTTAAAACTCCCATAAACACTCAGTGATCAGAAAATCTTATCCAGATTTCTTCAATTCATTTGGAGTCTTATAATTTGATTTATGAATAAAGAGTGGCCTGCTTATACTGATATGTACAGTCTGAGTGACACTGTGCTTGTTTGACTGAATCATTATGCTTATTAGTTTTTAGCATACCCCACTTGGAACTTTTGCCGGTATCTCCCATTCTTACTTAGAAATTTTTATGCAGGACTAAACTAAAGAGGAAATATTAGATTTACTTTAACATCTCGGTGTCTGTGTATTGTTTGCAGGTAACGAGATGACAACAAGAGTCATCTCCATAGGGCAGTCTTTAGCGTCTTCTCCTGACCAAGCTATGGATTCAGACACAGAGGAGGATGTGCCTGTGAGTCAACAGAGTGATTCTCAGATCTGATGATCTTGAAATGATATTAACACTCAAACTTAAAGTAATAGATTTTGTTAATCATAAGCTTGTCTAACTTGACAAAGTTTAGTCAGAGATGGAATCTGCTTTAGCCTTTAATGCAGAGTTCTTCAAAGAAACAGAACTCACCAACTCTTGTCTGTCACTCTGAGTGTGTGTGTGTGTGTGCGTGTGCGTGTGTGTGTGTGTGTGTGTGTGCGTGTGTGTGTGTGTGTGTGCGTGTGTGTGTGTGTGTGTGTGTGTGTGTGTGTGTGTGTGTGTGTGAGACAGATAGAGAAAGATTTTTTTTTTTTATTAAAAAGTTCAATACAAGGATTTAATAACAAAAGGAGGGAAAGAAAAGAAGGGGAAATGGTTTTGTAGATTATTGAAGAGATTAAAAAAGTAATGAAATAAAGGAAGGTAAATTAGTTTATGAATTACTAAATGTGCTGTCAGGCTACAAGTTACCTCTCCATTCATGTTTTTGGAAGTGGAAGGTCATGACAGAGACTAGATATGATTGTTTATCAGGAAAATTGAGATTTGGAGATGTACAGATTTATGAGTTGCAGCAGTAATCTTGTCTTTATCAGGAAAATTGAGATTTGGAGATGTACAGATTTTTGAGTTGCAGCAGTAATCTTGTCTTAGAGTTAGATCACCTGGAAATCAGGTGTCATGGTCTGTGAGCCTCAGTGGTAGCTTCAGCTACTGGTATTGCCACCCAAGCTAGACAGGCTGAAGGTAGTAGCCTAACAAAAAGTGGTTTTAGTAAACAAGTAAATAAATAATAAATATTTTATTTAAAACGTCACACATGTTCATAAAGGTTTATATATCTGTCATAGTTGATATGTGTTGCTGTACCTATGTCCATCTCTTGTCACTTATTCTTTTGTGAAACTCTTAAGGCTCTTCTGAGATTAGGTTCTGTACTAGTAGTCATTATTGTTATCATTATCATTATTACTATTATTGAATAGTTGAGCTGCCTATTGTCATATTGTCTTGTAAGTGTGTCTTGCTTGTAAGAATGGTGTGTTAGTAAATGTATTATATTTGTTAGAATGAGATGCTACTAGTGAGTCCTGTTGTGTCTAAATATTTTCTTCGTTCTCCTCATGTTATATCTGACATTTATGAATCAGAAACTAAAATAGTAACAACCATTTTCAAGTCTATATGAAACATAATATGATTGCAATGAAGTCTTGTGAAAGAGACAATGTTTAGATTACTGCATCATTCCAGATGGAGGCAAAATCCTCTTCAAAACCTAAAGCCCGCAGAGTTACTTCAAAAAACAGAGAACGTGCTGGTGTCAAAAGCCTTGACTTGCGTCGTCCTGTGCGCCCAGTTGATCGTCAGAAGATGTGCCCGTGGCTGAAGAATCACCTTGACTCTAATTCAGTGTTTGGCTTATCCTGGTTAAAGAAAGAAGAAGGAACCTTCCAGGTATCCTGGCGTCATGCCTCTCGTCTGGAGTGGAATCTGCAGACTGATGGTGATGTGTTTGAAAAGTGGGCCAGACACACAGGTGAGCTTAGACCATAGGCTCAACAAGCTTTGACTATTTATATGAATCCATTGAAAAATAAAAACAAAAGAAAGTAAGGAAAAATATTGGTTATTGCAGAATCTGAGGGATGTTTATGATTGAAACTATACACCACATATTGTATCAAGTTGTTTTATAGTTACACGTTAAAAATCTTTTTGTTGAAAATCTCACCCACCCCCATCAAAGCCTCATCCTTCCCCCATATATTTTGTGCTGCTTCAGTGGCATTGTACCCTTGCTGCTAATTTCTGCTCTTTAACCTTTACCGTACGTCGCCTAAAATTTTGCGTCCCGTACGTCGTGGGTATTTAGCGACCCATGCTTTTTAATGAAGGAACGATCCGTTCCCGTACGCCGTGGGTCTGCAGCGACCCATACTATAATATGAAGGAACGATCCGTTCCCGTACGCCGTGGGTCTGCAGCGACCCATACTATAATATGAAGGAACGATCCGTTCCCGTACGCCGTGGGTCTGCAGCGACCCATACTGTAATATAAAGGAACGATCCGTTCCCGTACGCCGTGGGTCTGCAGCGACCCTTATTATTATTATATGAAGGAACGATCCGAGGCTGTGTGTAGTTGAATCTTACTATTATATGAAGGAATAAAGTGTCACTGTACGCTGTTGGTCTCCATCTATCCGCATTCTGTCTCTCTCCCTCTCCCTCCTTCTCCTGTTTCTCTCTCTCTCTCTCTCTCTCTCTTGTGGCTGTATAAGCACCACCCATTTTCTTCAGAAATGCTGAAATGTGATAAATTTTGAAAGCAGCCTGGATTTTTTTCCCCTCCTTGTTATAGGCTAATTGGTGTAGGCCTAGATCTAGATGATATCTGGGGGAGGGGGGAATGATTTTTTAGCTTACAGTGTGTGTGCGCGAAATCTGACGTATAAACGATATTTAAAAAAGAAAAAAAAGTTGCACTCCTCGTAATGTCATTAAATGACGTATGTGTGTCTACAATCTGACCCAACAAATATTCGGAAGCAGAAATCGCTCATTCACTTGGAGCGTCGTGTGTACTCTCATCAGTTTTCATGAGTGAAGCATATGATATAGGCTAAATGTACACTTATTGTTTTGTTGAGTGAGTGGAATGTGTGCGTGTGTGTGTGCACGTGTCCGAATCTCTGTGGTGTGTGTGTGTGTGTGTGTGTGTGTGTGTTGTTCGTTCTTGATTTAACGTCTTTTCACAATAATGATATTAACGGGGTCTGTCATGTGTGGTGTGTGTGTGTGTGTGTGTGTGTGTGTGTGTGTGTGTGTGTGTGTGTGTGTGTGTGTGTGTGTGTGTGTGTGTGTGTGTGTGTGTGTGTGTGTGTGTGTGTGTGTGTGTGTGTGTGTGTGTGTGTGTGTGTGTGTGTGTGTGTGTGTGTGTGTGTGTGTGTGTGTGTGTGTGTGTGTGTGTGTGTGTGTGTGTGTGTGTGTGTGTGTGTGTGTGTGTGTGTGTGTGTGTGTGTGTGTGTGTGTGTGTGTGTGTGTGTGTGTGTTGTGTGTGTGTGTGTGTGTGTGTGTGTGTGTGTGTGTGTGTGTGTGTGTGTGTGTGTGTGTGTGTGTGTGTGTGTGTGTGTGTGTGTGTGTGTGTGTGTGTGTGTGTGTGTGTGTGTGTGTGTGTGTGTGTGTGTGTGTGTGTGTGTGTGTGTGTGTTGGTTGTTCTTCCTTTGAATTTAACGTCTTATCTACCACTCAGTGATACTAGGTGGATCTGAGAATTATTGAAACTGGATTTCTTGTGATACAAGAAGATTTCATAACTGTATTATCTATAATAATTGGTAAATTAGACCATTGCAATATGTGCGGATCAATCCTTTAAAAAAATCAAAGGACTATTCCGAAGGGGATTTGCCGCTGATAATACTGTGCATCATTGTGTGGGTATTATAAAAGAGTAAGAGAGAGAGAGATAGTTATGAATGCATGTTGGCATAAAACTCATAAGTGTTATGTGCATGAACATTTCAATGTAATGCAGTGCAGAAAAAAAAAGTACGAACGTTTGAGTGCGTGAATATGGGAGTACAAACAGCCTTCAAAAAAGCGTTCACACAAAGCAAGCTGATCTAACTACTAAGCAACTAAGACATCTTTCATTCAGCAATTCAACAGTGACAAGAGACAGCGAATGCGATTTCACACCAATTTTATCTACATATTTGCATTCACTTGAGATCACTGAGTAGAAGTAGATAAAAATTATTACGTTCAGCTGATACTGGAAACACATGAGCATGCGTGTCGTGACACATTGTCAAATATATGCGGAGACAGGTAGACAAACAGACTTTTCAATATATACAGAGACAGGAAGACAGATTCCACAGCCTATAATCAGAACAATAAAGAATACGGGCTAACTTGAAGAAATACTATGTTTGTGAACAAATAAGCATCTATACAAGTTTGTGAAACAGCAATGTAAAACTTTGCACATTTTCATATATATCTGACAAAGACGAACTGCAGTCCTTCAAGAAATAATGACAAAAATACCTTGGAAATGTGTATAAACCAAATGTACATCAAAACTATAATAGTCCATACGCACACTCACACACACACACACACATCACACATACATACGACGCGTGCATACACACACTGTACGTTAAGATATCACCCACTATTCTTCAAACTAAACGATTGAAACTGTTCAAATCTGTTGTTACACTGTAAGAATGAACAACAGTGACCACCACTAACCAAACCAGCCTCTTTTAGGAATTCAGTCTATGAAGACAAAGAATACAAACAATAGATCCTACCACTGACCCACCAACAACGTGGATGGGGAAGCTCAGAAGGACAGAGGAGTCCAGATCTGTTTTTATGCTCTCCTTTGATTGGATTCTTTTTTCAAACTCTGTCAGTAATGTTTTAGAGGAGACTCGCTTGCTTTTGTTTTCCTTAGCTATCCAGTCACCGTACCCCTGGGGAGAGCAAGAGAATATATCTATATATCTATATATCTCTATATTATCGAACAAAGAGAGAGAGAGAGATAAAAGATATTCTCCCTCTCTCTCTCTCCTCTGTATAAATGCTAGAGAAGATGGAGAGAGAGAGAGCAACTGTCCCTGATTATATGGCTCTTCTGAAAAGCCGGCAAGACTCGTAACAAAAGAAATGCAAGAGACTACCAGAGACTGGTCAGTACACTCCCAGGATGACTGGAATGCTTGGCGCCAAAGAGGAGATAGTTTGCTGGTAACACTTGGGGTGGTGCTCTGCAGACCGCGGACGGACAGATCTATTTTTAGATCTGTGATACCAGACACTCGCAGCGTCCCGTCTTTGAAATGTATGGGTCGCTACAGACCCACGAAGTACAACACGGAAGTTTGTTCTTTGCGAGCATGGGTCTTTTCTGACCCACGACGTACTGGGACATTTGTTGTTTATGTACTCCTTTATTTTTCAACACACACAAATAATTTTTGGTACAGATGTGGGGCAATATTTTATTGACAAAGTCATGAAATTTTGTGAAGGTAGCTTTAAAACTGACTCAGTTATCAAGCGAAAATCACGACTGTGGGTCATTTTATACCCACGGCGTACGGTAAAGGTTAATACACCATGAAACCCAACTTTATTCAGTTGAAGCCCATAGCTTCCTCTCTCCTTTGTCTGCAATGCATGCTAAACTCGGCTACTCATCTTGTCCTCAGAAAGAAAACATTTGATCATGTCAGTTCTCTCCATTGCTTTCTGCACTGGCTTCCTGTTTTGAAGAGAGCTGAATATAAGCTGGATACCTTGTATTATAAATCTGTTCACTAGTCTGCCCCATCATACCTTTGTGACAAGATCAGTGTTTATACACCAACTTGTACTTTGCGCTCAGCTTCAGATACTCTTTCCCTTCAGGTTCCTAGATTTAAACTATCAACTGCCGGCCAGTGTTCTTTTTTGCTGTTTTGGGACCATCTGCCTGGAATAAACTGCTATTCTCCCTTCATCTATCACCTATCCTTTTTCTGCCTTTTAATCAAATTTAAAAACCCATCTCTATTCTCAAAATGAATTCTGCCACTGCCTTTTTCCATCAGTTTGTGTATGTGTGTGTTTTTTTTTGTTTGTTTGTTGTGAAATGGTCTGCATTGGTGGGTGAACCTTGATTTGAATTGTGAAGATCTGGTGCCATATAGATACTGTAATTATCATTATTATTGTTATCATTATGTCACACACTTCACTATAGATACTGTAATTATTATTATTATTGTTATCATTATGTCACACACTTCACAGAAAATAACTGTGCACACCACCATTCATGATTCCTTCGATTGCAACTATCATCAGTGTATCATTGCATTTTCTATTTATGTGTGTTTTATGATAAGAGAGGGATTAGAATGTAATGATTGGCACTATTTTTCCATATCTGAAGCTGTGTTATGCCATCTATCTCAGACTAATCTCCCAAATCTTAAGCTGTGTTAACGTCACCTCCCTCCAGTTATTTTTTTCAAATCTGAAGCTTTATATGCTATCTATCTCCATTCACTTGAAAAAAAAAACCCTGCGGAGATTGTTTTAAATCATTCCCATGTAGCGCTGTTCTGCAAATTCATTTGGGCTCATTGCACACTGTACATTATCAGACATTTTAACGCTTTGGAGACGCGCCCTAAAATGGCTGCTGAAACTCTTGAGACGCACAGTTTTTGGTACTTTTTAAAAGAATTATGGAGAATATCCAGCGACAATAAACCTATCCTGTTATGTATGTTTTCAAAGGTCATTATGTCTACTTTGTAACTGTGCAGACCGCTTGTTTATGCATGCTTTTTTTTTCTGGTTTACCATTGAGCAAAAAAAGAAAAGTTCCTGATGTACACACACATGACTTATCAAACTGCTGCTTGTAATCCATTAAATATCCATGTTACAAAACTGCACTTAACATGTCACAGGATATACAGTCTTCACTGGAAGTCACTATGAGTTCTGCTTTTATGAATATTTTGTCCCAAAAATGATTAAATACAGGCGTAGAGTCTTTTGACTCTTGAAATTCCTTTTGTTTCAGGTACCGTGAAAACAAGCCAAAAATAGAGTTCTAACAGTCTCCCACGGTCAAAGGGAAAGAAATCTACTTAGAAAAATGGTTAAACTCTACTGTCAGTATAATCTCCCTTATTATAGTATCAAGTAGTCTTGGAAAAAAAACCCATAACATCTCCGCAGCTGTAGCTGCAGAGTGTCGCAATCGAGACACGGAGCTCCGCAGCTATAGCTGTGGAGCGTCGCCATCGAGTTAACAGAGAAAAGAGAACTCAGACTGTTAGATTAGGTGACAGCATTTCACTACACTGTTGAACAGTTTATATCTTTGGTGGGCATACTTTCTGGGTGTTTTCATGTTTCCTTAAGCCAGCCACTGACTTGCGGGATCTTTAACGTGCTTATTTGACATTCTGCAGATGTCTATACATGAGGGGGGCTTATGCACTGGTAGATCTGCACACATGTTGACTTGGGAGATGGGAACAAATTCTACCCTTTACCCATCATGTACCAGATGGTGGTACCTAAGCAGATCAAACCCAGGGCCTTCCAACTTGAAGTCCGATGTTTACCCCTTGATTACTATGCCTATTAGAAATGTGATACATCTTCTCACAACAGCAAAAAATGACTGTGACACTCACGGACACAGTCTCTTTATATAGTCCTGTCAGGCCTTTAATTCTTTCACTATTACTGATTGGGCATAACTGCACTGTGCTGCATTATCTGGAGACAGCCAGTGGACAGCAGGTGCTACTTATGCAAACAGAGCACTGGATGTCTTCTGAGTAACTCCACTTAAACTGTCCTAACTTTTGAACATCACCATTGATCTTGCTCATGCCTCGTGCAGAAAAAGCGGTATCAAAATTCACGTCATCCCAGGTCGACTACAATTGCTTACAGATGTCCAACAGCAAGTAGACTGCAGTCAACAGCAGTATTGTTGTGAACTCGCTTGGTCGGCTCAAATCGCCAAAAGAGGTGATAAGGTTAAGTAATGTGTTAATTTTAAAATCAGTCTGATCTGTCAGCTTAACGTTTCACAAGTTTGGAACTCCTCTCCCATTTAAAGACATTATTGACGTATAAGATGTTGTGAAAGCTCAAGAGAATTTTGCCAGATAGTTGCCGACAGATTTGGGGGGCGCACAGATGGAATTGTTTGATTGTGATGAATCCCTGTTCTAGTATTTGTTTTGATTTCTTTCTTTTTTCCTCCCCCCACCTCCAAAAGGTATTTATAAGGATGGAGATGAACCTGAGCCAAAGAGATGGAAAGCCAATTTCCGGTGTGCTATGCACAGCTTGCCTGATGTTACGGAAATTACCAATCCTTTGGAAAGAAGAGGACGTAACGCCATCAGAATATACCGCTTTATGAAACCTAATGAGATTGGAACTGGAGTCAAACGCAAAGCCAGTCAGACCCCTGGTAAGCATAACACTTACACTATTCTTTGCTATTGAAATAAAATAGTTACATTTCTTTTAAAAGGTGATTTTATTTGACTTGTTTAGTGTTTATTTTACCTTTTACCAGTTTCTTTCATTCTTCCATGATCATTCTGTCATGATCAAAAACTTGATAAAGATTATTTGTTTTAGAACTTCAGACATGAGAACTTTCATTATTCTACTGATTTCAGTGGCATGTTGTCTTTTAGCATTTATTTGGCTAGTTTTGTGGTACACTAGCAGTTGTATTTACTACGGAGGTTGTTAAGCGACTATATAGTTAAATCAGGTTTACGCTAGGAAGGGACAGTTTAATCAGAATTGTTTTGAATGTATTAGAGAGCAGTAGAATTACTCAAGATGCAGCTATACCATGCAAAATCAGTATTCAGAGTAGACTGTCCACCATGCTTACAATACAATAGGGAGTGCATGTTGATGAGAACAGCTGTCAATCTCTAAGGAGAGTGTGTAAGTTCACTGTCCCATTATATTCAAAGTAATTGTTATTAAAGTGCACCTTTCTGTCAAAAGTCATTTAAATTGATAACATTATTTCTCATCACTTCTGATTATCAGATCAGAGTTATCATGTGAGTCATAAGAGAACTTAGTTGGTGTACAATTTTACCTTGTCCAGTAAAACTGTATGCCCTTGGAGTGAAACACAAAAGCATTTATCTATATATGGATTACAACAGAAGAGCAGCTTTACATTCAAATTATCTGGTATTTTGTCATTTCATTTAGTTTTGTCATGCTGGATTTACCATGTGAAATTCAGGCTGCTCTTAACAGGAAGATTATGTCCTACTGTGGTCATTTTTCTCTTTTTTTTGTCAGCATGTGTTTTTATTATCCCTTGAGAGCGGATTTGGTTAATTTTTACACTAGAATTTTGCTCTTTCGTTGCCATGGGTTCTTCTGTGTGCTTGAAGCACATACTGTGTAAGGACCTCTGTCATCTAAGGACCTCTGTCATCTCATCTGAAAAAGTAACACCCAGATCTCTGCTTAAGATCTAGAGAAGGAGTAGGGGTGGGAATCCCAGTCTGATTGGGAATGGAACTCAGATCTCCCACATCCAAGTGGGTGATTTATGTAGTAGGCCACACAGCCACAGATGCTATGTGCTGGAAGACAACGGATTTGCAAGTGTATATGGGGGCTGACATTTCTCAGTAACAGGTGGCTACTTAAAATCGAGTCAGGATATCTCAGCTTGTGGTCTAATCAGCTTGGCTAATGATCTAAACTTTTTGTACCAGAACGAAAGAATAAAAAAAAAAAGAAGAAAAGATTAAGTCCAGCATGATCATTTCCAATAACAGAAAAAGTTGAGCTCACCTTGATCATTTTCAATCAGACCAAAGCCTTCCAATATGTGTCTTCTATTGTTACCATATCATCTATGTCTTTCTTTTTCAAGATATGCAACAGCATTCTTCCTACACACATCTGTTACTGAAGTGCACTAAACATGCTTTGTGTCTTAAAATTCTTGGTGCATTGGTTCAAAAGTTCTGTGCAAAACTGAGTTGTACAGTTCTGTTGGACAATCATCCTAAAGTGCGTATGTACCCTTAAACTGGCTGTGAATGTCTTTGATCAGTATGACATACTTGAATGCTACACTAACAACATGCATGTGCATGAAGTGTTTGTGCGTGTGTTTCAGTTTGTATGTAGCCTAGTGACATTGATACTGATTCTACAGGGAATATCCACTATGTATACACATTTGCGTATTCCATTTCTACAATATGGATGTGTCTTTGGATACAAAGGACCACATGTAAAAGTGTTCTGTTATATGAGATTAAGTTATCCCCTTTGTGTCAGTTGTGAAAAAAGTTCAAATTTTTTCATTGTGAAAAAAATTCAATTTTTTTCAATGTGTGATAAATCAGTTACTAATAAAGTGAGTGCATTCAACCTTTGCCGTGTATTAGTCCATTCTGTTGTCCTTGTTACCACAAAAAGTTAAGTCTGTAAGTGTTTGCATTCTTTTTCTTTTTTCATTTTCTTTTTTTTTTTTTACAGATTTTTTTTTAACCTGTACAAAAGACTAGTTTATAGAGTATGATGAAGGAAGCAGCTATTGAATACAGACTGAATTAACCATGGCAACACAGGAGCATGTGTGAAGAATTACTGGCTGGATTAGCATTTTTATTTTGAGATCACATGTAGCACTGACTTAACTGCTGTGAACAAAATCTAGATAAGATTATGTGTCTGTCTTCTCGTGTAATGTTTCTTTCTAAATGTGTCAGAACCTCTGACAAAAGAGGTCAGAATCTTCTGTGTCCTTGCCAGCTCATAGGCTTAAGGACCTTCTCCTTCACCGGTTGCACCAGTGCTTATGGAATTCATTCTGAGTAGGGAGCCGTCATCTTGAGAAACTAAAACTGAAACTGCAAAAAAAGAAGAAAGTAATCAGTGAATATGAAGTTGAAGAGAGAGAGAGAGAGAGAGAGATATGAAATGCACAGCACTCATTGAAAATACATGAAGAATCCTTGAATCTCAGAGAATATTGTGAAAAACAAAACAAAACAAAACAAAACAAAACAAGCAAAACAAAAAAAAACAAAGCAAAACAACAATAACAAAAACCGGAAGCTGCCTGTGTGATCAGAGCTTTGACTCATAAGAAAAAAGAAAAGGTGACACTGCTGTTCAAGATTGCTCATGTCCTGGCAATAATATCCAGACTTCACTTTTTTCCCAGTTTAATCTTCTATAAATTCTTCAGTTTTTTGACATTTAATCCAATAAATCTTTGATATTGATACATAATGATGTTGGTGTGTATGAGAGAGGTTTTGTTGTTGTTATTTGCTTGTATGCATGTGTATTTTTTATTTATTTATTTTTTTAATATGCCATGAAAATTCTGTTTAAATATTAGGTTAGCTGAAAATCTGTCAGGCTTCCTCAGATCCTTTTGCGATTAGCGACGCTGGCTGAAATCTCACCCTTTGTACACAGAACACTGAAACATCAGTCTTTTGATGAAAAGAAAATGTCAGTATCATACTGTCCAATGTTTGGTACTATAGTTTTGTTACAAAACTTGCAAAGTAGTCCTCTGGGTGCTCCAATTTGCAGCTTTTATGATCATTGCAAGAGATGCCTCATTGTTGGAAGCTTGGTGTTGACAGCATGTACAGTGTAACTTCCACTCTGTGTTTAGTGTCCATGCCTGCTGCTTTCAGTACTTCTTTTTCCCAACCAGGTCTTTTAACAGGAAATATAAGAGTATACCTTTTCCTGTACTCTTTTGTAATAACGCATTGTATTTCAATATTAACATTAGCCTTGATGATTTCTGGTTCTGTGTAAACCGCTGGCCTATGGTATTCATATTTTCCTGCTTTGGTATTGATTAGCCACCAGAATTTGTGTGCTATGTGAACATGAGCACTGCTGGATAAATATTTGGGAGCTCTGTTCCAACATGTCTGTTCAAGGACAGACTTTGTTGTATTATTTCAACCACTTGTCTGAATTTTCCAGATCCCATCCTTGAAGATAGATTGTTGAATTAAGCTCCCTTGTATTATGTTGAGCAGAGCTCATGTGACATCATGGAGGGCAGTTGTTCTGGTAGCGGAACAGTAAGCTATACAAGTTTCATGAAGGCCTCAAGATGAGGTTGAAAGTTCAAAACGAGAAGACATATGACTGCTACTTATAAATATTTAATAATGTACTAATAGTTTCAGACAAATTACTGCTACTTATAAAATATTTAATAATTGTAAAATTATATATGTTATTTCCAGAAAGATGTGCAGATGTGATGAAAAAAAAAAGCAAACAACACACAAACTGGAGCGAGAAGAATAGAAAAGGCCCCAGATAATCTTGCTTGTATTAGATTAGGGATAGGAGAGGATTATTATGCTTCATAATGCTGAATGAGGGGATGGGTGATATGGCATAGTGCTGAAAAGAAAAAAATAAATCCTCAGTGATGTTGCATGTATTTGATATTGCTGCAGCAGTGTTGTTTGTTTTTTCTGTTTCAGTTCCAGCACCCAGGCACCGTGAACACTCGGCTAGTGAGGTCTCTGAGGACAGTGGCTCCCAGCATGCTGACTCAGATGAAACTGAAAGGGTTAATGATTTTGTCATATTTTGATCTGTTTCAGTATGATTAATTTGGTCTGTTATTTTTGTGGGGCTGAAGTAGGCTATGTCCTCCCTTCTTTTCTTTCAAATTTTTGAAATGTTCATTTAAACAAGTAATACAAACAAGTTCAAAATAAAACAGCAAAGCGTAATTGCAGTAACAAGGTGAAAACAAAATCCAATTCACACAAAAATCAATTTGCTATAATTTAAATTAGTAATGGAAAATATGGAAAAAAAGAAAACAAAAACAAAACACAAACAAAATCCTGAAAAATACTTTTCAGTGTACATGGGTAGATTGATAAGAAGTCAGACTCACTATCACATTTCATTGCATATAAATGTTGACAGTACATGTATTATGAAGTGAACAAACAGTATTAAGTTTCAGTTATTAAACAGTTTTTTTTTTTTTTTGGACATGGTGTTAGCCCTGATATGGCTCTAGTAGTCAGCTGGGCTATAAGCAATATGAACTGAACTGAACTGAACTGAGAAGTTGTTATTAATGGCAAATATGGCAGCCGTTTCATTTTAAAGAGATGTAATTTCCATATAAGTTTTCCACTGTATTCTCCTTCTGATATTTTGTTTGCAGATATTTTTTTTAAAAGAAGTTCTATGTTTTAAATTTTTTTCAGATTTGCGTTTATAATTGTTCATTTTTTCCAAGAAGGGTTATAAAATTAACTCTAAATAATACCATGTCTTTAGCCACACACATACATATACACACAATCATAACACTGCGTGGCACACACTTGATCACTTCATGAGCCTGTGCCAAACCCTATGGCTTGCAAAGTCTTAAATAGAGAAAGGGGATGGGGTTCTGTGGAATATTAAGCTGCACATCACCTGAAACATTGGAGCAGTCAGATGGGCAGCGTAAAGGACCAGTTTTTATGTTGCCAACTGGGATTCGACTTAGGACATGAGATCTTCAGTCCGATGCTCAGTTACTGGAGTTAGTCATCCTGCTTAAAAAATGTTTGCTCAAGTGTGATCTCCATCCATGCAAACTGATGTGGTCAGAATGGAAGGAAAAGAAGTCCTGAAGAAAAAGGCATCAGGGGGATTTGAACTTGAAGATAAAAAAAAAAAAAAGTCTGCCAGAGGGTCAAACTCAAGACTTTAGTGTTATTCCAGAACATCCATATTAGACTAACTGCCCCTTTGTTAGAGAAGATCACAATTGTCGAGACAGTTGTCTGTGATAGATCTGCTTCAGTATTTATGAAGAGACTATACACATGTTTTGTTCTTTGTGAACAGACTGATACCAGTTTAGGTGTATGTCAGCAGACCACTCTTAATGTTAGGTCTGTTTGACGAAATATTATTTGTGGAGGACAGTTACGAAAAAAATGACACCTGTTTGGTGTGTGTGTGTTTGTGTTTGAATTTTCATTTGTTTTTATGTGTGCAGATAACAGATGATGATGGGCAGTATAGAGAAATCATTGTGTTTCCACAGTCTGACCATGACTATGCTGTCAAATTTGGACAAATTGGTGAGAACATAGGTGTGTGTGTGTGTTGTGTGTGTGTGTGTGTGTGTGTGTGTGTGTTGTTTTGTGTGTGTGTGTGTGTGTGTGTGTGTGTGTGTGTGTGTGTGTGTGTGTGCATATTGTATTTGAAAATTAATAGTTTTGATTTGACCTGTTGAGCAAAATGTCCTGATGTATATGCATAAGTATTTTACAAAGTTTGAAGGTGATTAGATAAGAGTTTTCTTAGAAGGTGTCTAGTGGGAAACATTTTGACAGTGGTTTGACCTTTAATTCAAAGACAGAACACTGGTATGTACCCATATCAATAATCTTTGTGACAATGCCACCTCATTAATGTTTAATGAAAAGATTGTATTATTTGGACATGAAAGGCTTTTTAAATCAGATCCCATATTTGACTTGATTGTGCTGCAAGCCAAGTCTTACATTAATATGTTCAAATATAAAGATTGTATTCCACATTTGAAACTTGTGCACAGTATTGAAAATCATGTGTCACTAATTTATATGAACTTCCATGGATTTCTGACTGGTTGCTTCTTCTATAAAGAACCAATTGAAAATGTTTGACTCAGTCATCAGTATCATTAACTTGGCACAGATCATTTGTTTGAAATGTATGTGATGTACATTTGGTAAGCCTTACACATCTGCATGATAATGTTTTGACTATACTGGTGCATGTATGTTTATGTAAATAAGTATATACATGTGTATAGTATTCTTTCTTATAAAAAGTTTTTTAAAAAAAGGTCATAAAAAAAGAAGTAAAAGCCTAAATCAATTTCAAGAAATTACGATCAACTGAAAACGAAAGAGAACAAACAGACCCAGATCTATGCACACAGTGGCTAGTAGTTTTGTTAGTAAATACATAACAATGATAATTATAATCTAAATATATTCAATTAGAAAGAAGCATGGACAAATAAAGAATATTTTCCTTTTTCTTCTCTTCTCCCTTTCTCCCACAGACAACCCCTACTTAATAAAAGCAAGCAAAAAAACAAAAACAAACTAAGCAACACCAAGAAACCGAAGTATGTCATGGTGTTTCTAGTCATAAAGAATTCATGTATGGCATTTCAAAGAAGAAAATAAAGCGTTGCTTTTTTAGACACCAATGGTATACATTTTTGTGTCCCCTCTCCCCCCTTTCACATATACATGAACACATACTTGCACACACATGCATATGCTCATTCATAAGCACACACAAGCACATGCATATGCATGTGCACCCATTTACATGTATACAAGATACAAAAAAATTTCTACCAAGTTCTAAGAGTAGGGTGTTTTGTATGGTTACATCATGTTCATTCTATTCACACTTGCATTATGCTTGTTCACATTCTTTTCCATGGTATTATTCCTGCCCACCCCAGTCCCTTCTTGTACTCCGTCCTGCCAGTTATGTAGAACATACTGATTGGGTCAGGTCGGATAGATGTATCCGCTACTGGTAACCTGGAACCCAGTACTACCTGTCACAGGGTCGAACTGCTGGCGACTAAACCAGCAACCCCACCAGTCCTCTCAGGAGGATGGTGAGGAGGGTGGCTAGAAACCCTGGTGGAAATAAATTAGATCCATCAAAGGGCACCAGCTCTGGAGAGCTACCCGCGGCCATCTAGCTAAGGGAGTAAACCCTGACAGTAAATCCGGTGTGGGGCCCCTAAGGCGGTTGGATGGCAAACTTTGTCACTTTCCGGCAGCTCCTGCGGCCGCGTTGGCACCAAAACGTAACAGCGAGGTGGAGAGGGGGGACAAGTTGCATGGGCAACAGCCTGTCTTCCATATTACACTGCCCAGGCTTACATCCGTCCATTCATCCACAAACACTCTGCACCTACGACCTGGAGAGGACACTCCAGCCTCGCTACTAACACTAGTGTCGGCACAACACGGGAAGCAACAGATACCGGTGATAAGTCATTGCTCAACTGGCGTAGAGCTGACGCCAGGGGTTGCTTTTGACGGTGGGAGAGACCTTCGTGTCTTACTGGACAGCTACCGCCCGCCTAAGCTGGGCAGCCCCCAGCCAGTTAGGTGCTGTCCCGCCACAACCTGCCTTCTTCATTGGGTGCATGAAGATTAGGAGAAAATCTGACAAGCAGGTCGTTAATTACCGCACCAAACAAAAAGAAAAATTCAAATTCAAGAAACGGATCAGGAAAAGGATCAGCAGTGAAACTGGGCTGTTGGAATGTCCGAACAATGATGCCTGGGCTCTCCCAAGATCTGCAAGACATCAGCGACGCCAGAAAAACCGCCGTCATAAACAGCGAACTAAAGAGGCTCAATGTGGACATTGCCACTCTGCAGGAAACACGGCTGGCTGACTCAGGAACACTAAAGGAAAGGGACTACACCTTCTTCTGGCAAGGAAAGAGTTCTGATACCCCAAGAGAGCACGGAGTAGGCTTTGCAGTAAGGAACAGCCTGCTGAACATGATTGAACCAGGCAGCGGCGGTTCAGAACGACTCTTGACTCTCCGCCTCAACACCACCAAAGGCTATGTCACTCTCATCAGCGTTTATGCCCCAATTCTGTCCGCCTCTCCAGACGCCAAGGATGAGTTCTACGAAAATCTTGCATCAACCGTAAGGAACATCCCCAGGACAGAACAACTTGTTCTCCTGGGCGACTTCAAGCCAGAGTGGGTGCAGACAATGACTCATGGCCCTTCTGCCTCGGTTCCTTTGGAGTGGGGAAAATGAATGAGAATGGACAGCGACTGCTTGAGTTTTGCGCCTGCCATGAACTGTGCATCGCCAACTCCTTCTTCAAGACGAAGCCTCAGCACAAAGTCTCCTGGAGGCATCCCCACTCAAAACATTGGCACCAACTGGATTTGATCCTAGTAAGACGTGCCGCTATCAAAAACGTTCTCCACACTCGCTCTTATCACAGCGCAGACTGCGACACAGACCACTCTCTGGTATGTTGCAAGATCAGGCTACAACCAAAGAAGTTCCACTGCTCAAAGAAACAAGGGAACCCTCGCATTGACGTCAGCAAGATGTCTCAGCCAGATCTTGTAGAACAGTTCGCAGAGGCCTTTCAGAGAGAATACGATGCATTGCAGCCCAGAGACTCTGCCACTGAGAGATGGGAAACACTACGAGACACCATGCACCGCATTGCTATGGCCACCTTTGGGAAGAAAACTGTGAAGTCCCACGACTGGTTTGAGGCCAAATCATCAGAGATGACTCCCACTGTTGAGGCCAAGCGTGCCGCACTCACCAAGTATAAGCGGTCACCCAGTGAGAAGAACCTGCAAATCCTCAGGGCTGCCAGAAGTAAGGTTCAGCTAAACGCCAGGCGCTGCGCAAACAAGTACTGGACAGAGCTCATCGAAGAGATACAGAGTGCTGCTGAAAGAGGCAACATCTGAGGAATGTATGATGGCATCAAGAAGGCACTGGGACCAACACAGAGCAAGATCGCCCCCCTCAAATCCTCCACTGGGGAAGTAATCAGCAATCCTAGCCAACAGATGGAAAAATGGGCGGAACACTACTCCGACCTCTACTCCACACAGAACATGGTGTCCCCCTTAGCCCTCGATGCCATCAAGTGCATGCCGGTAATGGAAGAACTTGACGCAGAGCCAACTGCGGACGAACTCAGCAAGGCCATTGATAGCCTGCATCAGGGAAGGCACCTGGCAATGACGGAATTCCCCCAGACCTCATCAAGCACTGCAAGACTTCTCTTCTGCACCCTTTGCACGCAGTTCTCTGTCAGTATTGGAATGAGGGAGCTGTACCACAGGACATGAGGGACGTCAAGATCGTCACCCTGTACAAAAACAAGGGCGAAAGGAGCGACTGCAACAACTACAGAGGTATCTCGCTCCTCAGCATTGTTGGCAAAGTCTATGCTCGGGTCCTCCTAATCCGCCTGCAGAAACTGGCTGAACGCTTTCTACCCGGAATCACAGTGTGGTTTTCGAGCAGAGAGATCCACGGTAGACATGGTCTTCTCCCTTCGCCAAATCCAGGAGAAGTGCAGAGAGCAGCGGATGCCCCTGTATGTGGCATTCATTGACCTCACCAAGGCCTTTGACCTAGTCAGCAGAGATGGCCTTTTCAGGGCTCTCCGAAAAATCGGCTGCCCCCCCAAACTGCACAGCTTAATTGAGTCCTTCCACTCAAACATGAAGGGGATGGTGCAGTTCAACGGAAACCTCTCCAAGCCCTTCGACGTACGCAGCGGTGTGAAACAAGGCTGCGTCCTGGCCCCAGCCCTCTTTGGAATCTTCTTCGCTCTCCTCCTGAGGCATGCGTTCAGCACAGCACAAGAAGGGATCCACCTGCGGACCAGATCAGATGGCAGGCTCTTCAACCTTCGCCCGCCTCAGAGCAAGGACAAAGGTCCGTGAAGCCCTCATCAGAGACATGTTATTTGCCCGACGATGCCGCAGTTGTGACCCATACTCAGCGGGACTTGCAGTCACTAATGGACCGCTTCTCCCAGGCCTGCAGAGATTTTGGTCTGACCATCAGTCTTAAGAAAACAAACGTCCTGGGCCAAGACACGCCATCTCCACCAGCCATCACCATTGATGACTACGAGCTTGAAGCCATCCATCAATTCACATATCTTGGGTCCACCATCACCGATAACCTCTCCCTTGACACAGAGGTCGACAAGAGGATCGGGAAGGCAGCCACAGCACTAGCCCGCCTCACACAAAGGGTGTGGACAAATCCCAAGCTGACCACAAAGACAAAGATGGCTGTATACAACGCCTGTGTCCTCAGCACCTTGCTGTATGGCAGCGAGGCGTGGACCACGCATGCTCATCAGGAGAAAAGGCTCAATACCTTCCACCTGAGAAGCCTACGGCGCATACTTGGCATTTCCTGGCAAGACAAGGTGACCAACACCGAAGTCCTAACCTGCGCTGGCCTCCCAACCATGTATACCATGCTGAGACAGCGTCGGCTGCGCTGGTTGGGCCACGTTCGCCGCATGGACGATGGTCGCATCCCAAAAGACATCCTTTATGGTGAGCTTGCCACAGGGCAGAGAAACATTGGCCGCCCACAGCTGAGATACAAAGAGTTTGCAAGCGTGACATGAAGGCGCTTGAGATCAACACTGAGTCCTGGGAAGACCTCGCAGATGACCGCAACAGCTGGAGAACTACTCTCAAGAAACAGCTGCGGATTGGTGAGGACAAACTGTCAGCTGCTGCAGCAGAAAAGCGAGTTTGCAGAAAAGGGATGACAGCCAACAGACCAGCATCAGCATACACATGCGACCGCTGTGACAGAGACTGCCTCTCTCGCATTGGTCTGTACAGTCACAGGTGACGCTGCTTGGACCAAGCAGACAGCCCATCTAGACATTAGAACGGATGTACTTTGTCCATGGTCAGTCATGACCGAAGGAGGCCTACTACTACTGATTAAAAGTCAATGAAATAAAAATGCATGTGCACACACATGTACATACATACAAAATTTACACACATACATTACATATACATATACATATATATATATATATATATATATATATATATACATATACATAAACACACATGTAATCCTGAATTTCTAAAACTATTTAACTTCACTTCGTCTGCTTAGTCTCATTAGCGCTGCTCAGCAGCAATTGGCTCAGCTTTCTGAAACCATAAACACTAGCCCACCTCCATGCCACCTTTTTATCTCACTCCGTTTTTTCCCCCTAACCACTCATCTGTCTACTCATTCTCTCCCCATCTCCATCTCTGATCTGCTGTTTTCTACATTGTCTCCCTTCTCACTTCCCCATCCTTCTTGACTCCACTAGAAATGCCTGTATTACAGTTCATATCACTTTTCACACAAGAAGTAAAATATGTAATTCACAGTAAAGGTGTCTGAAAATATAGAACATAAAATAGACAAAGAAAGTATGAAATATCTGAAACATCCCTCTCTCCTCCAAACACAAAATCTGTCACATGGCATGTTTATGTAACCTTCCCCATTTCTTAACATTCATAGGCTGATAGGGATACATAATCTACTGCATTGTGTGCATGTTACAAGTGTGCTTGTTTTTCAAATATGTCATATGATGCTGAAAGTAGATCTGTCCTGTGAGAGCAGAATTTATGAGATGAATCATTGTGAGCAAAAGTAAAGAGAATGTACAGAATGGCTACCAATCTTTCAGTGAGCAAAATTAAAGAGATGAATCATTGTGAGCAAAAGTAAAGAGAATGTACAGAATGGCTACCAATCTTTCAGTGAACAAAATTAAAGAAATGAATCATTGTGAGCAAAAGTAAAGAGAATGTACAGAATGGCTACCAATCTTTCAGTGAGCAAAATTAAAGAGATGAATCATTGTGAGCAAAAGTAAAGAGAGTGTACAGAATGGCTACCAATCTTTCAGTGAGCAAAATTAAAGAGATGAATCATTGTGAGCAAAAGTAAAGAGAGTGTACAGAATGGCTACCAATCTTTCAGTGAGCAAAATTAAAGAGATGAATCATTGTGAGCAAAAGTAAAGAGAATGTACAGAATGGCTACCAATCTTTCAATTGCAGGATTTGCTTGTGTCATGTTTTTCATTCAGACTGGCTTGGTTAGTTGAATTTAATTGAATTGCTTTTTTTTTTTCAGGAAATAACTCCCCAACTAAAATTTTGAAAGAGCATGGCAGTGGATATGTTCTGATCAATACAGAAAGTGTTCCCAACATGCCAACCACTGTTGAAGAAGCTCTGGATAGTTCTCAACTTTCTGTAGGTAAAAGACAAAGTGAAATCACACGGTCATTATCATCTGCAGCAAGAATAGATACAGGAAAGAAGGCTTTGTTTTTAACGAAAAAGAAGGATATTCGTGGGAAAGGAGCAGGTGCGAAGAAGGTAAATGCTTCAGAAATGCAACGAAATCTCGTTATTAATTCACGCTTGAAGGATCTCCTGGCTAGGAAGACAGCCGCTGGTTCGAAACCGCTTATGGGTGTTGATGAAGTCGGGCCATTAAACTCAGGAAGTAGAACTGGACTTTTGGCACCAAGTGAAAATGGAGATAAAACGACAGAAAGTCAGACAGGATCTCCTGCACAGGCTCATGGTTTTGAGGCTTTGTTGAAAGCAGTCGATATAGCTCGGATGGACACCTTCACATCAGTTGATGATAGCGCCATGACATCATCCAACACAGCAGCCCTGTCCAGTTTAGGAGTTTCAGCCCCTTCACTGGCGCCATCAGTTCCTGCTACTATCAGCCAGACAGTTGGTGCACATACTGTGTGTCAGGCATTCTATTCTACTTCAGTTCCCTCCTTTACTTCTGCTGCACCAGTCTCTACTTCAGATTTCATTTCTGCACTTCAGAGTCATTCAGAAACAACTGTTTCTCCATCCCCAGCTGCAACTTCTGTGCCAGAATCATTTGTCTTTTCCCTTGTACCCTCCATGTTTATCACACCTGTGTGCACCACATCAGCGGCTGGCAGTTCAGGGATGTTACCATCTACCTCAGCTGTTCAAAAGAAAGATGGCTCACTTTCTTCAACATCGGCCAGTCATGTTACCCAGCATATCAGTGGCATGCACCCAGAAGAGTCTACTGCTGCAGGTGTATCTGATTCTTACCGTGTGTATAGCCCAAATAGTTGGAACGATAAGTTGAAATCTTTGATAGGAATGAGAAGACCTCAAAATGCATCACCAACTGTTCCTTGTACAAGTGGTGTAGATTCGTTCACTGTCTCAGTCTCTCCACAGAACAATTCTACCACAACCTCTGTTGAATCATGTTCAGAACAGAGTTCATTACTAGCAGCAAGTGAAGTGAAGTCGGAGACTTTTTTCCCCAGTGTTACAGTTGTGAAACAGGAATTACCAGCTGAAGAGAAAGTGTGTAGAACAGTAAAGGATTGTGAACAGCATAGTTCGCAGGAAGCTTCCTATCTTGAAGTTAAACAGGAGTTTCCCTGTAAATTAGAAGCCTCAGTCGAAGACCACCTAGACAGCAAGCCATCTAGTGATTTTGGAATCACTCCTCCAACAATTCATTCTGCACTGCTTCAGTCTAAAGATGGGATCCAAGTTAGTGAATTCTGCATTTCACAAGTTTCAGTTGCTGCACCTTCTGCTGCATCTCCTTCATTACAAGCTTTTAGCACTGGTCCACAAGCATCTATCCACTCTTCGCAAACAGTTAATGTTCAGCCAGCTTCACTTGTGCTGGCTTTGCCACAGATATCTTTGCCTACTTCCCAGCAGGAACATGCTTCTACTATCACAACTTTGCCTTTGGTTGGCAATTTACATGGAATTTTTAATCTTCTTACAGCTGCCAGAAATAATGCAGACATAAATTCAAATAACCAGTGACTACAGTTCACAGGTGGATTGTTGACTATTATCAAAAGATACTGCATATACCAGATGACAACACAGTACAGAAAAATATGTTTTACTTATGTCCAAAAATATTTTGACCATTTGGGTCTGTTACGAGCAAACAAAACAAACACCACAAGTACAAAAATGAAACTAGCACAGAACATATCTTTGAAGGGATACAAAAGTGAAAAAGTGCAGGGATAATTCTAATCTACAGTCTTTTATTTATATATCTACTGAAAACAAAAAAGGGAGATGCAAAATATTTTTTGCTGTATAGGAAAAAAATTAACAAGTAATGTGGATGAAACATTTGTTTTAGACTTGGGTCATGTCAGCATTTATTTTACAGTAGGGTCTTGTGAGATTGTTCAGACTTGAACTGTGATTAGTGTGAATGTGGTGGCACAAAAGATGGCATTAAAAGAAAATGGGGGGGGGGGGGGGGGGGGGCAGTGGAGGGAGATTTAATTAGTCATTTTATGATTCTCCTTATTTGTGTATTTAACAACAGCAGATTAAATTTATCTCTGCACTTTCACTTCTTTGTATTTCTGACAGAGGTAAGCTCTGTGTTGGTTTTGTTTTTGTTTTGGGGGTGTTTGTTTGATTTGCCCGTCTGGTGGGTAAAACATCTTTTGATGAGATATCAATACACAGAGACAGATTCCACAAAGTGCACACTTGCAGGTCATGTTTCACTGTTTGTGACAAAAAACTGATATCAGAAATATGAAGCTTGTTACCTGTAAAGTACTTACCATCAATACATAGAACAAATGTCAGTGTTGGCGCCAAAGTGGCCAGTGTTAATTTTTGCTGTCCTTATTGCTCATTAAACACTTTCGGGTTTGGGGCATTTCAGTCATCTTTGTGGCAGGAAAATATCTACGTTTTGTGATTTATACGCAAGCAATTTTTGCCTGTATTGTATTTTTTTGCAGACATCAAGACAGAGCTAGATCTTCTCCAGTTTGTTTTCCATCATTAACAAATAGCAGTAAAGAGATACAATAATTACTCCCCTTGGGCCACAGAAATTTTCAGTAGGTCATTTATTTAGATACTGTTCTCATACAATGTATGGAAGGTGAGTGGTACTAAGTGAATATTTAAAGTGAATGGAACAGTATATATGCAGTGGTGCACTATGTACTTTTAAACTGAAAGTCAGAGGCAATGCATTTGGAGTGGTTCACTGTGATGTTTTGAAATGGAAGACAGGAGCAATCTACATAGGCAGTGATATGTCATGAACTTGTTATATTGAAAGATTCATGTAAGGCAACACTTGAGAAGCAAGCCCCTAAGTGCTTTACACGTGACAGAAAATATAAACATAAATATGTCAATCAGTGATAAGTGAGTGATATAGAATGATGTGACATAAAACAGAAAAAGAAAACAGCAGTTACGATTATGACATGAGAAAAATCTGAAATGAACGACTATGAATACATCAGCACAGACGCACAGAGGGATGTACATGTACGCATGTAAGAGACAAAGACGTAGATAAGGACCTATGTTGGTGAAAGCACATACACTGACGCAGGCTTACAAATTTATGAATTGATGAAACATACACAAACAGCATTATCTCATACAACCAATTATTATAGACAGTAGGACTAATACTAGTAACAATATTGTTTGAAGAGAGACATTTTCTTCAAAGAGAATTTCTAAATATTGCAAATGACAAATATTTAAGAGAAACACAGAGAAAGAATGAATGTTAGACAAAAATCTCAGTCACACATGGAATTTAGAGAATGCTTTTAAATCAAAGTTCAGGAACAATACATATGTCCAGGGGTGCGCTGTGAACTTTTATAGTGGAAGTCAGGCACAATGCATATATGCAATTGTGTGCCATGAACTTTTGAAGTGAGGATCATGAATGATTCATATGAAATCCTCCATATAAGATGAGTGTTTACTCATGACATATTGATCAAATATGTGGCACACCAACTGAAAAAAAAACGAGTTTGTTTAAGAAACTGAAGAAGGTACTCTTGTGTTCTTACTCAAACACTCATATCCTCTGATGAATGTATTTAGTTTTACCTTTAGTGGATGGCAACTGAGTAAATCATTGTATGATAACATTTTTTGGTGAATTGAATTCGTGGGATCATAAGCATAGATTAGACAATTTTGGAGCTGGATTCATGGATAATGTATTTTATATCAGATGGGAATCTGATAAAAGTGATGGATGCATGTGGAGATAGTTTGTGTGAATAAATTGCACTGCATAATTCTGTTTTAAGTCATGTTAAATACTTTTGAAAATGATGGCAGCTGACATGTTTATTGTAGAATTATCACATATGCTTTTTAAAGTTTGATTTTCATGATTTTTTCTTGATTTTATTTTTTTAATTACTCTTTTTTTTTTTCACGTTTTGCGGAATGGCTGGTGCCTCCAGCACAGTCGCAATGTACTGCTTTGGTTTTGTCTGTATGAAATGGGTTTAGTGGTTTACTGAAATGTCTCCATGGTTTATTGTTGTTTTGGTAACGCTGTTGACTCAAGATCTGATGTACTGATTTATTCCCAGCCTGCAACACAAAAACTTGAGTGTCCACTGCCCACCTTACTGATTCAGTCGTTGTGGTTGTGCCAGCTTAGTGTTTTATGAGTTCCTTTCCTCCTCCCAGCTTGTTAGGTTTTGCGCAGGCTTAAGGACTCTGCTAGATAATTTCTTGCAGATTTGGATAGAGCACATAGAGAAGTGTAAATGCAGTGAATCCCTCATGAACAAACTCTAAACTCATTGAAAAAGGGATGACAGAGAAACAGTGACATAGAGCTACAGTGATACGTGTAACCTTCATTAGAAAATAAAGGGGATGTATAGACATGATTACATAAAGATGTAAAAGGGTTATATTCCTGTGATCATCAGCACGAAGGGTGGGATGGGGATGGTTTCTGGATGAGGTCTATCCTTTGCATTTGGACTTTGTTTGAGGTTTGTGCAAGAGTATTCACTGTGCTCAGACATTTGATATGTAGGAGAAGCTGAAAGGCTGAAACTGCACAGAATAATGACAAAAATTGACATGTGCTTCATCCAAATCTGTCAGCAGTCATCTTGCAGACTCTCTAAGCCTGCACAAAACACTGTAGGCCTACACTAGCAAGGTCTTGAAATGGGGAGGGGAGCAAGTCCTCTGTATATAGGTGGGCTGACCCCTGCGATAATACACTCCTGGTTCGGGTAAAGTCACACTTTCATCACTGTCAACATCATTATCTGGTAGAGTGACCTGCAGTTGCTTCAGATATAGGTACATGTATTTGAAAAAAGAAAAGAAAAAAGAAAGGTACATGTATTTGAGTGTGTAGCATCTTCTACATATCTGATTTATGAAATATAGATATGGTAATTTATATTACACAGTGGCATACTAGCTGATGCAAACATGATGACTCAGAGACTGTGACATGTAGAGCTGAATCCTTCCCCCTTTTTGACCCCATTCTAAACTGTGTAAAGTTTTATGGTTATATCTTGGCTAGTTATGGAAGCATAGCTGGAAAAGAACACTCAGCTATAGCATTAAATGTGCATGCCAAATTATAACAAATTACCTTTAGATAGAGATATGCATGCCAAGTTTTGAAGGAATGATGATGTAGCTGAGTTAGTGATATAAAAAGTATGTTGAATTGTTTTACTTGTGAATGTTTGTGTGTTTTTAAATGGACATCCTTTTGATGTTTGTTTAAGTGTTAAATTGTGTAATTTCAAAAGACTGTAGTAATAGTATTATCATTGTATAGGGCATCTGTCGCAGTATTAATGTATAGGATATCTGTCTGAAACTTTCTCAGATGAAGAAAAAAATAACGTTCTTCTTTGTATTGTTTTCCCTTATTTATTTCATGTTCTGTTGACATTAAGTATGTTTCTGTGTGTCTTTTTGTTAACATCTTTGTGTAATTTTCTATTCCTACAAGGTTTACTAACAAGTTATAGAATTCACTTGATAATTGTCTACGTAGCAGTTGGCTGGATGAGTTCCCAGAACAGTGCATCTAACTTTTAAGATCTTGAGTTCAATTCTTGCAGTAGGGCCTCTTAATACCTGTCATAATGCACCAATCTACCGCTAGCTGTAGAATCTAATCCTTTAAACTTCCTTTCCTCTTCAGAACCTGATCCATCATACAGTTTAAATACTGTACATATTCAAGTTGTCCGCATCATAATTTGTTCCCTTATTACAGACACTCTTAACTCTTAAGTATGGTTGGTGTATAGATAAGTGCTTCTGCTTTCCAATCTGCCTGTATGGGTTTGAGTCTGATTTTAGAAAACTTTGTGTGTGGGACTGTAAGTCCGCCCTGCTGTAAATGGTCACCTGACCCAATTTAGGATAGGAAAATATAAATCAGCAAGATAGAGGAGATGGCCACCACCCTCATTATCTATCTAGCACCAAGAAAAGTTGGACTCTTCCATATTTCTACTCTACACCCTCAGGATTTGGGAATAAACTTCACCATGTTATCACAGACAGGCATATTTATGTCATACTGTCCTGTTATAATAAGTCGGTCTAAATAATCTATAGATGTATATCTAGGACCATAATGCTTCAACTTTGGCAAAACTAGCTGGTTTGCTCTATAGGTACAGTATAATATTGCAGTTACTGAGTTTCATATTAGTATTCATGTTTAAGACCATTGAAGCAAATGACAACAATCATTCCAGGAGAAGAAATCTCAGAAGTAATAGTTTGTGTTGTCTTTTGACCTGTTGCTCTGTATCAAGTTAATACATAATTATGTAAAACAGAAGATTACCCCAGTCTACCTCATAGAATACAAATACTGTCTTTTTTAAACTGTCAGAGCCTAGGGTGATGATAATTTTTGAATTCTGTATTCAACTTTAAATCTAGGTGACTTTCTGCAGATCTTTTGTATCATCATTCTGAAATTTTAGTAGCATAATTTCAAAAGTGTTTCATATCATTGGGTAGTGTAGTATACCATGAAGCAGCAGCTGTTTACCTAAGAGTTTTCCATTTCCAAAAATAAATTTATATCATTATATGTGAAAACAGGTTGTGCATAAGCCTCATTACTTTCCAGAGATAATTTCTATCAGTTTACACAGTCCCATGTTGTAGGAGTAGTATGTTATACATATTTCTTTTCTAACTCTTTTCTTGTTTTTCAGTCTTCTTCCTCAACCTTTTTGTCAAATTTTCCTTTGTCCGGCCCATTTGCCTGTGTTTTCTGTCAAAAAGTATCCCATAGGAATCTTTGATGTTCCAGTTAATCTTCTGCATGCTAATAATGCTTGATTAAACAATGGAATTATGAGCATTAGTTGTTTATACAGTAATGTAGTATGCCAGTCCTTTTTAAAATTGTTTTGTAATTAATAAACTGGATGTCAGATGAAGCCTCTTTAACATAGAAGTACAGCTACCACTGTCCTGTCTGACTGCATGAGCTTTGATCTGACTTGGGAAAAACCTTTGTTCATGTCCTGATGTGGCTTCCAATCCACCCAACTATGAATATATATGTGCTGGCTATATTCAGGATTGGAAAATGTAAAGAGTTAGAGAATATGGGCACCACTTTCAGAATGCTGGCCCTGTGAAAAGTTCAAGACTTTACCACCCCTATGATATCATGGGAAATCATTTACCTTTTCATACAACTAACATTCTAGTATATTGTGAAATAGTTGGCATTTGTCTCAGGATAACTTTTATACAGAAGTAGAGATATTTTTGTCATTTGCACCCACAAGTTTGTGTATTGTCCTCATTGAGTTCTAGGGGTGATTTTTTATATTTTTATTATGTATACTTGTTCCATTTTCTGGGTTTGATATGAAACAAACACAAACACTGTTTTCTCTCTGCTGTATTGCTTTTCAGTTTTTTTCTAGAAGTTTTTCATTATCACTTTTTTTGTTTAGCATAACCAGTTGATTTGCCTAACTTTTGTGTCCATTAATTCTTCTGTTACAATCTTTGAGGTTCCTGTCAAACTTCTCTAGTCTGATGCTTAAGCAATGAGACTGCAAAGACTGGGATGAGGCATCAGTTGTTTACCTGCAATGCTGTCTTTTGTGTCTGTCTGTTATTTTTTTGATGCACTTCTGTATTAGATGTTTTTGTTTGCATTCATTTTTTCCATCTTATCTTTCTTCCATCTGCATGTATGTGTTACACACTTCTGTTTAACGTTTAAATGATTTGTCCATTGTCTTCTTTATTTACTTTTTGTTTGTTTGCTTATTTGTAAATAAACCTAGAGGTAATGAATTTAGTAATGCATCCAGCATGAACAAGGTTTTTTGTGTTTTTTTTTTTATTATGCAAGTTTTAGTTTTGAATCTTATTGATTGTGGTGTTGTTTATGTTTGTGTTCTGTCAGTGTGAGGTTGAATTTTGATAAAATCAGGCTCAATTGTTTCAATATCTTTTAATATATGTACAACTCTGGAATGTATTTGATTGACTGGGTTATGATGAATATAGTGTAATCATCAGATGTGTGCATGTTCGTGCCTGTGTTGAGTGGGTGTATGTTTAAGAGAGAATGCAATGGGGGTGGGGGGAAGGAAGAGCCTGTATGTTCTTGTATGTCAGTTGAAACAGAAGATTCTCTTTCCTGCAGTCTTATTTTTAATGGAACTTACTCAGTCAAAACAAGAAAGTTCTTCATCTGCCCACCAAGTTTGACTTTGTTTTATAGGTAAAAACAAGCAAATAAATATGTTACCATATCAAGCTGTAGGTTGTGGATGTTAGTACACCTGTTCTTCATGAAAGGGTCTTGTTCACCTACTCCATGGGTGTGCAGGTGCTAGTATAACTCAGAGAGGCAGCAATGGTTTCTTACACGTTGTATGTTCTGGTTGATCAGTTTTCTCTGTGAAGAGATGGCAAGAGTTTTCTCATATAGTGTGTAGTGTGTGTGTTCAGCACCCACATACCACAGAAAGGTAGCGCTGACAGGGCTTTGTCAAACACCACTTTTTTAAGAGATAATGTCCAAATAAAACATTGTATATGTTTTATGTAGAGGATTATTTTGTTTGTACAGTATTTCTGTGATATTCATTAATTCAAACATTTTTAATACATGAATATTTTCCGAGCTCTCAGGTTGTCTGATTATTTGCATACTTATTAATTATGAAAAAACTGTTCCTCAGGACAAATTTCAGTTTCACTTTACTGCAGATAGTGTCCAGTGATGATTGATTCTGTGGGTGATAGTACCACAAATGCCTTGAGATTGTTTCAAACGTAATCATTGGTGGGCTTGATAGTTGACCAGGTAAGGTGTTGGACTTGAGATAGTTTCAAAGTAATCATTGATGGGCATGATAGTTGCATAGTTTCAAAGTAATCATTGATGGGCATGATAGTTGACCAGGTAAGGTTTTGGACTTCCATTCAGAAGGCCTGGATTTGAACCTGTCTAGGTATCACCCGGTAGGTAAAGGGTGGAGAATTTCCTGGTCTCCTAAGTCAACATGTCTGCAGACCTGCTAGTGCTAATAAACTCACATGGTGTGTATAAGCATGCAGAACATCAAATACACATATTAAAGGTATTGTAAGCCATATCAGCATCTAGTGGCAGATAGAAACATTAAAACCCACATCTCTTGTGCAGCAAACACTCATACGAGGAGATACTGCTTTGAACTCTGAAAAAAACAAACCCATGCCAAATGTCTTAAGCCTGATCATAATCGCCATGTGATGATGAGATTTTGAGATCTTAAGACTGCCTAACTTATGGGTTCACTTATGAAGTGTAATATTTATCCTTCATCTGTTTGTCATTGGAACAGTCTGTGCATCAAGATGTGCCTTTAGCCCTCCCAATGTGAGATCCCAAGCCACTCCCATAGAAATGCTTTTTAAATCATAATGACTCATCTTTCTTCAACAATCCACTGGAAAGCCATAACGAAACATAAGGACCACAGCCCAATTTCTACTATACAGCCTATTAACAAGAGTTAAGTATAGATGCAAGCAGTGCTGTTGTACAGTGTGATGTACATGGAAAACATGGAATCACTCCTACAAGTATCCAGAATGCACGCCAACCTTTGACTTGCACCCATGCTCAAACCCTCAACACATGTACAGAGCACTACAGGTACCTCAAGCGCCCCATAGACCCACCATCCCAGAAACACACTGCATCACTAATCGTCCTTTGCCAATATAGCCTTTCTAAATAGGCCTACATTTGACGATTCCACTGTTTCCATAGATCAATGCTTTGTTCTCCATAGAGAAAATGTATTTTTCATCCCACTCTCAGTTTGTGATCTAGATTACTGATTAGGTTCCTCTTCCTCCTCCTACCCCATCTGTGTTATAAATACCTCAGGAATCAATTCCTATGAAACAGTCTATTCAAAACGGACAAACCTTTTGATAATCCTTTCCCAGATGGAAAACATGAATAGAACACAAATGAAAAAAGACATAATTAAATCATCATCGTCGTTGTCGTCGTCTCATCGTCGTCGTTATCATCATCATCATCATTTCCTTTATATAACGCAAACAGTCCATGTCAAAGAATGCCAGTTGCTAGAAAAATAATTAGGGAAGGGGGGTTGTCATGTCAATAAACATAGGCAAAACACGCACACTATTATCTTAAAAATAACAACAGATCATAACACAACATTATGAATAGGTGGTTGTGATACTAGTCAATCTAAAGACATATAAGAAAAATGTATAAATTACCTGAGAAATAGTCTTTCAGACACTCAGCAAAGCAAATACGTAAATGTACTCACATATGCATGCATACACATACACATATACATGTACATTAGAGGAGGATGCTGGATCAAAACAAATTCAGCAACAACAGATTCTATGAAGGGTACACAAAGAAAAATGTACAGAATTAAGTATGGTTTTTTTCCATATACATCAGTGTGGGTTTAAATATGTACACACACGCACGCATGCACACGCACACGCGCACACACACACACACACACACACATTTGTGGGTGCACACACACACACACACACACACACACACACATTTGTGGGTGCACACACACACAACTCGCACACTACTACACACATAACCTGAACCTAGAAAAGCCACAAGCATTAATCTGTGCCCTTTTGGAGATATTTCTGAGAGAGAATCAGATGTTTTGATTTGTTTTCTGAAAGTAAGCACTCAACTGCTTTGTTCTAAAGAATTGGAAGGGAGTTCCTTGATGCTGGTCCAGAAACAGAGTAGTAATGAGCTAAAAGCACAGAAGTAATTCTTTCTGCAAGTAATTAGAGAGATTTTAGGTATGGTTTAGAAAGAAGCTTCCTGGTATCCAAGACCTTTTGAAAGTTTCAAAGGCTGGAGGAGTTCTGATGCAGATATTGGCATCATATTAAAATTTAGACATTGAAAGCAGAGTGCAGTGATTTTATACTCAATTCTTCCTTTGACTGGAACTTAGTGTAGTTTTCACAAGCATGCTTTTGCACTGTATCATTTACTCTTCCATAGGAAAAGTCAGCTGCACTATTCTGGGTTTGTTGGACTTTGGGTAGCTTATCATCAGAAAGTCAACCTGAGATAGACTTGCAGTAGTATAGTCTAGATAGAATGGAAGACACAGATTCTGTGTTGTTGAAGATAAAGGATTTGCTCAGCTACCCAGAGAGAAACCTCCATTGAATGTTTGGCCCTTGCTTTTCACTTGTGTTTCGCATTATGCTTTTCACTTGTGTTTTGTATTATTATTTGAACACTTACCATCTTATTCAGACTCTCAAAGCTTTGACATACAGTTATGCTAAACATAAGGAAGTACCTGCTTGTGCTAGGATGAATGGCTTAATTAAATGATTGCTAGGTAGCATTGTAGTCAAATAGCTTGCATAGTGATTAATGAGAAAATTGTTCACCATTTCTGTAACTGTGCCTGTATCTCAAGATCTTCCCAGGAAAGTATGCACAGGCTCATGACTTGTGCCATGATCATTTTGGATCTTTTTAATCACATGGCATCTTGAGCGGTAACGCATGTGGAATTTATTCTTAGCACTGACATGAAATCCCAGTTCATGGATTCAGGTATTATTTACTTGTACTTTTGCATACAGCTTGCATGTATAATTATGCATACACACATGTGCAACCTACAAAGTGTTTCTTGTAAAATGAATGTGTAAAAAGAATACCCGGTAGGTGCTTGCACGCATGATGTATAGTGAAGTTTTGCACAATGAAGCGAGTAATGCATAGCCAGGTGTGAAAGGATGCCCACAATATGGCAAGATGAATATAGTGATGTGATTATACACGTGCATAGGGGTGATCTGTCTAAATGCCTTATGTTAAAGGATCGATCTCTTTATGCCCATGATGTATGCTGTGTGCGATTAATCACAACTCAGAGGAAAAGTTACAGCTGAGGATGCATCTACATTAGGAACTGAAATGTCAACTATTGGCTTCTTTTGTGCGACTGTTAGCTTACATGCAATTGAATATTTTATTCATGGAATGGTGATTGGAATCATTTTATTAATTGACATAGGATGTCTTTTGTTAAGAATAAAGTATGATGTTTGCTGTCTTTGTTCAGAATGAAATATGAATATATGTATATAATTGTAATAAAGAATTCAGTATGTATTTGTAATATTCTTAACCTTACATGTGTGCATGTTTGTTGCATGTATTATTGAATATTGCTCGGGATTTGGTAGATTGGGCTTAATGGATTTTGCTTTCATTTGAAACTTCAGTTGAGTGCTTGGATGTAGTCTGAATTTTACCTTAAATAGAACTGTGCGCCATCATCATCTCTTCTGTTATCATGAATCATCACAGCATTGTAATAATTGTCCCAGATTATGTGGCATCGTGGCATTTCATGTTTCCATCTGTCACTTTGGTTCTTCTGCTACTTCTGTGTTTAGGATAACCCTTTGACTTCTGCAACCTGTCTGCCAGCATCCTGCATTGACTGCAGGAAGCTGGTGGATAGGGTGAAGGAGTCAAGGACTTACGATTTTGATGGATACGGTGCAGGAGTTAAAAGGTTAATTTATGTGTAGGTCTTTGCTGTTTGAAGTTACATCTTAAATTGGGTTGTTGTTGCAATCAAATCACCATCCCTTTTAGGGCTGCTGGTATAATGCACACAAAGTGGGCCTTAAGGACACAAATGTAGTGATTGTGTGCCGTGGGAAAATGTTTTGTTTATGTGTTGAATCTGAAAGGGTGATCAAGCAGAAGTTACATGATGAACCCAAATTGCTTGCATCATATTTATTCCACTTATTTCTATTTTGGCAACTTCTAGAAGGCATGCATTCTATCACAACACATCTAGGCCTTGACTGTGATATTGTTTATTATATTTAATTCTTTGAGAAGAGAAAGGCACTGATTGCAGGAGATTTATATCAGTTCCATAACAAAAGCATGGTAACTTGAACAATACAGTTCTATAAGGAAGAAACATCTCTTGTTAGTTTGTGCAATTGCATGCCCACCAGGTATGTTTTGATTATTTTGTTGTTGTTGTTGTTGATGGAAATCTGCAGACCCATTAGCTACGTTTTTGGATGTTTTATCGATGCCAGTTTGTTTTGGCAAAAAGAATACCAGAAACAGGTTTGTGTTAAGTTTACATCATGTCACGACACTCATGAAAGAAGGCTATGGTTGTTTCAGAAACTTGAGTTTAAGTGACAAAGCCGTTATAAACATTGGCAAATAGAAACAAAACTTATGCATACATACATGTGTCTTCAGCACTGAGAGTTGGGAATTTGGATGAAGGGACGGTGGTCGTGATCCACATAATGAACTTTTTTCAGAATGTGTTGCACTTTTTTCCCTTTCTGTTTATTTGTGTTTGTGTCAACATATCAGGAATTACAGTAACTGAAATGGTACTGATCTCACTGTCTCTGTCATAACCACATGTAGTGATTCATATATTTGGAATTAGCCAGCTTTGTTTCTAAAAATATTGACATCGTCAGATTGCCTCTACATTCAAGTGCACCTTGTTAACCCTGATTACAGAGGCGAAAAGAACAGCCTGTCCTCCATGCATTCGCACACATGCATACAAACACACACACAAACACACACACACACACACACACAACACACACACACACACACACACACACACACACACACACACACACACACACACACACACACACACACATTTGTTTAAAAGCACATATGCAAATGGACTTCAGAAAATACTTACATACACACACACATACACAAACACACTGTCTCTCTCTTATACTCAACTAGCTTACCCTTTGAGTACAGCACCTTATCCACCAGCTGTAAAAACTTAACTCTTTGACTCCTTCACTGTATCTGGTGGATATGGTGAAGGAGTCAAAGGGTTAAGTTTTTGCTTTGCTGTCATTGGTGAAGAAGCAGGATGCTAGTGGATAGGGTGAGGGAGTCAAAGAGTTAACTTATGCTGGATTTTTGATTGTTTCTGTCATTAACTGTGCTGTACATATAAAACTGATAACAATTTGCAGTTACATAATTTGAGGTATGTATTACAATTATGTACATATATACAGTGGGTGATTTAGAGAACTGTGCTGCTGAATCTTGCTGTGAAATTATTTATCCTGTCCTTTCATGGTGTTCATATTTCCACTTTGAAATAGAGATGCATGTATGTATGTATGTATGTATGTATGTATGTATGTATGTATATATGTATGTGTATGTATGTATATATGTATGTAGGCTATGTATATATGTATGTTATGTATGTTATATATATATGTATGCATGCATGTATGTGTATATGTATGTATGTATGTATGTATGTGTACATTATGCTTGTATATATGTTAAATTTACCTTATGTCTGTAAGCTTTCCTATAGAATTGGTAAAACGTGTTTAAAAGCGCAGCATCTTTATTTGTACTTGGACTTTGATCACAAAGAACAGTTAAATATCATTCAATTGTTATAGATGTTGACTTTAGAATTTCTTCATACAGGGATGACTTTGTGAAAGATATATATATGTATATATATATATATACACATACATATTATATATATATATATATATATATATATATATATATATATATATATATATATATATACATACACATACACATACATATAGTGTGTGTGTGTGTGTGGTGTGTGTGTGTGTGTGTGTGTGTGTGTGTGTGTGTGTGTGTGTGTGTAAGCTATTTAGATGTCGTTGGTTATATTGCATTAATCCTATTTTCAAGAATTCAGGATAATGATTTTGTATTTTGATTCACTGCAGTTACTGTTTTGTGGTGTCAACTGCTTCTGTCTCCCCCCATGGAGATACCAGGGGCTCTTTCAGTATAAACACTATCTCCACCTTCCGGAAATTTTGTGCTAGAAATTTCTTCTTTTCTATCACTCTCTTTATTTCGTTTTTCCTCCTTTGCTTTCTATCATTTCTTCCTGTCATTTTCTGCCATGCTGGTCAATTGACCTGTATGGGTTCGATAAAGTCTTAATACTGTCTGTTAGGATTGATAGTTGGGTACATGTGTTAAGTGCATTTTTGGCTCTAGGTAAATGAGATATGCAAAAGCAATTTTAGGTAAGTTAGCCCAATTTCTATATATGTTTTGGTGTCCTTAGTTATGTTGAAATTTGTATTCATGTATGTTTTTTAAATACCCTGTCCGATAAGTTGGACAGAGTAGTCAACGCCAGGGGCATCTCCTTAGATTATGTGCGCAAATGCATTGATAATTATACTTAATTTTCTTTTTCCTTTTTCCTGTTGAAGTACTGTGTATGCTTTGAAATAGTTATAGCCCTGATATGGCTGTACACAGTTGGCTAGGCTTTATACAATAATGACAATAACAATTGCAATAAAAACAGTAGTTTCTGTCTCATGTTTATTTATACTCAGAAATTCTGTGCTAGAAATTTTCCTCTTTTCTACCAATCCCTTTTGTTTCTGCCTTTATTTTTTGTTTTCTGTCGTATCTTCCTATCAATTTCTACCTTGCTGGTCCATTCACTTGTGTGTGTGCTGTATAAAACCTTACGTAGGATTGATAATTGGGTAGGCCTACATATATTAACTGCAATTTTGGCTCTAAGGAAATGTGATCTGCAGAAGTAATTTTAGGTAATGTAGACCAGTTTCATATTACATTTGTATTCACTGTTTTTTTAAGGTCCTGGTGATGTAGTGAGGGCAATGGTAAGCGCTAAGGGCCTATCCTTAGATTATGTGCGGGAATGCATTGAGATGTGTGCTTAATTTTTTTTCCATGTGAGTTTCTTTTCCAGAGTCAACAAAATGTTGTGTATATTTTGAGATGGTTATAACCCTGGTATGGTTCTGCACACTCGGCTTGGCTTTAAATAGTAATAAGGAAGAGAAAGTCACTTGCAGTTCATTAAACTGCTAACATTTAGGCAGTATCAGAAGACAAAGAATTCATTTCTTTTTATCAAAAATATGTTTACTTAACCTGAGTTGTCGTACACTTACAGACTGGCCTTTGTTCTACAGTTTTATTTTTTTCATTTCATTTATTTGTTTGTTAAAAAGATAGTAGGAAGAAGGAAAGATTCGTACAGTTTTATTTTTTTCATTTCATTCAGTTGTTTATTAAAAAGATAGTAGGAAGAAGGAAAGAATCAGTTTGGTTTTTGACATTATTATGTTAGACAGACATCACATGGGATAAATCAGGATGGATCAGAAGATTTCACAGGAAACCACTTTCCATTTGGAGATGAAAGCTGAGAGCAGAGCTCATTCAAGGTGAAAATATGTCAAAATAATCATTTTCAGATAGATAATCCTCAAGGTTTGGAGGAAAAGAGATTGCATGAGCTGATGTAGAAACTTGCTGTCAAAACTGTAAATGACCAAATGGTGGTTTTAATGTAAAGAACAAAGCCCCTGCAATTAAGTTATGACATAAGCGCCCGTATCAGACAAGCTTTGATCAGTGACCTTGGCTTGTATCAGTGATGTGGGCTGGCTGGCTCTTGTAATGGAGTTGTGGACTCTAGATATGATATCTGGGCAACTTGAAAATTGGCCTTTCTCCTACCCATCTTAATGTTCCAGTCATTAGTGTTTGATAGACTGTTTTCTCTTCCCCCTCCATTACAAGACTTTGCTAGCACATGGGGTCTTGCGCAGAATTGAGGAGGGATCTGCCGCATACAGATGGCAGATTGGGTGGGGAACATATCTTGAATAAACTCCAATCTTCTGAACTCTTAAACTCCTTGAAGTTGTTAAGGAGTTCCTCACACTCATATTGGTGATGAATGCAGTATTAGATACACTAGACAGTTTACTATGTGATATTAGATACACATCAGACAGTTTACTATGTAAGTTGTAATATTAGATATACATCACAGTTTACTATTTAATATTGTGAAGATTAGACAGTTTCCTATTCAGACAGCTTACTATTTAATATTAAGAAAGTTAGACAGTTTCCTGTTTCAACAATATCAAGGACAAAGAGAGTGATGACATATGACACCAACCCTCTGTTTATGCTAAAGTTTGACTTAAATCAAAAATATAGAAAACTGTATGTATGATATGCACTGCATTGGAGCCAAACTTTACCAAATTTGGACTATATCATGATAAACTGACTATATTGTATTGTGTTGTGTTGTGTTGTGTTGTGTTGTG
>CM060305.1:143575291-143705291 GCA_030674185.1 Monoplex corrugatus
GTATGCGTTAGTGAATGAATTGCTTATAGAAATCAATAGTTATGGGCAGAGCTGAGGCTATATATATTGTGCTCAGGAAATGTTATGCTTACAAAATTTGATTACCTTTGAACTTTCAACTTTAAATATATTTTCTGCTTATTTTCACTCTTTCCCTATAATTTTGATATAACTGCTAGGGTTGCACTGTATTTAATATATAAGTACATTCTGTACAGCTTGGTATACAAAGACTGACATTTGCTTTTAATGGACTGGGTGAGTAACTATCAGGGTACAACTCAACAGGTCGACAACACAAGTCTGTCTGATAGGGAAAGTCCATTTTCTTCTATTTGAAGCACATTTCACACATGTTGGACAAAAAGCATGCAATCCCTGTGTGAAAATATACATGACCCCACTTCCTTATGTTTATTTACGTAATCTGTGAGGCTAAGATTACACGTAAACTTTTATGATTTACTGTGCAAAACTATGGCTATATGGTGCAAGTAACTCCTCAATGTAAAATCAAGTGCAAGTAACTCCTCAATGTAAAACAAGTGCAAGTAACTCCTCAATGTAAAATCAAGTGCGAGTAACTCTTCAATGTAAAATCAATCTCCTGTTCATAAAGGGTTCAAACGCCTCGCTGTTATTTAAATATATTTCAGTTTTATCTGTTTTTCACAAAAAAATGTCTTGATTTTTATATGGACTGCATATGTTTCCAAACTTTTAATTTTCATTCAAAATATGAAATACTTTCATAGTTAATCGTGAGTTCATTAAAAGCAAATGCCAGAACATACACATACACAACATCAGAAGGTATATCAAGATCCTAGGGAGCTTGAATGTCTCATTGTGTCATTCTTTTCCACCTGTACAGCTGAAAAAATAATGTTTTTTTAATGATGATTCCAAAGCAGCACAGATGTATTACACACACACACACACACACACACACACACACACACACACACACACACACACACACACACACACACACAACACACACACACACACACACAACACACACACACACACACACACACACACACACACCACACACACACACACACACACACACACACAACACACACACACACACACACTACCCCCACAAGCAGAAGCCACACACGACCCGCCACGCACACACACACCACATCACACCACACCATCCCACCACACCACACCACACCACAACACATCACCACATCACACGCACCACATCACATGGCACTACATACACATACACACAACAGAAATTTTGGATCACATGAAAAAAAATTGTCATCAAGGATTTGTCAGCTTTTTATTAATGAACAGTTACCTATGTAGGTCTTTATCAAAACTTGGTGCAAACATACGTAATGGATTGTCCTGTCAATCTGACGGATGAGTAGACATACTGGTCCTTAAACTCATGGTAGGAGTCTTCATGTGAGATACAAGATCAATTCTGGACGTGCATGTTCTTCCTCAGATGTTGCATAAGAAGGAGTCCTGTAGCTTTGGGGATATGATATTTCCAGTCCCTCTTTTATGGAATAGCAGCTGTTCTGTGCTGTGATTGTGCCCTGTGTGCATACTGCTGTGACCAGCTTACTGTGTTGCGGTCAGTGTTTTCCTAGTTGGCTGTGTATCCTTGTATCACATTGGTAGTCTTCCCTGTCATGATGCCCTTGCTTCAGCTTTCCGTACAGGAGCATCTTTAAAATGCGCTAGTCTTCCATATAGGAAGCGTATTCTGTTCAACAAAGCTGACCCTATACATGGCAGACACTTGAACTTCAAGGCAGGAACTTGATCTTGCCTTGTGATATTGAAGATCTTTGGCTCAGATATCAGATATCTTTGATGGAGCTGTTCCAGCTGTTGAGTGTGCCTACAGTACATGTAGATAATCCAGATCTCGCAACAGCACAGCTTTTAAGACTATAGCTCTGCATACAGCAATCTTTGTGGCGAGCCTGATGCCATGGTTTTGCCACAAACTCTTCGTCAGCCTTCCAAAGGCAGTGCTAGGCTTGGAGATGGCTGATTAGTATCAAGCGATTTATTGCTGCTCATGGTTCTGCCCAAGTAGTAGAATTTGTCAGTAGTCTTTATCTCCTGGTTGTTGCTGACAATCGGAGAAGTACTATAGAAGCCTGATATGACGTTGGCTGAAACATAGGCTCTGTCTTGCTGAGGGTCATTGTAAGACCCAAGTGGTTAGTGATGCGTTGGGTGTCTTCGTGTGAGTGTGCACTGGCTGCACAGTGATCTCCGAAAAGAAATTCCCACAGGACAGACTTGAGTACTTTAATCTTGGCTAATTGGAGTCTCTGCAGGTTGAAAATTTTCTGTCTGAGTGGAACTTGATGTACACGCCTCTGTCAAAGTCTCTAAGTGCATCAGTCAGCACTGCCACAAAGAGGATGGAGAAGAGTGTGGACGCTAGAACGCATTCCAGTTTTGCTCTGTTCAACACCGAGGAGTGTTTGGATGCCTCAATGTTTTCTTGCACCCTGGCCAGCATACTATTGCATGAAGGAAGCAATCAGCAAGACAGGCTTCTGAGGACAACCAAACTTTCTTAGTTTCTCTGGCAGGCCCTTTCAGTTAACGGTGTCAAGTGCTTTGGTTAGATAATAATTTACAAACATCATGTGGAGCTCCTGGTTTTGTTTGCAACATTTTTGCAGCTGGTGTACAGCAAACACAATGTCACTTGTTCCTCTTCCACCATGAAAGTCACGCTGAGATTCGGAATGATGGGTTCAACTACATGAGTGATGACTGTTAAGAATGTGGCAGGACTTCCTCTGCAATGCACAGAAGTGATATCCTATGATGGTTATTGCACAGGGTGTTATCGCCCTTTTCCCTGAAATGTGGATGATCATAGCCTCTCTAAATTCTTGAGGAACCACTTCCTTCTGCCATATAGACTGATACAGGTTGTCAGATTCTTCAGGAGCATCTGGGCCCCATTCCTATAGATACCTGCAGGGGTAACATCAGCTCCTGGTGCTTTCATAGGCGTGGTTTGCCTCAGGTCTTTGTTTATCTCGGCACTGGAGAAAGGGTCTGCTACAGATTCTTTTTTACTGCCAGGTGAGGGAGCGTTGCAGTAGCGCCTTCAGATATTGTCAACCTCCTGTTCAGATTCTATGTCAGCCATCCTACAGTCCTGACCAAGCCTCATGCAACTTCCGGTTGTTTTCCCATCTGAATCAAAACCTGTCTGTCAAAAAGTTTTCAAGAACCCAGGACAAATGAAAAGCAACTGAATCACAGCTACCCTATCTCGGTCAGACTATCAAAAGCATTTGCCTCTTGGCTGAGAAGACTGGCTGGATTGGATGTGTTGAGAGAGAAAGAGAATATTTTGAAATACTGGCGTACGTTGAGGTTCCCATTTTTGTTTTACAAAGTTAGTGACAAATGATTTGGATCAGTCCTCGTAGTCAACATAATTATGCAGACGTTTGTCCCTGGTTGCCTTGATTTTTCAAGCTATCAGGATATTCATCTTGCTGCGTTATGTTTAGAAATCGGACCAGCAATTATCTCCTCTTACGTAATGTCTGATGTGCACTTCCAGTCTGTCTTTTTCTTACATCATCATCATCATCATCATCATCATCATCATCATCATCATCAGGTGCCTTGCCAGTGGCGTTGGCGATCATGGCCTTCCATCTGTTTTGTCTGGCCATGATATCTTGGGATAGTACGATGGTGGTTTCCCGTTGCCTTCCATCGGTTTGTTTACGGTTTGTTTACGGTCTCTGCGATAGCCTTTGTCGTTCCCACGACAACCTACAAGGCAGTAGGGTGATTTTTTTCAGGGTTAACTCCCGTAGCCTTATTCTCAAAGGAGATGTCCACAAGGCAGTGGAGCTATTTACCCATAGCTGGGGGTCTGGCTCGTGGGCACCAGGGCATATCCACACGCCGGTGGGCCAGCGTGCCGCACGTCTGGGGGCCAGTATGGAACGTGGGTGCATCTACATGTTCTTGAACTTGTCCATCTGCTGGAAGAGGGTGTTTGTGATAGTGAGCTTCTCCCGTGGGGATGCCAGGAGCTTTTTCAGTATGAAAAATATCCCCACCTTCTGGAAATTTTGTGCTAGAAATGTCCTTTTCTGTCACTCTCTTTGTTTCTCCTTTTCTCCCTTGCTACATTGCGTTCTATCGTCTCTTCCTCTCATTTTCTGTCTTGCTGACCTATTCACCTGTATATTTTCAATAAAGCCTCTAAAGAAATGTGATGTGCAGAAGCAATTTTACGCAGTTGAGGCCAGTTTTTATATATACATTTTAGTTTTCTCAGTTACGTTTATATATTTGTATTATGGTTTGATTTTTTAAACGCTCTGGTGATAAATTGGACGGAATGGTCAACGCCTGGGGCATATCCTTAGGTTATGTGCACAAATGCATTGATACGTGCACCTGATTTTGTTTTCCAGTTTTTTTTTCAGGCTTAAATAGGCGTTGAGATGGTAAATAGCCCTGGTATGTCTCTGCGCAGTCAGCGGGGCTTTAAACAGTAATGATAATGGTGGTGAGCTCATGCTGAGTACGCTGTGATAACAGCATCAGTCCACTGGATTTGTAAGTTTCTTTCCAGTACCATGTCTAAGAACGTTTTGTCAAGTGAGTAATCCACTCCCAGTCGTGCATTGAAGTCTTCAAGAATGATGAGCTTGTCTTTGTGGTTGACTTCCCCATTGGGGACGCTGGGGCTCTCTTACTACAGATATCTCCCCCCCTTCTGAAAATTCTGTGGTAGAAATGTCCTCTTCTCTGTCACTTTCTTTGTTTCTGCCTTGTTCTTTTTGCTTTTTGTCCTTTTTTTCCTCTCGTTTTCTGCCTTGCTGGTCCATTCACTTATATGTGTTTAAGCAAAAGAAAAATTCTTTTTATGAAATGGACATCATCTTGGTTTGATTTCCGGAAGTGCATATGAAAACATTGATTACACATGTCATGTGAATGTTTTGTTTCTCAGTGAACTGGTTCGTCTGAAACGTGTGCTGTTGACTAAGTACGACTGATAAGCACTCAGGTACGATTAACTTAAATACTAATTTTATAATGTAAGATTATAAAAGTACTTTGTGAGGAGAATGTTGAATTTGTGCCACTGTTGATTTGACCGAGTCGGAAGATTTTAGAAATATACTGTTATTCATCGGCTAAGAAATGGATATAGTAAAACTGACTTGATTATTGGGATCGCCTTAGGGGCTTAATGTGTGCTCTTATAGAGTAAGCAGTGTAATTAATTATTCTGCCATTGTGTATTCTTTTGCCCGACAGAAATTCATAAATTTAATGTGTGGAACATACAGCGCTGATGACTTGCATTCCATGACAAAGAAGTTGTTGAGTCGGATTATGATGAGTATGAAGGGTACTTATTATGGCATGGAGTGCAGTCCTGGTGGGGATTAACTTTTATCCTGTGTTTGTTGTTGTTGTTGTTGCTGTCCATTTCGTTTTAGGACTGGTTACAGTTTTATGGTCTTGACTGGGTTCAGTCTTTGGGTAGACCACAGTTTCCTCCAAGACCCTACCAGCGCGAAAGGTTTAGGCTCAGGTATAGGTCTTAACCATGATCATTTTGGGTCTTATCCATCTTGTGGCATTTGTGACGTCAGTACATATGGAATTCATTCCGAGCGCGGATACGTCATCTTTAGAATCTAAAACTGAAACTGGTCTAGGCTGCGACCTAGTGTTATGAGCTGTACTGGCTTTAGTTTAATAAGTTATGTACGAGTCTCGTGGCCCTGTAAGCATGGTTTTATAATTATAACCCCTCTTCCCTTTACATAAATAAAGAACCCAGAAATCTGTAAATTACTGGCCTGTTCATTGTGCGAATGTGTGTGTTGTTCTGAACTTGTGACTGGATAATGGAATAGGTAGCCTGGACAGAGGAGAAGAACAAAACATAGCTGTCGCAGCAAAGCAAAATATTCTAAAGAAACAAGTTACCCCCACTCCCCTTCCTGACACTTCATTCTATTCCTTCCTGACACTTCATGCTATTACGTTTAGAATGCCTGTGGCCTCTGTGACAAAGGCAACATTTGTCTGGGTGTTCCAGACTTCAGCAGTTTAGAATAATTTTACATCGTAATATGCAGGCAGAATCTGAACATGTTTTTCCACCGGCTTCTTTGCAATGTGGTTTGCGCAGCTCAGTGCTCATGAGGAGGTTTTTGGTCGGTTGCAGTAGTTCTTGATGTACATAATGGGATGGAACTCTGCAATTTTTCAGTATGGATTTAATTAACCTTTCCCTTTCTACCAGTATTCATACTGTGCTTCAAAATTTCACAAAACGATCAAACTCTGCGCCCAGTTTCAAGTCTACAGAAAACAAACAAAACAAACTAAAAGAAAACAAACAAAAAACAAACAAACAAAAGCAACCAACCTACCAACCAACCAGCCAACCAACCAACCAGACAAACAAATCAAACCCCACGCATCAACAACGAAGCAAAAATTAAAAACCCATAACTTCTTGGCCAGTTGTGATAAATGTGGATCAGTTCTAGGTTCACGATCCTAAAAAACTAGTGAAGCTTGTAGGATTTTCTTGTCTTAAACCGAAAGATTATTGAATGAATATCTAACCTTCATTCCTCAGACAAAGGAGGCATTATCGAAATAGGACTCTTGATCAGATTTTGTTTCTTCTATGAATAATGCTTTAACTTTTGGATAAACAACCCATCGTCTCAGCCAAGTGGCGGCTTTCAAGCCATGTATCATCTTAACACAAAACGTGTGCCCGCGCACGCTCACACATAATCACACTTACACGCACAGTCACACGGAGAGAGAGAGAGAGAGAGAGAGAGAGAGCGCCTTGCACTGAATGCACCAAAGTGATTTCACAATTACCAATCGGACCACGTTTTGGACTTGGGTGACGTCGCAGAGTTCGATGATGACTGACGCTCTGCAGTAATGTTTGACAACACAATAGGCCTAGGTGGTATAGGTATCGGCTTCAACATGTTACACACGCAATGTGCGCTCTATCCTATGAAACCTGTGAGCTGGTTCTGCGTGACTGCACTCGAGTACAGTGTATCTACAACCGCCCACGCCTCGATCGAAACTGTTCTGGCGAAATATCAGCTTTTAGTTTTTCAGCTTTACTGTACATTTGTCGGTTCATGTTGTATGAGAGACAGAGAAAGAATACAGAGCAGCGAAAACTTCAGACGTAAGCGAAGTTTTTTTTTCCATTTATTTGCTGCTAAAGTCTTGTTCTGCGCGTTTCAGTGACATCACGGCAGGTTTTGTTCTCTTCAGGTCTTCGAGCTCTCTGCTGACCATTCGTACTGTATCCCCACACGACATCCAAAAAGGTATAAATGGACAGGTATAAGCAGAAAGAAGATGGTAAACAAGCAAACTGACTGCAATTGCATGAAATTGCTTCGCAACGGCCCAAGTTTTTTTTAAGGGAGATAATGCAAACCCACACCAGCTAAAGAACGCGTTTGTATAACAAAGTTACCTAACCTGAAAAGTAGTTGAAGTAGCCTGTGTATCTTATCCGCCGCATCTTCGATGTCGGCAGACGTGCAGGTCGGCCAGACTGGTAATGTTGATCTGTGATTTGTTTTCAGTTTAGTTTATCACTGATTACTCATTTGAGCAAACGTTTCTCTTCCCAAATGGAAACCTGTAAAATCAGTTTGTTTTGTATCATGTATGATAATTAGACTTGAAAGTGAAACTAGCGGTTGAACTCCAGGGACAAGCTAGGTGACGGTCAGTATTTTGACCAAACTAGTTCAGTAGTTGATGTCTACAGTTAGGTTACGTGTCGGTGTCATGTTGACCCAGAGTCGTTTAAAATTGTGTTATGTAATGATGTTCTTACACCGAAATGGAGTCTTGTTGATCCAGTGATCAACGTTTTTTTTAATGCGAAATAATTCCATTAAAAAAAATCTCTCTCTCTCTCGTCTCCTCTCTCTCTCTCTCTCTCTTATAATATATATAATGTATGTATGTATATAGCCTATAGGCCTATATATATATATATATGTGTGTATATGTATATATTTATATATCATTATATGTATGTTATATGTACATACACTCATTTGTATTTCTGTTTATTTATTTTGGTCCCTCTATGTAAAAAGGATTCAAACAAAGTGACTAACACAAAAATGAGCAGAAACTTCCATGTCATCATCATCATCATTGATCAGGGCATGCTGCATACTATTGATGATCACAGCCCTCTGTACGAATCAACTGTTGCAAGAATATCTCCTACTTCTTTTGTCCCCATCCGTTCTGCAAAACTAATATTTTCTTCCTGGGTCCACCTGGTGTTCTTTTTTCCACTAGCTTTCCTTTATGACTAGGTGCTCAAATTGTCATAAATGTTGCTTGTCTTTTCTTAATATTTTTCATTAATGTGTTGTTGTTTTTTTTTTGTCTTTGCTTCTTTCAAGACTGTCTTATTTGTTTTCTTTGCTGTCCATGGAACGCTTAACAGTCTTCTCAGAAACCACATTTCAGCTGCCTCAATCTTGTTCTGACTTTGCTTGTTGATTGTCCAGGTATTACATTTATACAACAGTATTGGTTCTATATAACACAGAAGAACTCTCTTCCTGCTGTTAATTGATAGGCATTTGTTGATAAGAACACATACAATTTTCTTTAATGCTGTTTTAGCTTGGCCAATTTTGCTGGATATTTCTAATGTGTATCTGCTGACTGTCGAGATGACTGTTCCCAGATATTTAAACTTGTCAACTTATCTCAATGTTCTGTTATTTGCTGTTATTCTATTTGAGGGTATTTTTGATTTGTTACTGAATATCATGACTTCAGTCTTCTTACTATTTAGCTCTAGATCTAACCCTTTATAAGTTTATTTCTGCTTTTTGGTCCAGTTTATTCACCAGATTTTTATAGGTCTTTTTCATTTTCTGCAGTTAGAAAGGTGTCATCGACATAACAAAAATTGTCATTTTTCCTCCAGCGTTTATCCCAAGGCATCTTCTAGGTTTCTCATGATGGTTTTGTTGTAAAGTGAAAACAAATCTGGTGATAAAACACATACATGTTTTACACCTCTTTTGATATTTTGCAAAGAGCTTATATCATTTTCTACTTTCATCCCTGCTGTTTGTTCCATATATATATATTTCTTATTATTCTTAGATCTTTTCCATCAATCTTGAGCCTTTCCATTGGTTGATCATATGCCAACCTGACTGCCATGCCCATCAAAAGTAGAGGATATCATTAAAATGGAAGTATGTGATGAACATACGATCCACTGATAAAGTGCCATATTGCATCACAGTTTTCTTGGTTTGTGGTTTGAGTGATATGTTATCAAGATTAAGATAAGTGTCGTATTTGATTAGACTGTTTTGTTTGATTTGCACTCAGAAAGCATTCATTTGCCAAGAAACAGTGATACAAGTTGCTTATGTTGAATTTAATTTTAGGAAGTTCACATAATATGAATGGAGTTGCCTAGCTGTAAAATTCTCTTTATTATTTAGTATTGTTCGTTGATTGATTAAATTGCTCACTTATTTTGGTAATAAAGAAATCAGTAGTTGTTTTTTCTTTATTACAAATGACTTATTGTGTTGGAGAAAAAGTAAAACATTGTGGAATGACTGTATGGTTTTGCAGTTTTTTTTCCTTGCCAAGGGTGATGTTGAAAGAAACCTATGCAGTTAGAGTAAAACTAATGAGAGGCAAGTACTGCATCTGTAGAGTGTCCATTTATCTCAGTTATTATTATTTCACCAACATTTTCTTCTTCATCTTTGCAGGGTAAAAGACACACTATGGGAGGACTAACCAAGGCTTTGCTGGGTCTGGCAGGAGTGGTGGCAGGAATAGCTGTCTTGTGCAATCTGCCTGTCAACCCTTTTATTCCTGCCCCAAAGCCTGCTTCTCTTGCCTACCTGGCTAGCACCTTACTGACTACGCTGGACAATAATCCATACCAGTTCAAAGTGAGCTGTTTTTTCAGTGTGACTTTTTAACTGTCTTAATGTCTTTTTTTTAGTGTATTATATTCTACTTTGCAAATGTATTGTGTTCACATTCTATGTTATATTCTCAGTTGTTAGTATATTGTGTTCTCAAGATAGTGAGTGATAGCTAGCTGCTGGGATAGACTTACTTGTTTGAAACTTAGTTGGTGATCTCGCTGTGATGGCTTTTTTTTAACTTCTCTTTCGTCCAGGCCAAACTGTTCCATTCTGTAATCACTGTACACTGTTTACAATGCAAATATGCAACAAAACGCACATATCTATACAATGAACAGACCAGTCATTTGTGGTTTTCATAATTGTTTGATGGGAAGGGGGAAGTAATAAATATACATATAATGACTTGAATTATGTCTCTAAACATACCTTAGGCTATCCAACCAAACAAGATTGTTCTGCACAAAGGGCACTGTCCAGCTCTGGGTCACTAAAAAGCCACTGTAAAAAGATCTTATTACAACAAAGAAATTATCTGCCTCAAACTGAAAATCTGGTCCCATAATTAAATGAGATATATTGAAACTAGTGTAATAAAACCAGTACAATAAAATTAGGATGTAAAAACATATAACAGTAAAAAATAAACCCACCACTCTTGAAACATTTAGTTTAAGCCATAAGAAATACATGACATGTGTGTGGTGTACTCATTCCAGGACTCTTTGTCATGGAATACACTTCTGCAAGTCATCGTCAGCTACATGTTCCACGCGTCAAAATCATGTCACTAATACACAGAGTACCACTCACTCCACAGGAGCACAGACGAAGTGCTTATGGCTATCCCAATAATTATTGTATCAATTTAATCAAAGTAATATCACTGGATCCATTCCTCAGCCTGTGAATTCATTCATTAAACCTTCTGACTCAGTCAAATAAACAGTCACATAATATAATCAACATTTTTCTCAAAAGTACTTCTTTAATCTTGTATTATGAAACTGAAGTTTTATCTTGTCTGATATCTTATCAGTAATAGGCGTTTTGAAGAGTGCAGGGCTCTCAGCAGTCATTGTTGTTACGTTTATCTGACATATACCTTTATCAAGCTGGTCTGCAGAGGACGTTTGGAGAGCTACATGTTTTATCTTACCTGTGTTTTCAAAGTTACAACGTGGAAACTAAAGTGATGTCCTTTTCAGTAAATGTAAACAATACAAAGCTATTTGAGTCTTTTCCAAACAGAAGATCCATGAAGCCATTCAGATTTAACACTCTGAATAAAACAGAAGAATTATTTATCTGTTGATTAAGTCACTGAAGATGTAGCTTTCTGGTGGTCATGCTATAAAAAAGGCATGTATTTTTTAGTCATTTAAAACATCATGCTTAAAATGGTATCTTAGGATAACCAAAAAAGTTTACTAGAATGTTTATTACCGGTTCTGTTATAATACCAGAATACGGAGCATTTTTGAACATGTTTGTCTCTTTTTTCTATTTTTTGTCTCACTGCAGTTTTGATAATTAATTCAAACTTAATATGTATGTGTGTGTGTGTGTGTGTGTGTGTGTGTTGTGTTGTGTTGTGTTGTGTTGTGTTGTGTTGTGTTGTGTTGTGTTGTGTTGTGTTGTGTTGTGTTGTGTTGTGTTGTGTTGTGTTGTGTTGTGTGTGTGTGTGTGTGTGTGTGTGTGTGTTGTCATTGTCTGAATTCTTGCCATTTTACCAAAGTCAGTCTCCATTGAAAAAGAATAAAAGACCAGTTCTATGGCTTTTTCAAGTGTTAGTAATTTGGCTTTGCTACCATTTTCATATCCCCTTGACACAAATAATAATTGTAAAAAACTGTGATTGATACAACCAGAGATCATTTTATGGTCCAAAGTTACATTGTTAGAAAAATGGTTGTGATCAGGTAGTTCCCCACCAGTATTTACATGTCTTTTGACTGGAAATTTGCATCAATATCATCGAATTACCATAATATGATTTATGTCGAATGCTTGTTGTGGGTATCGATCATAAAGCTTGATAAGTTGCCATTGAGTTGAGCTTTTTGTCTAACCACTGCGTTTATCCCTAAAATTAAACTACCTGACATCACCCTATCACATGTGTACTGTGAACTCAGTGTGTTGTGTTATGTTCTCAGCTGTTAGTGTGTTGTTCCCACTTGGTATTATCATGTTCTCAGTTGGTATTATTGTGTTCTCAGTTGGTGTGTAATGTTATCAGTTAATACATTACGTTGTCAGTTGGTATTATATTGTGCTCTCAGTTAGTGTGTTGTGTTCTCAGTCATGCATTATGTTCTCAGTCAGTGTAATGTTTCTTACTTTTCAGCGGGTTTTGTTTTCAATTGATGTATTGTGTTGTCAGTTGTTATTGTGTTGTATTTTCATTTGTAGTGTGTTGTGTTCTCAGCTGGTATATTGTGTTTTCTGTCAATGTACTGTTCTCACTTGTAAGTGAATTGTGTTTTTAGTTAGTACATTTATATTTTATTCTCAGTTAGTAGTACATTGTGTTCTCAGTTGTATACTTTGTTCTCAATTATATACTATGTTCATTGTACAATGTGTTTTCAGTTATATACTATGTTCTCAGCAGTATATTGTGTTCTCTGTTAGAAGTACATTATGTTCTCAGTTATAACTTATATACTATGTTCTCAGTTAGTAGTATAACATTGTGTTCTCAGTTGTGTATTGTGTTCTCAGTTAGTAGTTCATTGTGTTCTCAGTTATATACTTTGTTCTCAATAGCATATTGTGTTCTCAGTTAGTAGTACATTGTATTCTCAGTTAGTAGTACATTGTGTTCCCAGTTGTATACTATGTTCTCAGTAATATATTGTTCTCAGTTCGTATTATATTGTGTTCTTAGTTGTCAATATATTGTGTTCTCAGTTGTCAGTTTTTTACATTCTCAGTTGTCAGTGTATTGTGTTCTCAGTTGTTGGTATATTGTATTCTCAACTGGTAGAGTGTTGTGTTCTCAGTGTATGCGTTGTGTTCTCTTGGTTGTTAGTACATGATGTTCCCATTTGTGTGTTGTGTTCTCAGTTGTTATTGATAATACTTGTTAGTATTTTGTGTTTTCAGTTATTATTATGCTCTCAGTCATTTTAGTTTATTATGTATAAATAGTATCCCCACCTTCTGGAAATTCTGTGCTAGAAATTTCCTCTTTTCTGTCACTCTCGATGTTTCTGCCTTGTTGCCTTGCTTTCTGTCATTTCTACTTATTTTCTGCCTTAATGGTCCATTCACCATGTATTTTTTCGATAAAGTCTTACGTACTTTTTGTTTGGATTGATAATTGGGTACATGTATTAAGTGCATTTTTGGCTCTAAGGAGGTGAGATATGCGGAAGCAATTTTAGGTAACTTATGCCTGTTTTTATGTATGTTTTGGTGTCCTTATGTATGCTTAATAAAGTTATATTTGTATTCAGATGTGTTTTTTAAATTTCCCCTGTGCAATAAATCGGACGGAATGGTCCTACGCTGGGGGCATGTCCTTAGATTATGTGCATGAATGCACTGATATGTGTATGTAATTTTCTTTTCTTTTTCTTTTTTTTTCCTGTTGAAGTTTTGTGTGTTTTGAAGCGGTTATAGCCCTGATATGGCTCTGTGCAGTCGGCTGGGCTTTAAACAACAATAAAAGAAAGAAAGATTTTATTATTATGTTCTGAATAGCTAGTGTATCATGTTCTCAGAGGCATTAAGTACTCAGTTAGTGTCATGTGTTCTCAGTTGTTAGTGTATTGTATTTTCTTGCGTGGAATAGAAAGTGCCGGGGCTTTTCCTGAATCAGAGATCAGTGGAAAGGACTGTTGGAGGGATGATGAAGAGGAATGAGGTGTGCAGAATATGATTTGTTTTGATGGTGGTGTCAGTAGATTTTTGGGGTAGGAGGTTGGATTGGAGAAGTTGGGATGATAGCGATGATAAATTGTGTTTTGGATGAATGGAGGCTATGTATTGTGTTGTTCAGGGGTGATATTCTGTTATATGGTTGTGTGGGGGGTTGGTGTACACAGTTGGTACTGTGGCACTTGATGTATTTTCAATCATTTTTTTCTCGGTCAGAACACTGTGTTGTCAGTTATGACTCTGAATGTTTAGCTCTCTCCCTGCCTTCTCCACCTTCCACATATCCCTACTCCCACTGCCAGGACCAGGAATGTATTGCTGTGGCTAAGATAGAAGGAATACTGAGGGGTCTGCTCCGATATAATGATAATGAGAATATGGTGTGTGGATAATGAATGGTGTAACCTACATCTAATCCTACCTTTTTAAATCATAAAGAAGTACAAGTATTCAGCAATGATCATAAAACAGTTATGTAGTTATATCATGAATGGTGTAATCTACATGTAATTCTACTTTTTTGAATCATAAAGAAGTAGGCCTACAAGTATTCAGTAATGATCATAAAACAGTTATGCAGTTATATCTGTTCATGAAATTCAAATCTTTTGTTGTTTTACTTTCTGTTACATATTTTTATGTTGTGATGTTTAAAATTTATTTCCCTTGACAAGGTTTTCAATTGTTACTGCATGCTATTTTTCTCATAATTTTGTTAATTCTTACTGTCATAATAAAGCACACAGAGAAATGTTCATACTTATTTGTGTTATGCAGTTGTCTTTCATTTCAGGCCAGTGCTTTGTGGGAAAAGACTGGTGCGGTTATTATGGCTGTCAGACGGCCGGGCTGTTCCCTTTGCAGAGAGGTACTTGACGCGTGACAGTTTGCTTCAATAATTCTTTATCTACTCGAATGAAATTGTGAAAAAAGTAATACAGAATGTCATATCCAAATCATATGCTGTTTCCAGTGTTAGGAATATGAAGTGACTGATTTAAGAATGAATGATTTGATCAGTGTATGAATACTAAGTATTTGTTGATTTAATTTAAAAAGATGATTCATTTGTATATTGTTATTCTTTTCCTCTTCACGGAGGAAGCTTGGATGACAGTGGAACAAAAACATCATCTGACTTGGTTTAATAAAAAACTTGTGTAGGCTGCCTCCAGTCCATCCAGTTACAAATGGGTATCTGGCCCTTTTCATGGTTTGGAAAAATAAAGCAGTATATATGAGAGGAACGGGTGCCACTTTTACGTCTGTGTCTTGAGAGATTCTGTCTGTCTGCTCTCTCATGTTATTTACCATCTGATTCCCCAGTGACCTTAATTAGTGAAGCTTGTGTATGTGGATAATTTTGCCTTACAGTATATTACAAATCTGACAAGAACAAGCATGCTGTTTCTCCATTGAGAATGATAAAAAAATTGTTAAGAAGATTGTCATTAGTTGAATATTTGTTACAAACATTTTGTCATTTCTGATTCCTTCATCTTTCTTTATCTGTCCACTTGTATTATTATGGATGTCATGGGGACTGAGTTGACGGTCAGCAATATGCTGGAAGGCTTGAAGTGGAGAAATGCCATGTGATGTGAAGATCTCTTTCATGCCATCAGTTCAGGTCTTACTTGGTCTGCCTGTCACCTTAAATCCACATATTTTTTGTTTATATGCTTGTTGAGCCAGTGGATAAGGTTGCATTCTGGTAGATGACTAGGCTGCTTAATTCCCTGTTGATGAATATGATGGTGGACCAGTGTTGTTCCTACCGTCTCTCAGATGTTGGTGATTCTGATCATGTTGCATCTGGTCTTGTAGTCAGCTTTTTTTTCTAACAAAGCATAGCTAGATCTCTCAAACAGTGTATCTGACAGGTGGCAATTTTGTGTTCTAGGGCTTGGTCAGGGTCCAGGTCAGGCACTGGTATCCATCTGTGGGGATGCCAGGGGCTCTTTCAGTATAAATAGTATCCCCACATTCTGGAAATTCTGCTAGAAATTTCCTCTTTTCTGTCACTGTTTCTTTTTTCCTCCTTTGCTTTCTGTTTTTTCTTCCTGTCATCTTCTGCCTTGCTGTTCCATTCACTTGTATATGTTCAATGAAGTCTTGCGTACTTTCTCTTAGGATTGATAATTGGGTACATGTAATGAATACATTTTTGGCTCTAGGGGAATTTGGGGTGTTTCAGAGTCGGGGCAAGTTGATAACATTCTTATTTCATTCTTTCTGTAGAGTCTTTTATCTTCTGTAAAAATACTGCCGAAGTATTTGAATTCACTCTCTTGTTTGAGTTTAGTGCCACTGATATTCATGCTGAGGTTGTCAGATGTTTAACTGACTTCAACATCTCGATTTATTTGGTGTTAATGTTCATGGTGCAGGCTACCTTTCACAAATGGTGTCCACAAAATGATTGACAAAATGATTGAAACAAGTATTCAACTGATTATTGAAACAAATACTCAACTGATCACAATTTCTGATAACATATTTCCAAATTAACAGTTCCTGATGAGTTTTATTTACTGTGTTGCATTTTATCAAAATTTCGTTTCAAATGTCAGTATACTATAACAAATGAAATATTAGGGTTTGGAGTTTGTTCAAGGATTTATTGCACTCAGACAGTTCCTTATGGGTTCCATTCAAATCTGCTAGAACTTTTCTGGCAGGCTACCTGAGCCTGCGCAAAACCCTGAACCCTAAAGGTCTTGGGGAGCAGATGAGAGGGACCTATGAAACATTAAGCTGACACTACCAGAATGATGGAAACATTTAGATGGGCAGTGAACAGGCCAGGTTTTAATGTTGTGAGTTGGGATTGAACTTGAAATATTTGACCTTAAATCCATGCTGTATCAAAAAAACCAATCACCCCAAAGTAGTCTGTTGATTGGTAGTCATTGAATGTTTGCTCAACTATTCTTTTTAAGCAGGGCATACAAAGTGGCATTTCACATGTGTAAAATGACAGGCTTTCTTCAGTATGCTTTCTTGTGCATTTCTTGTATATGTTTTATAGTTTTGTTTGACATTTTTTTTTACCCATTGCAGGAAGCCATGGAATTGTCCAGCATTCGAACAGAATTGAAATTACGTAAGGTACCACTGTATGCAGTGGTGCATGAAAGTCTGGGTGCAGAGGAGTTTGCTCCATTCCTTAATGCTGATGGCATCTTTCTGGACACAGAGGTATGCGTTTCAGCCAGAGAGTCTGTGTTATTTGTAAATTGTATGATTTGTGAAGATACAAAAGAAAAATTTGTTAACATGTTGCTGTTTTATTTACTTAGAGATGATTTACAACTTAGTGGCCATTTTTTCTATGTCAAAGCAGCTACCATTGTTTACATACATCGGAATTAAAAATGAAAGAAAAGAGTAGTGAGGATTATGTGTGTGTTGAGGGATGTTTGCTTGCACATTCTTTATGGATATAGGGATTCACTCTTTGTGTGTGGTTTTAAACAAGGTTTTTAACCTTTAACCTTGTTTCTTTTATTTATCATGTAGGATATGTTTTATATTTACATGTTTATTATACCTCTGTTGTAGAACTAATGAATCAGTGAGCATTCCTAGTTGTTGATGCAATTCCTTCTGTTGTGCCAGCGGAAATTCTACGGACCACAGCAGCGATGGATGTTTTTATCTGGCTTTCTGCGAGCCAGTGTCTGGAACAATTTTGCTCGGAACTGGAAGAAAGAAATTAAAGGCAACTTGGAGGGAGAGGGTCGACTGTTAGGAGGTTAGTGCTACTGTTTTTCTAATATATGGAGATACGGAGATACGAGGTTAATGTTAATTAACATATTGATGCTTCAATTTATATACAGCTAACAGTGTATTGATGTTACGCTCTTTTGTACAAACACATGTGCAGAAATAAGTCTTGGTCCATTTCCTCCTTAAGTTGAAAAGGAGACGGAAAGACAGGCCTTTGTTGGTGGATTTTAAATAAGCAACCATTTCATAGTTTAACAAAAGTTTGTCAAAATGGATCTGACACCGTATGTGTGATGTGGTGTTGTCAAATTATATTCGGATAATGACATCAACCTCATCCAGTACAGATAGTACAAATCACTCAGTCTCCATACTCCTCTGTAGAGGTGAATCTCAGATATTGCTGTTTCAGAGAAAAGAATTCTGACTTTTGAAACTAAAGTACCTGAGAAAACTGCTTTCCATATTCAGGGATGTGAGAAGTATGCCGAAACGTGTGTGAATGTGCATTTTCATGTTGTAAAACCATCAACCAGAAACGGTGCATCTGTCATTGACCATGATGGTGGTGTACATGGATGACCGGAAAGACAATCATGCATAGTACATTCCCTTAGTGGTATTTCCTGACCTTTGCTGGGATTGGCCAATTGTGTCCAATTCCAATGCGTTATTTTCTCGTGCTGGATTTGGCTGTGTTAACATCTTGATTGAGATTGTGGGTGTTCAGCCATAGTGAATCTCCAACCATGAAGATTTTCAGTGCTGTATATGTGTTTTTGTATACTTTAACTTTCATTTTGGTTTTGTATGCTTTTTTAAATTTTCTTGTTCATGACATTCAGTAATTTGTTGATAACTGTTGATATTCCCTTCCATGTAGTCTGTTTTATGTTTATGATGTAGTTTATAAGCAAGCCATTACAATTTTAGTTTGTCAGCTATGAATGCATATATAGCAATTTTTGCTTGCTTCTGGCAACAATTTTTGATCAGCTTCTGGAAAGTGAAGCCCCCAGATCCCCCAAGCAGGGTAAGGCTGCTGGATCCTGGCTGCAGTACTCTTTTTGGCTTCAGTCCCTGCATATTCTACCTTGAAACATAACACCACCAAGTACGTACAAAAAAATCGGCACTTCAGAGAGCCCACAAGCACTGCTTCTGGTTACTATGAATCAGTGCAAATTTACATACATGGTTTAGTCACATTGCTTGCCATGACACTTAAGACCATGCTTCATGGTACATTGAAAGGAGGCTGGCTGTCACCAAGGTCAACAGAGGAAGAACTGAATGGCGACTATCAAAGACTGGACCAATTTCAGTATGCCTGAACTGCCTGTTGATGCATCTAGAGGTTGAGCTCCCTATGTTTCGTAAGTCCTCCCATTCAGTGTTGATTATATAACTAGAAGTAGGTATTAAATTGGGTGTGTGAGAAATATCTGCTGAAAGATGTTTATGTACTGATGAAATAGTTCATAATTTTGGCTGCAGGTGTTTTTGTGGTGGGTCCTGGTCAGCAAGGAGTCTTGTTTGAGCATCGAGAGAGACAGTGGGGCGACCTGGCCAACACAACAGACATTCTAGCTGCTGTCAGAAAAATGACCTTAGCAGAATCCTAATGTTATTGTGATGTGGTCGTTCTGTTCTTCCAGTATTGTTTCCTTATTCATTGCATCAGTGTCCATTTTCTCTGCAGCATTGTAGATGTGTACCATTGACATGTCTTATGTGTCTGTACATCACTAAAACTCTCAACAGAAAAATAAAAAGCCCATTCTGTGTGAGCTGAAAAATTTCAGTACTAAAAACTATAAGATTTGTCTCTTGTGTACTTTGGGACATTCAGTACATTTTGTTAGTGTAAATATGCAGAGGGGAGAATTTTGGATTGTTGGTATGGTTTGGCAGTTGATACATTTTACATTCTTTTTTTTTCTAAAAAAAAAAAAAAAAGAATTGATTGTCATAAATATGAGATGTTAGAAGACGGGAGGGTTGAATGTCTACATCATTTGTTCATAAAAATGTGATGGGAAAAATCTTGGCTTGTACCCTTAACAAATTGAGACCACATATCTGGCCAGTGAATAGTCACAAACCCAGAATAGGCATGCTGCATTACTTAGGCAACAGCTGTAAGAAATTTGAAGGCAAGTCAGTGAGAATTTCTCAGCTCATTAAGGGTGGCCATTTTCCTGTTGAAGTCCAACTTGAATTTAACTCCTTTTCAGGCCAAAGTGCATTCTGTATGCCTAGAACTTGGACATTTTGTGGAGTGATGACATGATGTTTAGTAATTTTTTTTGGAGCGAAATATATAGACACTTCGAGATTATTTGGAAGCAATCTACAGTATCTGTGAAGTCTGTGGGCAGAATATTGAGGTTGTGCTCCTAAGTGCTGGTTGTTTCTGAGCTACAGTGAAGTGAGTAAAAGTGAAATAGTTCCTGAAATATTCCCTGACTTAAAGGGTGTACTTACTCTTGACAGGAATCAGGTTAAATAAAGAGTCACAACTGAATGGGTATGATTGAGATTAGTTTATTTTCAGGGTAACACTAAATATTGATCATCTCTGTAGCTGCAGAAAATGGGAGGTGATTGGTATAGTTTGACCATCTTGTTTTTGTTCCAAGGTTACCATAGTTTGTGTAAAGACAGAAATGTGATGCTGTTAACTTCTGTGATATTATGATGGTAATGACATATCATTTATATATATGTGTTGAGACTGCATTTGTGTATCATAGTTTGTATATATTGAAAACATCCCTATGGGTTGCCAGTGTTAGCTTTAATATTAAAAGCAATATTTTATCGGCTTATGCAGATATATGTTCCGTCTTCCAATAAATGAAATACTTTTCTGATTTCTTTGTTGACAGAATAGCTGAAAATAATGTTTAAATAAACGCATCACACAGTTCTTGATGAGTTTCAAAGTCTTTGTGGGTTTGAAAAAGGTCAATCTCTTTTTGGATGTGTGCATACTATTGTGCTTTTTTTTACCCCTTAACTTCATCTGCAAACTGGTGATGAAAAGTTTGGGATGGGTGTTAATTCAAAAAAGAAAAACTCAATGAGAAAGTGCGAATGCTGATAAGAGAAGTGTGACGTCAAAATGTGTCTGTGGATTCAGCTACTCTCCACTGTTCGCTCTTGAAGATTGTGGTTTGTGATTCACATCGATAATGAATCGAGAATATTTGTTTTGGTTTATGCTAACACTGAAAATATATGTTTAAGTTTGATTTTGTTGAATGGAAATATGTAGAATCCTTTGGAACAATCTAGAAATGATCAACTGCTAGATCTTCATGAACCTGCATAAACTGCAAAACACTGCCAATCACTTACATCTTTACATGTGACAATGGGGATGGGAGTCAAATATGTATTCACTTTTGCACCGTCATCAAAACAAATGATACCATCACATTTTTAACAAAAAAACAAAAAGAAAACGTTAGGGGTGGAGCAAATGAACAGTCTAAAATGTCATCACGAGTTAAAGCAGTGTCCTTCAAAATTTAAACACCTATTGAGAGCACAATGTCCTACAAAATTCAAACCCCCAGTGAGAGTTTAATTTTCAAGATGCACATGTCTGCCCATGTGGTTTTAGTAGGAAAAAAGACATTTTCTCAAATCCGTCTTCAACTAATATGATTTCCAAATCAAAAGTCATAGCTAATCGATCAGCTTACTTAAGAGTCAGTTTCAGTTTCTCAACTTAACGTCTCTGCTCTTGGAATGTATTTTATACGTAGAAGATAAAAAAAAAAAGATCATATCCATCAGCCCTATATACTGGCAAAGTCTTGAGATCCTACCAAGTGTATGAGTTTTGTATCTTGTATCAGTCTGTCACTGGAACAATCTCAGATATATTGTAATGACATGTGTGTCTACATCTTTACTGTTAAAAAAAACCCCACCACTGGGAATGGATGAAAACACAATAAGCTACTTAGTATAAACTTATCTCACCAAGACTTATAATTATATTACAAAATCACTCCCAATCAAAAGAACACATAGCTTCATGATCTATCTGCCCACCGACATGCTTAAAAGAACATATTATCATAAGTCCTCCAATCCATCCTCCACCCCAGCAAAAAAAAGATGCGGCCTGCCTGAAGATTATAACCAAAAGAACCTCCAGCATCCCCACAGGAGGCAAAATCATTTTATAAACAGCTGAGAAATCTATGCCAACAATCTTATGTATTATAAATTGTGTACATATTTTGGGGAATCTGGAAGGGCGTACAAGTTACCTTGCAATTCTGGAATTGCTGTATGCACATATACACCATTTTATCTATCTTTTGATTCATTGACCAACCCTTCATTCAGATTGCTTTCAACATCTTTTCAATTGCTGTCGGCACATGTACACCATTTTATCTATCTTTTGATTGGCTGATCAATGTTCCATTCAGACAGCTTTCATCACCTTTTTGTTAACTACCCGCCAACAACGAACAAGTCTTAATCATACAACACTGTCAACACGTTTTAATTAGATACACCAAAACTAAGTTTCTATTATTATGATGTGAACTGGTTTTAATCAGACACACCCTGCAAACTGGTTTTAATGAATTAAAAAACGCAACAAACAGCTTTTACTCATAATTTATTCTTCACCTGAAAGTGCTATTTGCACACTTCAGAGCTTGAAATTTTGTACACACTTCCCATCAATAAAATATAATCAAGAGTTGAATATCTCCACAACAAAGGCCAGTGAGAAAGAAAAAGATTCAGGGAAAATGTTATAACACTACTGGTTGAACACAAAATCTATTGATTACACACGCAACACTTTTTCCTCCTGGAACCATGAGGTGTGACTACTTAGAAATGGTTAAAAGAAAACAATTCTTAAGGAACAGCCACTGCTGTGGTTTGGGAATGAAATACTGCACTAATCACTGATGAGTTGACACACTTTTCATGAACATGAATGACAATACATTATACACCGACAACAAAGTAATATTAAGCGAAATGCCCCAAATGTAATGGCCAAAACATTCTCACACAAATTAAAGGCTGCCATGAACATAACTCACACAAATCTTGCTCACCAGTAGAAGACAAGACTGTGCCAGTGTCTTGCTCAGAATTACAAATCCATGCCATGAGTAAGTATAATTTTGACAAATGCAATGTCTCATTATTTGTTATGTTGGCATCACTGCAATCTTCGGTATTATTCCTTCTGGCAAACAGCAGTGTTTTTCATCCTTGTGTGTGCTAACTTGGAAACATATCTCCCTTTTAAAAATTTTCACATTACCTTTTTTCTTAAAACAAAAGTTCTACTATTCCTTCTAGCACAGCAGTGTTTTCCATCCCTGTGTGTGCTAACTATGGAAACATATCTCCCTTTTAATAATTTTCACGTTACCTTTTTTCTTAAAACAAAAGTTCTACTATATTCATCTATAATCCATCCCCCCCCCCCCCCCCCCCCCCCCACAAATCTGCAATTTTGACAAACCATGACAGTCTTAGGTTTTGGTCAATGGTCATTGATGTCTGCGTAAGGTCAAATAGTTAAATAGGCATAGCCCACTATTTTGGTTACAGGAACTTCGAATGTGAAAGTGTATTATATCAACACTAACAGAAACATATCAAGACTCTAGCAGAAACATCTCTCTGTTCACAGGTATGTTATTTAGAAAACTGAATTATTTCATTTTCAAAACTGAGTCCCATTTAGTGTCAAGTAGTAGAAAGCAAGTAATGTTAGTTGTTACTATACCTCAACTATCTTTGTTATCTATTATTATCATACTTTATCATGGGATGTAGGCCTACTGTGCTACTAGACTTTTTTTTTTCCTTTATACAGTTAAATTTCATTCAGTTGGCTACTTGGTATGCAAATATTTTATACCAAACAAGTTATTAAACAACTTAATAAAAGTCTTATGGTATTTCAATACAGTGACTATAACTGAAATATGAAGAAAGTCTTTCTTGAAGGCAAATCCGCTGTACTAATTATCTACTATTGTAATGTTGATAGACTGGCTACTTTCAGAATACTGACCATGACTAACAATGACAAGAATTTACTTTCTAAAAAAAACAAACCTGGTCCATATGAAATGTTTATACTGTGCTGTTGCATCAGTGACATTACACAAATACTAATAAAAGCACAGGAATATCATATCCAATACTTGCCAGAAGAATGTCCATATCCAAATTATGTTTAATTTTTTTCCATTTCATCTGACTGTGAGAGACCAAATAAGATTGTAAGAGAAAAGAAACAACAGATAAAGTTAAGTCTGTTGTGGCCTTCATATCAAATTCAAACTCAAAAGTGGAAATGTTAAGATACAAGAACACATGAAATGGAAATTATCATATAAAGGTAAAATCCCAAATCAGTATAGCAGAAAAACACAACACGCGCAATCATAGATAAATTACATCACAATTTTAACATAAAAAACAAAACAAACAAAAAACCCAACAGAATTATCTTGGATGCAGTTCAATTAAGCACACAGCACTGGTTTGTATCATAAATTACTTAAAAAACACTTTAAATGTTTACTAACACACACATGCCGCAAAAATATGCCCTGTAGCAAATATATACACACTCTCACATGTGTCCATGATATCACTGCCGACATGGTGTAACAATTCCCATGTTAAAGACATCTATGTACAGTCAGTGAACAATGTCAGAAACACTTTGGAGTAGGCCAGTACAACATCTGGGTGTAATAAACATATATAGTAGAAGTACAGATTGCGACTTCCTCTCACATCATTCAACCTTTCTGTGAAGAAATGGGAAAAACAATGATATGGGATTGGGAATGAACACGCAAACAGGGATCGGTAAGGGTCAAAATGGGAGTGACTGACAATTTACACACATGTACACACACACAAATCCATGAATTAGGAAAAACAAAATGAATATGCAACCGAACACATCTATCAATAATCCGTATTCATGCATAAATGTCATAACAATTTTTTTCACAAATATGGTATATTTTATCAATACACGAAATACGTTTAAATCAAATGAAATACGACATACATCTGATGGAAACTAAATAAAACAAAATGAACAACTAATTGTCAAAAACCAACACAAGCTACATTTGGTGGGAAGCAGAATTACAAAACTGTAGTTTCACAACCGTCCATCCTTAATTCAAAATAAAAACACATACTGTGCATTTGGAGGGGGAGGCAACATCCACCATGTAACAAAAGATAATGTTAATAAATGTCCATCATTTTGTTTAAAAAAATCCTTCTTCTGTTGTTCAACACTATGTTACATTTGAACACAATCTAGACAGAAATTAACAAGAGGAACAAATTTTGGGGGGCCTTTTCCACAGTGCACTATTATGATGCAAAGCACAGAACTACCAGAAATTGATAAAACTTGTCTGACTGTGGGCTTTATGATGTGAGCATGTAACTGCCAGAAATAGAAAACTTGTTTTATAAGTTCTTTCAGTATGGGACCCTAACCAACACATTGTACAGTGTTGAGATGGAAAGCACCAACTACCAAAAATGGAGAGAAAACTTGCCTACTGTGAGACTCTAATGATCACACTGTAGGCTTCTTACTGCCCATTATGCCACTGGCAATGAAGGTTCACTTTTAAGTCTGTTCTGGGAAGCCTCTGTGAAGTGCCCTTCAGAGCCTTGATGTCTCCTGCTGCTTGTCACCATGTGTTTTTGTGTCTTCTTCTATCTTCCTTCTGATGTGTAGTGAAGGGCAGTCTGCGCAAGTTATCTTACTCTCTTTGGATGATGCGTCCAATTCATCTGCATTGTCTTTTGTTCTGATAGAACCCATACTCTCCTGCACTGGGCAAACAGATGCTGGTTGGAAATGGTGCCAAACCAGAAGATTTACATCAATTTTGAAAGTTCTTCATGCGGAAGACTGATGATAATGTCACTTCTTGTCATCCTCTAGCATTTTGAGTGTGTCAAGTAATCTGGAAATCAGGGTACAGTCTCAGCTTGGTATTGGTGCTGTAGTGGGTAAGCTTCATCATCTTGTTGAGCATTTTGAATGTGTTTATTTTTTTTGAGATGGCTCTTGATGTTGCTGCCTGCTCCTCTGTTCCGTCTTGATGGCACTGTTAAGGTAGGCGGACTCTTCAGTTGTGGGTAGGTCTGTTCTACCTTTTCTTTTCTTTTTTTTTTTTTTTTTTTTTAACTGTCCCTGAAACGACCACATTGTACCAAAAAAACCACCAAAAAACAAAACAAAAAAAAAGTCATGTGTTATAAACAAAATGTTAATCTTCATATATGTGCCAATACTGAGCATAACAGTCCTGTGGAGCGTAACTAAGAGTGAGAACAGAAGTACTGAGTGACCCACCGATCATTCTGTGCAACCTACATTCTGCTGCCATCAACAAACAATTACATTTCTGCCCATTAGAGTTAAGACACTGCACTGGCAAAGAGAAATAAATAAGAGAGCAGTTGCATCATTTCTCAAAATTCAATCAGTCACTGTTTCAGCAGCTTTTATCAGACTATCAAACCTAAGGTCTGGCTTGAATTTCTGGAATGTGTGTGTGAAACAGCTTGCATTCATCAATACACATTCTCTCTGTTTTTAATTTTACCAAACTCTGTATGATAAGAAAAACTGCTGAGGATGGGCATGGGAGGATACCCCCCTCACCCCCTTGTACCATTAGTTCAGATGTGGGCCCGCTGGTCATGCATCTCTCAAGCCACCTTCGCATAGCTGTAGGCTCTATCTATGAGATTGATTCCTCAGGATTAGTTCTTAACAATGCTTGCTTGATTTGAAAGCAGCTATACTCCAATCCAGGAGTTGCAATAGATTCTACCATTTCCCATCAAACCCACAAATTGCTGAATCCCTCTACAGTGCAAGACCCAGTTGTGCTGACATGACAATCAGGGCTTACAAGATGAATTTAGCCTGAAAGCTCAACAATATCAAGATAGCTGAGATTTTGGCTGAACAACTAGCCACTGTTGGTGAACCTCTGATCAAAAAGGTGTGGTTACATTTGTGTTCTATTGTTTTGCTTCTGATTCTTTACAAGAGCAGCATGAAGTCCCATTTATTTTTCAACTTCTGGGGTGGTGACCTCACTGACATGACCCACACTATTATCAGTTTGTTTGTTTTTTTTCTTATAAGCTCAAGATATTTACACTTAGTGGCGCCAGTTCAACCTCCTCTCAGTCAGCACTGTCAACGACTCAGCAATACCACCTTAAACTTGGCATTTTGGTGGTTAGAAAAGACCTGTCTCTTTTTGTGCGTATGTTTTGTTACCTTGTCTTCTCAGTCTCTGTTCTTCTAGGTCAATGCATAATCCTGAAAACTGAAGTTTGTCTACCGTTAGGTTACTATATAAAGAGATGTTTTAAATAATCGATCGCCCCCTGAAGTGCAGCCAGTCCCTAATTACCTGGAATAAAGGACAGGTCTTCAAGCTTATGTGCAACAGCATCCTGCAACAGATGTTCACTGTTCCAGTTAACCTCCAAGCTCATTTTTCTATTAGCTGAATTCATGGCCAAGGAGTAAATGACCTAATTCGGTTTTCTGCCAAGTGGGCCCAAGTTGTGCGATACTGCAGACAGCCTTTGGCAGGACTATATAAAGCGCAGTGTGCCTGAGATGTCAGCTTCATTTCTAACCCTTGAAACAGCAGACCTCATCCCTCCAACATTTTCTCAAGTAGTTCGATGCAGAAGCAACAACACAGCTTCATGTTTGGTAGAATGATAGCTGTTCTTGCATCCTAATACTTTGTTAAACATAATGCTGCATTGACGGAAAAGGCCATGACAAATCAACAGAAACATTTCAAATCAAGGCAGATTTGAACTATGATGTGTGGACTGGTGTCTGGCACAAGCGTCCCGCCCGGCACCACGGATGTATAAATAAACTGTTTAGGTCTGTGGCATTATTCTGGAGCCACAATAGGGCTGCAGGCATTACTTTCAGTTGCAGCTCCACCAAACAATTGTGGGGCCTACCCATGTGCGTGTGTGAATATGTGTGGAACTCTTTTAGTGCCTCACTCTACAATAACATTAGCATAGCGGGCACGAAAATCTGTGAACTAAACCTTCTCATCTGATCCATCGGATCAGCTGCCAGGCCTTTAAAGACAAACCGTCTCACATATCATATAACCTATAGAGCTGAAAAAGTGTCAAGATGAGAGACTGTGCCCAGTACACTACACTATCAAATACACACCAAACCAATGCATCATGATTCTAAGCTATTTATCTCCCCTAACAGCTTCAAGGCAAAGACACTTGCCATGGTGTTAGGTGGATCCATGACTGCCCCACCAGGGTCACACATGCCACTGCCAGCTGTGCATTCCTTCATGATGTTCCTCTTTTAAAAAAAAAAAATGCTGTTGCTTGGTCATGACAAGGCACACCCTTTCAGCACTGTATCAGAATTTCACCACAAATAAACAGGACAAATGCAATCCCAAGAAGTGACAATAACAGATTAACAGTTGCACAGTGCAAGTCTTCAAAATGATGTAACACTAATAGTTATTTGTGTTCAGAGTGCTGAATTTATGAAGCAGACAATGGTTGTGATTACACTGTAAGAACTCAAGACTACTTAGAATTTCAAGTGTCTTTTCTGTGAATACTGTAAGGATCTGGACATGGAATATATGTAAAGTACATTACCTTGCCCTGAACAAAACTGCACAGAGACTTGGCATGTTTTGGGGAACTCACTGACATTCCATTATCTTATATACTGAAAAGCTATGCTATTTAAAAACAGCCACCCACATGAGTAAGCTGTTACACACACAGCGCAGAAATTGGTAACTTTTGAAGTGAAACAGAATTTCTGCACCACAGAGCTACAGTTTACACAATTATTGTCACTTTTCATTAATCTTCCTATATCTGTTAAAATCAGAACCCATGCTTATAAAGAACAAATGTATCTTGAGGAATCAACCTACGACTGAACGAAGGTGGCATGAATGATGGGCCCACATCTGAACTGACGATATCAGAGTGGTGTGTTCTCACACAACCCGTCTTGCATGATTCTGTTTATGTTATACAAAGCTTAGTAAAAACTGAGAGTATTATTGAAACCCATATAAGCAAGTTGTTAGGCTATGGTGCAGAAATTCATATTCAATATTTTTCACTCCAAAATTTATCAATTACCACTAATATCTGGCAGCATCTTTTAAAGATAAGAAGACTAAAGAGTTATAAACCAGTCCATATGTAAAAATGGTGCCAGATATTTCTGCTGCTATGAACAAAAATGCTACAACAGTAATAGCTTTTGATTTTCAATTTCTTTTAATAAAGTTGATGACATTTCTTCCCTTCTCTCAACTATTCTTTCTTTATAATATGTATCAAAAGAGACTGTTCATGTGGGGTGGGGGAGTAAACTGGTTGGTTTATGATTTATACTTTTTTTTTTATTTGGGAGAGGAAAGTGAGGCAAGTTTTTTCTTTCTCTCTTAAACTCTCCTTCCTCTTAAAAATGTTTACACTTCCTTATATAATATAACCAGGCCTGTGAGCAACTGGCAATGTTGGTTAGGAAATCTGAGCCTTTCCAATGAGCTTGAGAGTACATTCATCTCTGGGTAGGACCTTCAGAAGCAAAAAACAAAACAACCCACAAAGACAAGAACTGACGAGGGTGGAACAATCACCCTCCCAATCAGTCTGCTGCACTTTCCATTTTGCTCTAACTAGTGCCTTCATCAAACTACATCATGATTTATATGATTGGCTGTTTCTGCCTGGCAACCTTGACTGGTGATCATTCGACAAAGAAATCTGTAGATGGCAGAAAACACTTAAGCAGATTTTTGTTGTTGTATTTTCTTCTTCAAATAAGGCTGAATTAGGTACTAGTCCTTAGATTTCATTCAATGGGCAAACCCTCTACCCCAAAATATATCTGGAAAGATCCAACCATCAACAGCAAAGAAATCACCTGCCTAAAATAATAAACCACAAGATTTATAATCCGACTGACTACTGACTACACAGGCCATCTCATGTTCTCTGGCCTCATAGGTTTACTATGAAACTGGTTAAAAAATCTATCAGTATCAAGGTCCAGAACAGTTACAAAGCAGAATACACAAACCAGTTATGTTCAATCAAACATTTAATTAACACAAAGAACAACCTCCAACAATGAAGACAGAAGACCTAGGCCATTCTGGAGGTGCCAACCACTTATCAACTCCATAGAAAAAACACATACACATAAAAAGTAACACAAAAACAAAACAAAACAAAAAAAACACAGGCAAATAACATTGCAGAATGGGCAGTTAAAACCCAGTTTGTATAAAATTTATTCAAATTTACAATCCCACAATCTTAACTACTTAATGCCTTGGCGTTAATGTGAAGTAGTCCAGCAGGAATCTTGAACAATTCAGAGGTTTTCTGAAAGGAAGGGATCAGTATATATAGAAAACAGTAGAACAAAAAGGACTACTGTCCATGGTAAACCACTCCTGAAAAATGTGATTTAAAAAAAAAAAAAAAAATCAAATTCCAGTTTAGTTCAGTGCACTTATCGTTTCTAACATATGCTATCCTAGCTAGCTCATTCTCTCTATGGGCTAAAAATTTCAGTCAGTGATGTCACTGGGCCTCATCCTGGTAGAGCCAATCAATGCCCATCCCACCTGACTAGCCTCTAGTCAACTTCCTGTTTCATTTACTGGCCTCTTAAAATGTCCCTCATGTGAACCAGATACAAATGGAGATGGCTGGGTGGGAATTGCTCACAGATATTGTAAGTGCATATAGTGAAGGAGGAATTTGAGCAAAAAATCCCCATTTTAGGTAACTTCAAGTGCAATTACCATTTTTACCATCCACGTGTAAAGAATGAAGAAGGGGTGTGTCACTCCTACAGTTCAAACTAAGGACCCAGGGACGGAGATGCTAGGGTTTCCAGCTGAAAATAAGATTCCGTGGTAACAATCTGCCCAAGACCAGTGGAGATCCCTAAGATAGTAGTTTATAAATAGGTTCTTTGAGTGCCAGTATACGGCTGCTAAGATGTCTTTCAGACGGACAGAATGATCGAAAGCTGAAGATGTAGCCAGAGCCTGAATTTCGTACACTCAGGTTTTTAATGTGCTTGTATCTTTATTGGCCAGTTAGTAAGCTAGGAGATCACTTGGGAGATCCATCCGGATATTGTTGCACTTTTGCAATGGTAATGGTGTTTTCATGGTTCTCCCTGATCAAGTTGAAAAGACATCTTTATATGGCACGTTTTCAGTGTACTGTCAATATCATTTGAAATGGCACATCATGCACAGATAATGTTCCTTACTTGATTTACCTGTAACGTCCCTTAAGAAATAAATAGAAAGTTGAGGTGACTGTTGCTGAAGAGGGTTTTTTTTTGTTTGTTTAGCCCTGGACTCTGGAAAAGACAAGGAGACAGTTTTCTTGGTGGAACATGATGTGCTGTTTAGCACTGCTAAACAATGTAACTCGCTCATGCCGCTACCTTAGGTGAAGGCCATTCCAGCCAATAGTAATGGAAAATGGGGTCAACGGCAGATTGTTTTGAGTTCTGGTTTCCTTAGATGCCCGGTTGCGTGATATTTCTTGGAGGATAATATTATCTGAGAAGTCTGGGCCCAATGAAACAAAGGAAACTGACTGGAGGTTAGTCAGGCAAGATGGGCACTGATTGGCTGAACGAGGCCAAGGATGTCACTCTGAAATTTTGACCATCCAGCGACCTCAGGTGTTTATTGTTAACATGTTGGTAATTGTATATGAAGCTAAATTGTGTTATCTATGATGAAAGCACAAAGCAAAATAGTTACTGAACATACTTTTAATGCAAAAAATGGACCATACACACTGCTACTTTGTTCAGTTTTCATTGTCCATTTCCGTAAAATAATGTGAATTCTACACTATCTTTACTAGTAAACAGCATGAAGAATATCCTAAAGTTGTGTGGCCATCACTCTCGACTTAACATATTTCAAAATTCAATTCTGGTATAGCGACCAGGCACACAAAGAAAACAAAGCATAAAAAATGTACACGACAATCAACAGAAAAAAATTCTTCCCCATTAATTCTGCAGGTGTGCAACAGCCTGTGCGTATATGTGTGCATGTAAACTTAATATCAAATCTGGGAGCCTGCTGCTGCAGTTGAGTTAGCAAGCAACAAAGACTGGAGAAGCAAGAAACTGATGAACAGCTCACAAGAAGCACAATGCAAAGAAGCTATTAAAATCTATGTTAAAAGAATTCACAGCTATTGCCCCTATCGAAAACTTAAAACTGCCATCAGAGGTCTGACTTGTTGCTTTCCTGATCTACTATCCCATTTGACAACAATATAACAATCACATAAGTGTTTTATTTCCAACAAGAATGTCATGGCCAGATTGTTTCAGTCTGGTTCCAATGGGCTTGAGCTCATATTGCTCCAGTCCAGTTGGGAAATAAATTGTGATGTCATCTCTGTTCAAATGCACAGATATTGTAATGATTAGAACAAGACCTCCCCCATCACCACCAATCGGGAGCATCACCATGGTCTGTGTCAACACTGAACTATCGCAATGTGTATCAGGTGAAAGATGCACACTATGGCCACTTTCAAACATACACACACACACATGTCCAGTTTATAATACTTGTGTTTCTATCAAGTAACTTTGCTCAGTGCCACAACAGTGAATGAATCACTTGATCAAATGTTTACTTGTGGCACAAAAACAAATGTTCACATGTGGCTCAACTTGGAAATAAGTTGTGATTACAATAATTCAGTTCCACTCTGCATATGCAGAAGCAGAGTCAGCGTAAGAATTGCATCCCATGACTCTATTCCATACACAATAAACCAGATATTATCTCTGCCACAAAATCTGAAAGGTCAACTGATTCAAAAGCACAGATCATTCTTCATGTACAAAATAAAACTAGCGGCGCATGTTCATATTCATGTTCATGATGTTATAGCCATAATGGCTGGGATATACGTTGGCTTGTGATGGATGCTGCTGCATTTGTGGAGTAAACTGTTGAGGGTGAACATTCATGTTCATCATGCCCATCTGCACAGGCATCTGCTGGGTCAGAAATCCAGCATTCAGATAAGCCGCTCCATGGTTCATAACCTGTGGCTGCATTCTATAGCCATTGAACATGTTCATAGCATTCATTTGATAACGGGTAGGCAGAGCAGCAGGCTGGATTGTCACATTTGGTGAGAAAGGCATGTTGGGATTGGGAGTGTTGACAGTTACATTGGGTGTCACACTTGGAGACTTTCGAACAGTGTTGCTGGTGGCTGTTGAGGAAGGTCTCTGGCGTTGCTGGTACTTGGTTCCAGACACTGTTCCACCAGTCACCCCTCCCATGACTGCTGCCTGACCCATCTGCTGATGTAAACTAACCACAGGTGGAGTGGTCATACTGCGCATCAGTCCTGGGGATGGGGTCATGTTGACAGGAGGTGATGTGGTCAAGTTAGGGGATGGAGTCATCTGGTTCTCGGGCACAATTTCCATGATACCATTTGTAAGCTGTTGCAGCTTTGCTAAAGAACAATGAGGGCCAGGATAGCCTGGCCCTGTCACTCCTATCCCAATCTGACCACCAACCACACCAGACAAGGAGAGAGTGGGAGTGTGGCTACTCAGGATGCGAGGCGAGTTCTGCTGGGGTGTTGGCTGGGGCTGGGGCTGTTGGGGTTGGGGCTGTGGCTGTGGTTGTTGGGGTTGGGGCTGGGGCTGGGCTTGAGATGGCTGAGACTTTTGTTGCTGCGGTTGTTGTTGAGAGGGAGGTTGCTGGGACATCATGGAGGGACTATAAGATGAAATGGGTGAATTGTGGGGGTAGTTCACACTGCTTGTTGCCACAGGAGAGTAGGAAATAGTTCCTGGTAACATGTTCACAGTGTCCATAAATCTGCCACGAGCAAAAGCCATGGTTTGCTGAGCACAGTCTGTGTAACCCCCTGCAGCCATGGCACTCATGTCTGCTGCACTGACATGGGCAGGGGAGCTCAAACCAAGTTGGTGGTCCATATCCACATTGAAGTTGCTGCCAGACATTCCTGACTGACCCATCCCTCCTATGCTACCTGATGCTTGCTGCTGGGAATACACACTACCTGGTCCACTACCAGTAGAGCTGCAACTGGGATTACGGTTGGCACGTGGGGTAGAAGCAGACACAGGAGTGGGAGGGGGCCCTTGGGATTGGGGACCCTGCTGATGCTGAGGGGGTGTGGGAGGTTCTACACTTCCCATGGACCGGTTATCACATGGAGTCATTGGTTCAGGTGTGGTCATGGGCTGGCCTTGTGGGGTGTGTTGTGGAGTGTGTTGCTGGGGTGTGTGCTGCTGAGATGACAGTGGTTGTGGAGTATGTTGCTGTGGGGTGTGCTGCTGTGTAGAAGAAAGAGCAGGAGGGGTGCGGTGCTGTTCCTCTTCTTCCAATTCTTCCAAGTCTTTCTGAAGAGCTTCCATTTCAGACAATTGTGGACTCATTCCTCCGGCTTCCTGTGATGGAACACTAGACATGGTTGGTACAGGTGGTTCCTGTGATAACTCTACCTCCTCCAAAGAGGCATTAGAATCTGCTGTGTCTTCCTCACATTCCACCTGTGGGTTTGTGTCTGAAACTTCAGCAGGAATTTCAGGAATGGGGCTATCAATCGGAGATGAAGTGCTCTGAGGTGTGGCTGGGCGAGGTGCGGCAGGCGGTGTGTTCGGGGGAGGAACATCACTTGTGGTAGAGGAGGAAACAGAAGACAAAGAATGGTAGGTATCCTCACAGTGTAGCTCTGGAGGGTCTACTGTGGGTTTGTCAGGCTGTTCAGTTTCATCAGCTTCAACAGATTCTGGCTGTGGGTTGGGATCAGGGCTAGGTGGACTGGCAGGGGCTGAAGAGTCACTCAGATTAGTGCCCTTCATATGATCTCTGCGATCTGCTTCCTCTAGATTGGCCACAATGTGAGCCAAGTTTTGAGATGCTTCAGCGGTCTCTGGGTCCTCAGTCCGCTCCTCTTCCTCCTCTTCTTCATCTTCCTTACCAGTTTCCTTTGAATTTTGCGAACTGTCATCTTCACTGCTGGATTCATCATCATCATCTTCATCTTCACTACTGCTACTACTGTTGTCACTGCTGCTACTGCTATCACTTTCTTTGCTTGGTTCAGCATCCTTTTCCATAGAGTGGTTTTTGTTGATGTCCTCTTTACAAACACCTTGGACATTTTCTACATTCTCTGATTTTTCTTCTGATGGTTCATTGTCCTCATTTTCTTCAGAATTTACGATCACTGATGTGTCCAAGTAATCTTTTTCTTCTGCTTCCTTTGTCACCGAAGCGGAAGGCTGATCAATTTCAGAAGTGTTTTCTTCTTGCATGCTAATATCAGCCTCTTCAACCTTTGCATCCTTTTCCTGTTCAGCAGCAGGGATCGAGTCTGTGACAATAGTTTCAACTTTGTCAGATTCTGTCTCAGCTTGAGCTTTCTTCTTCTGTTCATAACGTTCCACTTTCTCCTTTTCCAACTTCTCCAGCTTTGCACGTTTTTTCCAGTGCATCTGTTGACACATAAATCAGACACAGTTTATAAGAAAATTTCAATTTTTGTACAATCTATAGTATTAATCATTTTCTGTTTTATTTCATAACAAACAATGGGAAATTACAGCATTAAGACTTTCTTGACCAAGCCATCCATATTGTGATTTTTTTAAAGAGCAAAGTCAACACATTCTGGCTATGCCACAAGTTTACCTAGTTTCAGCCTCTAGGTAAGGCCTTCAGTCTGATGTGCAACCAAGCTTTCAGCATCCTCATGATGCCTTCAGTTTGATATACAAACCAACTCTGACACTCTACTGAAAGTAAAATAGTTGTCGGATCCCACTATTCATGCAGAACTCAAGCTGCTCTCCCCAAGACATCTTTAAACAAATTTCCTTTTTTTAAACTGAAAATAAAGGAATAAAATATAGGTTTCATGTTAACACATTTCCTTAACTACATGTAACTGACCTTGCAGACAACCAATCTTATTAGCCAAACATGTAGAATGAAAACTTGATGAGTAACAACTTTCACCCACATTTGCTACAATTCCTCATAAATGCTTTGTTTAAAAAACATTTTTGACATTTTGATCACTAATGACCTATACCATGAAAAATGATACGTATGACTTCCATCCAAAAGTCCAAATTTTGCCAAGATTGAGCCACAAACAGCTAAGGAATTCTTGCCAACCTATTCTATTCTGAATACATAAATGATAAACAACACATCTGAATTCACGCCACTCTCTTCAAAATGCCCCCCTTTTAATCTATAACAAAACTGATTAACTGGTTTCACATGGCACTGCTGTACATATGCAACCTATCAAAGCATTGCTGGAGACCACCCCGTCCTCAAACAGGAAAATTAGGGTTGCCACAGATATAGAAAGTGAACTACCATACAAAAGATGATGCATGTCTACTGCCTGAACTTTATGACCATCAGCTACAACCAAATAAAACATGTAGGCTTTTATGCATGCGTGCGTGTGCATGTCTTCCCCCTGTCATACTCTGTGGGGTGTGTATGCTGGATTAAAAAATTGTAGTTTCCTTTTGACATCAAACACTGGCTTATAGACCTGTGATATTCTGCATGCATACATAAACGGGGTTCAGACACTAGAAAATTTGCACAGATGTTAAGGAGATCAGTACAGTCTCTGTCCTATTTCACAAGAACACAATCTTTTATCCACCAGATGCTACCAGGCAGAGCCAAATAGGGCTTTCGAATAGAAGTCTGTTACCATTTAAACCAACTTTGCTATCATCACCATCAATAATCGTCTCCAAATGTAAGCACTCCAATCCCCCCCCCCCCCCCCCCCTCTTTTTTTTTTTTTATATATATATAAGCTACAGCATGATGTACATTGTGTCCATTTTCACTGAGACATTTATGTGGTGTTTTTGTTTTGTTTTTATTTTCATTGAGACGTTTTTTGAGGTAGTTTTGTTTTGTTTTAAAATGAAAAAAATAAAACATTGCTGGCGGAGTCTGTTTTTTTGTCTTTAAGTCCGTTGTCAAATAAGTGCTACTGCGAGTCAAGACATTAATACATTTCAAGAGAGATATCAATTGCTGTTGACAATGTCTGCCATACACCATGCACAGTTTTTTGAGACAAGCTATTTGCAACATGACCGTGGGGTTTTTCGTCCTGCATGTGCATCATGACAGTAATATGCTCAATTGACAACTGAAAGTAGAGTCATTCCTCTTTAGTTTTGGCACAAACATCAACATGTTTGATCTGTTTCATTCAATAAAATTTCAAATTAATAAAAATTAACTGGTAATTTCACAGGGGAAATATGGTTATTACACTTGCCGGTGCTAAAGTTAAGCCCTTTTCCTTAAATTGCGCAAAACAGAAAGTTTGTCTGCTGATGGGATGAAAATCCCCAAGCCGAAACCAAAAGCACGTATAGCTGTATCTGCGACTGATACTATTCCAAACTGGCAGCTACTACATGAGCACATGCTCACAGTAAAATGTGAAGCAAAGCAATGTTCCAAAGAATTTGATTTTCGGGTCAGTTATACTACGTCAGTAATTAGATCTTCCATCTGTTTATTTGCACTGATTTTATAAAGTTCAGAACTGGAGCTGAAGAGTCATGTATGATTTTCTGAAAGGTACAATGCCATGATCACACAAGCAGTGTTGTCGTCTCATGTGGTGTGTGTAGATTTTAAACTATTTCAATAAAAACATTATCACATTTGTTATGCCAGTATTATTTTAAAAAAAGGCAATTCTGGTTATAACTGTTGGTATCTTGCCACCTCTGCCACAAGTCTGTACATCACATTCAATCAGATACAACAAAATTAAGATACAACTAAAGACTCAATCAGTGAAGTTACAACTTGTAAATACTTTGTTAAAACAGTGTGGTCAATACTTTTTTTTTTCAATCTTCTTTTAAAAAAAAGGAGATTACTTCATATCGACCATGGACTGTGTGGTGGTGGTACTGGAGTAAAAGTACTGAAAATATATTGAGGGTAAAGGGGCACAGCTCCCTGTGGGGGTTAGGGACCAATGTCCCCTGCAACTGAAGATATTAATAAACAGTTTGGACAGGAAAAAGGCTCTCCTACAACTGACATCAATCTTCACTTCAAGCAATTCACATTGGGAATGGAAACAGCATACATGAAAGGAATTTTAAGTCTATACTTCACTGCCCATATTAGAGGAACACATGCCCATACACAGAAACCCCCTCATTCTCCTTAACTTTGGTCATAATGTCTAGCTCCATCAACACAGCACAAAATACTGGTATGTTTGATAACGGTCCTAAGATATGTTCAACATGTCTCTTTAAGTTATCATTAACACATTGGCATCGCACCTATTTTTAGACTCGCAACTACAGGAATCACATGAAAATTGGCCATATTTAAAAGATTGTAAAACAAAAAGTATTAAAGGTATCTTCAAAAAGTAAACTGTTATTAAATATCACTCTTTATCTAGCAACATGCAAAATTTCAGATGCACATGACTTCATTTTCTGTCTTTAAATTATATTATTCAAAATGGTAAGTGAAAGAAGAAATTTTTTTCTCTAAAAATAGCATGGTGACTATATATACCCAAATCACATTATCAATTTAGCAATTACGGGCCCCTGTAGCTCAATTGGTTTGAGCGTCGGATTCATATGCTAATGGTTGTGGGTTCGAATCCCGGGGTGCCTATATTAAAACTGGCCATCTCACTGTCCCATCTTAACATCATTGTTGTTCTGGTAGTGTCAGTATGGGATTAGATAGGTCTCCCTTCCCCCACTTCCCTGGGATAGTTATCCCCGTCGGCCATATCACCTGAGGTGGGTGTCGACGTAAAAACTGAACCAAATCAATCAATCAATTTAGCAAAATTGTTCAATTTACCTGTTTTAAATTGTAGTTCTGATGAAAGTTCACATCAAAATACAAGTTATGTACAATGCTAAGTCACAAAGTGTATAGAAAATCCACTTAGAAGTCAAAACATTTTGCAGCGAATGAGAAAAAGTCTTTCGACCGGTCACTTCTAGAACTCTTTCACGGCTAATTTTACATGACATATGGTCAAAGGGAGCAAAATCTTCACAGAAGCTTACCCAGACATTTGTTTCCCTTGGATTAAGCCAGTCATCTTTACACAGGAATGTTCTAGAACGCACCGGATCATATGATTCGGTGTGATGTCAACACTATCCTAGACCACCGAATCATGATTCGGTGCGGGCTCAATGAGTTAACTTTCTTCCATATACTATTCACTACTTTTGCTTTTCACTGCAAATCTATCTAAATACAAAAGTAAATAAAGTTTTTTTTCTCTGGAGACTCCGGTTTTCCCTTCAGCCCCTTGGCTGTTGGTTTAGGATGTTTTTCTTCCTATTCCAAGGTCAGACCGGATTTGTTGCACTAGGCATGATCCATTTACATCAGCCATACCTCTTGATTAAATATTTTCCCATTCAGTCAATCATATGCTTATATTTTCTCTTATGCATTATTCAATAGGGGTATCATTTACATTCCAAACACTACTCTTCACTAGTGCATCATAGTTTTAATTTTAGCTCTGGACCCTCTTCAGGACAGAACAATATTAACATGGCATGACTGCTTATCAGACTTCATCTCACTTCCGCTCTGACATCATATTTACTCAAAGACATTATGATGTCATTTTCGTAAGTTTATTCCTTTTCTCACGCTGAAAGGAGCAGCAGGGAAGTTTCAGACTTTTTCTCCGAATTTTTGTACCTGGTGTTTGTTTGTTTGTGATCTTACGCTTGACAAAGGCCAGTTGGCCGAAAATTTGCGCCTGTCTTGTCTTGTTGAATTAAATACACGTTCTCATTCCTTTTCCGTTTTTTTTTTCCTTCTGGTTCCTGTTTGCTTGAACACGGCAGTCACACCTGTTTTGGATTAAATGATTTTTAGTTTTGTATCTCTTTCAATATATAGTTCTCAGGTCAAGCATTGTGACAGAAATCTACAACCTTTTAGTTTTTACACAATTTTTCAGACCTTTGTTACACAAGCAGATCCTGCGTTTTTGTTATGCCTAAATCTTATTCTCTTTGCCTCCTATGTGCAAAGTTCAATAGCTTTTCTCTTTGAAGCAAACTGAATCTGTTCTATCTGGATATGACTTTTTTTTTTCTCCTTTCTCTTTCTCAACAATGCTACATGTCAAGTCTTTCTGAATATAGGAAACAAGTTTCGAGTTCACTGGATGTCTTTTGATGTTCTCATGATCCCACACCCAAAATGCTGCCCATGGATTTCAGACCATACTTGACAGTCTCAAAAAAGCATTGGAGGTGTTGCAGTGCTGTCATCTCATGGGATAACCAGCATCAATCTCCTGTACAATCTACATTCTGGTTGATACTAAACAGATCTCATAAAAAAAATTTAAAGAGTATGGAAACAAACAAACAAACAAAATCCCCCTAAGTGCTTTTCCCCCTTGACACTGCAATGAAAGCACTGTATTATTTTAACTTGCAATATTTTCGGATACATAACCTGAAATTTCCTCTCCAAATTTCATGTGACCTTGAAACTTGAAAACATTTCCAAAGATTTCTGAATGCCGATCATTTTGATATAAAAATCAATGAAGCAGCTCACAGACAAGGTACCTCATGAAAAATTACAGAGCCGATTTCATCAGGCAGCTGAAACTGCTGCAAATTGGCGGTATGCCATTTCTGATTAATGGCTGGAACAAAGGTACCTACAACTAACCTTTTAACAAACTCAGAGAGAATGAGACCCAAAGTAAGGCAAGAGAATGCTCTTCCATTCTCTCTTGGTCAAGTAGCTGGGCTACACCTGATACGTCTTATGTGGCCATGTCCCGGGCTTTGTCATCTCTTTACCTTGCCATTTGGTTTGTAAACGAGGTAGGCTAACTTCTGACTGGGTCTAAATGGGTCATACAGTGCATAAATAGACCCCTCTTTGCTTGGTGAAATGGCTACGATGTGGCACTGGGAGCTGGTAAGCTGATATCCTGAGAGTGGCGAGGCATTGATGCTCTGGGTCTCACCCAGCACCCTTGGGTATGTCTTGTTCTTGTTTGCTTTTCAATGTGATAAAAATCAAGAGCAAGGTTTTACAATGCAATGTGTTTTTGGAGTACCTACATGATGAGACCGAACATTAGTTAAACTGATGTGTAATTTTGCCAAGTAACACTTAAAACAGAATTATAAGCCAAAGTAAAGAAAAACAAATCTTCACATAAAAGAAGCTGAGTACTACTACATTTACCTTTTTCAACCTCTTCTTAGGTCTCTCTTCAGGCTCCAGTTCAGCATTGCCACCTTCTGGTCCAGAATTCACAGCTGTGTCCTTGGAAACTAATGGCTTTCTGCCAGGTTTTCGACCAGGCCCAGGTTTCCGTCCTGGCCCAGGTTTACGGCCGGGCCCTGGCTTCCTGCCTGGCTTCGAACGGGGTGCAAGGTCTGCAGCGTCCTCCACCAGAGTAGGTCTTCTGCCTGGCTTCACACTGCGACTAGGAGTCCCTGAATCACTTAATAATGTCTGTGCATTCTTTGGAGGGCGACCACGTCGCTTAGGCAGTCCATTATTAGCTGCTTCCACATCTGATTTCTTCACACTGGCAGGTAGTTTATTAGGGCTTCTGGGGAATTTGTTAGTGGATCCAGGCGGTCTCCCTGGAGGGCGTCCAGGTACTTTCTTCTTTAGTTTGGTGACTTTCATCGTAGAGTCATCTTCAAGCTTGGCCCGCTGAGCAGACGGAGACAAATGAAGAGGAGAATGAATTGGTGGTGTCTTAACCGGGGAGACAATAGGAGGAGTCTTCAGAGGGGAGTTGGGTCCAGGAGTGGTGATGTCAATGCAGAGACCCAGGCGAGGAGATGGTCGTGTTGGTGACCTGATCGGCGATCCCATGCTCATACGATTCTCTCTGTCTGTGGCACAGTCGATAGCCAAAGGAGTCTTCTTCTGGACAGTCATACCTGAAGGCAAAGCAAATGAATTTGTAACAAGACTAGATTGTTAAGTCTTCAATTTTCAATACACCCCTCCAAAAACTCCTACATATAGCAAATACAAAGTTACTATTAAAAGTTTTTTACAATGTGCTGCTGTAAAATCTTTGACAGACACCCCTGAGACCTACTGTCAATGTCCCTACATCGATTTGAAAGTGGACCTGAATACCCTAAAATTCTGAACACACCAACAACCAAAACTGATTTTTAATATCCCTCACATTTTGATATCCCACCAGTCACTCATAATAACAGTCACCACCATCAGACTATAACTAGACACTTCAAAACTTCATTATCATCGTCATATGAGTTAGTGCAATGAAATTCTATTTTTCTGACCACTTCTGATTTACGTAGGTTCATCAAGGAACAAATGAATGTGATCATGCAACATCAATGATCAGTACTCTGCATCTTATGGACCACTGAACATTATCAGTCCAAAGTAAACAGCAACAGCATATCAGTAAATAACAGTAATATCATCAGAAGTGAGCAGAAGACATTATGACAAGGAATTATCTTAAAAGAGTTTGCCCTTGTCTGCTGTGTGCATGTTCAACTTAAAAGAAAATAAACAGTATCTGACCTCTGACTGCCACACTGCTGAATTCTGTCCTGGAACGTTTCAGTTCTGGCTCAGATCCAAGTCCTCCACTTATCAGTCGTTTGCGGCCTCTCTGTTCACCCTGCAGCACAAGAATAATGAACACATTTATAAACTCATAATGAAGCATGTCACACCAAAACTCAACTTCTTTTTACTGAAATCAGTCAATTCAATCACTCTTTATATTCATGCATTATTGCACATTACACGTCATGAGACCCCATACCTTTTCAGAAAGCAGTGAAAACAAAAATTCAGAATATGAGAGATCAACAAAAAGAATGCAGTACACCAGGCAAAATGAGGGCAATGATGGGAGGTTCACTAGCACTTATACTTTGTGGAGAGAGAGAGAGAGACATTGTGGAGAGAGACAGAGAGACGAGAGAGAGAGAGAGAGAGAGAGAGAGAGAGAGAGAGAGAGAGAGAGAGAGAGAGGAGGGAGAGAGAGAGAGAAGGGTGTGTACACAAGTTTCAAATACACGAGGAACATGTAACAAACTGATCTGTTCAATAATAAATGCCATCAACAGCTATACTACAAAATATTACAATCTACACCTGGAATATTTCTGAAGTCAGCATTCGATCACTCCAGTTTCTTCCAGTTCTACTGAACATGATCATTACAAAACACAATGCATAATAACTGGTTAATTACTGTGTTTAAATACACACACACACAAAATTGGGGGGTGGGGGGGGGCGAGGGTTTACAGCATTAACAAACACAATTGATGATTAAAGCAAAATCCATATTACAGCGTAACTCTACTTGCCTTACGTGATGAAATTTGACTGAACATGTCACGCTTAGAATTCATTTTAAGGACTGGTATTTAAAATAGCCTTGGTATCTTGAGTTCAATGTCAGGCTGCAACATAAAATGTTGCCTGTTTACTTGTATCTTAACACTTCAATCATTCTGGTGATGTCAATTAAGTGTTTACAGATCCCCCCTCCCCCCTATAAAAAAAAAAAAAAAATCAAAAAAAAAAATCAGGGTTTTGTGCAGATCAGTCAGTCTGCCAGATCATCACAAGCAGATTTGGGTGGAGTACATATGAACTATCTGAATGCCAAAAATCCCTCTTCGAACAAATTTTTAATTCAACAAATGGCTTCACGTTTCGAAATGCTGAAACATTTTTGGATGAGCCGAAACTGAGGATTCCCATATGAAATGATATTACTGCTGAATTTGTAATGTTTTGCATTTGGGGTATGCATGGATTTTACTAAGTATGCTGTTAACTGTTTCAAAATAAACTACATGATTTGTTTTGTTCAAAAACTAAAACCAGCACAGTCCTTTCACAGATGATGTATCTGATATGAAAATAAAATGAGCACAATGAACATGCTCATGACTGTGAAACACAACATGCTCTAAATTCTAACCAAACCAAAAGATACAAACAAAGAAAATCCAAACAAAAATCATGCACAAATGATTCTAAATCATACAACCATTACAACATTCCAATTAATGCTGCAACTCCAATAACCAACCTGGAGCCTTTCTTCTCTAGTTCACATCTTGAAGAAACAAAACTTGAAATAAACAAAATCAAATCAGAAAGAGATGACACCTGTTCTTCACTGTTTTTTTTTTTACTTACACTTTACAAAGTCTCCCCTAATGCTGTGAATGGTTACCCTCACTGCAATCAGTTAACATCTTTTAGAGACCATTCAATCCTACTTATTGCTGTACTAAAGCAGCGAGAAGAATGTTTTGGATAAAAGTATGTGTTTAATAACTGTCTGCAAACATGCCATGGCCTTTCACTTTACAGCACATCATTTAACCTTTCAGTTTACACCACATCCAACAATTAGCTTTATAAGTCAAAACTGTGCAATGCAATTGCCACAATAAAACTTAAGAAGTTGTCAAGACAATACTTCAAAATGTGAAAATCAAGAAAGAACTAGTATGATACTTTAACAGCTGTCTAAACATTAAATCTTCACCGATTTCAGGAAAAAAAAAAAAAAAAAGCTGCATGAAAAGAAAAAACACTTCAGCCTAGCATTTACTCTACATGTAAGTGTCCTGATCAGATGCATGGCACTTTTATGATGTACCATGCCCTGCTACAAAAATGTAACAGTCAATTGAATGAAAACTTTAAGAAAATCACTTTGACATCTTGAAAATTATGTCCACTCTCTTTCTTAACTATTATTCAGCTTCATCAGTCTCTCTGAATGACCTCTCCTGTGTTGGAAGTCAACTTCAGAGAACTAAACTATTTACAGTGTTTTATACACTAAATTATTTACTGACTTTTTATATATATAAAAAAAGATCATTTAGTATAAAAATAATATCAAAACTAAAGAGGAAGGGATATGGGTGGATAGAAGGGGGGGGGGGGGGGGTGAGTAGTGTGAACAGCAGCTGTTTTAATGACTTCAGTGGCTGATTGCAATTTATCTGCAGAAATGAAAAACTAAGGTCAACTACCTTGTGTGGTAAATGAGGGGTGTTGTCAGGTGATTCGGCCATTTCTCCTCTGTTCAATTCTTCCTCCATGGCCTCATTTTCGGCCACCAAACTGCTGGCACCCTCACTGACTTTGTGCAACTAGATGCAGAAGAGATTCAGAAGGGAGAGAGATTGGAGGGGATAAAAAGGATAATATGAAAAAGAATGCGTACGGCCACAAAAAATGTCAGAAACACAAAGCACCGAAAATGGTCAAACATATAATGACACCAAGTCAAACTAGACATAGTGCAGGTGATGGTGAACTACACTTATCATGTCAATTATAACATGAACAATTCATACAGAGCAACACAGCAACAAAAGAATGCCATCCTATATGAAAACTACAATAGAAAATTACAACAAACTTGCTGGGAATCAAATGAAAAACTAAAAAAAAAAAGAAAAAACAAAAAATATTAACACACAGACAATACCTTATTTTCAAATACTTAAAAGAATAACAATATCAAGGCCCTACCAATGTTAAACATTAGGAAGTATCAGAATGAAATACATTAATCTGACAATAAACAGATCCTGAACTCAAGTTCAATTCATACTCTTACAGCCCAGCTGGCAACTAGATCAATACAGATGCTGAACTGAATCATTGGTCTACCATTATGATTTCAATTCAGTATCTAAATGAACAAGTCCAACAATTTTTCCGTTCTCTTTCATTTTGCTTTGTTGAACAAAGATTTTGTAAATAGAATGAAATCTTGTGAAGATCAGTAATTTACAAACATTTCAGAAAATTTACAGACGTTTTATCAACGAAAGTATTTCATAGGCTAATCTGAAGCATACACAGATGCATAGATACTCAAATTACAATATTACACAACAGAGAAAACACAATTCATTACCAGGAGACAGTGAAACAGTAACATTTCACGGCACAGAGTGGTGGTCTTCTAGGTGTCTTTGATATTTTTCATGTCTACAAATTTTAATGTCTCTTAGCATCGACAATGATGTGATTTTAACTATAATGATGAGAAGATTACATGATCCCAAAACTGAGGCTATTTTCAGAGACACAAATACGAAGGACAAAAGAAAGTACTGGCAAAGAATTATATAACACATGGATAAGGCCCTGATTGCTTGTAACATTTACAATGTGGTCAAATAACCCTTGACCTTTTACAACACTGTCCACAATATACCAGGATATATACCTTTGATAACATGCCACGAGTTTTTCAAATGAAAGATGCTCCCAGGATTCACCGAAAGGGGGAGAGAATGATGAATCCATCGGCACTGACTCCATCACGACTGGAAACGCACAACGGACCATGATTAATGACCAGATGGAATTTCCGTGTGCGTGTGGAAGGAGATTCACCACCAAACGCGGCATGAAGATCCACAGGACAAAAATGGGCTGTTTGAAGACACATACGAACCAGCAGCAGCGCACTGCGATAGCAGGTGAGACGTTGGATGACCAAGGCCAGGAATTAAACCATAGTGCCAAGGACATCCACGCTGACGGTTCTGATGCGGATTTTGCACAAGCTCTTAACGCCAAACGTGGAAAACTCAATTTGCCGCCTGCCGGTGCAAAAGAACAATGGGAGAAATTAGATGAGGAACTTGTCCTTAAGCTGAATGCGCTAATAGGGAACAGTACGCTGGAACACAAACTTGACACATACGGAGACATCATATACTCTATCTGCAGGGACACTTATGGAGTGAAGCAGCCAAAGACAAAAACGCCTCCCCAGAAATCCAGAAGACAGCAACAGATGGAGAGCATCCGGAGGGAGAAAAGGAAGCTTAAAAAGCGAATGAAAACTGCCTCAGAATTAGAGAAGCAAGGGCTCCTGGAACTCTGGAAAGATCTGAAGGCCAAACACAATGCTCTCAGCAAAGTGGAATCAGCAAGGCGAAGAAAGAGCAAAAAGAAGAAGACTCAAGATCGTTTCTTCAAAGATCCCTTTGACTTTTCAAGAAAGCTGTTTGAACAACCCAAATCAGGGACTCTCACAGTGGGCAAGGAAACCCTAGAGCAGCATCTCAGGGAAACATATTCCGATTCTCAGCGCGAGGCACCACTTGAAATCCAGAATCTGGTTTGGCCTGCAGCGCCAGAAGGAAAATTCAATAACAAACCACCAACACTGGATGAAGTGAAGAACGTAGTAAAGAAAGCCAGAGCCAAGTCAGCACCTGGACCAAACGGAATACCATACCTGCTCTACAAGAAATGCCCAAAAGTGCTCGAGTGGCTCCACAAGATGATTCGATCAGCATGGAGGAACCAGAAGATCAGCGACCAATGGATGAGAGCTGAAGGAGTGTACATTCCGAAGGAGCAGAACTCCAGCAGCATCAATCAGTTCAGGCCAATATCACTTCTGAACGTCGAGGGGAAAATCTTCTTCTCTGTTATGGCAGCAAGATTGACAAAATACCTGACTGAAAACAAGTATCTGGATATGTCAGTCCAAAAGGGAGGCATACCAGGAATGCCTGGATGCTTGGAACATGCCACGTTGATTTGGGATGCCATCCAAAAAGCAAGAACAGAGAAGAGAGACATTGACGTAGTTTGGCTTGATCTGGCGAATGCATATGGATCAGTTCCACACGATATGATCCAGCTGGCTCTTGAAATGTATCACATCCCAGAAAACATCCGAACAATGCTGAGGAAGTATTTCCAAGGGTTCTCAATGCGGTTCTCTACCAAAGAATACACCACGGACTGGATAGACCTAGAGGTGGGCATTGCAATGGGCTGTGCAATCTCTCCCATACTGTTCGTGTTGGCAATGGAAGTCATCTTGAAAGCTGCAATGAAGAGTTCAGGTCCAGTGAATCTGGGAGATGGATACCAGATGCCTCCTCTGAAAGCTTTCATGGATGACACAACAGTCTTGTCCACGGATGAGGAAGAGACACACCAAATCTTAAAGCAGCTGGATGAGCTGGTGGCCTCTTCAAGAATGAGGTTCAAACCTAAGAAATCCCGAAGTCTCTCACTGCGAAAAGGAAAAGTGGCAGATTCAGTCAAATTCATGGTAGCCAACCAAGCCATCCCCACTGTCACAGAAGAGCCAGTAAAAAGTCTCGGAAGATGGTATGATGACTCCCTGAAAGACACACAAAGGGGATGTGAAACCAAGCAAACAGCAGAAGAAGGCCTGAAGAAAATAGATAACTGCGGACTGCCAGGCAAATACAAAGTCTGGTGTCTACAGTTCATGCTGATACCAAAGCTGCTGTGGCCACTGCTAATCTATGACATTTGCACCAGCACAGTCGAAGCAATGGAAGCCAAAATCAACAAATACACAAGAAAATGGCTCGGTGTCCCACCTGGTCTCACTGATGTTGCATTCTACTGTCGTCAAGCAATGCTGAAGCTACCTCTCAAATCCATAGTGGAGGAATACAAAGTTGGAAAAGCAAGACTGTTGAGCATGCTGGAGGAATCAGAAGACAATATCGTGAGATCAGTTCATCCAAAGCTGAGAACTGGCAGAAAGTGGAAAGTCCAAGAGGCTGTAAACAATGCCAAGAGAAACCTCAGCATCAAAGAAATAATTGGACACACGCAAACCAACAGACAGGGACTGGGAGCAACAAAAATGCAGTGGTGGTCCAAAGCCAAAGGGAAGGAAAAAAGAGACATGATCATACAGGAGTTGAAGGAAGAAGAAGATGTCAAAAGAGTGCAGAAGGCAGTCCAGCAAGGCCAACAGAGGCAATGGACAACATGGGACAGTGCACTCCAAAGAAGTCTCAGCTGGAACGATATGTGGCACATGGCTCCTCTAAGGATAAGCTTCCTCCTCAGATCTGTATATGACCTGCTCCCCTCGAATGCAAACTTAGTGAAATGGGGGAAAGCAGACGACCCAGCATGTCCGCTCTGTCAGAAGAAACAAACAGTGGAACATGTCCTAAGCTCTTGCAAAGTAGCGCTAGCCCAAGGAAGGTATACATGGAGGCACAACCAAGTTCTGAAAGTGATCACAGATGTGGTTAGCGAAAAAACCATGACCCCAAACGCACCAATTGCTATGACAACGTTCTACAAAGCAGGAGGGAAACAGGTCTGGCCCGAAAGTTCTTTGACAACCAGCACATTGCCAAAGGGTCTTCTGGATGGAGCAGTCGACTGGGAGTGTACGGCAGACCTCCCAGAGTGGAGAAATTACCCAGATGTCATCAGCAAGACAGGCATGAGACCAGACATCGCTCTCCACTCTGACTCCTCGAAACAAGTGATTCTGATAGAACTCACTGTGCCATACGAAAGCAGAATGGAAGAAGCACATATCTACAAGACCGAAAAATACGCCGGTCTTGCCAGCACCCTGAAGAAAGCAGGTCTGCGGGTCAAAATCTTCGCCATAGAGGTTGGGGCAAGAGGGTTTGTGGGCACCTCCGCTTATGATCTCATGAAACAACTCGCCATTTCTGGGAAGAAGAGGACTAGAGCCCTTAAAGCGATGGCAGAGGCAGCAGAAAGGAGCTCAAGCTGGATCTGGGCAAGGAGGAACGAAAAAAGTGAACTTCATAAGGATTAAATTCCCTACAGATGATGTGTGCCCCGTTAGCACATTGGTAAAACCGCGTACCGCAGTTCTGAAGCGCAGAATCGCCCAGGTTCGACCCCGGCGTGGGAAAAAAAAAAAAAAAAAAAAATAGACAACAGCAGAAGGGCATCCAGGAGTCATGACCTGGATGTGGCCCGGCCCCCGAGAGTGTAAGGAATTCAGGGCCGAAACACTTGTCTAAAGGGGGTTACTTCTCTGAAGACCTTCTGTTGTCTAGCTCTCCCTAGAGTTTCTTTCTACCAGGATACAGGACATGTGAACCACTTGCAAAAAGATCTAGCTAGTTGCTTTCACGTATGCAGAAAGGGAAACAGTTCAAACATAAAAATGGTGCTTGGACCATTTCCTACGTTTGGTACAAACCAAATATGTTTGATCTTAATGCTAAAGCTGTTTTTTACTTTGATGCTTGGACCATTTCCTACATTTGGTACAAACCAAATATGTTTGATCTCAATGCTAAAGCTGTTTCTTACTTTGATGCAAACAGATTTATCTCAAAGAGTGTCATTTCATGTTACCAAGTTTCGTTAAGACTAGACCTCTTGTATTGTTAAATAAAGTCGTAAAACTATCATCTGATGCTGGTTTGCACAGGGTACAACGTTATCGAAGGAAATGAAATAGTAAATCATAGAAAGGGAAAACACAGAGTAAGCACACCTAATGGTTTTCTGCTAATACAGAAAAAACAAACGATACTGGATATAACACCCACCTCTTTCTTAGCTTCTTCATATTCCTCATCCACAGATGCCCGAGTAATTATTGGTGTCCAGCGCAGGCTCTCTGGGTCAAGGTTCAGTCGGGGAACAGGTCGGTTTTTTTGTTTCTCGAGGTAGGCAGACATGACCTTGGGTTGATTCACAAACACCAATCTGCACACAAAAAATATGTTCCAATTCACAAACATTAATCTGCAAACACAAAACTTGTTCCAACTAAAAAAAATCATGGTCATTTAAATATCCAAATGTTTGCATGGGTGGGAGCAAATTTTTTTTGCTATACTGAAAAAGTGAAGCCAGGGTCCAGGGGCTGGCGGAGGCCCCTGGTGGGGTGCAGGGGCAACGCCCCGCTAGGGGGTCTGGGGGACAACGCCCCCCATATGCTGAAGAAAAATTAATATGCCCGGTCGCTTCAGAGCCTTCTCGTTGCATCTTAAAACACTTATTTTCAAAAAGCTTGAATATGGCAAATTGTCTCTGTGATAATTGTACAATCACAATGATCTGGTCATGTTAAGTAAAAAGGGGAACACATCTCATGATCACTCATAGAACCAAAGGAAAATAGAAAGCTGTGTAAAGAATAAATTATAAAACAAAAACAAAACAAAAATCTCACCTGTGTAATCACCAACTGTTGTCAAATTTCAATCAGTTTACTGTGTGCAAGTTCATTTCAATACTGGGGTGAAGTCTGAGATTGGTACAGTTCTGTAGAAACTAATGGACTTGAGGTTGGGTTGGAAATCTTGATTAAAATCAATAACAGCAGTGGAACAGGTACTATCAATCTTGTCTGTCTACAGTAAGACATCTTAAATAAAATGTCAATGGATGTAGCAAGTCTATCAACAAGGTCAGCAAGTTTATGGCCAGCAAGGCTATCAATATAACCTGCGAACCATGAAATGATATGTTGGTAATGATCCATCTCCTGGCAAATATCCTTCTTGTTTTGGGTTGTAGTAATTTGTCCTTATTTCCCAGTTGTTATGCAGCAAGACTGGAGGTGGAAATTTGTTAGAGATTGTGTTCCTTAGTTTCTTGTTTTCTTTGCAAAGAAGCTTCTGATGTCTGACGGAGCAGCTTTTCTTTTCATCTGCTGACTCTGTTCTTGGGGTTGGAGGCAAATCACAAAATGGTTGGGCTGCCACACTTGTTCTGAAATGTCCCTTCCCAAGATATGAGTCCACATGATGGTTGGGAGTGCAGAACTAGGTGTTGAGGGATTTCTTGCACCAATCCTCCGCTGCAAATGACTGCGTGCTGTGTGACCCCCATACTGTGGGTATACAATCTGGATGGTAGTGTGCAGAATGCGGAACACAAACCGGAAGTGTTTTATTTTAACACGGGTAACGCAAATATCTGGATCGGAGTTTTGGAGAATAACCAACCAACCAACCAAAAAAAAAAAAAAAAAAAAAGCTATACGGAATTCCGTATATATACGGAAGGTCTCCCACCCATGTGTTTGTAAAATCATAGTCATTTAAAGAAAATATTCCATATATTTAATCTCTTCAGTGCCACAGATGTACAATGTATATATATGTGTTGAGATAATGCACATCTCATTTGTCAACAATGTTTATGTAGGTTCACATCACATCAAGCATTCTCCTACCTAAAATTTTAAGCCGGGGAATCCCAATTCACATGAATCAGAAAGCTCTGTCCTTCTACATGAATTATGCATGAGATCGGCAGCCAATCACACTTTGCTATGGTCACTGCACTGCAGCGTTTGTAACTATCCCCCCCAGATATTTTGACCTTTCTTCCACAATGGCTGATGACGATGCTTCGACTGGGCCAAGTGCTGTGAGTAAGTCAGCGTGTTGCTGAAGGTTTCAGCTATTTCATCACAGCACATACTGAAGCAAGCTTTAGGTAAACTGACTGACCCACACTTCAGACTGGGTGACAGGGAAGAGAGAAGGGGCAGAGTGATAAGGAGATGAGGTTTTGTTTACAGTTGTCAGTTATTGTACCAGCACATTTATTCAGTGAAGCTAGCTTATAGCATGTTTTACATGGCCAGCTCAAACATGAGAGTCCAGTGCAACACGTGGTTATCAGAATTGTTGAGTTTTCTGTCTTCTGTAAAGTGTTTCTCTCGTTTGGGAGGAAATGAAAAGAAAATGGTGTGTGTGTGTGTGTGTGTGTGTGTGTGTGTGTGTATGCGTGTGTTACTGTTCAGTACTTTATATGCATATAGGGTTTGGAGACATACCTCCAATACTTTATATATCTTTTCTTGGAATATTTTGCTTTTTGTATTACTAATCCATAATGTGTAACAACAAATTCTGTGAAATTTATTTGTCAATTTTATGGCACATTCTTCACCAATCAAAGCGCCAAATACAGTTAAAACTGTCATAAATGGATAGTCTTTTCATTAGCCTTTCAGAAAAAATGGTTATGATTACTTTCATGCAATAATTTGCATGCTAGAATTTTTTTTTTATTAATTATTACCCTACCCATGTCAAAATAGCATACATTAGCAAAACAATGTACTTGGCACTGAAGTGGGTTAATGAAAACTGCACAAAAAAATTCAAGTAATTCTGTGTGTGTGTGTGTGTGTGTGTGTGTGTGTGTGTGTGTGTGTGTGTGTGTGTGTGGTGTGTGTGTTGTGTGTGTGTGTGTGTGTGTGTCTGTGTGGTGCACGCACGCATGCACGTGCACTTGAGTGCATGCAGTGCCAAATCATGATGAATACACCATTTTAATTTACAAGTAGCTCTATCCCAAGAAAATTATGGATGGTACGCCATCTATAATAGTTTTCAGAAAGTCTAAATAATGTGTTATTTACCCAAAAAGAAACTAACATGCATTCAGTTCCCCCCACCTCCCACCCCAAATGTCCCATTCCACTTCCAAATTGTCCAGAATAATTAGTGGTAAGTGGTGAAGCATGATATTTTCAGGGGTGAGGGGTGGGGAAAGAGCAACAGTGTGCCATATTGCGTAAGTTGGATATGGAAAAAAAAAACAGCATGATACTAAATTAAACTTTTTTTTAAACGTTTTCACTTAAACAAAACAAAACAAACAAACAAAAAAAAGGGGGTGGGGAGTGGGACAAAATGTGATATATGAGTAAGCTACTAAAATTGCTGTAAATTTCATGAAAAGTGGGTCAATTGATCTATGCTTGAACCACTTTCATCACCACTGTTATTGCCAGAAAACAGGAATCTAAGGGCTGAAATCAATAAAAGTCACTTTCAGCATCAAGTGAACTGCTTTTCACAAGATCCTCCGACAGAAATTCTTCGACTTCTCATCACTGTATTCAAAATTGTTATTCAGGATATGCCAAAGCTATATGCCAAGTTATTTGTCAGTAGGCAGATTCATAAATAAAAGAGAGAATATGTGCATGTGACAGAGAAGATGACAACTTGGGTCAATGGTCATTTGTCAAACAGGTTTGAGTGTGTCCTAGCTCAGCATCCTAGGCGTAAGAGAGAGAGAGAGAGAGAGAGAGAGAGAGAGAGAGAGAGAGAGAGAGAGAGAGAATGTGTGTGTGTGTGTGTGTGTAGAGAGAGAGAGAGAGAGAGAGAGAGAGAGAGAGAGAGAGAGAGAGAGGAGAGAGAGAGAGAGAGAGATAGATGGCTGGGTCATGGGTCATATGCTCTAGGGTGATATGCCCTACTCCCCTCCTGTCTTCTCCCTCCCGGTCTGCATGTACTTTGTGCCCTAGAGATTTGGTCATTGTTGATGATTGCTTTGGTGAATTAATGGGAGTGGGTGCCTTGGTTTGACTTTTGAATCAAGATTTGGTGCCTTAAAAATATTATTATCGGACAAGTTTAAAAATTCCTGACTTCGCAAAAACACAGTATTCATGCAAAAAACAAAACAAAAAAACAACTCATTTACAATAATAATGATGACCCCTCTCCCAGCAACCATGTACCTATAAGGCACTGTTGGCATTTCACAGTTAACATGCATAAATTCTTAGGCAGCTCTGGTGGGCACTCTCTAGTAATGTCCACTAATGGCAGAGAACAATTACAATCCTTTCAATCAAGTTTATTCATGAACAAACATGGACATTGTATTTCACTGAAAAAACATTTTTTTCATAATCTGACAAAAGAGCCATGGCATTACAATGGTTGACAGTAACTACATATGCAAACAAGTGTAAAAAGCTCTCAGCTGAATGTGAAAGATGCACTTAATGACAAACAGTGTGCGTTACTTTTTCAATTAATGACAAAAAGTGTGCACTACTTTTTCATCTACATATGTAACTCTGTAGACTGTAATTCATAGAAATCAGTTCTAATCAAATAACACGTTTTGTCACCATTCACCTGGTACTTTGATGACCACAGAAAACCAACAGGAAGTTTGGCTAAAAACAATTGTTTTCACTATTTACCAATTCTGAGAACCAGAAAAATCAAAGAACAGAAGTGTCTGACATCACTCGCAGAGACAGTGGGCATGGTATGAGATCACATGATTTGGGGAGGGAAGGGGGGAGTAAAGAAAAAGAGTCCAAACCAGAGAATAAACTCTTTTAAGGTAGCCTCAGCAGTAACAAAACTGGCAAACATGTTAAGAATGCTTAAAAATTGTATTGTATGTCATAACACAAGCAAACAACAACACACACCACCATCTAATGTTAAAAAACACCACTCACTTTCCATCACGATGATCCAGCATGCCCAGTTGATACAAAGTATCCACAATATCCTGTGTACACATGCCTGACGCCCTGCTGATGGCTGCACACAGAAATGTTTCTGATTCATTTTGCGCAGATTCAATATCTCCAGACATAGAGGAATTTTAATTTCAATTTAACAAAACTGAGAGGCCTCTGGTCATAAGTCACAAAGATTGAAAACTAGGGTCATGCCCAGTTAAAATTAAACACTTGGGCACTTTTAACACAAACCCGTTTGTCAGTGTAGGGGCATTACTTGGTTAATGCTGATATCTCCAATCTTGTTAGGCAAGAAGTAGAGTTGTCCCCGTTTTGCAACAAATTCGTCTGCTCCACCAATTGCCTACCAACCAGTCACACATTTTTAATTCAAAACAGGCATTCAGTACAGATAAATGTACCGTGCTAGGCTCATGGTGTTGGACAAACAAAATCAGTCAGTCAAAAAAAACCCAAACTTTTCATCAGCTGCTTGGATGACTGCTTTTGTGGACTGAGCAGTATATACACAGGCAAACCTCATATTCCTTGTCCAGAAGTCCAAGTGTTAAAGAGTGAAATCGAGTGTCTCTTTTTCTGCCCCACTGGAAATCACTTTAAACTAGAGCATATTTACTCAGAATGAGAAATCAATACCTGAGCTACAGGTTACTAGACAGTACCTTTGATACACACAGCTCTTGAAGGATGTTTGTGAAGATAATCCAACACCACACTCTTCCAGTATGCCATGTAACTGATGCGACCCAACTCAGAGAGTGGCTTTTCTGGAGATCCAGCAACATCTTCTATGCGTGATAACATGTAACCTGCAAAATATACGTGCAATAATCAGTATCATCAACATCTACCAGCACTTAAAAATCATTCTGACCATTCTGAACTTAGCATGAATGAACAAAAAAAACAACAAAAAAACCCCCAAAAAACAAAAGAAAGCTGTTTTGACAATAACTAAACAATCGGGAAGGAACTCTGCTTTAAGCCCCATACCTACATATGATGACAGTACAATTTTCTATATATTACATTATGTATGCAGTCCTAATTGGTATAGAGGTAGAACTCTTGCTTTCCAATTTAGCAGCATAGATTTGAATCTGGCTTGTGACACTATCTACCTGCACCTCCAGTTTACGCAAATGTTATCTGACCCCATTCTGTGTTGGGGGAAGTAAAACAGCAAAGAAGTATGGGGCAACTCAAAAAGATGACCCAAAAGTACACATCTCTGCCACTTCAATCCCCTACAATTTGGGGCTATGGAACTATCTTTAGTTACTCGTGATGGGATGATAGTCAGTGGCTAAAACGTCAAGACTTCTAATCAGATCTGCAGTTTATCCTGTCTAGGTACCATTTGCCTGCTGGATAAAGGGTGGAGACAAATCAAAATGTGTGCAGACCAGTCAGTACCTAAATCCTTTTCGTATATATACACAAGCGGAATATCAAACATGCATGCTACAGATCCTCCATGTCAAGTCATGTCAGTGTCCAGTCGCTAATGGTAATATGAAACACCTGGCATGCATGGTCAGAAAATGTGGAGTATGCAAACTAAGCAGCTACACACTGCCCGCACAGTGTGGGCAAAACAACATGCATACACACATCCAAGAAAAATCGGAAAGCTTAAAAAAATTTACCTCAGAAGCTAGATTCAGGAACGTAACATTAATTTTAATAAAACCATTTCTTTAATAAAGCAAAATCTTCTTAGTACCAGTCCCAACTTCTGGAGAGAATGAATCTGTATTGACAATAATCTAGCCCATATCGTTTTTCTCTCTTTCTTTAAATCATGACCACACATTGACAGTAAGTTGGACAAAACATAACTCACTGAAATCAATAAGAAGACGGCCATATCCTTTACGCTGATACTGAGGCATGGTCATTATACATGACACATTGTACTTTTGCTGGCTGTTTTTTTCCTGAAACAATTTGACAAAAAAAGTTTGATATGGGGCACAGACATGATTATCAAGTCATTGTTGATGTGGGACACAGACAGTTCATTTCATGTTCACTGTACTTCAACCAACACATATTCTCCTACACATGGCATACCAGTGGTTTTAAGATTTAAAACACTGCACACACTAGTAAAGAAAATCTTTAAAGTTAAATAGTGCGGACCAAAAAAACAAAACAAAACAAAACAAAATTTCTTCTTATGCAGGCACTCTTTCATATATACATTCATACAAATTGACCTAACACAGAGTATGGATTTTGTCATGTATGACATTTCTTTATCCTACCTTAAAAGCAGTCATATTCCATCTTTGGAGAGCTGAGGGCAGAATTTGGAAGAAATACAGATAATGATCTGGAAGGGAGGATTGAATCTTGTGACAAAACGAGAGCATGACAGGAAAGAGGAATCCAGTAGCTCATATGGTTCCAAAACAGGAAGAAATTTTTCTTTTGCATCTGCAGTACCCCCAAAGGAGCGAAAAGAAAATGGATAAGGTCACCGTCATTTTTTAATCACTTGAAAATCTGTTTCACCACATCAACTACTTTGTAGACCACAGTAAGCATTTTCTTCTTCTCACTGTCATATAAATCAATATTAAACATTTAACATAATTGCACTTTACAAACTGCTATAGCTCACATATGCATACCAAATATGCATCAAAACATACAGCAACAAAACTCACTTTGGAGAAGTATCCCACAATGTGTGATCCCCATTCGTCATTGATTGTAAGAACATAGAAGAGGAAGGGCTCCACATCATAGTACAGTGTTTTGTGGTCCAAGAACAGTTTTGCTAGCAAACACAAATTCTGACAGTAGAGTTTGCTTGTGTTCCCATCCACTTCAAATACTGATAATGACTCATGGCGGTAAATCTCATCTGCTGGGGGGTGATACATGTTGCACTTGTCCTAAAAATCAACAAACCACAAACATGATCTTGATAAATTACTACTAATAATGAATAAATCTAGATAAATCAGCAATAATAAGAATACATACTCCAACAGATGATTGAATGATGCATATTTTCAAGTCAATTAGTCATGAGACAAGGAAAAGCCACTGTTTCTATGGACACAAATTTGTGAATTTTAATGGAAAAATTAAAAATCATTAATAAAATACATAGATGTAGCACTATCAGTATTTTTGCATATGGACTGCATGTTTAGTATTTCTGCAAACCTTGAATTAAAATTCCTGAATATCAAATACATTGAATTCAAGAATTTAGTCTCAGCAGTGTTAAAACAGTCAACAAATAAATCAATGTTAATATCAGCAGGAAGAAAATGTGTCTACTCACATGTTTCATAGATGTCTTTAGTATTATTACAAAATGAACAGATTTTATCATAATTTACTACATGTCAAAGGTCTTTTGAAGTGAAATGAACAGATTTTATTATAATTTACCATATGTTAAGGATCTTCTGAGGTAAAATGAACAGATAGTTTATCGCTTGCTCTCTGCTGAGAGTCAACCATGTCCACTACTGTCGATGGAACTGTCGATAGTAAATATTTTCATTAAAAAAAAAAAGGAATCTTACATCCATCACTGTCAATGCACTTGTCGATTTGTAAACTTTCATTCAAATCAATGAAATCTTTTGTCATTTGTCAATTCTGGGACATCAGATATATCTTCAACATGAATGGACATTTTTCTATATCATTAATTCCAACACTGAATACAACCCACTAAAAAGCAATTCATATGTAAATGACTACAATTTTACTTCCAATAGTTATCTTCTGCAAAAGCTACTAAAAAACATTAATAAACATTCGTGAACCTGTGATGGCAGCTGACTGCTGTCACAATTCTAACATGTGCGAAGCGCTGGCATCCCAGAGCCATCAAGACTAATGAGTTAAGGGTAGAACTAAAATAAAATAACTTCTTGGGAAATGGCAAGATCCTCTAAGTTGAAGCAGGTTACTCTAATGTAACAGCTATCTTAACAAGTTCAAGAGGAGTGGGGCCACAATGAAATCAGCTGCACCGAAACTCATATAATCTACCAGACCAACTATGTTTAAAAGTCCAAGAAGAGTGAGCCCACCATCAAAAAGTTTCATCACAACTATTGTCAATATTCCATCAGAACAGCAATTATACCAAGTCAAGATAAAAAAAAAACTCTTTTCAAGATATATCAAAGTGGGGGCCAAGATAAAATCAGCTTAATCGAAACCAATACTGACATTCAAAACAGCATATATATATATATATGTATAAAAGGTGTGGCCACAATAAAATCTGTCTGATCAAAACTGAGTATATAGTATTGACATTCTGTCAGATGAACTATCCAACAAGAGTAGGGCATAACAGAATTAAATTGATCAAACCTAACGTTTGTTTCCTGAGGTGAAAGTGAGCTAGACAGCAAAATTAACTAATGGGAGGGAGGATTGGGTAAATGAAAGTTTGACGAACTGTACAGTTCTGGTTCTTTTGGTTCTCTTCAGATAGCAGGCCGATATGCTTCAAATAGAATTCTTTCCAGAAAGAACTGATTACTTCCCGTTATCTCTGTTAGCCAAACTACATTCCAAGTACATTGTCACAGACGCTCAAGCAAACTATAAGGCAACCATTTGAGTACAAACTGATCAAGTAAAAATATCACGAACAAAGGCAACCATTTGAGTACAAACTGATAAGTATAAAATCACAAACCAATCTCCAACAACTTTGCAAGAAGAACAAAAATCACAAACTCATAAATGCCCCCACATCTTTATAACAGATTCACACTGATTCCAAAAACAATACTTTGAGCCGTTAAATCAGTGGGAATCTTCCAACGGCTGGAAAATTCTCATATTTAGTGGGAGAATGAGAGTCTGATACTATCTAACCTTATTGTCCCTTCTGTTGATGCCCAGACTAAGAATGACAGAAGACAAATGGGAAGCAACTTCATTTTGGCTCGGCTACAGGCAAACTAAAAACAGTGGGAGCTTTCTTCATCTTGATAGTGCAGAAGTGGGTAACAGAAAAAGAATGAAGCGGATGAGAGAGAAAGGAAGGAAGAGCTGATCATACAGACATCTGAAAACTATTTTCTCTCCCTCCCATCTCCCTGACACTTGCACTGCACCAAAACAACTTACCATATGCCGTTGAAGACAGCCTCTACTCTTCATGTACTTGAGGCAGTACTCACAAATATACAGCTTGGACAACCTGTTCATAAAACATCAGAAGTGCATCTGTCAGAAAGATGCTTAAAATACAGAAATAAATACTTCAGCTATAAACAAGGCAGACTTGATCACACACCTAAACATGTAAAACAAAAACCAAACCAACAAACAAACAATGACAGTCAACGAACATTTTTAAAAGACCTCAGATATATCCAGGCCATGGCAAATCTCAACTGTACGGTGTACCGCTTCTGACATTTCATAGTTCCTTGACAAGTTTGACTACAGCTGTAAAGTACACTTTTTAAACATGTTTTGATCAGTTGTCCTATATATTATTATGTAAAATGCGTGCATGACAGTATCTCACAATCAGAAAAGGGAATCTGAAAAAAAGTGTAACATAACATTCTCTGCTCAATGTAAAAAGTGTAACATAACATTCTCTGCTCAATGTTCATCTGACTTATCTTCAACAGGACAAGCTGAGAACTGGATCAAAATGTTCAATTTAGATTTATTTCAGCTCATATTATTTCACAATCATATTGATTTACACACACAACAGCTTACCCAAGTCTACACACAACAGCAAAATTAAATTCAAAGGTATATCAGATCTTTTCTACAATTTATAGAAACTTACCTTGCATATTCCTGAGGGTATGGAGAAGAATACCATGTTGTGACTTCATACTTCCCAAACTCAATACAAGGGGGGTTTCTGCCTTGTGAATCTGAAGGTGGAAGATCAGTACTGCCAGTACCCTGTACAAGCAAAAGTAATTGCACACAAAATTAAACTGTACTGGTGATGACTGTTTAATGACTCTGCCATACAATTTATTTGAAAAAAAGAAAGAGAGAAAAAAAAAAGGATCTCACCTGCAAAGTCCAGAACTATCTACAACTTGACCTTGCAGGAGGCACACTTTATTCTGTGTGGAACAACTTGCATTTTACATTAGTCACAGGCCATTATCTAAAAAGTCATTCTGAAGAGAGAGAGAGAGAGAGAGAGAGAGAGAGAGAGAGAGAGAGAGAGAGAGAACGAACGAAAATTTTTATTCAAAAGGCCTGAGAGAGAGAGAGAGAGAGAGAGAGAGAGAGAGAGAGAGAGAGAGAGAGAGAGAGAGAGAGAGAGAGAGAGAGAGAGAGAGACCGAGTATGTGACTGTGCTGAGAGAAGAGAGAGAGAGAGAGAGAGAGAGAGAGAGAGAGAGAGAGAGAGAGAGAGAGAGGAGAGGAGAGAGAGTGTGTGAGCACGCGCGTGTGCATGCGTGCGTGCGTGTGTGAGAGAGAGAGAAAACCATATTTGTGAGGATAAGTGCGCCACAGTACACAAAACTACAAGCCAAAGGAGCAATCTCATGTATCTCCTGTCACTTTGTGACACATCATATGATATGTCGCTGATATCTAGGTCACCAGTAACATGATAGATTTTGGCAATGTATGCATGTGTATGTGACAGTGAGTGAGTAAGAATGTGCATGTGTGCGTGCATGCGCGTGTGGCCTACCTTTGCAACTGTCTGCTGAGCTTTCTCCTGTGCTTGTTTAAACAAGTTGTAGTCATCTTCGGTCACATTAGGCAGCAGCTGCCCTCCCGGACGTAATGGATCATCTGGAAACATGCACTATGTCTAATGCACACAATTTCACAAATCGGCTAAAATAAAATAATTAGACGTTTCCTTGTAGTTATAAAGACAGGTGACGTTAAAATATACACAAAAATACTGTCATCCTATAATACAAGATGCATATTTTTCAATGTTAAAAAGTTTAAATGACTATTGGATGATTTCAACATTAAGACTTAAAAAGACAAGGGGGAAGAATTTCCTGTCATCAACAAATCTCTTCTTTAACATAACAGAAATGTGACAAATGCAACCAATATAAACTACTTTTCCTTGACTATGAAACTGAGGACTGAATTTTAATTTCAGGAATTACTGATCATTCCAATTCTCAAACAGAAATATAGTGATTTACGGTGGGTGGGTTAGTGGGGTCATATAATTACTTGAAATAATGATTACTGAATACATGCGAGTAAATGAATCTTTCCACACACTCTCATTTTTCATTATTAACAAAAAAGACCTATGAAGACACAAATGACATTAATCTGACTGTGCTTTGTATGTACAACATTGTACAAGTACACACCATTTCTACAAACAAGTCTTTTAAGCCACTGTTCCACATAATGAAAACAGTAAACACTGATTTCCTTATCTCAACTCATGCACAAAAAAAACAACAATGTAAAAGGATTAATAAACATATCATTAGCATCTTGCATCTCATTATGCTGTTATCATTGGTCACCAGTAACATGATAGATTTTGGCAACATATACATGAGTATGTGAGTGAGTGAGTGAGAGAGAGAGAGAGAGAGAGAGAGAGAGAGAGAGAGAGAGAGAGAGAGAGAGAGAGTGAGTGAGTGAGTGAGAATGAATGTGTGTGGAGAATGAGTGTGTGTGAGTGCAACCCATCAGCACAACATTAGTGCTAACCGAACTTTCATAGTTTTGAGGCAGATTTCTGAAATCTATCATCTTTTTTGATAATTTGGTAACCGAATATCATAGCAAAAAGCAGTGGTTGCTAGAAATGACTTATCCTTCAAACCACAGTTTTAAATGTAAATACAAACTTAAAAAAATCTTAGAGATTTTGCACATTCTGACATCACATTTTTCCCTGTCAGCCCAATTCCACCTACCAGTAAGGCTATTTTCTGGGGTATCTCACTGCACGGTAAAGCCAAGACAAAGATGTTTGAGCAATGTGCAACATGTGGGATTCTGCACGGTTATAAGGTTTGTACACAATCTGATAAAAAAAATGTTTACCAACTTTTGACTGTGCGAATCGAACATGTTTGATTCTAGACAATTTGATTTCACTTTTAAGCCAATTTGTATACTCTCACCTACATGTGGTGCTAAAAACCACCAAGCTTGACCCTCACCACCTGCTTTGCCTCTACTACAGTTCTGTCTCAACTAGCACCGTTTCATACCGAAGAGGCACACATTCATATATGCACTTCTTTTTGTCACAATGGATTTACCATGTCAACTAGGGCTGTTCTTCCTCTTGACAGCGCATCGCCGCAATGCAGCACTACCCTTTTTTTTCTATCAAGACATTAGAAAGGCAAGAAAGCTAATTGGCCTTCAAGGGGAGGGACTTGGGAAATGAACCTCTCTCTCCAATGGTTTATACCAGGGCAGCTGGGAGAATGCCTTGCTCTTCATGATTTTCAACTGCCACAGGATCTTTAGCATGCACAGCCAGAAGCACTTGAGACCAATTTGTTTTTCATCCCCTTCCGAAGGACTATGGCTCAGTTTGATGATTTGATCAAATGTGATAAGAGTTGAAGCCTCAATGGGACATGAACCCTGGAACCTTGAGTTTAGTTACTGGCAGGTGAATGTCTGAACCATTCTTAAGCAGCAGCTTCATAAAAGCTTGACCGCTGATACAATATATTTGACAGCTTTCCTGTCCACTCACCTCTGACGTGCAGTTCTCCCTTTACACCCCCTCCCTTCTACATGAATATGAAATACTGTAGGCAGCAAGCAGTCAGATCACAAGAAGGCAAGTTTTACAATTGTCAATGTCACCCAAATTTGTTCAATACAACCTCCCTTGACCTGTCCCATTCATACTAACGTTTTCATCTTTAAATAGTTAACTCTGATAATCAAAAGCAGCAATGTAGTTACTTTGTTAGAACCATGCCTGAGACACATACAAAATGGCATGACAAAAGTAAGCCCAGAAAAAAATGTTGTCAAGAACAATGTTTTGCCTGTCAATGTCACTACAACATTGGAAGAAATGTTGTCAAGAAGGATGACTTTTTACAGCTACAGCTCTCTATACATGGAACACTGCTTTCTTTTCTTCAAATTAAAGGCAAGTGCTACTGTCCATAAAATTATCATCATGATAAATCATGATAGCATTACAAGCTTGTGTTCCAAGTCAAATAAAACTAGAGGTATACAATGTACCTTAATGTCTGAAATCACACAGAATGTTGTTTGTTACTCCATTATCATTTTCATCTGTTAACAGTTAACAAAAAACATCACGAGGGTGCAGATGGGCATTACTGATCACATAATAACAACATATTAAAAAACCCAAACTACCACCCAAAACTTTTTGATAAACTGCAAACCAATGTACAGAAGATTTCTGTATAGAGTTAGTTAATACTGATAAAAACAAAAACCACCAATATGAAGACAAACACAGTTAACTGATAAACTATATCCCACTTACCCACCCCCCCCAAAACACATCATCTCATTTATTCTTGCTCAACATTTCTCTTTTTTAACAACAGATTTCTTTCCTTATTTTTCCTTTTTTTTTTTTTTGGGAGGGGGGGGGGTCTTCAACTTCAAGAAATGCATACCAAAACAACAACACACTTTGGAACGGAACACGTCAGCCTGGCACAAAACACTTCTTAAGGTCACTTAACTGCTTCTGTACAACTTTAACTGCTTCTATACAACTTCAATGTCTTCAAATCAGTTCAAATAAGGCAAACAAAACCAGCCAACACATTCTGGTTGTTCTGACTCGACAATGACAACACACATTTCTGATTCTATCATTATTTAGTATCTTTTCAGTAGACACAAAGATTTAAGATGTTCATTTGTCTGTTTGTTTCAAACCTACCTTTTGTTTTATTACTTTTTTTTTTTTTTAAAACAAGAACCAAACATTTTTTTGTACATGCGTGTGTGTGTACATATGTGTTGTGTTATTAAATATATTCATTGCGTTTTAGCAGGAATGAGTTGCGCATGAAAAAGATATTATTATTTTCTATTACTTCTTTAACACTGCCTGTACTATGGTTCATCTGTTGTCATCACAGCAGTGAGCGTTGACAAGCACTTGCTTTATGTGTATCTACTTTTCTCTCTCGTACTCCTGTGAATCACTAACGGCTCTTGTAAGATGAGGCTTAGAAAAAGCAGTCATTATTACTGAAGAATCAATCTAGTTATTTCTGGATTTGTGTACCTGTTTTTATTTTAACTATCATCAATGTTCCTTTCATTTACTGAAACTGGAAGTGTTTTAAAGCAAAATTTTAAAGCCAGTACTTGTTAAGATTTTACCCAAGATCATGAATATTTCCTTCTTTAACCTGCCCCAAGTATAATACCTTTATCAAGTATTCTGAATGATGCAGAACACCGATATTTTACTCTAAACATAATCTGGGGTTGTGTAGGGGTGATGAGCAAGAGAACACATATGTACAACACATACATATACAATTACCTGATTTTTGCACGATTTCTTGTAAAGATGAACAAATTTCATGTCACATATAACAGCTTTATATGAGAAGTATACATTGATAAGATTAAGAATAAACATGTGCTCAAAATTTCAAATGGCTTACATTCTTTTTTCCTTTTTTTCCAGGAGTGACAGGGAAATTTACAAATGTTCACTAAAAACAACAACAAAATCCAACCTATCTCTTATCAACATTTTTCATTTTCTCCCTGAAAAAATAATGCGATAAGCACTTTTATTAAAAATGTTAAAAGGGAAGGGAAAAGTGACAACTGAGGCACACCATATACAGTGAAATCCAACAACAAAGAATCTGCCTACAATAATATCTGGCAATTACATGCTTTTTAAAATTAAAAAATTTTTTTTTTACTTCCTCGCCCACTTCCTTCTCTTTCCCTCTTGTATAATACTGTCTATAACAAACAAAATCTATTATCGCACATAACAAATTCATCTTTGTACAAATGTGGTGTTGTTTCCCAAAGGCCAAGCTTGCTATGTACAGTTTTGCCCAACAACAAACTCACTCTACTGGTACAACAACTGCTCAGCACTGTAGATCTACACCGTGTATCATGTATGTATCACAGCAATCAGCCTATTGTGCTAGATTTCTTCGATCACCACACTTTGCCTTTCCACTGATGTAATGCCAGCAGCCATATGTGTATGTTGTGAGTGTGTGTGCATGTGCGTGCGTGCGTGTGTGTGTGTGGGCGTGCGTGCGTGCGTGTGTGTATGTGTGTGTGCGCGCATGTGTGTACATGCATGCGTATGTGCATGTGAGTGTGTTTCTTAGATAAAAGTCATAATGATGTCATATAAAATAATGACTATTGTAAATAACATCTGAACTCCAACAGCAAGGTAACAAACAATAAGCCATGATATTTCTTACTTGTAGCTACTATGAACTACTGCTATAATGAATATGAATCTGTCTCCCTATGCAAACTCCACTGTTCTGAACACTGATCAATACATGAACATCTTATAGCAAAATATTCTACAAGTCACAATCAAATCCATGTGGAACAAGCACACATGTTACAGTTAACACAATGTGGTGGGTAAACAGAGAAAGCAGTACACATCTACACTAAAATCATATTACAACCATAAAAAATGTTCTAAAAACAAGGCATGCAAAACACGATGATCTTAAAAATATGATTATGATCAAACAATGAACAAAAATTTCACAGATCAAACATTCTTTTGACAAATAATTATGTCAATAATAAACAATATTAACAACAGCCACTATCACTATTGTTGACACATCCTATGTTTTCATTCTATGAAGATTCTAATTCTTCAAAAAGTGGTTAGCTTGTAAAAACTAAGCATGTCGACAACTATTAAAAGCCTCAGACTTTCTTACCATCCCCAAATGTATGTAAAACTTTATAAAACCATTTCACAAACTATACAGAAATCAATTAAAGAAGTGAAGAAAGAATGTATAGACATGAACTGTTTAATGATGACTGCCATTCAATTTTAAACTGACAGTCACAAAAGATAAAAACAATTAAAATTTTGGAGGGGAAAGGCTAGTTCAGACCAAAACAGTACAAGTCAAAGATCTTGTTTCATGACACAGAACTAAATACAATTATTTTAACTTCATAATTATTCTAATAAAAAAGTGAACAATGTTATCAATTGTCCAAAAACACTAGGTGTTAGAAACTGTTCTGTCTTCAGCTGAAAATGCTAAAAGAACTCCCCTTAACCAAAACAATGCATACATTAATTAAAGTACCAAATTACCAATTATCATGAAAAAAACAAAGGTATGATTATGACACTATGGGGAAAAAGTGATCACTGATGAAACATGAACACCACAGGGCTAGTAGATAATAAATACAGAAAGAAAGGAAAAGAAAAAGAAATAAAAACAGGCGGGGATATGAACAGCCCACTGTTATCAGTTGTAAATGCACACACAGTGAATATATAGTGACAATAAGCTATACCATCGAAGTCAGGAAAACAAAAGTAAAAATGCAAGTGTCTACCTTTTCACCCGTCACTACAAAGCAACGCAAGTGCAGCAAAGGAAGACAGCTAAGGGCGAAAAAAAAAAAGAATTAATGCTTCATTAAAAAGCTTTGCTTGATTGATGTTTTGGTTGTTCAGCTCTCCCTGAAAGAGACTATGTTTCTTCCACAGGTCCTGTTCAAACAGGAGTGTGATTGTGATTCTGCATGAAGACATCCATCTCCAGATCCTACCCTTCTCCCTTCTTTTACTACATAAACAATAAATATCTCTCTTAATTTTGTTGTTGTTGTTGTTGCTATGATATACTACATAAAAAAAATCATCATCATGCCATGACTCAGAACATGACATGTATTAAGTGAAGCTAGCTACGATCCTTTCAAATCAAAACAAAAGACAGGGGCTACTTTTGTTAAGAACTTTTATTCAAGACACTAAGTCCATCAAAATAAATAAACTACATCAATGAAAACAGGTCTATTGTTGATGACTACAAAGACCGACTCTTAAGGATAGGAGGCAAGCAACTAGCTACTACGCAACAACTATAATTCTTGCAATTTGAGGAAACTGATCTTAACATTTGTAGTCTAGAAAGATATCTCACGGACATACCTGGTAACTACTTTATAAAAAAATATTCAATACCTAAGTATCAAAAGGGCAAAGACCTACATTCTGGGTACTAGCAGGACTGATGCATATGCGTGTTTTATCCAAGAATCACATGAAAGGGGGGAGTGGGAAAACCAAAGATAATTCCACAACAGTCATGATGCAGGATATGCAAATGAAAATATTCCAACGATAATGAAAAGTTCTGGATAGCTACAAATTTTGTGGGAAGATGCTCTTTTGGATACATCTTAAGACTGACTGCAATGCTCAAGAAAGGTTGAAAAACATCTGAAAACTCGATTTATTCCAGGGAGAGCCAAAGTTGAATAGCCAGCTGGCAGGTCTGCTGCTATCGGTGTGTTGCATGTACCTGTGACTGAGGCATGCTGAACTGATGGGGAGGGAGAGAGAGTGCAAGCCCACCACAAGACAGCCAAATGATGCCAATGACACAGGAATCTTACCCTTGTCTTGAGCTGCCTGCTGGTCACTGGCTTGACCTGGGCCCAGTCGGCTGCTCGTAGCACCACTGGCTTGGCTCGCACTCGTACCCTCCTCCTCCTCCTCGCTGTCAGACGTGTCGGTGCTGGCCTGCCCCTCACTCCCTTTCCCTCCAGGTCTAACCTTGACACCAGTGAAACAATGCACTTCCTCTTCCTCCCCTTCATCTTCCCTGTCAGCGTCCCAGTCACTGTCGTGCCCTCTTGTTGGCAACACACTCAACACACTGTTGTTTTGTGGCTCTTTTACAATGGTTTGGGAACACACTCCATTTGGGATCTTAACTACATCACTGTCAGCAAGCACTAAGCTATCATTTTGAAGCTTACGCCTCCGTTTTCGGGATGAAGGATTGTAGATAGGAAACGTCCGTTTGCGTTCTCCTTGTGCGGTATACAAGTGAGATAGACCATCGTTTAGACTGTTAAGTTGCGTTGTTCCAGGAGGACCTTCTGTTTTTTTCCTCCCTCGGTGGGCCTGCTGTTTAGATCGTTTAACTAGTCGAGATGCAGCCTGTTGCGATTGACTAGAACCACTACTATTACTATGAAGTGCAACAGATTTTCCTGTTGCATTTGACTGATCACAGTTTGCCTTTTCTTTCACAACTGGTTTATCCTGATCACAACTCCTATTTGTTTCTGACCTTATGCTTGTAGCTGGCCTACCTGGTGAACCGTTATGTGTTGTGGACTTGACTGATCCTTTATTCCTAGCTACTGACTTAGTTCCTGAATTAACTTTTTTGGTGGACTTTAAAGCAGGGCTAGATTTTATTGCTGATTTGACAGGTGAACAAGGTTTGGCAACAGTTGGTTTGACAGCAGAAGATACCTCTCCAGTCAATCCACTGGGAGAAATAGACTTATTCTGTGGAGAAGACACAGCTGATGCAATCTGTGACTGAACTTTCACAACAGCATCAATATCTATTGAACTGAGAGACACTCGAGATTTCCGTTTGTTGGAAGGCATGAAGAATTTAGACAGACCATCTACTAAGCCCTTAGGTTTGTTCATGTTCAACAGAGAGTCAAAGTGGCTGGATTCTTTTCCATCCAACTCACTTGAGAATGGTGCTCCGTCCTCTTCGTCCTCATCATCTTCATCTGTCTTTTTACCTCTCTTGACAGGTCGCATCTTGAAGAACCTACAACATGAAAAAAGCACTCAACAATCAAGTACGCTAAAGACCATGATAATTTTTGAACAAAGCCAATATGAATCCTTACAGCAAACACCTTAGCTTCGATGTGAACTGACTACAACCATATGCTGCACTCCCATCCACATTTCACAGTTGTGATACACTATTTTGACAAATAACCCACTAACCGTAATGTCAAGCAGTACTCAAGAAAAAGCATTTATATAAGCACTTACCAGACACAGAAGTTCTTCAAGTCTTTGTTGATGAAGTATTAAGTGATACTACTGATGGTAAATGCTTAAGTGTCAACTACATAGGCTGTTGGTGTGAAAATATATTCTGGAAACTTTTTGTGTTTGTGTATATCTTAGTGTGGATGCATTTCATGACCACACCGTTTCTGTTTCACTTGTGTTGTAATGTTCGGGCTGGTTTAGAACAGATACAGAACAAAAAAACTGGGTCATATGCACAATACTCTCTAAAGATCTTGTAGCATAACTGCTTCACCCATGCTTAGCTGTGCTGCGACTTCAAACCAAATGATCACAACAGAATTGAAATGTGATCAGTACAGCCTGAATGAAATACAGAAAAATACTGTATGGACTGGCAGTGGTACCTCTATGCTGAGCAAATTTTGTGTACAGCACAGAAATTTCGAGTTTGCATGCAAGCTGAGACAAATCAAAATCAGTTCAACAATCTCCTACACTCTTGAATAGATATGCACATATGCTTACTGAATGAATAAGAGCACACACAAGCTCATAAACAAAACATCTTTGCTTTGTACGTACACAACCATATGCATTGAACAATAAATCATACTAAATAAAGGCATAGATCCTAATAGCAATATGCACAGAAAATACAGCAATTGCAGAATAAAATTGTCACTTTTATTTCCTCCATCCTTTTTCTACCCTTCCTTCTACACCTTCTTTCCCTCCTGCCCTTCCCTTCCTTCCCTTTTATGCTTTCCTTCTTCTTTGGGCAACAAACTATATTCTGACCGTATAACAAAGATCCCCTCCCCCCACCTAATCCAAATGAATGTTTTTTCATCATTGTGCTCTGACAATACAAGAAACACTTTGGGAACTTAGTTTGTGATCACAGCTGATGAGACTACCTTTTCTATGTAGGTTCAACCGCTGTGAACGCTGTTCAATCTCCCAGACATTGCCCCAAAGAGCAAATACCCCTGGTTCTCCAAAAGAGCAGAAAGCTTGTTCTCATCTACTACTTCACAGTACATTTTTTCCCCCTTCTGAAACCACGACTGATGACAAGCAGTGTTAAAAAAGACAATACTATTACTATACACAGACCTGTTTGCCATAGAATTTGCATGTCAGTAATACTACCTACGTTTTTCAGGAATTCTATGTTGGGATTCATTACATTTTTTTAAAAAAGAATCTGGTGCCCAATGTGAAAACCAAGTTCACTTGAAATCCAAGTTTACAGAGTCAAAAAACGAAATGAACAAATGCTTTACAAATAAATATTATCCTTTGACTGCCGTACCCTATCTATCAATTGCAAAACGTAACCCTTTTGACTCCCGCACCCTATCTATCTATTGCAAAAACTTAACCCTTTTGACTCCCTTTTGAGTCAAAAGGTTAAATTTTTGCTTTGCTAGTAGTAGTACGGTTGACAACGCAGGATGCTGGCAGACAGGGTGCGAGAGTCAAAAGGTTAACAAAGATCAGCATTTTTCTTATACAGAGCTTATCAGAGCTGAAGCCTCTAAAACAACACAACTCTGTGGATTTCCAGCTGTTGATGTCACAAAATCAACAGAGTTGCAAAAGGCTACTCCAGTAACTGATAAGAAATGACTGAGAACGACGAACTGAACGGTTACTTCACATTGATTTTGCTTCGTTTGGTCAGTCTTAAGTGAAAGTATGGGGTAAACAGAAGAGTCAGCAGCAGAACTTTGTTTAGCTGTCAGTCTAAATGAAAAAATTGTTTGTAGTTAGTGAGTAGTAGTTACAATCATGGTCACATCTGCTGTCAAAACTAAGAGATTTGAAAGACAATGTGGAGCAGGTGAGAAAAATGTACATGGTGAACAGACCCTTGCAATTTTGTATCACACAAAACACACACTTTACATTATACCTTGAAGGGATACTAAATACACAATCATAACAATGTACTAGCAATGTGTCAGAAACTTAAAAAAAAAACTTTCATTAATTCACTCATTTATTTATTTGTCTGTATGTTCATTTCCTTTTCATCTACATTTTCTTTTTCTTTTATGGTGATCACATTGCAGCCAGCAATAAGATTAGCAAAAATACTCTGAAATTAAATTTTTTTTTTTATTACACTAAAAACCTACCACAAATATGCCTAAGCATGAGTAACTTCAGCTGAAATGATGTCAATGATTTATTTTTTAATTGTTAAATTTTTTTTACAGAGATCAAAATTTTGTTCATGCTGTAAGGAATGTGTATGACAGTAATTTCTTTACTACATGTGAACACATCCAAGTGCATTTCATACCTTTAACACTGGAATTAGTATTCCCCTTCAAGTCCAGTTCACCTTAACATTGGAATAAGTATTCACCCTTCTGAAGTGCAGAAAAGCAGATTTTTTTCATTGCACTCATGCCTCTATCAAGGCTGAATTTCTTTCCTTCGAGATAAATCCACTCCAGAATGAGAAGTTGAGGATCACTTTGAATTTGATGTAATCACAGCAGCAGATGGCAAAACTGATGAACTGCACACTTTCAGATTGCTAGGACTAATGCATCTTTTTATGAGCATTTATGTCTGTTTACATACCACATGATTTACTATTGCACTATTATGAGAATACCAAAGCAAGGAAAGAAATTGCAAACATCCAGTCACCACAAACAATAATTCACAATAATTCTACTTACCAACACCACTGGAAACTTCATGGGAAAAAGCCTACATACATCACTCTATCACAGCTACTTAGTTTTATTTCAAATGATGTTAAGGAGCTGACACAAAAGTCACTTTGCCTGTACATCCGAGAGAACCGTTTGAACCTGTGCAGTCAGACCTCTTAGTGTGGAACAGACAAGAGTGCTACACAATCCTTTTGAAATAAATGTGAGGAGAAGGTCACTGTAAGTTTTGCTGCTCTGCTTATGAGGTGTCAGAAGCAAAGGCAAAGAAAATACACAACTGCCTTCTCCTGAAAATATTTGTTTTTGTAACTCTTGCTTTCAAGATACAACTCTACCAAATAAAATACTTCATTTCCAAATTGGTGAGTTTCACAGCTTCAAAAGATGCCATTTGCAAAACAGGAGTCATCTCAATACTGAGCAGTGATTGGCCTGAGGGTGCCAGCCATCTGTATGGAATAGATCACAGTCTAGTCTGAACAGTCAGGTTAAACCCAATGCTTGGGATTGACACATATGTTTACTATGACTCCATTCTCTTGAAACGCATAGTTGAAATGGCTCATGTGTTTGTATCCTTTAAGCAAAACAATGAGAACACACACAATGCCTCGTGTTTCTATTCTTTAATAAGCAAAGCAACAACGACAGGAAAAAAGAAAACCTCCATTCATATTCTGCAATCTACACAACCATACTGGATTCACTCAACTCAAACATTTACTGCTCTTGGGAACAAACAGCCATTTACCAAAATCAAATGTACCCCTAACACAATCAGCAGCAATAATAAAGTCATTCTTTTATGTTTTTACAAATTAACCCTCTTTCATTCATAGAGGGAGAAAACTGATGACTCTTTTAGAGCCATTAGATTTCATTGCAGTGTGTACTACAAGCTGTTTTCTCAGTCAAATTCTTGACTGTGTAGAAAAATGTCAAAACAGATAAATGAAACACTTTTACTATTCCAGAATACAGGAACCACTTCCTTTCACAAAGGAAGAAGGGACTAACACTGAATAAAAGACATGTGTTTTCTCAGGAAAGCTCTTCACTCAGTAGAAAAACAGCAGAATGGTAAAATGAAACACTTGTACTACTTTAGAATACAGGCACCACTTCCTTTCACAAAGGAAGAAGGGACTACTACTGAATAGAACTGAAGAATATGTGATGATGGTCACTCCATGACCTACTCTGGCGACTGAAGTTTCAGAAAATTGAGGTGATTCTCAAAACAAAATGGGATGAAATCTTACAGGAAGCAGTAAAATAAAAAAGAGTTTAGAAGAACAGTCAAACGTTGAAATACCCTTGAAAAAGAAATTATGAATGTGACTGCGCATATTTGTTTTGCATTTGCTGTGTAGCAAACACTGTGCACAAAGCAGCAGTCTGCAAACATGGCAAACTTCAACAACCAATACAACTGATGCTCACAATCCTGACCTATGATCCAAGGTCATTTCATTCTGTTTCTGCCTAAAACATTTGTGTTCAACTACATCACAAACATTTACATAAGGACAGAAAACACATTTGTGTTCAAACTACTACATCACAAGCATTTACATAAAGACAGAACATACATTAAACATGTGTCGATGTATAAAACTAGGCCAGCTGACAATGCAGCAAAGGGCCAAATGGAGACATCGTACATATGATCCATTTGTCTGCAAAAGATGGTTTGATTGGCTGCAGCTGACACAAGAATAACTTTCCGTGACAACCACAACCAAAACATAGCCCAAGGAACCCTTCTGACCAGGACATTTAGCTGATCTACCATACTATCAGACAGCTCGGAGATCACATCAGTTTTCATCTTCCTTTCGTAAGCTACATCAGTGTGCTGTGTCCATGTTGCAATCCAACCGTCATGAAAATGCGACATTTAGTATAACGACATAATCTTTTACAGACTGACAATGCGCAGACATGGGAATTACTCAGGATTAATAAAAATTAACCTACAAAGGTCTAGGAGGGCACCCCCCCCTCCCAAATATTTTTTTCTAGATTGAAATCTGTGCAATCTGTTTGTGGGCATCAAGTTCATGTACATTTCACATCTAAAAATTTCAACAATTTGTGCTGATAAAAGGCAACAAAAACATGGAAAACAGAATGGAGAAATACTGATTTATTAATTTTTGTTTTATTACAACTCGTGTGGAGAAATACTGAAGTATTACATATTTTTTATTACAACTCACCCAAAGTTATGAGCAAAATCCACAAATCTCTTTTGTCAACAGACTAAAGAATTTTCACTTTAAGTAGGTATTCCAAAGTAATTTTCAAATTTGAACTTGTCTGTATAAAAATCAGCTGGGAAAATAGAGATTTTCATTCTGAACACATACATACTTTATTTTTTAATGTGGGATAAAAAATAAATTTTTTATGATTTTTTCCTTTCTTTTTGGACTTAGAAAAACTTTGCACGGCATTTTAGGCCACATTCAGACATGCCTTGAACACACATATAAATTCACACAAGTCCAGAAAATCATTTCTGAGGAGGTTTTTACTTGTTAAGTTGATGTGCAAAAAACATATGGACAGAAATGCATATCAATAAAAATACAGACCTATGAAAATGACAAAAAATAGCAAAATTGGACGCCGCCGTTCCACACAACTGGGCAAGGGACCCATTTTCAAACTCCATTATCTTTAAGAAGTACAATACAGTGACACTGAAATGAATCATATATGATAAACATATTAAGGAATTTAACCCTAATTTTTTCCAGCTTCATCTGAAAGCTGGTTGAATAGATATCAGATGTCAAAAATGCGAAATATGCCGATTTGTCACAGTGAAAAAAATGGCGAATTTTACACATATTTGGTGCACCATAACTTTTTTCACTTTAAAGTTACAAAAATGGTTTTGATATCAAATTGCTCAGCATGACAAACTCTTTCAATGTAAAACAACCCCAGACATCTGTATGTTTAATCAAACCATATTTGGGTAAGGATAAAATACCTATTTTGAAAAAAATTGTATATTTTAGCTTTTTGCAAGACTCCGTAACTTCTGTCACATTCATCCTACTGCAAAGTACCAAATACCAAAATGATCAGTTTTTTTATGATCTGTCAGTATAACAAACAAGACATTAGGTTTCAATCTTTCTGTAAACAAAAATCAGATGACAAAATTATAACAAATGTCAGCTGATAATAGTAACAAATAATGCGTTTTGTTTACATATCGAATCAAACAAGACATGTACATCAACAACATTCATTCAAAGAAGTCATCTTCATAGTTTTTACATGCTAATTTGTTGTTTTTTTATCATTAAACAATGATTAAAACATGTCTTGACCTTTAACTGTTCCTTAACTGTGTGTAGAACATTATCAAACGCTTCCACATCATTGTCTTGATCTTTCACTTTGCTTAATCACAGTAGATAACTGTCCTGGCCTTCAACTTAAACTGGAAGCACAAAAGATAGAAATCATCTCTTTTTACAAAAAAACATGTAATGAAATGTAAAAAAATACTTGTCAGTGTCTATGATCAGTGATTCCCCTTCACAAGTGACAGGAAATTAAAACATGTTAAGACGCAGTTCATCATCATTGCTGTCAAAGTTGTCCAAAAGACTAGGTCTCCGCCCTCTGCCAGTCTTAAGAAATCGCTCCTTCATCCTCATGAAGAGATCATCTGTGAGAAAAATAGTGTAGAGGGAAAGTATTAGTACATCTATCTGTTCTATCCTGTAGCGTAATGTGAAAATCCCATTTGTAGGGACAAACAGGCCTATACATACTGAGCAAGAGGCAAATACTGACCAAAACAAAAACAAATCCAAAAAACAAGAACATAAAACATGCAGGAACACAAGGACTTTTGTACCCCTGCTCAATTAACTTCCCTGCCTGTCAAAGAGAGAAAGGATCAAGAGAGAGAGAGATTGGTGTGAAGCTGTAAGAAGCCTACCAGTATTATTGTTATCTTTGAAAATAAAATTATAATACCTTACCCTAACTCACAAAGCAGTGGGCAAAGTAAAATGTCCCATACATTTAGGCCTACTCAAATCAGCACAACAAAATTTATCTCATAAACACTATAGGCCTAGTTAGGAAGGTTCATAGTGTCCAACCCATTAACCTTGTAGGCCTACTTTATTTTGTTTAAATATTATTTTTGATGACAATAATAGTAATGATAATAAATAGTAATGATAGTAAACTAATGATGAAATAATGATAATAATAATAATAATAATGAATAATGATAGTAAAATAATAACAATAACAAAAATATAATATTAATAATAATAATAAACTTTTAAAGCTGTTGAACTAGGTGATAATAATATTGGGCCTAAAAATAATAGGATTGATAAACATGCAGATTTGTTTCAATGGTACCATTCAGGAAGTTTACACAAAGGCAGAAAAGAAAAAGGTGTAACATTGTGAAATTATTGAACGACATTGAACCAGATCGAGTGAAGTCAACAAGCCAAGGGAGGGCACTCGGCCGATTCGACTATCGATCGATCAAAGCGTTGGTCACTGACCACAATAAATCGCTAATCTCTCATTAACATCATTATAAATAAATATAATAAAGGCATGGATTATTAAAAAAATCTTTTGTAAACATTTTCCTTTAATCATATGCCTGATCTCACTCTCTGTAAAATTACCGCACCCCAAACCGTCACCTACCCCTACCTTCTAACATGCTGATTCATATTCATGATACTGTGGGTGTTGCAGCTGTGCGCTTTCCAAACAATTATATTCTAAAATCAGGAAATAAAATGTCGAAAAGTAATAATAAACAAACTGCAAGATATTTCACTTACCCTCTAGATAAGTTAGATCGCTTGATTCGTCGTGGCTGGAGCGGTCGACGTAAACTTTGACGTCCATGTGCTCGCCTGAACGGTCTTCGCTCGTGTCCGCCATTGCGGGTCAGACGCTAAAGAGAAAGCGAAAATAGTTCGCGTTGTTCTCAGTCCTCGAGGAAAATAGCCAGTGGTTGAATCCGTATGCAAATAGCAGAAGTTGAAAGTTGAAACCTTGACCTTTCGCACAGTGGAAAATATTGCGAGATTGGATTTGAGTAAGGTCGCGAAATCATCGACGGAAGTTTTTAACGCACGAAATGACCGACTAAATGGAAGCCTATCAGTTCACTTTTTACATGGGATGAAAGCAAATTTAGTAGTCTTTTTGACTGTGTAAATGGTTTGTTGATATCTGACCCAGCGAATCTCCTCGAGGCGAGTTTTCAAGGTAGGGGTCAAAACCGCGTTCCGATTTCGTTGTTCCAGCAGCAGCAAAATCGCAATTTAGTACCCATCATCAAAAGCATATTTCAAACGGTAAATGTTTGATTTATTTTGACTTTAAACAAAGCTTAAAGGATCACAGATCAACATGATCTATGTTTTTTTTATTTCTGACACTGCATTTTGTTGAGAATGAGCAAGTTGAAAACCAGTGAAAAACTGCACTTTGCCGTACTTTTCGCCGCCCGCGAAGAGCACTTTGGAATACCTACTTTAAGAAAAAGGCTGCAATATTACTCTGAACTTTTACATCATATGGACAGAGGATATATATGGAAGTAGGCTGACAGCTAGTTGTATTCTGACATCTGGCTGAAGCAGACTGATGGCCGGTTGCAGCTGTATGACAGCTGGTTGTAGAAAGCTGTAGTGCATTTTGGATCTCCTCTTATCACATGGCATCAGTCATCATCATTATGATCATGTGCCTTGCTGCATGGCATAGGTGACCACGGTCTTCCACACTGATTCTGAATCAATCTTTTGGGTGTCAAGTAATTCAATGGAATTTATTCGGGGCGTGGAGACATTACCTTGGGATATCGAAACTGAAGTGGTATAACTGCTGGTTGTGACAGTCTGACTGCTTATTGTATTAACAGCTGGTTGTAATGGTGTGACTTCTTGTAGTCCCCCCCCCCTAACTCTCATGCTTGGATATGCAATACAGAAGCAAGAAATTATATGAGCTGTACAGATGAAGGTCTCTCAGGTAGGTGTTTCAACACTAACAACTTGCACTCAAAAGAGGCTGGGCTCATCAAGGCCAGAATTCTTGGATGCCTTTCTGCTGTTACAAATTTTGTTCCTCCAACTGGGTTCAAACCCATACTTCCAAGGTGGTTGGTGCCTCAAAGCCAAGTCACCCTTGATATGGTTGTCTGAACAACATGGTTATCTGAGACCTCATGTATTTAGGGGAATTTTAAGACATATGAAGTTCACTTTTGTTCTTCCTCAACCACATCCTGCTAGAACTCTTCTCGAGCAGCTTCTGCCATTTCCTTTAAAATTCTGGTCCTCTCCTTTACAGAAATCAAGACCCATTTCATGGGGTAATAAACAGATGTAAGTAATAACTTCCTTGCTCCAACCAGCTGTTTCAAAAGGTACAGCTGTACTTACTAACCCCCTTGCTCCTACCTTCATGGCGAGGACTTTGGCTTGGAAGCTGGATTTTCTCAAGTTGCTGGCGAGACTGGCAAGTTCAAGTTCATATTGCTTATAGCCCAGCTGATAACTAGAGCCAAATCAGGCTAACACCACATAAAAAACAACAACTGTTAACTTTGAAAGTCTAAAATGCAATTAAAGAGAACCATACTCAGACATGAAATCATATCAGGTGAAATCTATTGATCTCCTGTAAAAACTGGAAAATTGCATCAGGAGAGACACCTGGCTAGACTGGCATTACTTTTCAGTCTTGCAGAGACAGGTTTCCTTTGTTTTACTTTCATACAGAACAGTCAGATCAGAATCATTTGTTCTGATGAACAGGAGTGGACTACAATATATCTGGTCTCATGCCATTCTTGCCGATTTCTGGCGTACCGGAGATCACAGCTTTTTCAGATCACAGTGCTGCCTCCAGTGTGTAGAGGGTTGCTTGAGTTTCTGGTAGTGCTGACTTCTGATGCAGTCTCCTATGTATACCCTCAATGAATCGGTGCTACTTTGCATGAGCTCAGGACAAGTTCCACATGCAGGGTCATCTGATTTCCCTCATTTCAACTAATTTACATTCCAGGGCAGGACGTCATATTAAGACCAAGGATAAAACTGATCCTCAGAAAGCCATATGTCAGATGTCATTCCAACTGAGACTTCTTTGAACTGCGCTTTCCCATGTTCTCCACTGTTCCTGTTGGCATTGTCATTGTGTGTGTCCTATTATTTCTCTGACCATGAAGCTTTTCTTTGCTGCGTCCGAACTTTCATTTTATGTCTCAGCTTGGGCTGGACTAATCTCAAAGCCTCATATTTTGAGTCATCAAGCATGCTTAGAAGCCTGATCTTTCCCACATTATGCTCCTCAAAGATGGATTTAGGGGGTAGCTTCAGCTTTGCCAGTCAGCAAATGAGCACATCAATGACGGGGTGGGACACCAAACCATTTCCTTGTGTATTTGTTATTTTGGCCACCACTAACTTCACTGTAATAGTGCTGACAATCTACACCAGAAGAGGCTAAAGCAGCTTTGGAATCCGCATGAACTGCCTAGGCCATACTAGTCTGTTAACTTTCAGGTTTTCTTCTACCATTTGCTTGGTTTTGTTTCCAATCTTTATCTTTCAGGGAGCCATCATACTATCTTCTAAGGCTCCTGACTGGTTCTTCTGTCATTGTTGAAATGACTTGGTTGGCCACAGTAAATGTTATTGTTTTGGCTATTCTTCTGTTCCGCAATAACAAGTTCTATGATTTCTTTGGCTTGAAACTCACCTGGGTTGTGGTGACTAATTTGTCCAAGTGCTTCAGTATTCTGTATTTCCCTGTTTTTGAGGAAGGGCTTGTTCATCATCTATGAAGGCTTTTACAAGGGGGAATTTAGTATCCCTTTGCAAGATCTGCTGGACCTCAACTGCTCACTGTTGCTTTCAAACTGACCTCCACTTCCAACATGAACAGTACTAGAAACAATGCACAGCCCACTGCTATGCCGACTTCCACACTGATCCAATCAGTCCTGTATTCCTTTGTGGAGACCTACAATGAGAGGCCAAGGGAGTACTTCTTCAGTATTTCTTGGATGTTCTTTGAGACACGATACATCTTGAGAACCAGATCAAGACACATCATATTGAGGTCATTTGCCAAATCAAGCCACACAACTTTCAAGTCCCTTTTTACTACTTTAGCTCTTAGGATTGTTTCCCAAATCATCATGGCATACTCTACACAGCCAATTACTCTCAGGATGCCTCCATTCAGGACTGACATGTCCAAGTATTCACTGGATCAGCGTCTCTTTGTCACTTTCAATTTCCATTTGTAACTTAGCTCACAGATGATATTCTACGATAAAAAAGATGAAACTGGTCTGTTTGTCCTACTATGCCACAGTTTATATCAGTGGTTGTGGTATTCAGAGAGGCGCAATTTTTGCAGTTGATCCCAAAAGACAGTTTCTTAAATTACCCACCTACCCACCGGAATGGACCTTATCAATAACCTCCCTCCACTCTGACCAAAAAAAAAAAAAAACACCCTCCCAAAGACAAACATGACCTTTTTTTTTCATCAAAGGTGTGCGTGCACACATGTGTGCTTTCAACAGACATATGACACAACAGGTTACCTAAAGCAATCTTCTTTTCTTTAAGCCTTTCATCACTGCTCCACCAGACTGCATCACCAAGAATTGGCCTTGGATAGCCAGAGCACACCTTCATGCTGCTTATGCAAGCTAGGCACTGGATGGCTTGAGGCCAGCTACACTTAAATTGTCATAACTGTGTAAACTCACCATATGTCTCAGTTACGTTTCATGTGCAGATCAGAGTAACGCAAAAAGTTGCATCATGCACATCAATTTCAGTTGCCCCCTGTTATCTCATAGCCTGTCTTTGGCGCTGTTGTTGATAACAGTTATGAACTCTTATGGTCAACTTGAGTCACCAAACTTGGTGAAAAGTTCAAATGGGCAGTGAACATAATTCTTCTACAATGGTAATATTCATTATGTTGAACAGTACATGAATAATATTTCTATTTCTACACTGCCATATTCACAATGATCACTGCTATATAAGTAAATCAAAACATACAACTGCTATGAAAACAAAACAAATATGAACAACTGATGAAACCAACTGACCTTTTTTTATTTTTTGTATTGTTCTTTGATGTCTTCTGTGCCCTGACTTTCATGGTGTATTTCTGCGCACTACGCACAAAACGTCGTCCTCGTTCGCCGCTGCTCTCCGGATCACAGACGTTGCATGCCCAATGACCTATAACAACACCACCAGCAGAACTAGCAAAGTATCTTTTATTAGAAAGTTCAAGAAACTTTTTAAAAATTTCATTGACTTATCAACTAGGTAATAAAAAAACCCATGTATACTACTGAAATGTACATCACTTTAATGATGGATGTACTATACACGAGACATCGGAGCTAGCATTATGAGGGAGAGTGCCTATCTATCCTCTCTTGATCCTTTACTTTTCCCAAACTCTGAACAAGTACCCATTTAATCTTGAAAGATGGACTGCAGACATAACTGTCTTATGTCTGAGAGCAGATCTGTGTCCATCAGACTAGAAGGCAGAAGCCCCTTTGTGACAAAGAAGTTAATTTTGAATTCAGAACTGACAGTTTTATTTTTCTGCCATCAGAAGCGTTCCTTTTCACAGCCAACATGTGAATCTAACAACAAAATTGCCTATATGTATAATGCTAGTGTCCCTGTTGCATACGTAAATACACAATTATTATTGATGCAGTACTGATCTTAAGCTGATCAGCTCTTCAGTTCCACTTGCTGAAATCTCATATTTTTTCTCCATTTTACAGTGTGGATTCTGACACAAGTAGCACATTATATTCTGTCAGAACAAATCACATGCAGGAAACATGTCTATTCTGATATACGTGCACAGAAAACAAACCTCATTACAGACCACAAGAACAAGAAAAGTCATCAGCTTGTCAGTGTTTCACCCCAAATTCCTTTCTTTTTATTGAAGTGCCCAGTTTCTGTTGAGGTTCAAGCATTGCTTGAAGGCCTACAAAAATTACATGACTTTCCTAAGCAACTAGAGGCTCGTAACATTTTACTAAGACATTTATCATCTCTTGAAAAAAAATAAAATTCAATTTTCCAAATCTTTGATTATAACTATGCCACTCTCAGTCTTTCACTTCAATTCTCCTTCCCGCTCAGTTTCTGTTCTGACCATTGAGAAGCAATTCTTTACAAGTTCTGAAACAATCACTTCAAAGACCTGGCAGTCTATTATAATCAACTAGAGTACTAATTAAACTCAGATAAGAGTACCCACTTTGAATCACATACCTTTTGGAGCTTTCGTGATTTCCGGGTCACAACACCGAAAATGATAAGCTCGATCACAGTCATCACAGAACAACATGTTATTCTGAAACACACCAAGCTTAAAACAATAAAATATTAGATATTTCTGTACATACAATCATCTTATCCAACTTAAAAATGTATATGAGCATTTCAAATTTGTTACTAGTAACAATTCTAAATCAATAAAATCACATCAAACAAGCAAACACACAAAAGAACAACAAAACCAAAAAATGCTTATAACCATCCACCAAACAAAATCTACTATCTTCAATAATTGTTGAAATGTAACAGAGATCGCCAGTGTAAACTGTCATTTCCTGGACATTTTCCCAGCACAAATTACAGCCAAAAGCATTAGCACCCACAGAAGTTTGGAAACTTTTATTTAAAAGAATAAATTAGAAAAAAAACCAAAAAAAACCAACAACTTACATCTGTTCCAGACTTCCCACAGTAAGCACACATTTTGCACTCGATACACTGCCAACGTGTCTTGCGTACTCTGTTGGTCACTTCTGGTTTGAACTTCAGACATGCTGGATGACCTAAAACAGAACAACACACACGAAAACTAGACTAATTCTCAATTCTGTCATCATCATCATCATCAGGTGCCCTGCCGTATGGCGTTGGCGACTACGGACTTCCATCTGTCTATATCTCTCGTTGCCCCTATCATCTCCCCCACCCTCCCTGTCCCCAGCCACTCTGCAAGTCCGTCCAGCATTTTCTCCCTGGGTCTACCTGGTGCTCTCTTTCCTTCCAGCTTTCCTGTTGTGACCAGGTGCTCCAAATCCCCCTTCCTCATAAAATGGCCTATAAATGTTGCCTGTCTTTTCCTAATCTTCCTTATGAGTGATCTACTTGTGTCTGCCTCCATCAAGACTGTCTCATTTGTTTTCTTTGCTGTCCATGGAACTCTCAACATTCTTCTTAGAAACCACATCTCGGCTGCCTCAATCTTGTTCTGGCTTTGCTTGTTGACTGTCCACGCCTCATATCCGTACAACAGTATTGGTTCAACATAATATTCAAGAACTCTCTTCCTGATGTTAATTGATAGGCACTTGTTGGTAAAAATGTTTATCATCTTCTTGAATGCTGTTTTGGCTTGGCCGATTCTGCCGGCTATTTCTGATGTGCATCTGCTGTCTGATGAAATGATCATTCCAAGGTATTTCAATTCTGTCATAGTTAAAGTTTAAAAAGATAGAAACATAAAAATCTACCCTTAAAAATCAGTGGTTTTCTTATTTTCCATTATCTTTTTTGCTTCATTTTGTTTTGTTTTTTGTCTAGTTTTGATACCTCCATTAAGTGGAGTGTTCTGCTGTAATGATGGCCATGCTCCTTGTAGGTGGCTCTGAATGGGAATCATACGGTGTAGTTGCTCATAAAGGCAATTTGTATCATATTTCTGCTGAATGGCTCCTTTTCCCATTTCTAAAACTGCTTTGATCTTCTCAATGAAATACAGTTTCCATGAAACTCTGGCATCCCACCTCCTTACAATGCTCTCCCACATCAACATCAATGGCTCGATCAAAGAAGTGAAAAGAACACTACTTAAGTAAAGAAACAGGATACTATTAGTATTACTAAATCTCATCAAATCCGTACTTCACGAAGACCTCCCAGGTCAACATGTAATACAGACCTGCTTGTGTCTAAACCCTTCTCATGTCTAAATATATGCATGCAGAACATCAAGTATGTGACCAGCTCCCACAAAAGATACACAAAGTATCACTTTGGACATACTGAGTAAGTTACTGATATCAGCAGAAAGTATCAAATCTGAGCTTTAAGATGATGTACTATGAGTGTCAAGTCTTCCAGCATTGAGAAGTTAGCGATGTTTAAATAAGGACAAGTGGAGACCATTTTAAGAAATTGCACCTTGAGGTAGCAACAGGCTCTAAATATTAAACCAAATATCAAACTTTGCAGATATGTTCCATACATCCTTTGTCACATATGATATGCAGTTTTATGCATGACTGTAGCTTAACATGCAAGAATATTATGTTGGAAGTTGACTTCATTAGCTGAAAATGTAAACACACACCAGAAGACTTATTAGAAAATGACAGAATTTACATTTGACACAAAAGTTTCCACTAATTTCATTTTTTGGGGGGAGGGGGGGGGGGGGGTGTTATACATTCTATGTGTAAAGCACTTCTGATGAAACCTAAAAGTAAATGAAAAACACTGCATTTCCACTCAACAAATTTTTCATCAAATCTGTCCAGTGACTAAGCATTACAAGAAGATAAAACAAATAAATAAAAAAAAAAAATAAAAAAAAAAGCTTGTCAATTCCTCTTGTAAATTAGCATTTCAACACCTCTTCTTGGGTATCATCAACTCGCATATTCATAATTCACGGTATGCACCTTTTTAATTTTTTTATTCAAAAAGCTCAGCAATACACAGACTGTTCATCGCAAACTTGCTTTCATTACTGTCACTGTCAGTCTTCGCATTCTCCCAATCTAGGTCCCATGCTGGACCTCTAAACCAATCAGCTAAAGGGAAATGCAATCAATGCCAAGAAAGTCTAATACTGTAATAGACTAAGGCCTATAAATCTGATAGGTCAGAACTTCATAGTTCGTTTATCATATATATATGGAAGGACTTTTTACCATATCTGGAAGGATTTTACTTTGTAGGTTAAACATATGTGTGATTGTAAATGAAATCACTAAAAAGAATGTGATCTATCACTGTAAATGAAATCACTAAAAAGACTGTGATCTTCTAATGAAGTTATTAGCCTGGTAACTTGCTGGCATTTATCGAGTCAGCGCATTTGGGAATGGGAAGACTTCACATGTTCTGAGCACTAAAAATGCCCAGGTTAATACAAACATGCTTTAGTTAATCATCTAAATTGGCTGAATAAGAAAAAAAGCCCAGGCCAATGGAAACTTGCTATAACTTTAAGTAATCACCTAATTCATTAATCAGGCTATTTATAATACTTGTAGACATGATATATGAAGGCTTACAATAAAAGTATGAAAATGTAGAAATCTCAACACAGCTATCCAGCCATGACATAGCAATTGTGAGTTACAACTTTTTGTACCTTTTGTGGGAGCAGATCACACAGCATCTTAAAATCCTGTAAGTCATGTCAGTGTCGATAGCTTACGGAAACATGAAAATGCCCAGCACACATACTCGCTGAAGACAAAGAGTGTGCAGACTGTGGAGCAACATAACCGCCTGCACAGCTTGGGCAAAACACAATATGACTACACACATACAGAAATTTCAGAACATTATAAAGAAAGCAACAACAACAACAAAACAACTTCATGAAGAACAATTAAGAAGCTATGCACATACCATCTTTACAAAACAAACATCATATCTAATATTACTATTCATAAGGGAAACTTAAGAAACAGTAGAAAACAGATCACCACTCAACAAAGATGCTGTCTATATACTGCCTCGCCATCTACTGTCATGCAGCTATATATTCTGGTTAAAGTGCCCAAAGACACCGACAGCAAGCCCAACCTTTAATTAAAAACAAAATTCTGACCGAGATGAAAATCACAACTACACAAGACAAGAAAAAGCTGGTGGAAATTAACTATCAAAAATGCAGATTCCAATTTCTATGGACCAAGAGGTAGCTTTCTCAGTTCTAATTAATATGATTTATCTATTCATGACTTCCTATTTTAATAAAAAAAATATTAAAAAAAAAGCATTCTGCATTTCATTCAAGGTATTAACACTAAAGATTCATACAAATTTGAATGCACAGCATGTTGTACAGGTGCCGATTACCAATCAAACTGTTGTAGAAGCTTAAATTCTGACAGTTCCAATTTTGCAGAGTTATCAAAATTAATTGTCAGCAAAAATGTCACCTACTTGCCTTACCATGCCAATTAATTTTAGCATAATGGCAAGCTACCAGCACTACATTTAGTTATTTCACTCTAAACTGTTTCTGATATTCTGATGGTAGTACTTGAAGTCCCCATTTTAGTTCACATACTCAAATTTATGTGCAATTCTACAATACTGGAAACATTAGGCTGAGTAATGGGTGCCCTACTCTTGATCAGATTTGCAAAAGATTCTTGATGAGCTGGTCTTGTAATGAAGTTGTATGTCCCATAATATTTATATCTGTTAATAATTTGTTAAATGATAAAGACTGTTTTCCCATAATATTTGTATTTCCCATAATATTTGTATCTACTAATGTGTTAAATGATAAAGAATGTTTTACTACCCCCTAAAAAGTGCCCACTATTCTTGGTAATTTTTTTTGGCGGAAATTCATGCCAAACTGGCACTAAATTAAAGATGTATTCAGAGATCACTATGCAAGTCTCCTCCATATAGGGAAATGAACTCCACACAACAGTTATTTGTGCGTTTCTACAGTAGCAGAACATGGGCTGGTCCGAAAAATAAGATACTAACAGGCATAAATCAACCAGAATTAAAAATTGTCAAAACTGTAAAAACAAAGGAACAGGGGATATGCAATACTTCTTTTCACAGCCAGAACAGCCTTCATTCTGAACGCATGTGTATGTGACATAACAATAAAGATGGTTGCCACCCTAGAACAGTGAACAAACACTGAGGTGCGACGCGTAACAAAATTTTTGCATGACAAAGGCAAAACTCCAACAGAAGCTCACAGTGAACTTCTTCAAGTTCTTGTGTATAATGGAACATGTAAAAAGCAGGAAGCAGTAACTGGTATCAAGTACAGGGGTGTACAAACCTGCAGGATGAATCTCATGAAAGGTGTCCACATCCATGTTAATTAACAACCGAAGACAACAATGCACATGTTAAAGTTTTGATTCATAATGATAGACAATACAAACTTTATGATATGGTTGTCGAACCTGATCTTCCAAAGTCAGTGGACCATGAAATCATCCAAGTTGGGATATGGGAAAATACCATCTCGTTGGGTTCCAAAGCAACTGACTAAAGAAAGCAAGTTCCAGTGCATGGGCATTTCTTTTCAGTTTTTGGAATGGTATTCAGGCACTTTGTAGACTTTCTTGAGCACATGATCGTGGACAATGAGACTAGGGGTGCATTTAGCATCCTTCGTCACAGGACGACCCCCCCCCCCCCCCCCTCAATTCAAAAGTTCAGCAGTCAGCAAAGAAACTGATGACGACTATGTACTGAGATGCAAGAGGTGTGCTGCTTGTGGACTGCTTACCACAGTCTGATAATTAACACTGTCAAATACTAGGAAACACTGGACAGACTTAGGGAAGCTGTTCATCAAAAGAGACCAAGACATCTATGTAATTGTAATGGTTCATCCTGCTGCATGACAATGTAAACCCCCACACGGGCAAGTGACAAGACAGTGGTTCCAGTGATATGGCCGGGATGTTTTATCACAACCACTTCATAGTCCTGACTCAGCTCCTTCATATTATCATCTGTTTCACCCATTCAACATTTACCTGTGAAACAATTCAACACAGACAACACTGTTGTCACAGACGCAGGGATGATCTACAGCTGCCTGACACCATATCCTGCAAGGAGGGTATACTCATGTGCTCATGCATCCATGGTATAAGTGCATAAATTTCAATGATGACTACGTATCCAAGTAGCCAAGTAGTGCTGGTAATTCATCAGTAACGTTTTCTTTGTATCATAAAAAATATGTTGGTTTAACAAATGTTTGTACATCATTTTTTGGATTCCTACTCCTAGTGCGAAAAATTACCTATCTGTGTCAAGCAACAGTTTGGCAACGAAAGCTGAAAAACTGTCTTTTGAAAATTTAAAAAGAGGCATCACACACCTTATACTTATGTCCAGTTCCAGGGTCTACAATGCAATCAATGCCTGTGCGACAAGACAAACAAACAACCAAACCCCCCCCCCCCCCAAAAAAAAAACAAAAAAACAACAACAACAAATTGCTGACCCTTACACTGTGAGAAATCATTATCTTTGTGTCTGTACAAAAGTTCATGCTGCTTTTGGCTAGCAATGCATATTTCTTTGAGTCTGAATACTCTCTCAAGCCAAACATCAATGTCTACCCATAGCACACAAGTTAACACATGTGCTACAACCATTTGAATTTGCTGATGCAGAAGTCTTGTTAAATCAACGGCCATCCACTAGAAAGCACACCAGCAGCATCAGCAGGAACAGTTAGGGTTTCACTTTCAGTGTTAATTGTGTCTGCCCTATGCTATGTAAAACGAAGAATCCCATTGAACCAGCCACTCACAAGATTGTTTTAACATAGTTTCTTTCGCCATCTGATTCCCTTCAGCAAGAACTGATAAGCCAATTGTTTTCCTGTCATTACTGGACCATACTTTGACATCAACAATTTCAAAATCTGCCATTTGGATGATACATGAAGATGTGGCCATCAGCTATCCCTTACATGGTAATTAAAAAAAAAAAAGAAAAAAAAAAGAAGAAAAACAGGCAATGTCTCTGTTGATGAACTAAAATGTATGAATGGATATATCAGATCTGTGTATGCAGTAACAAGTGTTTCACCAATGTACAGCACAATTTGGTATTAGATCTGTACTTTTATAAATGAAAGGCCTGCTATCTCCTAAAAGCAAACCCAGTACCATGAAACTGCACCTATATTCATGAAACATAAAGGCCATATCAGGCATGTGACCTGTTCTCACAAATGGGGTCACAACTTAATTTTGGGGGGTATAGAGATATTTATATCACCGGAAAGCAGAAAAAATGCTCTTTCCAATGATGTATAATTCAACTGTCTAACTGGAAAATCGAGCGAGTTACAGTAATTTAAAGGGAGTGGGTGATGGGACGGTCATTTTGAGAAAAGCAGAGTTAAAGAAGGACAACAAAATTCTCTGCTTTTTCCTTAGCAACCAGTATTCTGTCTTCATCAAACTTAGTGAAGTGATAGATAAAGTGGTTCTGCACTACATACTAGCTATTTCGCGAGCTGATTCCAACGGTATGCGATATGCTGAGGCCCTGTACGGTTCCATGGCCTAAATTAAAGCTCAAACACGCATTTTCACGGAAAAAATCTGCACATTCTCGATGGGTTGTCACTTTAAAATGTTATTTTAACACTCTTTCAGCCCAAATTTCACTTTAATCTTTGCCATAATTAATAGATTAATGGTCAGACAATGTGTAGGAACAAAAATCTCAAATCACCCAGATCGACCCTCACCACCTTTTCAGGCCCGTATCTCAGTTGAACGTTGCGACTTGTGACCCCGTTCGCAAGAACCAGTCACATATCATTTCATTTCATTTCATTTCATTTGAACCAGCAAAAGTAAAAGCACGACTTATCTACCACATCCACCGTGCATTTCTCAGAGCTGCAAACTTAAAAAAAGTAATTTGAAGTTTAACTCTTATTGTCCGGTAAGGGTTTTAAGTCTGGCCGAAGGCTTTGCACTATGCAAATTTTCAAAGAGGGGGTCAGGTCAGTAAAACGATAACTTTTTTGTATCCAACCTACATCAAACATTTTATATGTTCATGTTCAAAATAAAATTGTGCATCTTGTGAATAATACTACATTGATATTACTGTCATACTGAGATAATTAGAAATGCTGATTACAGACACACATTTTACAGCACAGCCAAAAAACAATTATACGGTTGATACTCAGAGAGCTATAACTGACCAGGTAATCCTTGTACATCCAAACTCAAAGAAAAAAAGATGTTTCTTGACATCCCAGCAACTAGTTCACCACCAAAAAATATGTCAGTTGCTTTATTTTGATGCTTTTCACCTCTAATTGACTTCAGGTCACATCCCCAAAAATGACAAAAACCAGACACTTTAGCCGTTACACAAGTCACAACTTGTTCGTGAGTTTTCTTTTCTATAGTGGCTGCAAACTTTCTAGTGTAGAACCATTATTTGATGCAAAAATAAGTAAAAACCACTTAAAAAAAAAAAAGTGTGTGCTCATCTGTGGACTTCTTCACTGATCATATGATGTCAGCTGAGCTTCTGAAAGTCGTCATTTCTTTGATGAAGGCCCTGCTGAAGTGTCACCACCATCCAAAGAAACCAACTCATCATTTGAGTGTCAGAAAACTCTCATCACTGTCACTGATGATATTATTGCTATTACTATCGTCCAGTGTTTCTTGAAACAATCTTTTCGTCTGCTCAGCAGTCAGTCTCATAGAGCGCCACCCACCCGATGCCACGACAAATCAAAACACAGCACAAGATATCAAAAAAACACAACTTCAAATTACTTCACCAGCGCAGAAAAGCGTGAAATGAAAGCGGAAATATCTATTGCCATAAAGCAAGCCGTAAAGCTGGCTGATGTTGGAAAAGTAGTGACTGTCGCAATCAAGATGTCCAGTAACTGAAAAAGCCGACTGAGTCGGCTCGCTGGCCAGTCAGGTTGGACGGAAAGCCGACTGAGTCGGCTTGCCGGACAATAAGAGTTAATACAATCTTTTGTACCATTCTTCATTTGAAGGGGATTTTCATCAAATCTGATGATACCACCCTTCTTCTGATGAAAGCAAGTACTTTAAAAATAAAAGTGACACAGCATGGGCAAACCTGGCTTTAAGACACAGCTTGCCAGTCATAGCCACTAAAAATAACCAGACATGGTCAAAATTATGATAACTGAGACAGTGAGAGTGAGACTTTTCTATATTTCCAGTCTTTAAACATCAATCTTTCATTTTCAAAAGTTTTCTTTTATGGTTGAAAGCACCCTCAAAAGCAAATGAATTTTTCTTTTCCCAATTTTTAAAATTTCATGTCCTTATTGCTTTTCTTGTCAAAAATGTGCTACTGAGTTTAAACATGTCTAAGTGTAAAACCATTATAATTGATAACATATTTCTATGTTGCATTTTACTGACTTCAAAAATTTCCAAATGAGTTAAAAAATCAGAAATGAAAATCTGCATTTTAGCCTGGTTTTATTATGTTGTGTAACTATGTCTATTTCATGCATACAATCAAAAGCAATACATTCATTTGGGTACATAGTACTCCTATTACAATAATAGATAGATTTGTGTGTGCTCACTGAAAGCAATAAAATACATTGTGAATGCTTGTTCAAAAGAGAATGATTTAGTACTTCATATCATTAAAACTAATAAAGAAATTACAGTAACATTTTTCTTAATGGAACACAATTCTATTTGCGCTTTTAAAAACATAAGCATCTTTCTGTGAAAGTATACTATGACAACATCAAATTTGGCAGAAACCATGGAAACAATAAGAACCAAAATGTTCTATTTAAATCTGTAACGCTACAAGTCTCCTACTCATGATCACTTATTTCCTTTATATCTTACCACTACTTCCACAATCAGCACAGGAAATCAGGTCTTCAGGATCTTCTTTCTGCATACAGTAACTACACCACAGGTTGGGTTCATGTATTGGCTGAAACATAACATCAAGATATACTGTTATGATAATAACTGCAACTTTAACAACCACCATCCTCCACCTCCTACAACAACAATAAACAATAATCAGTCATCATCATCACAATAATCATAACAATCATATTATATATAATTTCTTGTATTATTTATAGCCAACATAATACCATTCTCGTTTCTATTCTTTTCTAGCCATTCTGCTGATTAATCAAACAAGTGTTTTCGCCTGTTACCTATTATGCAAAGAGACATTTAATTATGCTTTAATTGTTTAAAATAACCACAATAAATTATTGACAAAAATGCTCACCAGAAGAAAATTAATGTTCCTTTTATTACCCCTATGTAACTGAAAAGTTGTCAGTTCAATACTACTATGTAACCAAGTAGTTATCTCCTGAAAAGAAGATAATGGTCTATCACTACTTAATTTGTGTCTTACTGTCTGAAACTGCAGATTTTTGTACCCCATATGGAACAAAGCCAGAACAAGATTGAGGCAGCCGAGATGTTGAGAGTTCCATGGACAGCAAAGAAAACAAACAAGACAGTCTTGATGGAAGCAGACACAAGAAGATCATTCATAAGGAAGATTAGGAAAAGACAGGCAACATTTATAGGCCATTTATGAGGAAAAAGGAATTGGAGCACCTGGTCACAATAGGAAAGCTGGAGGGAAAGAAAGCTCCGGGTAGACCCAGGGAGAAAATACCTGACGGACTTGCAGAGTGGCTGGGGACAAGGAGGGTGGAAGAGATGCTTGAGGCAACAAGGGACAGAGACAGATGGAAGTCCATAATTGCCAATGCCATGCGGCAAGGCACCTGATGATAATGATGATGATATGGAACAGTGGCATCCCTGATGTTCATAACCATATAATGACATAAGTCATGTGACAGGTACAAAGTTTAAATTAAAAACCAAAAGGAAGAAAAAGTAATACCAACATCATCCCCAACCCATACAAACATGCATACCAGTGTTCATTACATGACACACAAGATACAGGAACAAATGTACAGCAGAGCTTCAGAATTCTGTCAATCCCTATAGTATAGGACAACAAAGGACTCTTGACAACAGCTAAGTGATGGGACTAAACAAAAATGCACGGGAAAACTTTCGTCACAAAGTCAACAACATACATCAATTCTGATAACCTTATTTTCTTGACCATTCTTAAGTTTTGCTGGCGTGAACATGGTTTTATTTTCTGCCTGTATTATACCAAAGTAAAATTGTAAATAAAGAAGAGAAAAAATTATCAGTGACTATTTCCCTTAAGAATCTATACAGTATCCTGTTCAGTATATCTATTAATGCATCTTGTCATTTGTCAATAATGCAGACAATGTGAAAATGCCGCCCAAAGTTCAGATCTGGTTACTCCATCTGAAAACTATCAGGACTTCAGTTCACAGGAATCAATAGCAGAATTCTGAAGTCAAAATCAGTATACAAAGCTTAATCATTTAATGCCTTAATCAAAGTTCACCAGACTTTTGTGCAGCAAGTGAAAAGATATATATATCTAAACTGATGACAGGAGAGAAAAAAAACAAAAGAAAAACAACAACAAAGAAAAAAAAACAAACAAAACAAAAAAAGAGGACTACACACGTGACATACAGTATGATACACAAACAAAACAAAAGACTTAGTACTAATTTTGTAAGCTCCTTGACACAGTTTAGCACTAGCAGCCAAAAACATCCAGGTGACTTTTGTCAATTTTGGGGGATCTGACCGTAAACGCTAGACTAACAATAACATAAAGGAAAAGATATGTACGTATACTGTACAATTAATATGTTCAGGTTTTGTTAACATTCTCTCAGCTCTGAGATGGTTACATAGATTTGTGGTCAACCAGGCTGTAAACAATCTAATTATGATTATTATCAAAGTCAAGATAATGGCAAGCCACTGCCATTATTTCAATATAAAATTTAAGGATACTCTCAAGTTGCCTACAATACTTTCAGTTTCCATGACACACTGGCATTACAATTAGTACAATACTTGTGACAAGGGTTTTTCTCCTTATTTAGATACAAGTCTTAGTCTGGTTCTTTTTAGCAGCCCGTAAGATGTATATGAGACAGTGACAAAGGTATAAAAATGGGACACTGGCTGTACACTAGTTTCGAAAGTGGAATCACATAACAAAAAAATTTCTTTTAAGTTAAACCATTTGCTTGCATGAAAACATACACAAAAGAAAAGATCACCCGCACAGCAGATTCTTTTTTATTTTATTTTATTTTTTTGGTTGTTGATATAATGAAAAATGTCAGATCACCCACTTTAAAACTGATACGTGATGCTGAACATGAAAATGTCTACAACTGTACAGTAACACCATAGCAAGGGTCATGACATTAACTCAATCGCTTCGTGCCGGAAGAAAATCTCCGTCACTTCTGTTTACTGCTTGGATATGCGACGTCGATTTATCGACGGCGGACATTCGTTTTTTTTTTTTTTTACGTCAACAACGTCAGTTATAGGAAAAAATCACTGGGAACCGAAACTAGGGTATGTTTACAGCAGTTATTTACCTTAGACCGTTTGTGGCAATGTGAACAAAGACAACAGTAGCCTTTTTTCAGCGCTACCCGCGACATGCGAATTTCGCAAATGGTGTCAAGGAAAGCAAGTCGAACCTTACAATTCTGTAAATATTTTGTGCTCTGGAGCAACTGTACACAAAAAGTGACAACTACCAGTAATCTTGTGATTTGAAACATCCATGGCATGGAAATTATGTTCTGGACTTCATCTAAAATTGTTTCACAGTGTGTGTTCATATCCATCAAAAAAAAAAAAATTACCCCCCTTTGAATACCTCATCATTTACAAGTACACAGAATACATAAATATAGATAGATTATTTGTAAAGATCTAATCCTGATCTTTCTGTATCACTTTACTTTGTTTGTCTACTTTACTTGGTTGTTTTTCTATATTTTTTTAAAATGTACTAAAAATCCTCCGAATTGAGGGGGCAGAATGACCCTGAAGACTGCAACTCGATTGAGTTAAGGCTTTCATAAAAAATATGGTCATGGCTACGAAATAGTGTTGAATGGGCTGCGTGCGCGCTACTACCGAACTTTGGAGCTAAATTTACATACTCTATACCTCAAATATAGCCACAAATTTAATGGAAAGTGAAAGTGAAGTAATGACCTTTGCGCCTGGGTGCATTTTCCCCCACAGCAACTGATAACAGTTCCGAAAATCAACTGATAACAGTTCCGAAAATCAATCATTTTGTTGTTTGTTTACACTATCGTCATAGATAATTTCTGTGACACTTCAAAGAGTGTTCGCAATAGGCCACAATGAGTACACGAAACTTTAATGTCCAGGACTTAACATTAAATTGAATGCATAAAGCCTTCATACTTCTACATCAGCAAATAGTGGGCACAGGAAGTAGAAAATTGCCAAGCACAATCTGCTTTAAGTACATAACCGTTCATTGTGAAATTTCCCTTGCGCGCAAGAATCGTCGATTTAGCACTAACTCCGGTAAAACCCACCAAGTAAAAATAACTGATTCTCTCAAAAATGAATGTATTTTCGTTTTGTCACATTCAAAAGAGCGATGTGATGTTTACAATGTGTGCAGTCTGCCAATAAATTCAGTTTCTGCTTTCTGTTAGGAACGCTGTGATATGTACTATTTTTTTTCATGCGGACTGACACTTCAGCTTTCACACGCTGACCACAATGACTTGGTCGTTTCATTGATATGACTTTGTGTCTTTCGCCATGTGAAGTGAAAATCGCTCTGTGGAATGGCAGGAAGGCAAAAAAGCTGATCAAGTTTTTGTTGTGAATCATTTTCCCATGTTATGTACAACAGAATCTGGCCAGGATTGCTTGTTTTTTTCTGTTAATATATTGATATATCTGTTGCTGTCCTGTTATAGTTGTTTATAACCAATAATTAACATCCCTTTAGCCTTACTCTTTGAAGTTGCTGACTAAGTTCTCCAATTTAGTGTCGGTTTTGCCTTGTGTTTGTAGGGACCCATCAGCCTGATTAACGTGATGGTGATGTACATCTGTGACTTCTTGATTTATTGTTTACTACAGGCAGAAAATGTACATTCATCATTTTAACATACATAAAGTTAATAAAAAAAGCACTGATTAGTGATACTTGGTCCCTGCATGTGTTGGCCTTATTGTTCATGGGTCAGTGCAACTTCACATCAACAAAAATTGTACCAAACCAAACCACTGTTTACAAAAGCAATTTGATTTAAGACTAATGTTGAAAAAAGAGTTTGTTGACATGCTGTTGCTCTTGGATTATTTCAATAATCTTTTTAGGCTTTTTCATGGATTTTGGACAATGTTGCGTGCTTTTCATGATGTTCATAACATCACATCAACATCTGCATGGTCTGGATTTTGTGAAGTTATGAACACACGATACTGGTGTTAAATTCTATAATACTAATGTTAAATCTGTTAAAATGCAGTGTGCAGGTCAATACTGTTATTTTTGAGATTTCTGAATTGAAATAGTTTATGCCATAAAATTCGCCAGCAACTTGCATGATGTACATAATCTCACACAAAAATGCAATATAATCATCTGTTGAGATGTTATGAATAAAGATATTTTAGTGGATGCTTTTATCACAAATACATACCTGTCATTGACTCTACAGTTTGTTTATGGCCTATTGGTACAGTTTTAAATAGATCTTATCTATACTACATACAGTGGCTAATGCTTTTAACTATTTAATTTTAAGTCTGCAGTGTTGCAAAAGATGTTTTCTGTATATGAAGTTATGAACATTTTATAAAAAACAATGCTTTTTTCTGAAATAACTTTTTATCAATCCCACAAGTATTCAAATCATGCAGACACAATCCCTGCAGCTTCTTTTCATCTGTTTTTATACAAAAATTAATCGATATATTTGCAGTTTTTTTTAAGAAAAAGTACATTCTCTCTCAGAATGTTGTGAAATTATGTACTAAAGAGATCTTTACTAAGTTTAGGAAATCACAATTCACTTAAAAAGAAACAATTATCATATGTGATGTTTGGTCTTATAGAGGAACGTTTAGTACAATATTAAGTTGTGACTGTTGTGACGTTACGAACTGGTATGTTGAGTTATGAACATTTTATAGAATAGCCAGTCCCCCTTAAATGAATCAATACAAGTACTGTTTTCCTGAAGAAAAGGGAGATTCTCTCCAAGAATGCTTTGAAGTTATGCACTAAAGAGATCTTTACTGAATTCAGCAAGCCACAATTCACTTAAACCGAAACTGACTGTCATGTGTGGCATTTTGGTTCTTCGTATTTCAGGTGAAAGATAGTCTGATGGCAAAGTTTGGTTTTAGAGGATGCTGCAGTACAATATTTTGTTGTGACTGTTGTGAAGTTTATGTACAGATGACTATTTGGGCACTGTTCTGGTATGTGTTCTTGTAATATTTTCATTTTCATAGCCTGATTTTGTTTGCAACATGTCTTGTGAGTTACTCATAAGCTATTTTGCGCAACAATAAGAATTTTCACCTTTTGAGATCTTTTAAATGTTGGAGGTGAGTGGACATTCCAGTACCTTACATATGGTAAGCCTTAAGTTAATATGAAAACATTCACCATTAGGCATTACCTGAATGCTTCTCATAATTATTTTGTCAGCTCTCTTTACACTGCTTGTCTTCAAAACAGCAGAAGTCTGTTTTATCTTCGGTGGTACAGCTCTAAAATGTACACAGTAAAGAATTGTTGTGAAGTTATGTACAAAATCTTTTATTTTCTTGTAGTTAAGGTGTTTGATTTTCCTTTCCTGCCTTCAGATGTACCACCTGGACCTGTTGTTAATGTGTTCACATTGTTTTGAGCAAAATATCTGTTCCTTCTCAGGTTCTTTCTTTACAAGGTTTGTGATGTCATGTCATGTTATGTACAAAGGAACATATTATCTCTGTTTACAGGAGTGATAAATGTCCGATTGACTTGCAAGTTGGATTGTTTGTCATGGTTTTTGTCCTGTTATTTGGTTTGCACACTATTTTTCCATAGACAGATGTTTCGTTTTGTTGCCTATGTGTCACAACTTTAGTTTTTTAGGCACCATTTCGTAGCCATGACCATATACATGAATGATGTTACTAAGATAATGTATAAATAAGGACAATTTTCATGTTCATCATCACATCAGACACTGCAAACATCCACTATAGCTGCCATTGAACATAAAACATTTTAAATATAACAAAAACAATCAGAAGCAATTGGTCTGTACCTTTACAGTTTACCACTTGAAAAAATGTCAAAGTGTCAGTTGTGACATATTCAGTACGGACATGACAAGAACAATGAAATCCAGTTTTGAAAAAGAAAATGTCCAATAAATAGTTGCATAACTTTCATGCAATAAAAATAACATGCTGAGCCACTGCAGTGCAAACACTTGTGGAGATTCATTTTCAAGCCATCACTGGAATAACTTGATACTGAAATTTTGGCAGAAGTAATCAAGTCTCACAAATCTCTGAAGCAAAATTTGAAAAACCAATGTTATCTTTTGAATACAAAGCCAATTTTGAAACAATATGTGTGGGCTGGGCTGGGTGAGAGATGGAACCGGATGGAGTGAAATATTACACCGACAGTCCAATGAGACATTAAATCTAATTAATAATTTACTTACACAGAATGCTTTGAATCTGATCTTTAAGAATTTTGATCTGTCATTTTTATATCAATAAATGCAGTTAGGTCATGAATATCAAACTCCGGTACACACTACACAGTAAAAATAAAATCTTAGCTCCTTATTAGTATATTACACATCATATGATAAAATATCTTTCATCAGATGATAAAAACAAAAACAGCAGATTGGTAAAGCTCTAGGAAAGCATTTTGAACACATGAAAATTGCACTGAATATAGTGAAATTGTTTTTGGAGGAAACACACACACACACACACACACACACACACACACACACACACACACACACACACACACACACACACACAGAGTATAAAAGACTGAAGGGCATCATTTATAAAATTATTTGCAAGTTATATTTAAAAGAAACAGAAACGTCACCAGTTTTAACACACATCATGTCTGCAGAAGACTTAGGGATTTTCTGTTAGAAACTATGAAAAACTACGGATTGTTTTCCACTGCACAAATTTATGTCTCAAAATATAAACACACTTTCTCTGTACTGTACAATTCCTGCTCTGTGTATAAAAAGCAAGTCAGGTGTGATTTTGGGTACAAACTGCAAAAACTTGTTTAATGTCCAGCGCAAAAAAATAATCACAAATTTACTGTGGGTTGACAGTCTTCTAACAAACTGACCACTGAGCTGACCCCTTTATCACAATAACTATATATAATATTAAGCAATGGAACAAAGATGATCACAACGTCACTAAGAATGACAATACTCATCATCTGCTGACCGCTACCGTATTCCTTCAAGTAAAATGAAAGTTTCAGATGTAATTTCGGACATTTCCTCAGAGGTATCAGTGGTGACAATGGAACTGGAAGTGATGAAAATTCAACTGAAGTGACGGAGAACAAAGTCCCACCAGCTTCCTTGCAAAGTACGAACATGACAATCACTGCATTTGAGATCAGCTGTGTTTTATCCATATTTTCAAGGCAATCATCCTTCACCACAGAATTATTCAAAAGTATTTAACATTACAGTCTGCTTAAATGTGATTCCAAGTCAGTTGTCGTGGCCTAAACAAGACAGACATGATTAAAACATTTACCTATTTTTCTCCTATCTCGCATTGTCTAATATTATTTCTTTTCTGGGGGAAAACACATGACCTGGTGGTGGGATACAAAATAGAAATGCCTGATATGCACAGCATATTAATTTCTGCCACCAAAAGGTTTGTGATGATCAGACATGAACCCAACACACAGAAGATTTGTTCAGTTTTTAAAGAACATATTTACCAAACTTCTTATAAAGTTTATTGTATCAGTAGGTTTGTTGTGTCAAAGACATACTTTGATTTAATGAAAGAAAAAATACTAGGACTGTTTCCAACACAGCTGGAAGCAGCAGTGTTTAAGTCTGACGGCATGTCTCCTGGCGAGTCATGCTTGACCAAGTCACCTTTTAGATTTGACTAAAACGTAACCAAAAAAGATACGTACATGTATCATTGTATGCTCTGGGTATTAAAATGTTGGCAAATGTATTTTTAATAATTTCAAGCATTTCAGTTTTTGTTACGGCTTTGTAACACCTGTATAGACATGTTTGCAGCGTGTCAGTGGAATCCCATTTTGGCATAGCCAATTTTCACCATTTTCTTTCACCAAAGATCAATTTTAACAACACAACTACATCTATCTGATATTGTAGTATACTTTCTCTCTTAAAGATAGAAGTTATTTTAAAAAAAAAGTACAATCAAAGAAAAATGCTCCTCAAAAGTTAATTTCTAAAATCAAACACGCAAGTGCCCACCATCACTATGCTTTGTCACTGGCACTGCAGTAACAGCAAAACTTAAAGTTCTCTCCTTTCTTAGATTCCCGAATATAATGTTTTTCCATTAAGCTGCCAAACAGATCTGCTCACATTTTGGTCACTGACGCACCCTTGGCCTGCCCAGGATCAGTGTGAAGTTTGGACATTTTAAGTTCTTTCCCAAAATTGGAAGTGAGTAAAGCAAAATGCCAGGTGAGTTATAGAATGAAAGCACTGATGTAATCAGACATGGAAATCTTTTATCAATTTCTACAACTTTTGTGTACATAACAGGACTGCTTTAAAGTTTGGAATGCTATAGAACTGGACACAGGACCAACTCAGACAGGAGACCAACTTAGCAACTGACCTCCAAAAAGACCAACTGCATCTTTGTTCAAGTTAGTCTATGACCTAGTTCAAGTTGCATAAACTGGCTTCAGACAATAGTGCTATTTAACTCTCAGTAAAATTTTCTGTCAGGATAAACCCCAAAGTAGATTAGGAAAAACACCAACAACTACAAACAACAAACACATGCACACATCCAATTAAACAAAAAACAAAAACAAAACAAAACAACAACAACAAAAACACTTTGAAACAGGGTGGGTGCAGGTAAGGCCAAAAGGCTGCCTGCCTGCTGGATGACTAACAACACTCCTGCAATTTATCTTTTCAATACAAGAAAGTGAGTTGTCTGCTCTCCTGACAGGTATACTTCAAAAGTTCAGAATGTTAAAAACTTAACAGAGACAGTTATCACTTGGTTTCATTTTAACTTGCACCTGAGTAAGTTCTTGGTAAAGTTAAGCCAAACTGTCATATTTATCATAATCATTTTTGATAGTATCACTTATCCCACTATGTGGTTCTCAGATTGCCTGTGCAAAAGGGGTATAAGAAAAGATGGACTTTGTGAAGTTTGCCCAAACTTTGCAAGTGGTCCATGTCAAGTCAAGTAACAATCACAAGGTTAACTAACTGGGCTGTCTGCTTATCTACTGATAATCATTTTCCACATATGACAGTCACTAGTACCTGTTAGCCTGGAACAGAATCAGAATGATTTTGGAAGAAATTATTTTCCATGAGGAAAAGTTCACAAGTTTGACCATTATCATTAGACAGCGTATCTTCCACTCTTCTAACACTTTTTGCCAGTCCCTGCTGATGATTATTCAGATAATTACTAAGATCACCAAATCAAGTCTTTTGATGAAAATACACGCAACAATATACAATCCTCAGATGCAAACATATTTCTTTTATAATAAAATTTCTTTATAACTGAGTAGGTATATGACATATGTTCTGTCCAGAAAAGACATGGCTTATATAACTTGACAAATAACAAGAAGCAAGTGCTATTCGTACTAAATTTTTAAATTGTGTGACAGGACAAGAAAACACTTGAAAGAACATTTGACTTGTATACATTGCAGAAACTACCTATACAGTGGTGTCAGCCTACAACGAAACTCAAGGGAGGTGATGTGTTTGTTATAGCAGAAGTTCCTAGCATTAGTAGTAAGAAAAATCAAGGACTTTACACAATGCTTAGTGTTACAACCTTGCTGGAGAAGTTTGGATATTATTCACAACATTCCCCATTTCATACGGCATCATAATGACATTTAGTAGTCATTTTAATCTTTTATGGCTCAGTCATTGAACAATCCATAAACATATAGTAATGATATACGCACATACACATACTAACACAGCATACACATGTTGCTGCTGGTATTACTTCACCACAATGGCAACATGGTGACACAGACTGGTCAAAACGACTTGAACCCTTATTTGCTATAGTATAACTATAAGACAAAGCTACACAGCAAGCTTGGCCTTTGGGTAATGATAACTCATTCATACAAAGTAGAATTGTTCATTAAGTATAACAGTCAATTTTATTATCTATAGACACTACAGTACTTTACAATCTTGAGGGAATGAAAAAAAAAGCTGAGAAAACAAAAGACTATATTATGGCCAGAAATTCACTGTAGTTTGGTTCATAACATGGCATAAATTATACAACTTACTGTCACCTGTTCTCTCAGAATATAAACTTCAGTTTTAAGATGTAACTGTAAACAGTTTTAATATTTTCCAGAGAAAGGCTTAAGTAATTTTTATTAAGTAATTAAAAATGAAAACCAGAGAACAGAATACAACATATAAGCCCATATGTAACTCAAGGCCGGCAATAACAGGAGCTTTTGGCAAAGACAATTGATGCACAGGACAAGTCTTGCAACAAGAGACTGATTAGTTGATCACCTGGTGCGTGCATCGCAAAAGAACTCAAGTAGCATTATAAACATGATGATGGATTATTTTTACTCGTTTCCCAAAACACAAATTTCATGCACACTGATCTTCGCCAAGCCTGCGAAGTGAAGAATAGCCTAGTATAATACTATCAATATAATAGTACACAATACAATCTGGTCCAGTTCCTAAGAACTAATACTCACACGCACACACACACACACACACACAAATACAAATTTTATCCGCTCCTAGTAGGACTCCTAGTTCCACTAGTCCTACTTCTTTTGTTCTACCTTAGAACGAAATTATATCCAAGCATGTGCATAGCTTACAGTACATACCTGGTGTGTGCTCGCGAATATGTATTGCAAATATGAGTGTGTGTGCATCTTTGTGTCTCATACTTATGTACACAGATATATACATGTGAGACAGAAATACACAGAGAGAGAGAAAAGAGAGAGAGAGAGAGAGAGAGAGAGAGAGAGAGAGAGAGAGAGAGAGAGAGAGAGGAGAGAGAGAGAGAGAAGAGAGAGAGAGGAGAGAGAGAGAGAGAGAGAGAGAGAGAGAGAGAGAGAGAGAGAGAGAGAGAGAGGAGGGTATTCACTGCTTCTGTACATTTGTTAATTAAAAGCACATGACATTAATATGTTGCCTACACTTTTTCAATCGTTTACCATTATTACTGCACAAGCAACTGATAAGTATGTATGTATGCCATGTATTTGCTTTTTACATGTCCACCTCTGTCACTTAACCCCTTCACCGCCAGTGATTTTAGAATGTTAAAGTCCTCAGCGCCAGCTGTTTAAAAAAAAAAAAAGCACCTACCAACTTCAAATGACCATAACTTTCTTATTTCTCAACCGAATTGCTTTCTGGTTTTTAAAAAAAATTTTTTTTTTAAAGAAAGAAGAATGATTGGAGTTTGAGATTATGCAACAATAAAGTATGTTGGCAGTCTGCCAGACGGTCGCCAAAAGGCGACATCGGCGGTAAAACTAAAAGGTTAATACTTTTGTGAAGCACATGTTGCTCCTACATGAGTAACGTATTAGTAATCATTATTACTATTAGTATTACTTTAATTAGTGTTATCAATGAACCACTGAGTGATTCACAGCAATTTACCTTGCACAGTTCTGCATGCATAGCCCCCATCCTACAACACACTACAACCCTGCTGAAGACAGATTTTCAGGAGCAGAGAATAAGTTCTAAACATTAAGCTAGAGCCTAACTTTTTTAAAATTTTGTTTTAATAGCCCAAATAATAAAATTCACAAACTAAATGAATAAAAACAGCCAAACGTTTCTTTTTAATTGTTTTCATAGCCCAAATAATAAAATTCATCCACTAAATGGATAAAAATAGAACAACATGAAGCAAAACATTAAACTATTTAAAGCAAAATAAAATAACCAAGGAAAATTGTGTTATATAGTAGGCCTATGTAAGTTTATCTGAAAAACTGGAAAGAAATGTCATATGTAATTACAATGCCTTAAAACAAAATATTAACTTATTAAGTCTTTGACTTGTATGACAAAATTTCTTCAGGAATCAACCATGTGTGTATCTATACCATTTGTGTGTGTGTGTGTGTGTGTGTGCGTGCGCATGTGTTGAGTGTGTTGTGGGTGTGTGTCCTGTTGTGTGCATGTGTGAACTGAGAAAACTGAGATGAGTGCATGTTATTTTATATGGTAGAGAAGGGGTTGGGGTGGGGGGGGGGGGGGGAGGGGTGGCTAAAATTTAAAGCCATTTATGATCAAGAGTGGGATATGGAAGTGCTTACAGGGTCTTTGTTGTTACTGCAATTGTTATTTTTGGGGGGGAGGGGAGGATGGAGAGGTAAAAGGGGAAAAAGTGACTTGGGATTAGGAAACTTCAACAGATTTGTCTTAAATCAAACGAGTTAATGTGAACTGCTGTATTAGGCCTAGTAAGTCAGACCTAGATCATAGATGCCACTCAACTATGAACTGAGGGCAACTTAAAAAAAAAAGCTTTAACAAAAATAATTAGATGTAGTCAAGATATATAGACTGACTATGAACTGCGAGGACAACTTTGAAAAATGTTTCAATAAACTACAATAGATTTATTTCATACCTTGTTTCTTTCAAAGGGTAGGATGACTTCACCAGATGTCAGGGCAATATCCTCTACATCCACTGTAACCCTGGTTTTGCTGATTCTGCTTAGGAGATCGCTCTTCTTTTTGGCAGGGGCTGAAACCACATTAAACAAAGCGCCCTCTTGTTGCAGCTGTCCATTGCTTACAGCACGTTTAGCCTGTAATTTCAGTATTTGTGCCAAGTTAGCTCCCTCTTTGAGGTTAATACTATAGCTGCTCTTGATGTAATTTTCCAAGCTGCGCAGTGTTGAACCATTGGTTTCTCCCAGTTCTCGAATACATCGCACCATGACCTTACTAAGGTCAGAACCGGGCTTGATCTCTAAAGAACGTGTCTGCAGCTGTGCAACTTTGGCAGGATCTCGATATGCCACAGCACCAATGTTGTTATGGACCTGAAGGACTTTTCCATTCTTAACAGCCACCTTCAGGAATTCCAAAGCATCATCACGGGTCACCTTGTAAGTAAACTGAAGAACATGACAAATACGATCTGCATTGGGGCACTGTTTCTGGTTTCTCACTTTCTCAATTGCCTCTAAAATCCATTTTGTGTGCATTTCCTCAGTCCCAGATTGGCTGCTGTCCCCTTCTTTCACCATTTTGCTGGTTTATATTAGGCCTACCAATTCACAATTTATACAATTCACCGGTGTCTAAATAAAACTAGTTGAGAATTCACACTGTCTGGGCCAGATGCACTCCTTTTGCACTTCCTATGCACATTTTTACTATGACAACTCCTTTGCACTTGCTATGCACACACACACACACACAAAAGAAAAAAAAATCAAGTCAAAGTTTCACAGAAACACATTTTCAAAAAAAGGTGAAAATCTCCAGACGCAAATGAAAATGTACACATGAATTGCTTGTCAGTTTAAATTTCTAGTTTGTTGTTCGGTGCACAAATTAGATTCCGGCTCCTCTTCTTCACTTTCGATGGTTGGCATGATTCACTAAACAGGGGGGCATTTCCTTTCGGCTTTTCATGTACACGCGCCGTCGAGTGGTCGACCGACTAGAGCCCAAGGAGTAGCCTACTGCACTTGTCAAGAGCTGCCTGAAATATATATATTAACAAAATTAGGCATTTACATTAAAAAGAATTTCAATGACAGTATAAACACAAACCCACTGATTACCAAGATAAAAAGTAAACCGCACAGGCGGTTTTAATTTGAAACTCGAAGCGACCCGATTTCATCGGCGCTAGGCCCTATTCCCGCATGTGATCATAACAAAGGGAGTCAAAAGCGAGAACATTTTCATTCTAAATGGGAACTTGCTATGAAAAGCAGAACATTACACAGAAAAACGTAGTACATTTAACAACTTTGCTTCTAGTATATACGCCTATCCTATTTAATCAGCTTCATCAAAAGACGATACGATACAACCCCTTCTCTCAAGACCTCAGTGAACATCGAACAAAATGGCGGCATCCTGTCATTCATTTTTACGTGCATATTTTTATAACCTAACTATGTTCAAAGAAACAAAGCTTGTGGAAATCTATGCACAGATCGAGTACTGTGTATCATCAACATTCGTAACTAATTTTCTGGATACTGATAAAATATGAAATAAGGGACTAATACACATGACTATCTTCGGGTTGTTTACAAAGCTATCAAACAGGACGCATATTGCACGTCCGATTAGAAAATATAAAAATCAAATTTCTACCTTACTGCTACAAAACTATGTTACATATTACATATGTACAAAATCGGATAATTTTTATACACTGATTCCATAAATTTAAAGAGAAAGTATTACATTACTCAGTCACAATGACAGGTCGAAGTCAAGTATTTCTTCAATGGCAGATTCACAGATCGTCTCTAGCAAATATGGCCGCCAACCACAACACCACAGCGCAGTAGCAAACAGTTGGGAGAATTTACATACGGGCACTAACGTATGACCGTTTGTTTCGTCCCAAGATCTCCGGAGACTCAGTTGTTCAGAAAAAAAATACAATCGTATCTCCAACAAAAAATCAACATGAAGCATAGATAGTCTCCAAGTACTTTAGGAAAAGAAAACCAAAGTTAGAAACACAAACTGTCTGTTCTTCCACTGTGAAACAATTTGTCCGATCCGGACGAGTGCTGTGATTTGATTGGCTCACGATGATAAGCGATCCATTTTGACTGTGTAAAGAGCTGCCACTAAGCCTGTGTGATGTGTGAAAGGGAGCAAGTCGCCCGTGATGAAGTAGACACATCTGACCTTTTCGAGCAAAATAATGTGCAACTAGAAACGACAGATAAATATGCCACCTTTGACGATTTTCTTTTGCTTGATAAACATGATTTAGCTTCAACACAGAATTTGAAGCTGTCAAGACGTGCCAGCTAGGCACGTGCTGCGGTCAGTAAACATTAGTGCAATAATATGTGTAATCTGTAACAGCAGTAGCTACTACCTCATAGACCTAGACGAGTTTCTACCTGTCTCGTGTTCGTGTGTGCTGTGATGCGTTCAGGTGTGCGTCATTATAAACTTCCTTCCCTGACTGGACATATGACCTTCACTTTAATCGTAGTCTCGATCACCAGGAGAGGGTGACGGAAGAGAGGGGAGTAGAGGGAGGCTAATCTGTAAATATATCACGTTTAGCCACAAAGAGAGAGGGAGGGTGTGTGTGTAGTGTAATTAAATAAGATAATGCTGCAACCAGCCAACAGATGTGAACAGTTACGAACATACACCATTCTTGATTTTCTTGATCTTGATATATAGGTCGTAGAATCCACAATTGGCATAACTACGGCGGAGAACGACGTATTGCACTTTTTTTTTCCAGCGGGTCAGGATACTGATCTGTGAGCGGAAGCAGTCCAATAATAGTGCAGTGGCTGCTTCTTCTTTTAGATGGTTCTGAATTATTACTTTAATGAAAAACGAATTTCTGCTTTGTTCAGTACGACTATAGGGAATCTTAATTTAAAGCCACAGCAGATTATATAAAGCGCCGGCCTTTTCGCGGCCACGCGACTTGTAATCTGGATGCATGACGCACTGCACTGCGCACGTGGCAATGTTTGTACTGTATTGTAAACTAGACTGCTGATTTACCTATTCCGGCGGCAGTCGTGGTATGTCATAACATGCAGTACTTTTCCTCTGAAAATTGAAATAAAGTATCATTGCATCGCATTTGTATTGTATTAGTAGCCTACATTGTATTGTATCAGTACACATTATTGTTTTGTGTCTGTATTGTACTGTGCGGTCATTGTCAAAAACGAGTGCTTCAGCACACGTGTTCATGTCAGCGTGCGAGCGATGTAGTGTAGTTTCTTCTTCTTCTTCCGTAAAGTCTCCACAATCAACAGGCTGATTATTATAAGACTGTGAAACAGGGGATCTGCACTCAAAGTTGGCCGGCGCTCTTCGTCATTAATTTTGTAACAAGCGCCTTGGTGTCAGAAACGAAACACGTTCGATCGACTTTGCCGCTTGTCGTCAGTGTAATAAACACAAGTAAATAAAGTAAACAACTTGACATGAATAAATGAATAGATGAAAAATAGCTGAACTAAAATGCCAACAATATAAAAACTAGATTCTATGAGATTCCTATACCAGTTCCGTTCGAAGAGTTTTATGTACGCTTTTTATGTACGCATTTATGTAGGCCTACGTTTGACTGTTTTTAACAACAAAGTGTCCTCTTTCTGCATTAATCGGTCGATTCATTAATTACCTGATTAATTCAGTATATTGATACTCTAGCTGGCATCAATGCGTGTGTGTGTGTGTGTGTGTGTGTGTGTGTGTGTGTGTGTGTGTGTGTGTGTGTGTGTGTGTGTGTGTGTGTGTGTGTGTGTGTGTGTGTGAGTGAGAGGGAGAGACGGCAAAAACATTAATTGGTTTGGTTTTCTTGATACCCGTTGCTGTGGGGAACAATTTCGACCAATAGACCGACGACTTTGTGGGTATGATTTCGATTCCCAACATCCCAAATCACCGTAGCATTTTTTGTTGTTGCCCAAATTGGCTCCTGCTCTTCAGTACCAATTCATTCTTATTTCGTACATACAGTTCCAGAGCTGAATGCGTTATGGGTTTAGTGGGAAGACTACATGAATATATAGGATAAATAAACAAATTAGTTCACAAATGATTTTAATAGTAACATGATGTTTTACTTCTACGAGGTCACTCAGAATCAGCTGTGCCATTTGCAATAAAACTACAAAATTATTCCGACTTCTGTACCCCTGGTAGGACTCGATTTCTCACCTGTGGCATCGATTTCTCACCCGAGTGAGAAATCGTGTCAAATTTGCTGCGCTTGCCACACGCCGATTTATCCTCCGGCCCTGGAATATTTCTCGCTTGAGTGAGAAATCGTCCTATGACTTGTCAGTCTGGTCGATAACTCGTACATAGTATACACTGAAGTCGATTTTGGACGATTGTGATATATTCAGGCTCATCAACACACGATGGAGCCTCAAAGTTTCTGTTTTCCTAGATTTCTGGGAGAACTTTGTGATCGTCCTGTAAAAGATATGTCTGTATGCACACACATCTGTGGCTGTCTGTGTATCCGTCTGTCTGTACGAGCTCATCTATACCTCAGTATCTAACACATCGATTGCTGTGAAATTTTGAACATAAAGACGACTTCTTCCCATCTTTCCGTTTTCGTCAAAATTGATGACCAACGTCAAAGTCACAAGAGGTCATGAAGTCAAAATCACCAAACTGCTAATTTCTTAGTAACGAAAAACCGGAACATCGATAAAATTTGCCCTTAGCAATAACCATTATTACTTTTATTGACTGCCGTCAAAGGTCAAATTTTAGGGAGAGAACATTTCGCTGTTTAATTCTTTTAGATATCCAAAACCTTTAATTCACGATCCTTGTTCAAGGCATATGTTAGAGTAGACTTTATGGCACTCCATAAAAAGTAATCTCAGACTAACTTCAGGGAATTTGTTTCACGAGGGAACAGCTAGGGAATAGACTTCGAGGAACAGACTTCAATTGGATAGTATTTAAGGACCGCCCCAGTTGTAACCGAGGTAAAGACAACTGACGAAACCCCACCGGGAATACCCCTACTGGATAAAACCCCACAGTGTGCTCACATTTTGTGACAATGAACAAGGATTTGATCTGTCTGATACCCCAGAAAGAGAGAGAGAGAGAGAGACAGACAGACAGAGACAGACAGACAGACACACACACACACACACAAAGAGAGAGAGAGAGACGGACAGAGAGAGAGAGAGAGAAAGAGAGAGAGAGAGAGATCGTGGGCAAAAAGTAAAACAAAAAACAAAACAAAAACAAAAAAACAGGATTTCTTTTATTTCCACAAGTTGATAACGAGAACCGAAGTACGGTTAAAAGAGACACTCTTTGAGACCTGGGAGCTTTGGAAGATTTGTAGAGCAGGCGTTCTGACATATGTATTGGCATGGTATTCAGACTAAGACACTGAGGACAGAGTGTGTCAATTGTTTACTCATTTCCTCCTTTGACTACTAGAAGCCAATGTAGTTCTAGCAAGATGTTTTTGCACTGCACCGCTTGCTCCCCCGTAGCACACGTCAAGCTGCATTGTTTTGGATTCGTTGAAGTTTGGGCAACCTATTATCAGGAAGTCCAGCTAGGAGAAAGTGTTACAGTAGTGTAGTCTAGACAGAATGAAAACTACACACAGCTTGTTTGTGGCATCAGCGGGTTTTGCTTATTAGGCGGAGGATCAGTAGGCTTAAGGTTCTTATTCTATGTCCTGGGAAATATGATTTTGCTCATGTAGTTAACATGAGCTTTCATGTAGATCTTAAAGGCCGATCTGAATCAGCCTCCCCTCATTTTCTTTTCAAACTTGAATGAGGAAGGTCTAGAGGGGCACAAAACAAGAAGAAATTCACTCAAACGCCTGCCCGGTATCAGAACTCTTGACAGGTGAAGTGTTTGCATAGACATGGACAGATAGACAGGCGAACTTTTTCTGTCGCACTCTTGTTATATGGTTGCCTCAGTCGCTTTTTACGGGGCTCACGAGCATACAGACTTTAATAATCCAGCTGTGGCAGTCAGTTTCGCAGTTCAGTTTTGTGTCAAATTTTTGTTGCTAGTAAAACAAGAGCAATTAGCTTCCAATTATTTTGAAAGGAAAAGTTATTGGGGGGGGGGGGGGGACCCACCCTTAAGAGTGAAACAGAAAACATAAGAGGCTTGAGAAAAAAGCTCTTATCTTGGGGGTCTGCAGTGTACAGATAGGATCACATAGTAGCCACACAGATACAATAAATAAGTTATCAAGCAACACTTTTTACTGTCGTTAGTGTTATTTCGAGTCATGAAGGCGTTAATCCGAGAAAACAAGTAGGAATCGAAGTTAAGATTTTCATAGGCCAGACGTTTGTTGACTTGCCAGTCTACGTTACTATTTACATATTATTATTATGGTGTAAGCAAGTGGAAGGCCCTTAGCAACAGCGCCAAGTCAAGGCCCGCCTAACTACGTATACATCACGATTACATCATCTGTCTGAGAATGGAGCTGGCTTACCCAAGGCCTATGTCAGCTGAAAGTTGTGGAAGAGTTAGGGGCCTTTGCGGTGAAGATAACTATACAGCGCTGGAGATGAGAGAAACTTTTACGTCGACAAGGACTTTACTTTTTTCTTCGGTGTTCGAGCAAAATTTTAAGTCGATGATGATTTCTTTTTCGTCTTGGATTTAGCAGAGTCTATGTAGTTGAATGCAGGCGTCCCCATACGCCAGATGTTGTGCTGAGTGGGGCTGTCTCACACAGATGAATATCCACTCGGCATGTCAGACTGAAACAGTCTCCATATCTCGTTCTGCAGTTTTGCCCGCTGTTAAATCACAACACTACAAATCAAATAAACAAACAAATAAACAAAAGCAAGCATACACACACACACACACACACACAAAGTCACAAAACAGACAAACAAAAAACGGTCAACAGCGGCCGAATGGGACAACTCTGGAAGAAAAGCTCTGGAGCAAAGAAGATAGTTTGGTGAAAACCACATTTTCATCCGTAGCACCAGATTGAGGCATTACAATGCTCGAACGAAAGAAAAACAACCCAAAACAAAACAAAACAAACAAACAAAACCCCCAACACACACACACACACACACACACACACACACACACACACACACACACACACACACACACATACACACACACACAAAACCGAGAGGGGTGGGTGGGGTAGGCTCTGTTTTGAACAATGTTTCGAGTGCCTTAAGAACATAGTTTGGTCCACATTTTGCATACCCTATATGCAACAACATACTCCATTTCTGGTGGGTTGTGAGTGCCAGTCAGAGGAAGAATAGTAATGTATACCAATAAATCAACATACACGTTTTCTTTTCTATCAAAGAAACATACACAAATTTCAAAAACGAAAGAAAGGAAATAAATTTCAAAAATAAATAAAAAAGAAAACAACTTTTCAGCATTTCTTGAAAACGTAAAGATGAATGGTCAGTACCTGTAAGCCAGGAAAAGAGAAAGAGATCACTAGAAACCAAAACAACAACAACAACAACAACACACACATACACACACTGTTTGTTTGTGCATCACCTTAGTGTTCATGGATCTCGTCCTTCTTCCCATTTCAAGACCTTGCCGTCGCAGAGGTGTTTTGCGCAGGCTCAAAAACTTTCGCCGGTTAATTACTGGCAAGTTTGGGTGGAGCGCAAATGGAATTGTCCCTGTGCGAGCGAATCCCTCTTGAGCATACTCCAAACGCTCGAGAACAGAGCTGGCTTACCTACTGATAGCAAGCTTTGTGGGAGAAGGTATGAGAGTGAAGATACAAATACCATGCGACGCTGGAGATGAAAAGTTTCAAGTTAATGCTCGCGGTTTTGCCCGCCGACCTACACTTCGGATAATGGGGCACTAAATACAAACAGTTAACCCCACAAAAACACCAAAAAGAAAATCAGAAATCAATCCACCTCTACAAATGATTGTCGAGCCATACACAATTTCTCCCATTCTGTGCACAAAATCAATACAGAAAATTCAGATTTTGTATTTCTTAATGTCACTGGGACCTTGAAGAAGCTTCAGATTTAATGACACGAAGCGAGAACAATGGTAGATTATTCATCATCGTGTTCTGCCGCATGGCGTTAGCGATCATGGCCCTCCACACGAATCTATTCCTTATCGCTGCAAGTACATCTCCCATCCTCTCTGTCTTCAGCCACCCTGCAAGTCCGTCCAATATTTTCTCCCAGAGTCTACCTGGTGCTCCTTTTCCCTCCAGCTTTCCTGTTGTGACCAGGTGCTCTAATTCTCCTTTTCTCATAAAATGTCCTCTCAATGTTGCTTGTCAGAAGTCCCCGAGAAAGTGCAGTTCAAACAGCTTCCTCAAAAAGTGCTGAATAGTGATATCCTTTTTTTTTTTAAAACCATGTGACCTTGACCTTAGCGCCAACATTTCTAAACAGATGCCTTCGGAATTCCTCAGCAGTCTACTTTTTGACCCATATTTGGTTCATCCACACAGAAATAGCCGAGAAAATCTTGCTAAGACATTTTTGTCTTCGACAGTTTTGTGACATACCGGTAGGTAGCCCGGCTGATAGACACGCATCTCTCTACGGTCGATGAAAACAGTCGTCCCTCACTCTTTAATTTTTTTTTTCTAGAAGAGGGAGATTGAAAAAGAACATGACAAAGTGATTTTCACCCAGGGTCTTCATCTTTTATGCTGAAGCCGACTTGCACCTTGAACTGTTACATCAGAGCGATAGTGAAACGATTCAACCTTGGTCCAACACACTACGGCCGTCCATTAACCCTTTGACTCCCGCACTCTGTCCATCAGCATCCTGCATCGTCAGTCATGCTGGCAAAGCAAAAACTTAACCCTTTGAGTCCCTCACCCTATCCACCAGCTTCCTCCTTAGGAAGCTGGTGGATAGGGTGAGGGACTCAAAGGGTTAAGATTTTGCAGTTGATGGATAGGGTGCAGGAATCAAAAGCCTAATGGATCAATCAAACTTAGCATCCCTGATCTATTTGCTGCCGTGAAGTAGAGAAATAGAATACATGTACTTCATTTTGTTTTGAGCTTTTGGTAAAGTATGTAGCCTACATATATACATGTATACATATATATTCTTTTTTCAGATAAACCAAAAAAACAAGACAACAAACTGTGTGTGTGTGTGTGGTGTGTGTATGTGTGTGTGGTGTATGTGTGTGTGGTGTGTGTGTGTGTGTGTGTGTGTGTGTGTGTTGTGTGTGTGTGTTGTGTGTGTGTGTGTGTGTGTGTGTGTGTGTGGTGTATTTCTTAACATCTGTTCACGAAAGTGTTTTTAGGTGACCGAATTAAAAAAGTGTATGAATGTGGGGAAAGGGGGGTGAGGGCGAGTATAAGCTTTCGAAGTTCAAAGGGATTGTGACAGATAACGAGGAAAAATAGATAACGAACAGAAATATTACAAAAGCAAACAAGAACCCAACAATTAACAAACATACATAACAATACAGAAACATAACGGGGGTTACTTCTCTGAAGACCTTCTGTTGTCTAGCTCTCCCTAGAGTTTCTTTCTACCTGCACATGGTCAATCCATTGACTTCCGGGAATAGTTCGGAGGACATTCGGGAAAGACCGAAGGACACTGGGAAAGACTAGATCTGCGGGCTTTGTGGGTTGGCTTCCCACCTTGCCTTTGATAACATGCCACGAGTTCTATAAATGAAAGATGCTCCCAGGATTCACCGAAAGGGGGGAGAATGATGAATCCATCGGCACTGACTCCATCACGACTGGAAACGCACAACGGATCATGATTAATGACCAGATGGAATTTCCGTGTGCGTGTGGAAGGAGATTCACCACCAAACGCGGCATGAAGATCCACAGGACAAAAATGGGCTGTTTGAAGACTCATACGAACCAGCAGCAGCGCACTGCGATAGCAGGTGAGACGTTGGATGACCAAGGCCAGGATTTAAACCATAGTGCCAAGGAAATCCACGCTGATGGTTCTGGTGCGGATTTTGCACAAGCTCTTAACGCCAAACGTGAAAAACTCAATTTGCCGCCTGCCGGTGCAAAAGAACAATGGGAGAAATTAGATGAGGAACTTGTCCTTAAGCTGAATGCGCTGATAGGGAACAGTACGCTGGAACACAAACTTGACACATACGGAGACATCATATATTCTATCTGCAGGGACACTTATGGAGTGAAGCAGCCAAAGACAAAAACGCCTCCCCAGAAATCCAGAAGACAGCAACAGATGGAGAGCATCCGGGGGGAGAAAAGGAAGCTTAAAAAGCGAATGAAAACTGCCTCAGAATTCGAGAAGCAAGGGCTCCTGGAACTCTGGAAAGATCTGAAGCCAAACACAATGCTCTCAGCAAAGTGGAATCAGCAAGGCGAAGAAAGAGCAAAAAGAAGAAGACTCAAGATCGTTTCTTCAAAGATCCCTTTGACTTTGCAAGAAAGCTGTTTGAACAACCCAAATCAGGGACTCTCACAGTGGGCAAGGAAACCCTAGAGCAGCATCTCAGGGAAACATATTCCGATTCTCAGCGCGAGGCACCACTTGAAATCCAGAATCTGGTTTGGCCTGCAGCGCCAGAAGGAAAATTCAATAACAAACCACCAACACTGGATGAAGTGAAGAACGTAGTAAAGAAAGCCAGAGCCAAGTCAGCACCTGGACCAAACGGAATACCATACCTGCTCTACAAGAAATGCCCAAAAGTGCTCGAGTGGCTCCACAAGATGATTCGATCAGCATGGAGGAACCAGAAGATCAGCGACCAATGGATGAGAGCTGAAGGAGTGTACATTCCGAAGGAGCAGAACTCCAGCAGCATCAACCAGTTCAGGCCAATATCACTTCTGAACGTCGAGGGGAAAATCTTCTTCTCTGTTATGGCAGCAAGATTGACAAAATACCTGACTGAAAACAAGTATCTGGATATGTCAGTCCAAAAGGGAGGCATACCAGGAATGCCTGGATGCTTGGAACATGCCACGTTGATTTGGGATGCCATCCAAAAAGCAAGAACAGAGAAGAGAGATATTGACGTAGTTTGGCTTGATCTGGCGAATGCATATGGATCAGTTCCACACGATATGATCCAGCTGGCTCTTGAAATGTATCACATCCCAGAAAACATCCGAACAATGCTGAGGAAGTATTTCCAAGGGTTCTCAATGCGGTTCTCTACCAAAGAATACACCACGGACTGGATAGACCTAGAGGTGGGCATTGCAATGGGCTGTGCAATCTCTCCCATACTGTTCGTGTTGGCAATGGAAGTCATCTTGAAAGCTGCAATGAAGAGTTCAGGTCCAGTGAATCTGGGATACCAGATGCCTCCTCTGAAAGCTTTCATGGATGACACAACAGTCTTGTCCACGGATGAGGAAGAGACACACCAAATCTTAAAGCAGCTGGATGAGCTGGTGGCCTCTTCAAGAATGAGGTTCAAACCAAAGAAATCCCGAAGTCTCTCACTGCGAAAAGGAAAAGTGGCAGATTCAGTCAAATTCATGGTAGCCAACCAAGCCATCCCCACTGTCACAGAAGAGCCAGTAAAAAGTCTCGGAAGATGGTATGATGACTCCCTGAAAGACACACAAAGGGGATGTGAAACCAAGCAAACAGCAGAAGAAGGCCTGAAGAAAATAGATAACTGCGGACTGCCAGGCAAATACAAAGTCTGGTGTCTACAGTTCATGCTGATACCAAAGCTGCTGTGGCCACTGCTAATCTATGACATTTGCACCAGCACAGTGGAAGCAATGGAAGCCAAAATCAACAAATACACAAGAAAATGGCTCGGTGTCCCACCTGGTCTCACTGATGTTGCATTCTACTGTCGTCAAGCAATGCTGAAGCTACCTCTCAAATCCATAGTGGAGGAATACAAAGCAAGACTGTTGAGCATGCTGGAGGAATCGGAAGACAATATCGTGAGATCAGTTCAGCCAAAGCTGAGAACTGGCAAAAAATGGAAAGTCCAAGAGGCTGTAAACAATGCCAAGAGAAACCTCAGCATCAAAGAAATAATTGGACACACGCAAACCAACAGACAGGGACTGGGAGCAACAAAAATGCAGTGGTGGTCCAAAGCCAAAAGGAAGGAAAAAAGAGACATGATCATACAGGAGTTGAGGAAAGAAGAAGATGTCAAAAGAGTGCAGAAGGCAGTCCAGCAAGGTCAACAGGGGCAATGGACAACATGGGACAGTGCACTCCAAAGAAGTCTCAGCTGGAACGATTTGTGGCACATGGCTCCTTTAAGGATAAGCTTCCTCCTCAGATCTGTATATGACCTGCTCCCCTCGAATGCAAACTTAGTGAAATGGGGGAAATCAGATGACCTAGCATGTCCGCTCTGTCAGAAGAAACAAACAGTGGAACATGTCCTAAGCTCTTGCAAAGTAGCGCTAGCCCAAGGAAGGTATACATGGAGGCACAACCAAGTTCTGAAAGTGATCACAGACGCGGTTAGCGAAAAAACCATGACCCCAAACGCACCAATTGCTATGACAACGTTCTACAGAGCAGGAGGGAAACAGGTCTGGCCCGAAATTGCTATGACAACCAGCACATTGCCAAAGGGTCTTCTGGATGGAGCAGTCGACTGGGAGTGTACAGCAGACCTCCCAGAGTGGAGAAATTACCCAGATGTCATCAGCAAGACAGGCATAAGACCAGACATCGCTCTCCACTCTGACTCCTCGAAACAAGTGATTCTGATAGAACTCACTGTGCCATACGAAAGCAGAATGGAAGAAGCACATATCTACAAGACCGAAAAATACGCCGGTCTTGCCAGCACCCTGAAGAAAGCAGGTCTGCGGGTCAAAATCTTCGCCATAGAGGTCGGGGCAAGAGGGTTTGTGGGCACCTCCGCTTATGATCTCATGAAACAACTCGCCATTTCTGGGAAGAAGAGGACTAGAGCCCTTAAAGCGATGGCAGAGGCAGCAGAAAGGAGCTCAAGCTGGATCTGGGCAAGGAGGAACCAAAAGTGAACTTCATAAGGATTAAATTCCCTACAGATGATGTGTGCCCCGTTAGCACATTGGTAAAACGCGTACCGCAGTTCTGAAGCGCAGAATCGCCCGCGTGGGGAAAAAAAAAAAAAAAAAAAAAAAAAGACAACAGCAGAAGGGCATCCAGGAGTCATGACCTGGATGTGGCCCGGCCCCCCGAGAGTGTAAGGAGTTCAGGGCCGAAACACTTGTCTAAAGGGGGTTACTTCTCTGAAGACCTTCTGTTGTCTAGCTCTCCCTAGAGTTTCTTTCTACCTAACACTGCCCAAAACAATCAACATTTACCACAGACGCAGACCTACACGACTGTGCAATAAATCGATGTATATTTAAGTCCTAGAGAGAGATGTGACGGGGAGTCTTGTCTTCTGCTACACCCTGTCAATCGTCCAAACGGTCATACCGGTTATGGGATTATGTACATAAAGACGATGGCGAGTGTACTTTATTAATATTTGTATCGTGGGAAATCGAGTCAGTCAGAGAGAGAGAGAGAGAGAGAGAGAGAGAGAGAGAGAGAGAGAGAAAAAAAACAGACAGACAGACAGACACGTGTAGAAAGAGCGCGCGTGTGTATTTCTTGTTTCTTGTTGTTTAAGGTGAAAGGTAGAAGACCAGAGAGGAATTCAAAGAGTGATTTTGGATGCCGTGATGGAACACGGCTACATTGGAAGTTCCTTTCATTTATCTTTCCAGGCAAAACTGGGATGTTGTGTGTGTGTGTGTGTTGTGTGTGTGTGTGTGTGTTGTGTGTGTGTGTGTGTGTGTGTGTGTGTGTGTGTGTGTGTGTGTGTGTGTGTGTTGGTGACAGACAGAGGTGGAGAGAGACAGAGAAGACAGAGACAGAGAGACAGAGACAGAGAGAGACAGAGAGACACAGGATGAGAAGAAGTCGAATCAAAATGTTTTGTCAGGGCTCTTGCCTGTGACACAATAAAATAGATCCAGCGCATAGAGATACATTTAAGGCCTTAAACACTACTTTATTTAAGGCTAAGCGCATTGCATATAAACGCTAGCAATTTTGTGATTAGCCAGTTGCAAGGAGCAAGTACACCTGGAACGGTCAAGGGGGAAAAGTTAAGAGTTGGAGTTCATTCAAGACGGATACACTCCGATAATTCCACATGTGCTCCACCCAATCTGCCAATTTGTTATCTAGCAGACCCCTTGAACGAGAGAGAATGGGACGGGAAAGAGGGAGAGTAAGTGATGGGAAAGATAAGGTGGATGAAAAGCCAGAGCAGGAAGGAAGAAAAAGTAATAAGAAGCACGTACGTATATGACTGAATAAATCATCTGAATTTTCCGGCGGCGAAGGCGATGACACAGACAAATGCTTGATCAATTTTTCATGTCTGCTGTTGCTAATATTTAACAGATATTTAGAGTAGAAAAGCAAGGAAGAAGGAAAAAAAAGGAAAAAAAAACAAAACATGGAAGGCAAGACTGAGAAAGAGAGGGGCGAAAGGAAGATGAAAGGAGAAAGAAGGAGGGGTGATTGAGGGAGTGAAGGAACAAAATACCATGTGACCATCTAAGATTCAAATCCCTCTAACAGGTAAACAACAGTATATTTATAGTCCGTTTTGTCACAGCACACGAGGGTCTGGGCAAACCGCTCATTTTCACGGTTAAGTCACGCGAGCGCGATTTAACAAAAGGAAATTCCACAACGACAATGCAGCAGTCCAGTTGATGACACATGCCTGGTTTTCATAGCGCGCAACATTAGGCTTTTGATTCCTGCACCCTATCCATCAACTGCAAAATCTTAACCCTTTGATTCCCTCACCCTATCCACCAGCTTCCTGCAGGAAACTAGTGGATAGGGTGAGGGAATCGGAAGGTTAAGTTTTTGCTTGGCTATCATAGTTGACAAAACAGGATGCTGGTGGACAAGGTGCTGGAGCCAGAGGGTTGCTGACTGACCTGTACGCTCAAATCATTTTGTTAGTGTCACTCAGTATTTCATAGGTCACTCTCCCGACCCCTTCTCCCTTCAAGGACTTTCCAGCCGAGTAGTCTCTGGGAATCTGCCTAATAACTGATGGCAGATCTGGATGGAGCATATGTGGAACTGTCCGACTACGACGAACAAACTTCAAACTAAGTCTGGTGTACGTAGAATAGAATTCTCGACTTTCCCAACCTGATCCTTCCTACCGAATGTGTTCGAGTCTAGCCCGAGATAAAACTTTGCGTCTGCGATTTCCAGCCCGCTCGGCTTTAAAGATAGATCTACGGATCTTGTTCGTGATAGGGAAAGGTAAAGCAGCGGGGGGGGGGGGGGGGGGGGGGGGGGGATTAGAATCAGCCTTAAAGAGCTGGCCAGACAGTTGTGATGTCAGTCTCTACCACCTCACCTCACTTTCTTACAGCTTTAGGGTTATGGGACTACCGTTGTTATATTTTTTTTCCATTTGTAGGCTTAAGTCTTTAACCTTTTGATTCCCGCCCTCTATCCATCAGCGTCCTTCATTGTCAACTATGCCAGCAAAACAAAAATATAACCTTTTTATCTCCCTCACCCTATCCACCAGCTTGGTGGGTAGGGTGCGGGAGTCAAAGGGTTAAGCGGTATAGAATGGGATCTAATGAGGCACACAAATGTAAACCAGAAACACACAAAAATAGCATGAGAACGCGTATTTAAAAACAACAAAACAAGACAAGCGCACATTTTCGTCCAACTGACCTTCGTCAAAAATAGAATGAGAACGCGTATTCAAAATAACAAAACAAGACAAACGCAACTATTCGTCCATGTGACCTTTGTCAAGCGTACACAAAGACGACAAAGATCAAATGCACAAAACTTAGTGCAACACTTTCCTGATGTTCCGTTGCGCAAAAGAAAATGGCGGCAAAGTTGATATTTACAGCTACAAAAAGCAAAGAAGGAAGAAGATAGGAAAAGGAACAAAGAAGGCACGAGGAAGAAAAGGGAAAAAAGACGAAAGAAGAAAAGGTGTGGTGACTAACACAAATTTAAGCCTGCATGGCACGCAGATTTTCTCTTTATCAGTACAATCTGAACTCTTTTAATTTAAGTACCAGAAGACACAAATCTAGTCCTGTATAAAACAGACACTCTCGTACCTGTTAGTGAACAATCTAGAAATTTTGTATGGCGTTGTCACAAATGAACAGGGAAGCCATGGTAACACCATTGAACGAAAGGACAGAGCGAACAAAACAAAATAAGTCTTCTCGCTGTTATCTCTCTATTGCCACAAATACACATAAAAACACATACACAAACAAACAAATAAATAAACACACAAACAAATAAATATAAGAACGGATGAAACTCCAACTCCAACTGATAGCAAACAATACGCATGACACAATTTTTTCACCCAAAATGCTTAAAAAACAAAACTTTTTCTCGGCCGTTTTCTCTCTCTCACAATTCATAACAGTTTTATACTACAACAAAACAAGGAGGGTATTGTTCATAAATGAATGGGCATATCCCAGATTTTGGGTCGCAGTTGTCAAATGAAGACATAATGATTTTTGATGGACAAGAGCATAACAAGGAAGACTATTAATAGGACTTGACCATCTTGTCTCCTTTTCTTACTTAGTAATGATTGACTGTCCGGTTATCTATTAGTATTTCCGTCGTTACTTGGGAAATTGCCGGTGGACAGAAACAAAACCCACGCACAAGACGCAAACTGGTCGATATTTTCGGCAGTGCCCGGCCGCGGTATGCACGCTAATAAGTATTCATACGTCACCAGAAGACTCCTGCGTTGGTCTGGGGTCATTGTGTGTGTGTGTGTGGTGGTGTGTGTGTGTGTGTGTGTTGTAAGGAGTCCTTTTTTTTGTCTGAAAGCCGGGATGATGGCGACGAAAAAAGCCGCATTGGCCGTTCATAGCGAAATCACGGAAAACGTTGAAGGGACGATATGTCTATTATTTCACAATGCAAATTACCCGTGTTATTTCTATGATAGTTTATGACTGGCACAGTGCTACCATGATTACGCAATCGAGCCATCCAAAATAAAAAGCATGCAGCGTTGACGCTATTATTCTCTCTCTCTCTCTCTCTCTCTCTCTCTCTCTCTCTCTCTCTCTCTCTCTCTTCTTCCATGGACTCTGTATGAGTGTGTATATGTGCGATAGTGTCTGGTGGTGATGTACGTGCGGTGGCTTGCTGATGGTTTGAAAGAAGACCCAGTCTGGAAGTATTGTGTCGCGCACTTGGCGACTGGCCAAAAAATGAGGTCAGTCCAAGGCTGAAGATACGCAGGCGTGTACTCCCATGCCTTTTCTAGCTTAAAAGTCATTATTGAATGTAACAACCATCTCTCTGTACTCATCACCCTCCGTCTCCCGCCCCTCAATAAGAAAGAAAGAAAAACAATTACATAAAAACGAAGGCTAATTCATAATTACACGCACATTCAACTTCTATCTAAAATCGAAGAGTGATTTATACTCTTTTTACGTCGGTTTTCTAGACCTGGCTGGATTTGCCTTTGTTTCATCACATTTTGTTACAAGAACATTCCATTTACTACGCATTAAGTGGTGTCATGTAGGTGGCGTAATGCTGAATCTTATTTAGATTTTTTTTGTATCTCTTTCTTTCGAACTATTGTAATTACACTGTCTGTGTTTGTTCATCCATCTATGATCGTTTTCTGTGTTGGTTCATCTATGTAAGATAGTTTCTTCATATATTTATGTATGCTTTATTTATTGTGATTTTCTTGAAACATTAACATTCTCGTCATGTGAAAAGAACTGTAAGCTGTCGCTATATGTCGTTATACAAGTCGACTTTTTGTACAAGGTTACTGATCAGTCAAGCCAGTGAGTGTTTGAGACTGATAGGTCTATGCATGAAGTCGAGGGTGCGGATTCAAGCCAAGAGGCTTGAGCTATTTATTGATTATTTTGTGTGTCGGTGTAGTGGTGGTGGTGGAGGGTTCGCTTTGGACAACCAGACAGCTAGGCTGTAGGTCAGCCGTTCTGTGATAGAGCTGCTGCATTATCGAAGCCTAGATGTCTCTGACGTCTTCCCGGCCATTTAGCTTCTCTCTTGTCACTCGGCGCATTCCTCCGCTTCAGAGGAAGTAGTCCATGTCGTCTGCCGTTAATTAGACAGCACTGACTGTCGCGGTGCATTGACATCAAGCTCTGTGGAGTCAATGATCGCTCGACACTCGCCCACTCTCCACAATTTTTTTTCCAATTTCCTTGAGGAAGAAAAGGGTCAAATTACATTAAGCAGATGATGTTTCGGATTTTTTTTTTTGTTTTTGTTTTTGTTTTTGTTTTATTATTTTTTAAAAACCTAACGCACTGAAACGACAGGCCGCAACACAGCCTCATAAAGAGAGAAGTGAAGGAGAAATGAGACAGTGAGATCAAATTACACCGGGTCATTGATCAATCTGTTTCTAGATTGTTTCACGAAACCGTCAACTTGAAATTGCACTACAAGCGCACACATTCAGGGCTTATGGAAGTTTGGATCATGGTACATTAATTATAACCCGGATTTTTGTTTGTTGGAACCTGTCTTTTTATCTGGCTAGTTCTCTGCTCACTAATAGCCTATTAAAAAGAAAGAAAGAAAGAAAGAAAGAAAGAAAGAAAGAAACAAACAACAACACACACACACACACACACGACATCGCGCGATAGATCATTACATTTGTAGATTTTTGAAAATATTTTTTCCCGTAAAATAAAATTGTCAATAGCCCTCTGCAGTTATTTTTTTTACCTAAATCTAGTAAAGCTCATTCATAAAAGACATAAAGACAAGAATCCTCATGAACAATCTGACCTGCACAGAGAGAGAGAGAGAGAGAGAGAGAGAGAGAGAGAGAGAGAGAGAGAGAGAGAGAGAGAGAGAGAGAGAGAGAGGCACCAGGTTTCTTGCAACCATTATCTTTTCCCCCGTCAACTGATCATTCATTGAAACGGAAAACTACTCAATGTCTTAATTGATCATTTTCTTTCAGTCATTTTATCGGATAGAGAACGGCAGGTGACCTGGGTTACACGACTAATTTATCTGCAGACGCTAATTCGTGAAACGCAAATCAAGATGGGGGGGGGGGGGGGGGGGGGGGGGGCGGGGCAGTAAAACCATAGAGAATCAAAGGGAGAAGATTATTATGCACTAGTGCAAAATACTAAATGCATGAGCGGCTCATATCGGTTATATTTCTACTGTTAACAACCCCGCCGACCGAAAAAAGCCACATCAGGGTTGTACGCATTAAAATTCGAGTCATTGACGACCGAAAAGAGCGAAAGAAAACTAACTCAGTGAACATCTTGTCCATCTACAAATAGCGACCAGACAAAAGGAATGAAAAGATCGATTCAGCTATTACTTCGTTAAGTGGACGATGTAACTGATCGAGAGCTTATTGATCGATGGTTGTTGATTGATTACCTCAGCGCTGCTTTGGCAAACAATTTAGTAGACTGAATACCGATATATATTGATGATTAAGTCTATCGGTGGGGTAGCTTGAATAATTTAATTACACATTGATTATTTATTGACAGGAACATTCGATATTTGTCAATAGCGCTGCTTACGAAAACGACATATTTGTTGATGATATATTTCTTTTCTTTTTTGTGTGTCTGGTTTTCCTGTCTTTCTTGGCTATCGTATAGGCTTTATGGCATTATCCGCACCTGCTTGTTCCATCACCAAAGTCGACGGGCGTAATAGTCAGGTAGGTAAGCAACCAACTTCCAGTCGGAAGATCATGGGGTTGATTCACCCGGAAATCTCTGCCTGGAGGGTAAAGCGTGAAGTGTTTTCCGATCTCTTAGTTCGATGTGTGTGCAGACCTGCTAGTTCTTATGATACCTTTCGCGTTTATACGCATGCAGAATATCAAATATGCAACTGATAGATCATGTAAGCTGGCTTATGGAAACGCGAACCCCCCCAAAACAACAACGACAACAACGAACAAACAAACAAACAAACAAACAAACAAACAAAAAACAACACAAACACACATACACACACACACACACACACACACACACACACACACACACACACACACACACAACACACACACACACACACACACACACACACACACACACAACACACACACACACACACAAAGTATGCATGCCTACCGAATACGAGTATAATGACTGTGCAGCAACATACCGCCTGCACAGAGTTGACAAAACAACTAGTATATATATATGTACACACACATCAGAAAAAGAAACAGAAAAAAAATCACACACACGGAAAAAAACAAAACAAAAAGCAAAAACCGTTGCAATTCTAGTGCCAGGGGGTCGTCATGCACCTCCCTCAATTATATCAAACTACATTGAAGCCACCAGTCAGCGGAGACAGCACTGCTTCTAGGTCATGTCGGTGAGTTCTTATTGGCGTCAGTGTTTCATGGGGTTCTTATTGATGTCAGTGTCTCATGGGGTTCTTATTGGTGTCAGTGTTTCATGGCGGTTCTTATTGGTGTCAGTGTTTCATGGGGTTCTTATTGGTGTCAGTGTTTCATGGAGTTCTTATTGATGTCAGTGTTTCATGGGGTTCTTATTGGTGTCAGTGTTTCATGGGGTTCTTATTGGTGTCAGTGTTTCATGGGGTTCTTATTGGTGTCAGTGTTTCATGGGGTTCTTATTGGTGTCAGTGTTTCATGGGGTTCTTATTGGTGTCAGTGTTTCATGGGGTTCTTATTGGTGTCAGTGTTTCATGAGGTTCTTATTGGCGTCAGTGTATCATGGGTTCTTATTGGTGTCAGAGTTTCATGAGGTTCTTATTGGTGTCAGTGTTTCATGGGGTTCTTATTGGTGTCAGTGGTTCATGGGGTTCTTATTGGTGTCAGTGTTTCATGAGGTTCTTATTGGCGTCAGTGTTTCATGGGTTCTTATTGGTGTCAGAGTTTCATGAGGTTCTTATTGGCGTCAGTGTTTCATGGGTTCTTATTGGTGTCAGAGTTTCATGAGGTTCTTATTGGCATCAGTGTTTCATGGGTTCTTATTGGTGTCAGAGTTTCATGGGGTTCTTATTGGCGTCAGTGTTTCATTGGTTCTTATTGGCGTCAGTGTTTCATGGGTTCTTATTGGTGTCAGTGTTTCATTGGGTTCTTACTGGTGTCAACGTTTCATGGTGGTTCTAATTGGTGTCAGTGTTTCATGGGGTTCTAATTGGTGACAGTGTTTCATGGGGGTTCTTACTGGTGTCAATTTTTCATGGTGGTTCTAATTGGTGTCAGTGTTTCATAGGGGTTCTTACTGACGTCAGTGTTTCATGGGGGTTCTTACTGGTGTCAAAGTTTCATGGGGGTTCTTACTGACGTCAAAGTTTCATGGGGGTTCTTACTGACATCAGTGTTTCATGGATTTCTCTTTTTGGTATGTTTCATGGGGGTTCTTACTGACATCAGTGTTTCATGGGGGTTCTTACTGACGTCAGTGTTTCATGGGGTTCTTACTGAAGTCAGTGATTCATTGAAGTTCTTACTGTTGTCAATGTTTCATGGGTTTCGAATCGGTGTCAGTGTTTCACGGGGGTTCTTATTGGTGTCAATGTTTCATGGGATTCTTATGGTGTCAGTGGTTCATGGGGGTTCTTGCTGGTGTCAGTGTTTCATGGGGGTTCTTATTGGTGTCAGTGTTTCATGGGGGTTCTTGCTGGTGTCAGTGTTTCATGGGATTCTTATTGGTGTCAGTGGTTCATGGGGGTTCTTACTGGTGTCAGTGTTTCATGGGGGTTCTTATTGGTGTCAGTGGTTTATGGGGGTTCTTACTGGTGTTAGTGTTTCATGGGGTTCTTACTGGTGTTAGTGTTACATGGGGGTTCTTATTGGTGTCAGTGGTTCATGGGGGTTCTTATTGGTGTCAGTGGTTCATGGGGTTCTTGTTGGTGTCAGTGTTTCATGGGGGTTCTTATTGGTGTCAGTGTTTCATAAGGGTTCTTATTGGTGTCAGTGTTTCATGGGGGTTCTTATTGGTGTCAGTGTTTCATGGGGGTTCTTATTGGTGTCAGTGGTTCATAGGGGTTCTTGTTGGTGTCAGTGTTTTATGGGTTTTTTTTTTTTTTATTGGTGCCAGTGTTTCGTAGGGGTTCTTACTGGTGTCAGTGTTCCATGGGGTTCTTATTGGTGTCAGTGTTCCATGGGGGTTCTTATTGATGTCAGTGTTTCATAGGGGTTCTTATTGGTGTCAGTGTTTCATAGGGGTTCTTATTGGTGTCACTGTTTCGTAAGGGTTCTTATTGGTGTCAGTGGTTCATGGGGGTTCTTACTGGTGTCAGTGTTCCATGGGGGTTCTTACTGAAGGGCAGTGGTGGTGATGGTCCTCTTACCGGGGTCTTTCAGTCGGTCCAGCCCCACGATTCAGTGATCATTATCGTCGATAGGAGGGGCTTTGTAGGTGTTGCCCTTTGTAAGCTGGATCTGAACAGACACTGTTAAATTCCACCGAAATGACCGAGCAGCAGTGCACGGTCTTCCCTGGTAGATGGCCACATGGCGGCTTGACATGTCTGGCTCCCGTGGATTACTAGCTCTGGAACCTTGACTGAACGAATTTGGGATTGGTGCTGTGTTGTGGAGCTGGGATGAGTGGTGAGAGGATCAACACCACTGACGTGGCGCAGAAATTGGGACCCCCACCCCCAAAAAAATTCAGCAATAAACAAACAAAGAAACAAAAGACAGAAAGAAAGAAAGAAAGAAACGAACAACAAACAAACAAACAAACAAACAAACAAACAAACAAACAAACAAACTAAACAAAACAAAAATGACCTGAGGAAAAGAGTATTGCCCACTATGCTTCAAGCACTGCACATTTTTTTCTGATTTCCCCCCCATACAAGACATGTTATACGGGGTCGGTACCCAAGGCAGTTTGCAGCTGATCGTAACGAACAAAACTGTGTGGAATCGCCGCGGCGAAAGGGTGTGCTACAAAAAGAGTCAACAGCCGGCGTGACAGACGGGGGTGAAGTGGGTCGTGCACGTGCAATTAGCAAATCATTCACGTTTGATTAGCTCCCCCTTGCTGGCCGCCGAGCTGATTCACCCCTTTCCACCCCTTTCTGCGCCCTCCTGCCAAACAGGGATGAATGAGACAGTGCGGCGATGGCGGAAGACTCTTTAAAAGGGGGTCTTGTCTTTCTTGTTAATTAATTCAGCAATTCCTTAATTTCGTGGACTCGGCTGCCGATTTTGCCCTATTGCGCCATGGACAAAGAGGTGAAAGTGAGAGGGAGAGGGTGAGGTTTATGGTGAGGAGCGGGTAGACAGTGTTGAATATGAAACATGTCCATTTTTGAGGTGACTTTTGTTTTTTATTCACATAGCTTGCCTACTATTTTCTCGTTTGCCAGATTTTCTGTGTACGTTACACTCAGATGATGGATGACGTTAATGACGATGATTTTTTTTTTACAGAGAAAATAATGTTCCCTAAGCCGTTATATACACTATCATTCTTATTCCCATACTTATTTATCTATTTATTTACTTGTTTGCTAGTTTGGATCAGAGAATACATCGATTTATATTAATTTACGACGATGTTGGACATGTATGTTGCTGCAAAGATCGTATACTCCATTTTCGGTGGACATATGTGCTGGGTGTGTTCACGTTTCCATAAGCTACTGGACACTGACACGATTTACAAGCTTTTTAACCCTTTGACTTCCACACCCTATCCACCAACTGCAGAAACTCAACCCTTTGACTCCCGCGTCCTGTCCACCAGCTTCCTGCATGAAGTTGGTGAATAGGGTGAGGGAATCAAAGGGTTAAGTTTTCGCTTTGCTTGCTCGGTAGTTAATGGCGGATGCTGGTGGACAGGGGCCGGGAGTTAAAGGGTTAGCATTTATACTGAAGTTTTGCGGATGTGAGGCGTAGACAGTCAACAAGCAAAGCCAGAACAAGATTGAGGCAGCCGAGATGTGGTTTCTAAGAAGAATGTTGAGAGTTCCATGGACAGCAAAGAAAACAAACGAGACAGCCTTGATGGAGGCAGACACAAGTAGATCACTCATATGGAAGATTAGGAAAAGACAGGCAAAATTCATAGGCCATTTTATGAGGAAGGGGAATTTGGAGCACCTGGTCACAACGGGAAAGCTGGAGGGAAAGAGAGCACCAGGTAGACCTAGGGAGAGAATGCTGGACGGACTTGCGGAGTGGCTGGGGACGAGGAGGGTGGGAGAGATGCTTGGGGCAACGAGAGATATAGACAGATGGAAGTCCATGATCGCCAACGCCATACGGCAGGGCACCTGATGATGATGATGCACACGAAGGAGTTAAGGCATTAAAAGGCCTGCACGCATGTCGACCAGGGAGATCGAAAAAAGCTCTACTTTTACGCACTAGGCAGGAAAGACTCTGGCAGGATCGAGCCCCAGATCTTCCGATTTGTGGTCTGCCGTCTCACCCACTTAACTACTGTACTTTA
>CM060305.1:143712791-143722791 GCA_030674185.1 Monoplex corrugatus
AAATAGGACAAAGGAACAAACAGAATGATGAATGTTAAACAAATCAATAAACAAATAAATACACGATTTTTATTGATAAGCTGTGGCCCGGCCTCCACATGAGAACCGCGCGCAACCAGTCCTGTCAGTACGAACCTGGCCGCTGAACGCCTCAGGACCTGGCCAGCTCATGTACAGGCTTAAGGCTTGCGCCACGATCACCATACACATGGCACCTGTCACGTTAGTTTATGTGGACTTAGTTCCGAGCGCTGAGACGTCGTCTAGAGAAACTGAAACTGAAACTGACACTGCTGAACCGTCCACGCATGCTCTGCCGTGCTTTTACCCCAACGCTACTGCTCATCACCTTGTGTGATTTTGCTATGTGCTGTGAATATCGACTGGATTCAAACAAAACAAAATGACTCGAAACAAATCGACTGGATTAAAACAAAACAAAACAACTCAAAACAAATTTAAAAAAATCCCTCTAATTATGGCCGATATGGGTTCTATTTCAGGAGACGAAAATGAGTGTCTTCAGACTTCAGACTTCAGACTTCAGATTGTTTATTCATATTAGGCCTTGGCCCCTTATGAAGGGGTATGTGAACAATACAATACCTTCTAAATAATGCAAAAAAAAAGGTTTGAATTATACATATCAATAACTCATCTTATGAAACAGCATTTTCTCTAAATTTCATAGCTTTATATAAGAACACAGAAAATTTGCGGACAACTTCTATATTTGTTGATGACAACAACAAGCACAGTTTAAACAGACAAGGCTGTCTATAATACATAGGCTGAATAAAGTTTTCCCTAAAATCTGTAAGTGCTTTACAACAAAAGACAAAGTGTACTTCGTCTTCTTTAGATTCTTTGCATAATGGACATAATAAATCATTATCATTTAATACTTTATATCTATATCGATGTACAGCCAAATCAGATACACCAAACCTAAATCTTGTTGTAATATACTTCACATGTCGTTCTAAATTTAGCTGCAATACAGTTTTATTTCAGTTACACTACTAAATGTTAATAATAATAATTACAATATTTATATAGCGGAAAATCTCGACAAAATCAAATCTAAGCGCTGAAACAGACACACATGCACGCACGACGCACGCACGCACACACACACACACACACACACACACACACACACACACACACACACACACACACACGCATGGGTATAAATGGGGAGAAAGAATAAAAGCAATAAAAGCAAGAATAAAAGCAATGGAAAATTATAGAGCATATCATATATAATTATATATTAAAACAAAGTGATTCCCCTCCGAGCGGAGACAGGCTGCAGAGGGGGGTTGAGTGAGGTTAGGATTTTATGCAGAGGAGAAAAGGTGAGTTTTGAGAGCGGACTTGAAGGAGACAAAAGTAGGTTGCTGACGGACTGAGAGAGGAAGTTTGTTCCAGGAGAGTGGACCAGAAACAGAGAAGGCTCGTGGACCATAGGTATTGAACTTAGTGCGTGGAAAGCGAAAAGTCAGAGGATCGGAGGCAGAGCGGAGGGTACGTGAGGGAACATAGATCTCAAGTAGGCTTGACAGGTAATCGGGGGCTGCGTTATTGAGGCTTTTGTAGCACATGGTGTCTAGTTTGTATTGTATGCGCTTTGATACAGGGAGCCAGTGAAGTTGTGCCAGGAGAGGAGATATGTGGTCAGCTTTTTTCTTTTTGAGTACAAGGCGTACAGCATTGTTTTGAATGCGCTGTAGGATGTGAATGGTGGAGGCAGGAAGACCAGACAGGAGTGAATTGCAATAGTCAATGCGAGACATTATGAAGGAGAGAACGAGTTTTGCAGTTGTTTCGACAGAGAGATACTTCCTGATCAGGCTTATACGATGGAGATGATAGTAGCAAGATCTGGCAGTTTGAGAAACAAAGTTGTTCATGGAGAGGGTAGAGTCAATGCAGACACCAAGGTTTTTAGCTGAATCAGAAATTGGGACTGATGTGTTACATAATGGGAGAGAAAGAGGAGGCAGCTGAGAAAGTTTCTGACGGGTGCCAATGAGGATAGCTTCTGTCTTGTCGTCATTAAGCTGAAGTTTGTTGAACGTCAAATGTTCTGTATAAATTAAATCTTTCGCTGTTGTTAATATGATAATTCCAGTCCTGCCATCTACAGTCTATCAAGCGTTGACGAAAAATGCGAATAAAGCCATTCACACTACCGACTCCCTGATATAACCACACATATCCAAATCCATATTTGTACAAACACAAACGTACATTCGATACCCAGTTTTTCTTACCATTGGCATCTAGATCATACAGCATTTTATATGCTTTCCATGGTATCCTAAATTTATCCATATGTAATAATCTGAGCCAATATCGGATACAATTAACAGCAGAATTCACATATACAGGGCAACGATTAGTTTCGCCATACACAAAATCATTAGGCGTTCTCCTATCTACTCCCAAAAACTTTTTAAGGGCAAACAAATGAACTGATTCACAATGAACAATAGCTTTCTCTAGCCCCCAAATTTCGGAGCCATATTGCATAATTGGTTGGATCTGGGAATCAAAAAGCTTAACAAACAGTTCCAAAGAATTATTATTATGACTGTACAGTTTCTTCATAATCCATAACAATGCATTTTTAGCTCTACTGGCAAGATCCTTATAAGCAACAACATAACTCAATCGCGTAGTGAAAAAAATTCCCAAATACTTGTAAATATTTACAACAGGCATTACAGCACCATCATACACCCATCGTTCTCTTGCACCTAAATATCCACCTTTTCTAAATACAATAATATTAGTTTTACTCATATTAACTTTTAGCTGGAGCGAAGACGCAGCACGTTGTAGAAAATGAGTGTCTGCTAATAGATGAAGATGAAAAGCGTGTCCCGGCGTCTGCTGTTGTGTTACCGGCACAAATTCACGCTTTGACGGATGCTTCCTCACCATGTCCACCATGCGTCTTCCTTCATTATCAGCAATGATAGCAACGCATAAAGTACATCCTTTCGCTCCCTCACCGTGATCACATCCATTAGCTTCCTGCAGCTGGAAAAATAGGACCGATGGGGAGTCAACAGGTAAACATAAAGCCTCTACACTTTCCTTTTTCCTGGTCACATATTGGTCGCCTTTCAAGGTCTTTCCCAAAGATTGGATTGCCCCTGTCTTACACATCATTTCCACAGCACTGACCCCCGTCTTGCTCTTAGGTTCACAATGTTGCAGTCTTGTGCAAAATCTTATGCGCTGGCAAGGTTTTGAAATGAGGAGACGGGGGGTGGGGGTGGGGATGGGGGGGGGGGGGGGCTAAAAATCACTAATACCATCACAATGATTGGAATGTTACGATGGGCAGAAAACAAGGCATATTTTTAGGTTGCGGGATGGGATCGAACTCCAGACATGAGATTCAGAGTCGACGGTACTAACAACAGAGCCACCCAACCCACATGGGCACGTCTCAAATGATTAATCGTGGCTCTGGGTGAAGGATGAAGTCTTCAAAAAGTCCTCTTTGCTGCCCCAGAACTGTTCCTTAGAGAGTTGGCTCATAATACAAGATTGTTTGAAAAATAGGATTTGGAATAGGAAAAGGGGGTGTGAACAGGCTGAGAACAGAAAACATCTGAATAGAACAGAGATGAAGAGGAGAAAGAGTAGAAGGAGGAGGAAAAAGAGGAGGAGGAGAAAGAGAAGACGAGAGAAGGGAGAAAAAAAAAAGAAAAGATAGATATCGGTTGGGGAATGAACAAAGAAAGAGAGAGCCCGCTAAAGAAAGAAAGAAAGAATGAAGGAAGGAGGAGAGAGAGAGACAGACAGACAGACAAACGGAGAGAGAGAGAAAAGAGAGAAAGAGAAAGAGAGAGAGAGAGAGAGAGAGAGAGAGAGAGAGAGAGAGAGAGAGAGAGAGCTGATGATGAGGAAAAACCTTTTGATAGGGGTAAACATAACAAAACAAAACAAAAACAAAAACAAAAAGGAAAACAAAACAAAACAAAACGAAACAAAAAACACAAAAAACAAAACAACAACAACAACAACAACAACAACAACAAAACAACCGAAAGAACGACAGCGTATCCAAATGTTAACAACATTGAAACTAAAACTAGAAGTGTCCGCATTGGCTTTGGCCTGCACTGGAACAATTTATCTCTGAATGACTGTAATGTGTCCATTGTCGCCATGTATAAAAAAAAATTATCAGGTATCAGTTACTCTATCCCCGACTTACTCCTATCATTCTGTCAACGAACAAGTGAACACAGCCGTAAAAGGCCTTCATTGTGGTTTACATGTACACACGAGTGTCGCATTACATACAACATTTTGCTACTATGTACGTTAATGGCCACTATATTTCTCCCAATCTCTCTCTCTCTCTCTACACACACACACACACACACACACACACACACACACACACACACACACACACACACACACACACACACACACACACACACAACACACACACACATACACACTCATACACATACACACACATACACACTCATACACAACACACACACACACACACACACACACACACACACACACACACACACACACACACACACACACACACACACACACACCACCACAAGGCCCTCGTATCTCCTCGTCTTATCATTCGAAGTCTTGTGAATATCGACGACGAAGAAGACTAAGTGAAGGAGAATGAAGGGACAAACGGAAGAATGGAGGGAAGAATAGATGAATAAAAACACAAATAAATCAATACATGAATCAATCAGCACACGAAGGAGCGAAAGAACGAACGAACGAACGAACGAAGAACAAATAAACGAACAAAGGAACGAATACACGAAAGAAAGAAATGATATTTATGTTACAGCATCACACTTAGGAAGTTTCATTCGTGTTCATTTGTTTGTTCTTTGGTTTGCTTTTCGTTTTGCTGGTCCATTTTCTACGTTACATAATAGTTACAAAAACTGGGATTTTTGTTTACAATGCTATCATGATATTGTCGATGGTGACGATAATCATGATGTTAAAGAGTTTTTACCCAAGTTGAAAGTGCTTGACAGGGATGTACTCCACACTCACTTTCATTTTACATCCTAGCACCAACCAGACCAGAGAGATATAGACACCTGCGGTGTTGTGAGGAAATTTAAATAACATCCTCAATGACGCATCCATAAAGGGATGAGAGTAGGCTGTGTGGTTCCCCTCACTCAAGGAGCCAATAGCACGGTCAACTCTGGATAGGAGCCGGTTGGGGTCAAACAACCCTACAATAGTTTTGACAGGACTGATTGGATTCAAGGACTGATTGGATTCAAGGACTGATTGGGTTCAATGACTGGTTGGATTCAAACCCACAATCTTCCAGTCTGTAGTCCTTTGCACTAACCGCTGCACCACGGCGATTAGTGTGTTATTTTTGTTTGTTGTTCCATCTTTTGCACAGTTTTCGTGGCATTGCTCCCATCCCTTCACTTCGGTTCTCCAGCACACCTCTGATCCTTGGTTCATGCCGTTACGGTGCTAGTGCTATGGAGTCCACAGAAGCTCATCGTCATCATCATCATGTATCCTGCCGCATGGCGTTGGCGATCATGGCCCTCCATACTCATCTATCCCTTGTCGCTGCAAGCACATCTCCCACCCTCTCTGTTCTCAGCCACCCTACAAGTCCGTCCAATATTTTCTCCCTGGGTCTACCTTGCGTTCTCTTTCCCTCCAGCTTTCCTGATGTGATCAGGTGCTCTAATTCCCCTTTCCTCATAAAATGGCCTATACATGTTGCTTGTCTTTTCCTAATCTTCCTTATCAATAATCTTCTGTGTCTATCTCCATCAAGACTGTCTCGTTTGTTTTCTTTGCTGTCCATGGAACTCTCAACATTCTTCTTAGAAAACACATTTCGGCTGCTTCAATCTTGTTCTGGCTTTGCGTGTTGACTGTCCACGCCTCACAACCGTGTAACATTACCGGTTTCAAATAACATTCAAGAACTCTCTTCCTGATGTTAGTTGATAGGTATTTGTCGGTAAGAATGCCTTTCATCTTCATGAATGCTGTTTTGGCTTGGCCGATTCTGCTGGCTATTTCTGATGTGCCTCTGCCGCCTGATGAGATGACCGTTCCCAGATATTTAAACTTATCAACCTGTGCTGATTGCAGAAAATGAAAGGGATCTACAAAATCTTGTGAATATAATAGAAAAAGAAAGCAAAAATTAAGGGTTGGAGCTAAATAGCAAGAAGACTGAAGTCATGGTAACCAGTAAAAAAGCATATAACCCCACAGCAGCTATCGGTACCAAAATTCACCAGGTCACCCACAAAAGTGATTAGTACTGCTGCTGGGTCATTGTGAAGAGGTTGTGATTTGATCCAGAAGAATGTATTAATAATATGGCCTAGTCTCCAAAACTACCAGGTACTGGATACCTTTTATTGCCCAAAACTACAATTATCAGGTACCCTGTCCGCGACTTATAATGCCATTCTCTTAGCGTACAATTTAACACAGTCTTGCAAAGCTTTCAGTGTAGTTACACAGGAATCGTGCATTAAACCCGGTATTTTTTGTTGTTGGTTCTATCAAGGGTAGATACTGGGCCAAGAGAATGAATGTGATGGGAATAATCAGTTGTGTTAGGAAACGTGTGTAGTGGTTGTATGTTGGATTATCAATAGATGGGTTTCTAAAACGTCTAACGATGGGGCGTTGTTACAGATCAGTCATACTTTTTGTCTTTGTTTTTGTTTTGTTTTGTTTACCAGGATAGATCTAAAAAAACATATACTAAGTAGAACTCGAAGACCTTATCAGGGCGTAGGGCTTATGCGCAGGCATAAGGTTATGCCTTGACCATTTTGGATCTTATTTTAAATACGGCGTCTGTAGCGTCATTGCATATGCAATTCATTTTGAGCGCGAAGACGCCATCTTGGGAAAACTGAAACTGATACTGCTCCAAATGATTTGATTTCTTGTTATGTTATTTCTTCTCTGTTATTCATTTACTCTCTACCCATTTATCTATTTTTTTTTCATCGGAGATAAATGATAGACTAGAGGAGCTACGATAAAGGAGAAATTCTTTCAATCATGTTGACAAGTTTATGCTTAGTGACTGGTTGTGTTTTCATTTATCCCCCCCCCCACCCACATACCTTCTTTATGATGTGATATAGATACACATGTCATTACAATGTAACCAAGTTTGCTCCAATGACAGACTGATACAAATACTAGCATAAGATATAAAACCCATAGGCTAGGTAGGACCTCAGGACCTGGCCAGTTCATGGGTTTATGTGCAGGTTTAAGGCTTGTGCCGTGATCATTGTGGAGATTCTCCATCACATGGCACCAATGGCGTCAGTGCGTATAGAATTCATTCCAGGCACGGAGACATCGTCTTTAGAAACTGAAATTAAAACTGAAATGCCAAATGGTTGGCATCATCATCATCATCATGTGCCCTGCAGCATGGCGTTGCCGATCATGGCCCTCCATACGAATCTATCTCCCACCCTCTCTGTCTTCATCCACTCCGCAAGTCCGTCCAATATTTTCTCGCTGGATCTACCTGGTACCCTTTTTCCCTCCAGATTTCCTGTCGTGACTGGGTGCTCTAGTTTCTCTTGCCTCATAAATGTCCAATAAATGTTGCTTGTCTGTTCCTAGTCCATTTCATTAAAGCTCTTTTTGTGTTCGCCTCTTTCAAGATTATCTCGTTTGGTTTTTTGTTTGTTTGACTGTATTTTTTTTTCGCTGTCCATGGAACTCTTTAACATTCTTCTTAGAAATCACATTTCAGCTGCCTGGTTGGCATAATGGTACACATCTCTCCGTCCGGTCTATCTGCATGGGTTGGCACCCAGTCCGCTCAGATATGAATGGTTACCTAAACCAGATCGAGCTTCTGGAAGATGAGGCAGCAAAGAGTCTGGACCTTGGACTTTGTTCAAGAGAGTTCATCTCATTCGGGCAAATCCATATGCGCTCCAACCAAATTTACCAGCAGCATTCTGACACACATCTTGAGCCCGCTTAAAACCCTCTGCTCCGGGAAGGTTTTTGAAGGCAGCAGGGGAAAGGAGGTAGGAACGGCCTTCATAAGGCTAACCCCGAGAAAAGTTCAGTTCTTTACCAACTCAGTCTCCAACCGTCTCAGGGTTCTGGAACAACCTTGACCTTTTTTTGTTTGTCAAGAGTCACCACTTTTCAAACAATTTCTAGGTCACCGTGAACTCTATCCGCTCTTCCATCTCATCGATTAAACCCAAAATAGAGCTGTTTGTTTCTTGGCCCTCAAAAGGACCAGCGACTCTGAATGAGAGGAATGTATATAATATAGTCGTAAATTACCAGGTAGGAGTAATACTATCCTCTACTCATGGGTACAACGTCCCTCAATCCACCCCCCACGTCTCAACGTGCAAATTAACACAGTTATGCAAAACCCTTGTTGTGGTTTATACAGGAGTGGAAAAATACACTGAATACTTTTTGTTTTTAACCTATATGTCATACATCAACGGCTGCTACACTTCATCCCATTTTTAGATCATTGTGAACACCCCCCCCCCTTTTTTTTTCCTTCATTTTTTTAACCTTTCTGTTCTGGATATTGCAGGATAAAGAGCTGACGGTTTGTAGTATATTGTATTGCCTGAAGAGTGAAAATGCCGTGTGTTGTCAAGGTCCCCTCCACACCATCGAGCTAGCAGGTCTTCCTTGGTGTACCTCTCGCTTTAAATCCAGATATCGTTTTGATATATGCTTGTTGGGACATCTGCTGTATTCTCCTTCTTCTAAATTTGAGCATGGCCACACAGAAAATGGAAGAAAGACGTGGTCTTCAAAAGATGTGTGTGTGTGTGTGTGTGTGTGTGTGTGTGTGTGTGTGTGTGTGTGTGTGTGTGTGTGTGTGTGTGTGTGTGCGTGCGCGTGTGCGCGCGGGCGCACTTGTATTGTTTATTCTATTCCTGTAAAGCGCAACGAATATGCTTCTGATACGACTGTTTGTGCTGTAGAAGTGAAATCATTAAAATGAATATTATTATGTGTGTGTCTCTGTGTCCTCTGTGTGTTTTGTGTGCATGTGTATGTGTATGTGTGTGCATGTGTGGCATGTGTGTGGTGTGTGTGTGTGATGTGTGTGTGTATGTGTGCATGTGTGTGTGTATGTGTTGTGTGTGTGTGTGTGTGTGTGTGTGTGTGTGTGTGTGTGTGTGTGTGTGTGTGTGTGTGTGTGTGTGTGTGTGTGTGTGTGTGTGTGTGTGTGTGTGTGTGTGTGTTAGAATAGGAATGAGAATACAGTCTATCGACATGCCGTGCATTTGTCCCAGAAATGGCGTCACGACATGCTTTGTCAAATCTGTCACAGCTGTTAGTGTCAATGTCATAAATTGATAGATTTGTACGAGGGCCTCTGTGTGTTTCTACATGTAGTAAAATCACCCACACACATGTATACACAGCGCGCGTACGAGCGAGTACACGTACGTATACTGCCACGTGCACCATTGAAATATAAACTTATGCACGAGCAAACACACGCATGCACATTGATGTACAAATGGGTATGCACACAAATGTACACACGCGTACACACGCACACACATAGACAAACACATGAACGCACGAACAATGTGTATACACAGACGCACACGCACACACGCACGTGTGTACACATAGATTTGGAAGAACAAGAAAAAGAGACTGAACTTTCTCATTAAAGTCAATCCTAAGAATTGTTTTGTTTCTCATCAAAGGTCAGTCATGACTAACCCAACCCAACACAACCCAACCCAACACAACTCAACCCAACACAACTCAACCCAACCCAACCAAAACCAATCCAAACCAAATCAAACTGAACCAAACCGAACAAAATAAAACAAAGAAAGAAACAAACAGAAATCCCATTAAAACAAAAACAAAAAAGGACAAAACAAAGCAAACAAAACAACAAGTAAACATAACAAAAGTACAAACAAAACAA
>CM060305.1:143727791-143732791 GCA_030674185.1 Monoplex corrugatus
TACAACAATTACACCAGCGTGTTAGATAGTGACTGACAGACGATGTAGCAAATAGCAGCGTGTTTACATGTACAACAATTACACCAGCGTGTTAGATAGTGACTGACAGACGATGTAGTAATAGCAACGTGTTTACATGTACAACAATTACACCAGTGTGTTAGATAGTGACTGACAGACGATGTAGTAATAGCAACGTGTTTACATGTACAACAATTACACCAGCGTGTTAGATAGTGACTGACAGACGATGTAGTAATAGCAGTGTGTTTACATGTACAACAATTACACCAGTGTGTTAGATAGTGACTGACAGACGATGTAGTAATAGCAGTGTGTTTACATGTACAACAATTACACCAGTGTGTTAGATAGTGACTGACAGACGATGTAACAAATAGCAACGTGTTTACATGTACAACAATTACACCAGTGTGTTAGATAGTGACTGACAGACGATGTAGTAATAGCAGTGTGTTTACATGTACAACAATTACACCAGTGTGTTAGATAGTGACTGACAGACGATGTAGTAATAGCAGTGTGTTTACATGTACAACAATTACACCAGCGTGTTAGATAGTGACTGACAGACGATGTAGTAATAGCAGTGTGTTTACATGTACAACAATTACACCAGCGTGTTAGATAGTGACTGACAGACGATGTAGTAATAGCAGTGTGTTTACATGTACAACAATTACACCAGTGTGTTAGATAGTGACTGACAGACGATGTAACAAATAGCAACGTGTTTACATGTACAATTACACCTGCATGTTAAACAGTGATCAACAGGCGTGTTTACAGTTACTCCTGATTGTAAAAAAAAAAGATCTGATCGACCATTGATAAACAGCATGTACACAGTTACACCTGTATATATTAAAAACTCACGGACAGGCGATACTTTATTAGCAATGTGTTTACATTTTCCACTGAGTGTCAAAAAGTCATCGACAGGCGATGCATTAACAGCAGCGAGTTCACAATACATCTGCATGTTAAACAGTGATTGAGAAATGCGCTCAATGATCACCATACGTTCACAGCTGTTGCATATCATATGTTTGTCAGCCTCAGGCTGGTGTTCGATTCTTCCTGTAACAATTGTCTATTGTTGGAATTTTTTGCTACAAAGCAAGTGTTCTCATAGTGTCAGTAACATACGAAGCTCACTATACTTTCCAACAGGGCGTCTGGTTTTCCAGTTAGCTGGGTGTTTGGAGTTTAAGGTTTCATCCCACTCAGACAATCGGATATGCGTTCCGTTCAAATCTGTTAAATCTTGCATGCCTCTTGATTGTGGAGTTTGGGCAAGAGGGATTCATTGCACTCGGACAATTCCATACACGCACCACATTAATCTGCCAGCAATGATCTGGTACATGCCCTGAGCCTGCAAAAATCCTACGCGCCAGCAAGGTCCTGAAATGGGTAGGGGAGAGAGGGACCTGAAATGTTAAGCTCACACCACCAGAATGACGGAGACATTAAGACGGACAGCGAGCAGGCCAATTTTTAGTGGTGCGGGTTGGGATTAAATAAAATGTGGCCCGCACGAGAGTTGAACCCATAACCCTTGCGTATTTAAAACCCCTTCAATGCCATGAATATTTTTTGCTCGGTGACAACTATTTGCCAAGGGTTTTTTTGCTGCGGAGGGTAATAATTAACAAAAAATTCTAGCATAAAAACTACTGAAGGAAAGTATATAAAACCTATGTTTTTCTGAAAGGGAATTGAACACTTTTCATTTATGATAGTTGTAACTTTATTTTATCTAATGTTTTTATAGCACATGGCCTATGAAGTTGAAAATGATTTTTTTCCCTTGCATTTTGTGATTTTGTGTCACAGCATGCCTGTAGTAACACCTAAAAGTCCTAGATGTAAGCATGAAACACACACACACACACACACACACACACACACACACACTCTCTCTCTCTCTCTCTCTCTCTCACACACACACACACACACACACACACACACACACACACTCGAGAGAGAGAGAGAGAGAGAGGAGAGAGAGAGAGAGAGAGAGAGAGAGAGAGAGAGAGAGAGAGAGAGAGAGAGAGACAAATGCACACACACCACACATACACCTAAGTACAATCAGTATCTATTACTAGTATTTGTATCACACACAAACACACACGAGACAGAAATGCACACGCACATACACACACACACACACACACACACACACACACACACACACACACACACACACACACACACACACACTGCCACGCCCATTTCACACTGGGCAGATTACACGCACACACAACCTAACTGGTCAGTCCGCGAAGTTGGCCACAGCACAAGACAATAGGTTATGACGTCAGTCTCTGCCCCGTCCTCTCGCTCGGACTGCTGAGCTATCAACACGCGATGACCACGTGAAGGCGTGTGTTGGTGTGTACAGTGTTGGGCGTAGCTCGCCGAGTTGTCATTGTCGGTGCTCTCCGACGTCGGTTCTTGTATCTCTTCTTCATTTTCCCTCATTTCACTTGATTCACTGGACTGTCCGTCACCTGGCTGGTGGTCTGGGTCATCTATATCCTCAAATTCTGTTTCTAGTTCTGCTCTTTCTTCTCTGTCAGCGTTCGCTCGCACAATCGGAGCGATGTTGACGTCGGCACCGACACGCCGCACTTCATCGCCTTCATCTTCCTCGTCCAGAGAATTATCTGACGATGCTTCGCCATACATCTTGAGAAATTCTGTATCTTCCATCATTTCTAAAACTACATTAGGATCTTTCCAGTGAAAATCCGAAAATCCTTGGGTGTACGCTTTCTTTTTCCCGAGCTTGGGCCTGGTAATCGTCGTCTGCCATCTTGAAAAGTCGAGTGAAAGTGACAGCTGGGTGGGTCAATTAACCGAGTTCTTTGACCAATGCCCATTGAGATACCACTTCAAACCTCATGAATATTTGAAGCTGATACACCACACTTTCTGATTGGAGCAAATGGGGGAACCCCTGTCTAAAATTGGAGATGTGAAAAATGATGAAATGAGGATGACGAACCAGTCAGTCATGGGGCACTTTTTTTACACTATAAGCATGACGGACCAGTCCGTCATGGGGCACTAAAGAGGTTTTAAAGCAGGGCGCTCTAACAACTGACCTGATGGACCATTTACACCCCTTGAACTTGTTCAAAACCCTATGCGCTACAAGATGTTGAATTAGATAGGGATGGAACCTATGAAACACTAAGCTGACACCATCAGGGTGATTGGAACAATAATGTGACGGGAAGGATTCTGGGGTGTCGTTCTAGAATTTAGGGGACGTTTATGTAGAATTACCTTTCTATTAGAACATGGACAGTGAACAGGCCAGTTTTTGTGTTGCAGGGCTCGGATTGAACTCGAGATATGAGATTCTGAGTCCACGACTGCATCAAACGAGCCAGCCAACCCTGGTGAGCCAGCTCATCTCATAACGGGGCCTGTAAGTTATGATCACACAGATTTATTTTCGTGTGAATTTTCGGCTGCTTTTTGATAATATCTTAAATTTTGGGGAGGAAAGGAAAGATGAGATACGATAACATCAGTCTTAATTTCCAAAACATGTTAAACAACCGCCAAAGTACATTACAAAGTGACAATAAACAAGTAAAAGGAAAGAAAAATTATGTTGAATGATAGAAGGTTAAAAGGAGGACACGGAACACGAGGGCATATGTTACGAATTAGAAGACGAACTGTCAGTGATTTATGCATAGTCATAGAGAGAAGAGGCTCCGTATGATATCGCCTCTTTCAGGTTAAGCTATTTCGATACCCTGGAAAAGAAGTATAAAGACTTTTAGTAAGATTAAGCCAGTGTTAAACCAATGTCTATTGGTTCCTTTCCGTCACATTCTTACAAAGAATACGTCTTTCAAAGGAATAACAAATTGATTACCGAGCAGATTGGTAGAACGAAATATTTTTAGCTGCATAAACTGCCTCAAAAACTGAGGATTGTAAACTATACGACTAGTACTACGCTGCCTACTCGTAGTGCAGTTTAGATGAATGCAACAAAGTGTAAACGACATTACAAATGACCTACTTTCACTTTTTCGTATTACTGTAATTTGTTATGCTTTTGGTCGTGATCTGCAACTTCCATACGCACTCAAATATATGAACAGTTTTTTACGTGTACAGTCGGTTTTTAGTTTACCCCGCCATTAAAGCAGAATTTTTTTGTTATCGACAGTGTGGGTGCCGAGTGTTTTCTTGCTTCCTTAAGACACCGAACACAGACATGACTTACAACAGGATCTTTAACGTGAGTATTTGATGTTACACCGAACACAGACATGACTTACAACAGGATCTTTAACGTGAGTATTTGATGTTACACCGAACACAGACATGACTTACAACAGGATCTTTAACGTGAGTATTTGATGTTACACCGAACACAGACATGACTTACAACAGGATCTTTAACGTGAGTATTTGATGTTCTACGAGCGTATACACACGAAAAAAGTTCAGGAATTTGAAGGTCTGCACGTACCTTGACCTGGGAAATCAGAAAACTCCTCACCTTTCACTCACCAAGCGGTGCAGGGCAGGTTTGAACACAAATCTTCCAACTGGAAGACTAAGAGTCTTAACCACTCGAATGCCGCGCCCGTTACTTTCTTTTTTTTTCTAAAGCACATTTTATGCAACTAGTTTTCTCATTGAAAATAGTCGTTCTTTCAAAGTCTTAAAACAGTGACTTTTTATCATGCCAGACATCCTTGCGGGAACAATTGGATCAATGTTTGTCCACAATTCAAACGTTTCCTGTCAGCTATATGTGCAGACCTGCCAGAGCCTAACCCCCCTCCCCCCCGACCGTGTGTATACACAGTCATGCAGAATACCAACTACTCACGTTAAAGATCCTTCTAGTCATGTCAGTGGCTGGCTTATCGAAACGGGAAAACACCCAGCATGCACTCTCACCAAAAAAATGCAGACTGCAACAGCATAGTGGA
>CM060305.1:143742791-143747791 GCA_030674185.1 Monoplex corrugatus
TGCACCTGCCACACCCACATTAAGTCAGTTTCCGCCTCTTTTGTCGCTCGAACCACCCGCCCTCATCCGCAACCCTTCATCTCTTCTGCTCTAATTAAACTAAAATAGTGAAGCCACTTTGACAATATCCCGTTTCACACAAATGTTATTTGAAAATCCAACTTGTGTACTTTTCAAGGTCACTACGATCTTGAAGAAAGATAGAATGAAATGAAACTTGACGTGAAGCGAGGACAATGACAGACGTCTCGACAGTGGAAACAGAACAACAGTGGAAACAGAACAACAGTGGAAACAGAACAACAGTGGAAACAGAACAACAGCGGAAACAGAACAACAGTGGAAACAGAACAACAGCGGAAAACAGAACAACAGTGGAAACAGAACAACAGTGGAAACAGAACAACAGTGGAAACAGAACGACAGCAGAAACAGAACGACAGCAGAAACAGAACAACAGTAGAAACAGAACAACAGTAGAAACAGAACAACAGTGGAAACAGAACAACAGTGGAAACAGAACGACAGCAGAAACAGAACAACAGTGGAAACAGAACAACAGTGGAAACAGAACAACAGTGGAAACAGAACAACAGTGAGAAACAGAACAAACAGTGGAAACAGAACAACAGTGGAAACAGAACAACAGTGGAAACAGAACAACAGTGGAAACAGAACAACAGTGGAAACAGAACAACAGTGGAAACAGAACAACAGTGGAAACAGAACAACAGTGGAAACAGAACAACAGTGAGAAACAGAACAACAGTGGAAACAGAACAACAGTGAAACAGAACGACAGTGAGAAACAGAACAACAGTGGAAACAGAACAACAGTAGAAACAGAACAACAGTGGAAACAGAACAACAGTGGAAACAGAACAACAGTGGAAACAGAACAACAGTGGAAACAGAACGACAGCAGAAACAGAATGGAGACATTTTCAGCAGTTCCTAAGTCAGTGCTGTTTTCACCTCTTCCTCAAAAAGTGCTGATTTTCAGCTCGTGTTCTTGGTCTGTGTGACTATGACCTTGACTTCCTAACTTCCTAACTTATGCAGTCGCGATTCCTCGACACATACGAGTACATTAATACATACATACATACATGCATACATACATAAATAATACATACATACATACATAATACATACATTATATACATACATACATACATAATACATAGATAGATAGATAGATACATACATACATACATACATGAATACATACATGCATACATGCATACATGCATACATGCATACATACATACATACATACATACATACATACATACATACAGACAGACAGACAGACAGATGCATACCGTCGATATGAAACAATTTCCATTTATTAAAAAGGAAGGTGGAAAAAGGTCCCATCGTTACCACCATCAAACCCAAACAAGCAAACAGATGAACGAACGCACGAACGAACGCACGCACGCACGAACAAACGAGCGAGCGAACGAACGAACAAACGAACGAACAAAAAAAGAATGAAAGAAACAACGAACGAAGGAACGAACAAGCAGGCAAACAAACAAAGGAAAAAAAATATCGCCATGCAGTCATCGTCATGCCACACTCGCAATATTTTTTTCCTGGGGATCCAAACCAAACCAAACCAAACCAAACCAAACCAAACCAAACCAAACCAACCAAATCAGCTAATCAGCAGCCAACCAACCGACCAACCAACCAACCAACCAACCAACCAACCAACCAACCAACCAACCAACCAACCAACCAACCAACCAACCAACCAACAGACCAATCCATTGAGCAATAATCAATCAATCAACCAAGCCATGTGTGTGTGTGTGTGTGTGTTGTTGTGTGCAGTGGCGGGCGTGTGTGTGTGTGTGTGTGTGTGTGTGTGTGTGTGTGTGTGTGTGTGTGTTTTGTGTGAGCACAATGTATCTGCTTATGTCTTTCTTCAGTCACGTTAAGATATGTCTTTAACAGATTTTGGAACACAAGTTCCAGCATTTAAAAAAAGTTAATACGCAATACAGTTTGGAATTATGTGTAAGGGTAGGTAATTGATGTAGATACAGAACGAGAGCGGACCTAGGACTGAGGCTTGTGGTATACCAGTTGACATATTTCATTTAGAAGAGAGATCATCTCAAGTTTAAACACTTTTTTGAACCCTCTCTCAAGACACGACCAGAATAAAAGAAAAGTAAAAGAAATAAAACAAAAACAACAACAACAACAACAACAACAACAACAAAAGTAAAAAAAGAGGGTGAAGGTGGAGGTGGAAAATATGGAATTTAGTCAGACAGACATTAAATTTTTAACGAAGGATGCCATAGTCAAGAGGAAGAGTTGTAAGAATCGTTTGGCCATCGATTAGGGCCCATTTAGATAAGAGATAATTAGCAGTATATTTTGAACTTCTTGTATATTCCTTTAGGAAATAAAAGATAATTACTGATATACATTTGAACAAAAAGACAGGTTGTTAAAAAAAAAAGACTTGTATATCTAAGTAAAAATAATCAGTAATGATATTTGAAGTTCTTGTATGGGTTTGAACAGAACGAGAAGCAGTTGAAAAGGACTTCATACATGTTATCACTACGAGAAAACCGAAAACCCGAAGAACACATGTACAGGTCATCCTTAAAAACAAATTGCCCTTCTTTGGACATGTGTGCAGACACAAAAAAAATGTGCTCTCACGAAAATATGTCAGTCAGGGAAAAGTCGATCGAGGGCAAAAGAGGAAGAGGAAGACCACGAACAAATTACACAGGAAACATCAAGGAGTGGACAGGTCGTAACAGTCCAGAGAGTTTCAACCTGGTTGAGGAAAGACAGATGTGGAGACAGAGACCTAGAGAGCAGTGCGGACAGCCAACATTCCAAGGAGTGATGCTGTAGACTGAGACTGATTGATCTGAGTTTAGAGAATTTGTTGATAAGCATTGATCGTCCTTTGTTTGGTCTTGATAACCGGAGAGATATCTGACTGCCTGATCTACTGCGCCGCCTTGATGTCAATGATACCATAGCGCTCATTTCGACACCTCACCATGCCAACAATGCCGAGTCCACATGGTCGAAAACTTCTAAAAGTTCACAAGAGCTACCGTTATCAAGTCTCTGTGAGGCCACCCACCAGAGGATATTCTGCACTGCTGCCGGGGTTCTTCTCGGTGGAGTTCAGCAGTGTCTGATGTGATGCAACACACACAGGACAGTATCTAAGAAATCTCTACTAACGATAATAATCGCTTTGTTGTAGAGTCAGACGAAGTGCGCATCACCCCTACAAGTAAAAACGATATGAAAATGGCAAAAGAAAGAAAGAAAGAAAGAAAGAGAGAAAGAAAGAAACAAAGAACGAAACTCTCATTGTGATGGCTTGTCCATCTTCTATTTAGTTTGAAGGAAACATTTTTTCTAAGTGAAAGGAATTGAAAAGACAGATATACTCAAACATGTATCAGAGCTTGTCGTCTTACAAAGAACTGACTGAGTAAAACTGACAGCAAACAAAGGCGTTGTCAGTAAACTGACACGTGAAAATGTGTTTGTGGGGTGGATATGACATGAGAGAGAGAGAGAGAGAGAGACAGAGACAGAGAGAGAGAGAGAGAGAGAGACGGGGGTGGGGAAGGAGAAGGGAGGACGAGAGAGAGAGGACAGAGAGAGAGAGAGAGAGGAAAGACAGCGAGACAGAAGAGAAAGACAGAGAGAGACAGAGAGAGAGACAGAGAGGAAGAAAGAAAGAGAGAGAGAGAGAGAGCGAGAGAGAAAGAAAGAGGGGAGAAAGAAAGAAAGAGAGAGAGAGATAAACGAAGAAAGAGAGAAGAGAGTGAGAGAGAGAGGGGCAGAGAGGGAGAGAAATAGGGACAGAGAGAGAGATACAGGGAGAGAGAAAGAGAGAGAGGCAGAGAGAGAAAGAAAGAAAGAGGGAGAGAGAGAGAGCGAGAGAGAGAAAGAGAGGGTGGGAGACAGAGAGAAAGAAAGAAAAGAAGAGAGAGAGAGAGAGGAGAGAGAGAGAGAGACAGAGAGAGAGACAGAGACAGAGACAGAGACAGAGATAGAGACAGAGACAGAGAGCAAATGAAACTTACATTTTCCAATATTAGCACAGACTGAACCTTAACGAAGACAGCTTGTCAAGAAACTGCGCGGCTATCGAATACAAACCTATAATTCATGTCAAACTCTCTTATAAACAAAGAGCGGAAACAGAAAACAGGCCAGTCAAGCCACGAAAAAACATAGCATCTTTCACCCACATGTGACCTTTATGACCTTTGCGCATGACCCCGAGTCTCCAATGACGGATCAGAAAACAACAACACCTAACTGTCCATAGCAAAGAAAGAGAGAGAGAGAGGGGGATAGAGAGAGAGAGGGGTGTTGAGGGAGGGAGGGAGGGAGAGGGAGAAGAGAAAGGGGAGAGAGAGAGGGGGGAGAGAGAAAGCGAGAGAAAGAAAGAGAGAGGGGAGAGAGAGAAAGAGAAAGAGTGAAGAGAGAGAATATATATAGAGAATATATATAGAGATATATTATATATATATATATATATATATATATATATATATATTATATATATATATATAGAGAGAGGAGAGAGAGAGAGAGAGAGAAACACAGAGAAAGAAAGAGAAAGCGAGCGAGGCGAGCGAGAAATAGGGAGGGAGAGAGAAGAGAGAGAGAGAGAGACACAGACAGAGAGACACAGACAGAGAGACACAGACAGAAAGAAAGAGAAAAAGAGAGAAAAAAGAGAACAAGCGAACGAGAGCGAGGGAAAGAAAGAGAGAGTGAATGATATATATATATATATTATATTATATATATATATAGTAGAGAGAGAGAGAGAGAGAGGGAGAGGACAGAGACAGAGACACAGAGACACACACAGAGAGAGAAAGACAGATACAGAGACAAAGACAAAGACAGAGACAGGGAGAGAAATAGGGAAGGAGGGAGAGAGAGAGAGGGAGATAGATAGATAGATAGATAGATAGAGA
>CM060305.1:143755291-143760291 GCA_030674185.1 Monoplex corrugatus
TGTTTATATATTTATCCACTTTTTAAACCAGCATGTACTTAAAGGTCCATCGTAGTGGGTACTAATGAACGCATAAACATGGACAGTAATAGTCCTGTATTGCGAACATTTTTGCACAAAATGTGGAATACTTTGGAATATATCAAATATAACACTCACGATCCGATGTCTTGAGTTCAGTCCCAGCCCACAAAATCTGGTCATCTTGATGTTCCAATCATTTTGAAATGTATAAGCATAATGTTTTATTGATCCCGTTACTCCCCCTCTCTCCCATTTCAAGACCTCGCCAGCGAATAGTGGTTAGCGCAGGCTTAAGTATAACACTGAGACAAGTTGATAAGTTTAAATACCTGGGAACAGTCATCTCACCAGAAGGCAGATGCGCACATTAGAAATATCCAGCACAATTGCCAAGCTAAAACAGCATTCAAGAAAATGAAAAGCGTTCTTACCAACAAAAGCCTATCAATTAACATCAGGAAGAGACTTCTTCGGTGTTATATAGCACAAATACTGTTGATGGATGCGAAGCGTGGACAATCAACAAGCTCAGTCAGAACAATCGAGGCAGCTGAAATGTAGTTTCTGAGAAGAATGTTGAGATCCACGGACAGCAAAGATAACAAACGAGACAGTCTTGAGAGAAGCAAACGCAAAAAGAACATTAATGAAGAAGGTTAGGAAAAGACAAGCAGCATTTATAAGACAGTTTATGAGGCAAGAGGAATTTGAGCACCTAATCACAACAGGAAAGCTAGAGCGAAAAACATCAGCAGATAGACCCATGGAAAATTTTTAGTTTTGCAGAGTGGATGGGGACAGAAAGGGTAGGAGATATACATGCAGCGACAAAAGACAGATTCGTATGGAGGACCATGATCGCCAACGCCATGCGGAATGGCACATGATGATGATGATATGATGATGATGATGACGACGACGACGACGATGGTGACGATGATGATGATGATGATGATGATGATAATGATGATGATGATAGCTGATAATATCGCAAGGTGGATAGGATGTGAGAGTGAAAGGGTTAAGTTTTTGCTTCGCTCTAATGGCTGATAATACAGGAAGGTCGATGAGATTAAGGTGTGAAAGGTTAAGTTTCTCTTTTTTTCTGACATTGCATGAAAGTGAACAGAATTAAGGAGTGAAAGGGTTAAGCTTTTGCTTCGTTATTGTGGCTTATGATACTGGAAAGTGGACTGAGTGACGACGTCATCACCATCATCATCAAGTGCCCTGCCACATGGCGCTGGCGATCATGGCCCTCCATATGCATCTATCCCTTGTTGCCGCAAGCACATCTCCCACCCTCTCTGTCCTCAGCCACTCTGCAAGTCCGTCCAATATTTTTTTCCCTGGGTCTACCTGGTGCTCTCTTTCCCTCCAGCTTTCCTGTTGTGACCAGGTGCTCTAATTCCCCCTTCCTCACAAAATGGACTATAAATGTTGCCTGTCTTTTCCTAATCTTCCTTATAAATAATCTTCTTGTGTCTGCCTCCATCAAGACTGTCTCGTTTGTTTTCTTTGCTGTCCACGGAACTCTCAACATTCTTCTTAGAAACCACATCTCGGCTAGCCTCAATCTTGTTCTGGCTTTGCGTGTTGACTGTCCACGCCGGTGACGCCGTGAAAGGGTTAAACATGACTCACAGCATGCTAGCTGCACGCCAGTGGTCGTAAGGGCAATTATTACCAGCATTGTCAATGGGCGGCAAACTGATTCAGGCGTTTTTACTTTACAGCCTGCTGAGCAACAACGTGGTGTACACTGTGCCATGCGGAAGACTTTCTTTTCTTTTCTCGTCTGGGCCTTTTATCAATCTTTCTTTTTCAAAACAAGATGGGGATGGGTGGGGTGGGAGTGGGGGTGGGGGTTGGGGTAGTGAAGAGGGAGAGAAGGGATGGTAGTGAACGGTGAGCCGGGACCGTCTGTTTCTCATATCGATTAGAGCGTGGTGTGTGTGTGTTGTGTTGTGTGTATGTGTATGTGTGTGTTGTGTGTGTTGTGTGTGTGTATGTGTGTATGTGTGTGTGTGTGTGTGTGTGTGTGTGTGTGAGTTGTGTGTGTGTGTGTGTTTTGTGTGTGTGTGTGTGTGTGTTGTGTGTGTGTGTTGTGTGTGTGTATGTGTGTTTTGTGTGTGTGTGTGTGTGTGTGTGTGTGTGTGTGTGTGTGTGTGTGTGTGTGTGTGTGTGTGTGTGCTTGTGTGTGTGTGCGCCCGCGTGCGTGCGTGTGTGCATGTGTATTTTGTGTATGTGTGTGTGTGTGTGTGTGTGCGAGTACTTGCGTGTGTGTGCGCGCGCACGTATGTGTGTATGTTTTTGTATATGTGTGAGCGTGTGAAAAAATGGCAGCAGTTATTTCTCTGTTGTGCCAGATTGAAGTTCTACTTACCATTTAGTGAATAAAAATCCAGCTTACAAGTATCCATAAGGAATTTCTTCATTATATATCAACGGACTTAGACCATGTGTGCATTGTCCATACGCATAGTCCCTGATAAAGAAGTTTAAACAACATGGTCCATTACATATGGACTACCGGGATTCAAAGATAAAAAACAAGAAAGGAAGGAAGGAAGAAAGGAAGGAAAGAAGGAAGAAAGGAAGAAACAAACAAAAACAAACGAACAACCAACCAACCAACCAACCAACAACCAACACAACCAACCAACAACCAACCAACAACCAACCAATCACCAACAACCAACTAACCAGCCAGCAACCAACCAACACCAACCAACCAACCAACCAACCAACCAACCAACCAACCAACCAACCAACCAACCAACCAACCAACCAACCAACCATCCAACCAATCAATCAACCCAACCAACCAACTAACCAGCCAGCCAACCAACCAACCAACCAACCAACCAACCAGCCAACCAACCAACCAACCAACCAACCAACCAACCAACCAACCAACCAACCAACCAACCAAGTACAAACCAAAACCAAATAATCGACTCTCATCATAAATGAACCGATTTTGGTCAGAGTAGTTGAGCAGCATGTTTGACTTTGCATGAAACACAAGGGTCGTGAGTACGACCTCGGGATGGACAGAGTTTTAATGCAGGCTGGTTGGCTGTGTTGACAGAGTCAGAGACTCTTAGCTGTCACGTCTCGAGTTCAATCCTAATCTGCAACATACATGTACAAACTGGCCTATTTGCTGCCCATCTTAATGTTCCAGTCATTCTGGTGGTGTCAGTTTGGTGTTTCTTGTGCCCCACAACTCTCCGTTTCAATACTTTGCTAGCCTGTAGGGTTTTTGCCCAGGCTCAAAGAGTCTTCCAGATAATTATTGCCAGAATTGGTTGGAGCACATATGGACATGTTCGAGTGTGATGAATCCCTCTGGAGCAAACTCTGAACTGGGAAACTCGTCAAGAAATGTGTCATTAAGATCAAACGATATTTTCAAAGATGAGAATCGCAGGAATCGTGTAAAAAAGCAGGAACCAGAAAAACACGAAAATAGAATTAGAACGCGTATTTCATACAACAAGACAAGACAGGCGCAAATTTTCGGCCAACTGGCCTTTGTCAAGCGTGAATGTAAGATCACAAACAAACACCACTGGAAGAAGCAGCAGGGAAGTTTCAGTCTTCTTCTCCTAATTTTGTATTTGGTGTTTGTTTGTGATATTTCATTTGCGTTTGACAAAGGCCAGTTGGCCGAAAATTTATGCCTGTCTTGTCTTGTTGTATTAAATATGTGTTCTGATTCTATTTTGGTGTTTTTCTGGTTCCTGTTTGCTTGAACGAGGGCAGTCGCACTTGTTTTGGATTTCGTGTAAAAAGCGTACAGAGGGAGATTGTTCGTATGGCTTGACCACCTTGGTGGGTTTTTTTTTTGTGCTTTACCTTTTTTTTTGCACAGCTCTTACTTCAATTTTCCAACGAGTGATGTTTCATTCAGTGGCATTGCCAATGCTAGTGAGTCCCTGGAGCTATTGACGAAAGTTTCTTTGATGCGACCAACAACCGCGAAAGCAAGGAATTAAACAAAACGATAATCAGAAAAATCTGAATCAGAATCACTTCTGGCCTTCAAGCAAATGGGGATCAGAGCTATATAAAAAATTGGAATAAGAGCTATATAAAAATTGGAATCAGAGCTATATAAAAATTGGAATCAGAGCTATATAAAAATTGGAATCAGAGCTATATAAAAATTTGGGATCAGAGCTATATATATAAAAATTGGAATCAGAGCTATATAAAAATTGGAATCAGAGCTATATATAAAATTTGGGAGCAGAGCTATATAAAAATTTGGGATCAGAGCTATATAAAAATTGGGGATCAGAGCTATATAAAAATTGGAATCAGAGCTATATAAAAATTTGGGATCAGAGCTATATAAAATTTGGGAATCAGAGCTATATAAAAATTGGAATCAGAGCTATATAAAAATTGGAATCAGAGCTATATAAAAATTGGAAATCAGAGCTATATAAAAATTGGAATCAGAGCTATATAAAAATTGGAATCAGAGCTATATAAAAATTGGAATCAGAGCTATATAAAAATTGGGGATCAGAGCTATATAAAAATTGGGGATCAGAGCTATATAAATTGGATCAGAGCTATATAAAAATTGGAAACAGAGCTATATAAAAATTGGGGATCAGAGCTATATAAAAATTGGGATCAGAGCTATATAAAATTCAGAGCTATATAAAAATTGGACGGATAGAGCTATATAAAAATTGGAATCAGAGCTATATAAAAATTGGGATCAGAGCTATATAAAAATTTGGGATCAGAGCTATATAAAAATTGGGATCAGAGCTATATAAAAATTGGGGATCAGAGCTATATAAAAATTGGATCAGAGCTATATAAAAATTGGGATCAGAGGCTATATAAAAATTGGGTAGAGTATATAAATGGATCAGAGCTATATAAAAATTGGGGATACAAAGAAGCTATATAAAAATATCAGAGTTTAATGGGATCAGAGCTAGTATATA
>CM060305.1:143770291-143772791 GCA_030674185.1 Monoplex corrugatus
CTTTAAAAATTTTTGTTTTGGGGAATTTTGTGGATTTTTAAAGTGGTCGGGGTAGTATAGGGAGTGTTGGGTTGAGCTTGTGCATTTTGTTTTTAAAAAAGGGATGTGTTGCAAAGGTACGTGTTTTTCTCCTTTAGAAAATTTGGGGTTTTAACTGGATATTAATTACAATTATTCCAATTTTTGAACAGAAGCAGAAAATCAAGTTTTAAGTATTTATTCATTAAATTTGTGTTGAAAAATGACATAACTGCATCTTTCAATTAGTTAAAACCTTTTTCCACCACACACAAACAGTAACAAAAAAACCAAACACACACACCCCCCCCCATTTAATTTTAAATTTTAGAAAATCCCTTTCTTTTTACCCCCAGAAAAACAAAAGTGATTATTTTGCAACAACTACCTTATCCTCCGAAAACAAAAACAAAAAACAAAAAAACCACACCCCCCTTTCCAAATTCCCCCCAAACAAACAAAACCCTAACCCCAAATTCCACACATTTAACGATTCAAAAACACCACCAAGCGAGAAAAATTAACCCCCTTTTGTTTAAAAAAGGCCCAATTTCCCCTTTTTTTAAAAATTTGTTAAAATTGATTTTGTTTACCTTGAGGTATTTTAGTTTACAGTATTTTTACCGGAACCACCTTTTCCTTTTTTTTTCTTTTAATTTTAATTTATTATCTTTTTTTTTCTACTCACATAGTTTTTTCCCCCTTACTTTCCTTTTTCCCAAAACAACCAAAAACCAAAGAAAAAAAAAACCCCAACACACACAAACACACACACACAAAAACACAAACACCACACACACACCCACAACACAATCACACAACACCAACACCACAACAAAACACATCCCCGGGGTAAACCCGAAACCTTAACCTCTAATTTCCCATCTTTAAAAAACAAACCCCAAAACCCACAAACTAAAACCAAACACACACAAAAAAACTTATTTATTTTAAATTTATTTTTTTACTTAAACCTAATGCCCTTTTACTTAATGGAAATGCCCCTTTTTTACAATCAATATTACACAACACCACACAAAACACATTACAAAAACAAAACCAACCACACAACACACAACACAAACAACACACCACAACACACAACACACAACACCACCCACACAAAAAACACAAAACCCAGAAAACACAGCTCACACAAAACAAAAAACCACAACAACACAACAACAACAGACAACAGCACACACACCACACACACACCCCAACACACACACACAACAACACACACACACACATTAAAATTGCCCTTTTAATGATAAACCCCTTTTGTGTAAAAAAATAAAACAAAACAAAGAAAAAGAAAAAGAAAGAAACAGAAAAGAAGAGAAAAAAAAAACAAAAAAAAGAAGAAAGAAAAACTAAGGGGCTAGGTTGGAAAAAAAAAAAAAATTAGACAAACATTTCTACAAAAAAAAAGGGCTTTTTTAAAAAATTTTAAAGGTTTGTGGGGTAAGGAACAATTTTTCAAGAAAGAAGTGAGCGAAATACGGAAATTGGGGATATTGGGTTTTGTGTGAAAGTGTAGGGGTGTGTGTGTGGGGTGGGAAGGGTGTGGGGGAGTGTGAGGGGGTGGGTGTGTGTGGAGTGGGGGTGAGGGGGGTGTGGATGTGTGGGGTGTGTGAGGGGTGTTTGGGGTTTGGGAGGTTTGGGTTGTTTGTAGGGGGAAGGGTTTGTGTTGTTTAATCTGATGTGTCATGTTGAATTGTGGTTTGTGGTGTTGGCGTGTAGTTTGGTGTGTGTGTGTGTGTGTTTTTTGTTACATGGATGAATGGGGGGTAATTTTAATGTTAAATGTGAAGTTTGTTTTTATTGGGGTGTAAAATTGTTTTGGGTTGTGTTGTTGGTGTCTTTTGTTGAAAGGGGGAAAAAACCCAAAGGGAAAAAAAAAAAACCCATTTCCCCAAAAACCCCCAAAGGCACCACAACCAGAACCACAAAGGGTAGAAAAAAAGGGGAAAGGATCCCTGCTTTTTTTAACAGTTAACAAAAAAAAAAAAAAGGGGCCCCAAAAAACCAACCAAAAAACAAAACACACAACACACACACACACACCAACACAAAAAAAAAAAAATTAAAACCCCAAAACAAACACACACCACTAAACACCACCCCAACACCAACGGAAAGAAAACACACACACAACCACCCAACATACAAAAATACAAACACAAACACAACACAACCCCCAACACACACAACACCAAAACACACACAAACATAGACAACACAAAACAAAACGAAAACAAAACCAAACCACAAAAAAAACAGACTTACTAGGGGGTTCCCCCAAACCCCCAAATAATAACACACAACAACCACATAATGACCTTTTTTAAAAAAAAATTTAAAATCTAAATTTACATTACCCCGCCGAAAAAAGGACAAAAAAAAACCACACAACCAACCCACACCAACAGACACAAACAGACAAACACAACACAACACAAACACAACACAAACAACA
>CM060305.1:143802791-143805291 GCA_030674185.1 Monoplex corrugatus
CTAGTATAGCGTTCGAAAAATCTTAGTTCCTTTAAAAAGTTTGTGCTGTTGCTCAGCAGATACTCTGTCTAAGAAACTCTCAAAGGCTTTTCCGGAATGAGAAAAGAGACTGGATTTAATCTTTCTATCGTTACAGAAGCGACTTCAGTAGGCAAACTTGGTTTCAGAAGGGACTTCAGTAGGCAAACTGTCTTATTTAATGTAATTTCATTTCAAGTATTGTTCACCATCTGTTTGTTTTGTTTGTTTGTTCTTTGTTCATTTTTCCTATATTTTCTTTTTTTTGTATACTTCCTTTCTATATTGCTGCTGTACATTCCTTCCTATATTGTTTGTTCTTTGTACAGCTCTTTCTATATTCTTGTTCTTGTACACTTTTTTCTATATTGCTTGTTCTTTGTACACTTCCTTTCTATATTGCTTGTTCTTTGTACATTTCCTTCTGTACTGTTTGTTCTTTGTACAGCTCTTCTTCTATTGTTTGTTCTTTGTACAGTCCTTCCTATATTGTTTTTTGTACATTTCTTTCTATGATTGTTGTTCTTTGTACATTTCCTTTCCTATATTGTTTATTCTTTGTACACTTCCTTCTTGTTGTTTGTCTTTGTACAGCTCTTCCTTATTGTTTGTTCTTTGTACATGTCCTTCCTGTATTGTTCTTCTTTGTAACATTTTTCCTGTTTGTTTGTTTTTGTACATTCCTTCCTGTATTGTTTGTTCTTTGTACACTTTTTCTTATTTGTTTATTCTTTGTACACTTCCTTCTTATTGTTTGCTTTTTGTACATTTCCTTCCTATATTGTTTGTTCTTTGTACATGCTCATTCCTGTATTGTTTGTTCTTTGTACAGTTCTTCCTGTATTGTTTTTTTGTACATTTCTTTCCTTGTTGTTTGTTCTTTGTACACTTCTTTCTATTTGTTATGCTTTTTCTTTGTACATTTTTTCCTATATTGTTTGTTCTTTGTACACGTTATTCCATATTGTTTGTTCTTTGTACACATTATTCCGTATTGTTTGTTCTTTGTACAGTTTTTTCCTATATTGTTTGTCTTTGTACACTTTATTCCTATGTTGTTTGTTCTTTGTACACGTTATTCCATATTGTTTGTTCTTTGTACACTTATCCCTATATTGTTTGTTCTTTGTACATTTATTCCATATTGTTTGTTCTTTGTACACGTTATTCCAATATTGTTTGTTCTTTGTACACGTTATCCCAATATTGTTTTTTCTTTGTACACTTTATTCCTATATTGTTTGTTCTTTGTACACTTTATTCCTATATTGGCTGTTCTTTGAACGCTTCATTCCTATATTGTTTGTTCGTTGTACACTTCCTTCCTATATCGTTTTTTCTTTGTACATTGTCTTCCTATATTGTTTATTCTTTGTATGATTTCCTTCCTATATTGTTTATTTTTGTACATTTCATTCCTATATTGTTTGTTCTTTGTACATTTCATTACTGTATTGTTTCTTCTTTGTACAGTTCCTTCCTACATTGTTTCTTCTTTATACATTTCATTCCTATATTGTTTGTTTTGGAACATTTTATTTCTATATTGTTTGTTCTTTGTACGCTTCCTTCCTATAGGGTTTGTTCTTTGTACACTTCCTTCCTATGTTTGTACTTTGTACATTTCCTTCTTATATTGTTTGTTCTTTGTAGTCTTCCTTTCCTATGTTGTTTGTTCTTTGTACATTTCCTACTTATACGTTCACAAATTATGCTGTTATTTATTTTTCAAAGGGGGCTCCGTTAGATATTGTTATTGTTGGTGTTGTTTAAAGCTCAGCCGACTGCGTAGAGCCATATCAGGGCTACAACCGCTTCAAAACACAAAACTTCAACAGGAAAAATAAAAAAAGAACAGAAAATTAGATACACATATCAATGTATTTGCGCACATAATCTAAGGAAATGACCCCGTCCAAATTATCACACATGGGATTTAAAAAACACACTTAAATACAAAATTCAGCATACCTAAGGACACCAAAACATACAAAAACAGACATAAACTACCTAAAATTGCTTCCGCATATCTCACCTCCCTAGAGCCAAAAAAATGCATATAACACCTGTACCCAATTATCAGTCCTAAGAAAAAGTACGTAAGACTTTATTATCTAACACATACAGGTGAATGGACCATTAAGGCAAAAAATGATAGGAAGAAATGACAGAAAGCAAAGGAACAAGGCAGAAACAAAGAGAGTAACAGAAAAGAGGAGATTTCTGGCACAGAATGTCCAGAAGGTGGGGATACTATTTATACTGAAAGAGCCCCCGCCATCGCTATGGGGGGCTCCGTTAGCTGAGCTGGTTTGAGCACCTCGCAGATAGCGCAGATGTCGTGGGCACGACCCTCAGGCGGACAACAGTTTAGTGCGGGCTGTTTGGTTGCAGTGATAGAACCGTGGACTCAAGTTCAATCACAGCCTGCAACATTAAAACTTGATCTGTTCGCTGCCCATCTTGATGTTTCCATCATTCC
>CM060305.1:143810291-143815291 GCA_030674185.1 Monoplex corrugatus
AGAGAGAGAGAGCGACAGAGAGAGAGACAGAGAGAGATAGAGAGAGAGAGACAGAGAGAGAGGGAGGAAGGGAGCGAAGGAGCGAGAAAGAGAGAGAAAGAGAGAGGAGGAGAGAGAGAGAGAGAAAGAGGAAGGGAGGAGGGAAAAAGAGACAGAATGAGAGAGAGAGAAAAAAATTAGAGAGAGATGACACTCAGTGAGAGAGAGGACATTGAGTGACGGAGAGAGTGAGAGGACAGTGAGTGACGGAGAGAGTGAGAGGACAGTGAGAGGGAAGAGAGAGAGAGAGAGAAGAGAGAGAGAGAGAGAGAGAGAGAGAGAGAGAGAGAGAGAGAGAGTGATCTTAGGAAAGGACTTATGGATAGGCCCATGTCTTTTCGAAATGCTGACCTTCTCTTTCTTGCCGGGATGGGGGGAGGGGGGCTCACTTTTCATGCTGTCATTCTGAAGGGTATTCAGTCAGACTTGTGAAATGCATGTGGGTGTCCCTTGAAGTATCTCTCTGTGGAAACAACTGCAAAACTCGTTCTCTCCTTCATAATGTCTCGCATTGACTATTGCAATTCACTCCTGTCCGGTCTTCCTGCCTCCACCACTCACATCCTACAGCGCATTCAAAACAATGCTGCACGCCTTGTACTCAAAAAGAAAAAAGCTGACCACATATCTCCTCTCCTGGCACAACTTCACTGGCTCCCTGTATCAAAGCGCATACAGTACAAACTAGACACCATGTGCTACAAAAGCCTCAATAACGCAGCCCCCGATTACCTGTCAAGCCTACTTGAGATCTATGTTCCCTCACGTACCCTCCGCTCTGCCTCCTATCCTCTGACTTTTCGCTTTCCACGCACTAAGCTCAATACCTATGGTCCACGAGCCTTCTCTGTTTCTGGTCCGCTCTCCTGGAACAAACTTCCTCTCTCAGTCCGTCAGCAACACTACTTTTGTCTCCTTCAAGTCCGCTCTCAAAACTCACCTTTTCTCCTCTGCATAAAATCCTGACCTCACTCAATCCCCTCTGCAGCCTGTCTCCACTCGGACGGGAATCACATTGCAATATATAATTGTATATAATATGCTCTCTATAATTTTCCATTGTTTTTATTCTTTCTCCCCATTTATAGCCGTGTGTGTGTGTGTGTGTGTGTGGTGTGTGTGTGTGTGTGTGTGTGTGTGTGTGTGTGCGTGGGTGCGTGTGTGTGCGTGCGTGCGTGCGTGTGTGTGCGTGCGTGCGTGTGTGTGTGTTTCAGCGCTTAGATTTGATTTTATCAAGATTTTGCGCTATATAAATATTGTAATTATTATTATTATTATTATTATGAACCCAAGTGTGTTAACAGTAACTATTTTTGCTTATTCACATCATGCACACACTATCAATGACATCAATATACGACATTTTAAAGAACGCACTAAAACAGAATGGGATAGGGTCAATACAACAATTTCAATTTTCAGTTTCAGTTTCTCAAGAATGATGTCTCCGCGCTCGGAATGAATTCCATATGCACTGACGTCACAGTTGCCATGTGATGGAGCAGATCCTGAATGATCACGGCACAAGCCTGCACATAAACCCATGAGCTGGCCTGGTCCTGAGGTCTTACCTAGATAGTTCCATAGCTCTGGGTCGTAGAGGAGTGAGGAGGCAGAGACTTCAACTTTTCCCGGGGCCAGCACCACAAGGGTGGCGCCCATCCCCTCTCCCTCGGTTCAAATTCATATTCATATTCACTTTTTTTTAAAACCAAGACTTCAGAAAGGCAAGAAGGCTAACTGGTCTTCCAGGGGTGGGACCTGGGAAATCTACCTTTCTCTCCAATGTTTTGTACCAAGGTAGCCGGGCAATGCCCTACTCTTCACGATTTTCAACTCCCGCGGGATCTTTAGCGAGCATGGCCAGAAGGCATACGGATCCGATTCCTTCTTCGACCCCTTCCGAAGGACTAGACGTTCACTTCGGTTTTCCGGTCAAACTGAGGAGAACAGTCGAGGCCTCTACGGGGAGCGAACCCCGAACCTCGAGTTTATTTATTGGCAGGCGAACGTCTGAACCATTCTGCCCCCGGAGAGACCGGTTTTAAGTTGGTTGAGTGAAAGAGGAAATGTCAGGCAAATTCATCAGATCAAAGGGCACAGAATATTCCACGGGAAAGATTCAAAATGGACAAAAGATCGGAAAGCTCCAGTCTTGCGTCTGAATCGAGGGACTTGGAATAGCCAAGTATCAGAAGAAGAGCGAAGAATACGGGGAAGGGGAATAAGCATGGAGTAATGAACGTATCTTCAAGAAGTTTTCTTTGTTGCCTACAAATCATCTCTCTTTGTCTCTGTCTCTGTCTGTCTATGTCTGTCTCTGTCTGTGTCTGTCTTTCTGTCTGTATCTGCCCCCATCTCTCTCTTTCTGTCCCAGCGACCCCGGTAATCTGGATAAAAGATGGAGTCTTCAAGAGGTCATCTTAAATGTTCTCCCAGAGTTGTCCCTTTAGGTGATAGCGAAAATGTTGACCCTGTTTAATGTGATTACAAACGCAATAATTCATTTGGGAATCAGCTGGTGAAATTGCCTGTAACTTCCACATTCCTTCAAAATTCTGTCTTCTGCAAACCCTACACTGTCAAAAGCGCCTCAGATACGATTCAAGTATCTCAGTACTCTGGCAGAAACAAGGAATGTCATGGAGTTCTATGAAGTTCCATTTACCACTGAGACTGCGTGACTTTGTTAGTATATTCTGGTGTCAGCCAGGCCTGAGGGATTCAGTGTTGGTACGGAAATTTCAGCAGTGCCCTCACTTGTTATTGTTATTGTTGTTTAAAGCCCAACCGACTGAATATCCACACTGAGACATCCGCAAAACAAACGAGTCTAGACTTGTGTGATGCCAGTCTCTCCAACGAGCCTATATAGAACGCTCAACTCTGGGCTGAAAAATCCCACAGTATTTTGTTGTTGTTGATTGATCGGGTTCAAACCTACGGTCTCCAATCAATAGTCTATACCATGCGCATTCAGAAGTGTACATTTCTTAAATGAACAAATAAAGTAATGTGCTAACTAAAAGGAGAGGTGTATGTTATAATTTCACCGCTGAAGCCTGGAATGGTCATCACCTGAAACATCAGTCCGAAGATGGCAGTAGCGCAAACATTCCACAGGTACCAAAGACTCGTTCCCACAGTCAGTGTCAAAAGTTGAGCAGAGTTTACACACCTTCAGCTTGGTGTTACAGTACATGCTGCCTTTAATGCAGCAGTCTCGAGCGCAAGGGAAAAAGCGATTCAAGTCGCACAAAAAGCCTTCTGCAAAGTAAACACACAATTGTTAGAAAATGAGCCAGTTCATGTGGCGGTGTACAACCTAGTCTCTTCTTTCTTGCCTTTTTTCAGACACACGCATGCAGGGTGTAAACTGAAAGGTTAAAAAAAAAGTGCCGGAAAAGTGAAATATTGCAATGTATCAGCTGACCAACTCTAGAGGAAATAGAATGCTGGTAATGATGGCGAAAAAGAAGAAGAAGAAGAAGAAAAGGGATGACAGAGAGACAAACAGAGAGAGAGAGAGAAAGAGAGGGGAGAGAGAGAGAGAGAGAGAGAGAGAGAGAGAGAGAGAGAGAGAGAGAGAGAGAGAGAGAATCGCTATCAGGAACATCGATCCATAGATTATAGAATTGATGACTTGTTTTTATGAGCTGGCCCAGTGATTTAAGCAAACAAAACATCCTTTAAAATACAATGGAAGAGTGTGATCTATAGTAGGAGAAATGTAAAATGCAAACATTTTACTGAAAGAAACTCAGTATGGTCACACAATATGGATGAAACTCTTCGCGGACAAAACTTCAGAACGCCAGCACACAAGAAATGTCGAATGCCCTACTGACTTTCCTATTAAAAATATCTTGCCGATGTATTATATCTATCAATTCTCTCATTGCCGCTCAGAAATCACTACCTACGTATTCTCACAGTTGATTATATTATTAAAAAAATTGGTTATATTATCTTTCTCCTTTTTCTTTCCTTTAACTTTTCGCATTTTGTGGAACAGCAAGTAGACAAAACGTAATAAGCAAACGTTTCACATAAAGTATCAAAAACATGTTCATATTCGTCATACATTTATATACATTACATGTTATGCGACAAAAAATATCAACAATACTGACAGACTTCAACTGGAAAAATCAAAGTTGCAAAATCTTACAAGACAAACTTGAAATGGATCAGCATCTGTTTAATTGAAAAGACCAATCGCAGATATTAATCAACAATCTACGTATCTGCTGTGTTTTGTAAGAAACCTATTCATTCTTAAGTGTATTATATATCAAGTTCTATAATGCTGTTTCAACCATAGATATTTTAACAAAGTTTAATAGGAACCTAGTCATTCTTAAATTTGCTTTATGTCATGTTCATTAACGTCATGTGTTTCTCTGTGTCAAAAAAGCTATTTTTTAAATAGTTTATAAATATACTGACATGTGGTATTTCTTTCTTTTATATGTCTGTTTGTGCCATGGTGTCACGGGAAGAAAGAACTGACGGTGAAGCCTGAAGAAGAAAGTTGTATGTGATGTCAGGGTCTCTTTCACACAGTCGTTCCAGGCCTTCCTTGGTCTGCCTCGCACTTTAAATCCCCATATCATTTTGATGCATGCTTGTTCAGCCAGCATGTGAGACTGCATTCTGGTTAGATGACCAACTTCTTTATCTTCTGCTGATGGATATGATAGTGGACTGGCACTGTTCCCACCATTTCTGCCATCTTGGTGCTTCTGATCATGTCACATCTGGCCTTGTTGACAGCTTCTCTCAGAAAAAAAAACCCATTTCACAGGCAGTATATTTTGCACACCAGGAGCTTGGTCAGGGGTCCAGGTCTGGCACTGGGGCGTCAGGGGGTTGAGGATGAGAATGAAACTGATGAGCTTGGCTTTTCCTTCAGTGGGAATGTTGGGATGTTCCAGGAATGGGGCAAGTTGTTAAGTGAC
>CM060305.1:143817791-143830291 GCA_030674185.1 Monoplex corrugatus
CAACTTGACGATATCGATGTTTTTTTTTCTAAATACGTTTTCTCCATTGGTTGTGTTCACAACACACCGGACAGACATGGCAATGTACAACTCAGGCGCACGAAGCAAGTCGAGATAAGTGCGGTGGTGTACTCGTAGGATTTTGCAAAAAACAAAACAAAACAAAAACAAAACAACAACAACAACAAAAAGAAAAACAAAACAAAACAAACAAACAAACAAACAACAACAACAAAACCCCTCTGTCCTGCCCTTCCATCCACCCATACTACTGTCTAATGTCCAATCCCTGAACAACAAACGCGATGAATTACTCTAAAGTGTGAACACTAGACGCGACTATAGCGAATGTTTGTTATTTTGTTTCACTGAAACCTGGTTTCACACAAACACTCCAGATTCCGCCGTCTTGCTTGATGGACATACTATACACAGAGCTGGTCGATCGCCCGAGCTGTCCGAGAAAGAAATAGGTGGTGGAATTTGTTTTTATATAATCATTGTTAGTGCACGGACAGTAAGACCCTTTCCCGTTCGTGTACCTCTGGTACTGAAACTTCAATCGTCAAATGCTCCCCGTACTATTTACCCAAAGAGTTCCCATCACATGTGTTTGTGGATGAGTACATTCCCCCCCCTCGACGCATGTGCGAACAGAGTTACGAGTGTACTCGCCAGGCTCATTTTCCGAGCAGAGTTCTCCTATCCTGATTCCCACTTGTCAGTGCTGGGCGATTTTAACCACGCCTCTCTGACAAAGGAAATGCCTAAGTTTAACCCTTTGACTCCCACACCCTGTCCACCAGCACCCTACATCGTCCACCATGCTAGCAAAGCAAAAACTTAACCCTATGACTCCCTCACCCTATCCACCAGCTTCCTACAAGAAAATGGTGGATAGGGTGAAGGAGTCATATAGGGTTAAGGTTTTGCAGTTGGTGGATAGGTTGCGGGAATCAAAGGGTTAAACAATATGTCAAGTGCCCGACACAAAAGGAAGAGACGCTAGACCACTGCTACTCTACAATTAGGCTAGTGGTGTGTACCATGCCATTTCGTGCTCCACTTGGCCTGTCTGAACACGCTAGTCTTCCTGTTCCCTGCCTACAAGTCGAAACTGAAGACATATAAACCCCAGGTCAGATATGTTGTGATGGGTCTCGGATTCTGTTGAAGCTCTTCGATGTTGTCTCGAATGCACCAACTGGCAGATCTTCCATGACTCAAACTTTGATCTGAACGAGCGCACAGACGAAGTGACCGTGAATATCCAATCTGTGAAAAGATTAATTTTGCATTCCATTTCGTCAGATAAAGATCTTCCTTACAACCAGCCCTGGTTCACAGCTGATGTAGGCATCAAACTGAAGGCAAGAGATGCAGCCTATGCGTATGGAGACTAAGTCATGTACAAGAAGGCCAAGTGTGATGTTCAACGAGCCGTTCGTACAGCCAAGACCGCTTAACGGAAAAAGCTGGAGGGACACTTCCTCTCTGGCGATGCACCTACAGTCTGGAAGGGCCTGCAGTGGGTCACTGACCACAGAAACAAGAGCTCTACAGCCCCAGACAATGACAAAAGGCTCGCTCAGAGGTAACGACTTCTATGCCCGCTTTGATCAGCAAAACACAACACCTATGACTGCCCCCCCCCCCCCCCAGACGATGCCCCACAGCCCACACCCTTCTTTGCTGAAGAGCAAGAAGCCAGAAAACTGTTCACTTGCCAGAAAAGACGAAAAGCTTCTGGATCTGACAACGTGTCCTCTACTAGTCTGAAACTTTGCTCCAATCAGTTGGCACCAGTCTTCACGAGTATTTTCAATGCATCCCTCCAACAGTGTCTGATCCGTAAATGCTTACGTCATCCATCATAATCCCAGTCCCCAAGAAGCCCAAGATCATTACTCTCAGTGAATACATACCTGTCACTCCAATAATGATGAAGGTGCTAGAGCGACTAGTCCTCAAGTACCTCAAGTCTGTCACAAATCAGAAACTAGACCCCAATTTGTCTACCGAGAGAACAGGTCTATGGATGATCCAGTGTCCATGGCACTCTGCTTCCTTTTTCAACATACGAACCCCCAAAATCTTATGCCTGTCTCCTTTTGCTTGACTGCAGGAATGCCTTCAACACAGTATTCCCCCAGAAACCGTTCGACAAACTTAAACGCCTCCCAGTCCCATTGCCACTCTGTTTCTGGATTCTTGACTTCTTGTTTGATCACCCACAGACAGTTAAAATCATCAATACACAGTCCCCAGTTCTGATGCTGCACACAGGCGCTCCACAAGGATACATCAAGTTTGTTGTTACGATAACAACCAGCATGTTAACTGCTGTATGTTTAGTTACGATATAACAGCACATTCCTGCCGCATATTTAATTGTAACAGCAGCCAGCGTCTTGCTGGTTGGTATTGGGTTAGCAATGAACGTTTATATCGGATGTTGGGAGAATACAACCACTACATGATGCGATTGGCCCCGAGGATTATTCAACGGGACGGACTCTGGGAAATGATGACAAAGTGTTGAGTAACAAACATTATTTGCGATATCAAATGATAGATACCGTCACTATACAATACACCATTCGTGGTGCATGCTCCGTCTAAAAGCACATAGGTGAATAGACGTTAAAAGAAATTACGAACGAACGAACAAGTGCATTCATGCATCAGAAAAAAAATCCGAAAAAAAAGCAAAAAAAAAAAAAAAAAGCACGTAACGAGAATTCCCGATTGACCTCCTCCGTCACCCTGCCAATTCTGTCTGTCTGTCTGTCTCTCTTCTCCGTGCACCCACCCCACCACCCAGCCCTTCAGGATTTTGGTGTAACCTTTACCATATACGTGTTTCATAAAGCCACTTCGTATTCAAATTTCACTCAGTCCAGTTGTAATGTTTCATCTAACACAATGTGTATTCGGAGTTTGTTCGAGAGGAATTCATCGCAATCAAGACAAGTCCAAATCTGAAAGTATAAACCTGGCAGACTTCTTGAATCTGCGCAAAATCCGACGCCCCGGGAAGATCTTGAAATAAGGACGGTATGGGAATGGGAAAAGGGATCTATAAAACATATAGGCCTAGCCTACCCTACCAACATGAATCATTTGACCATAAAAAGGCCAGTTTTTGTCTTGTAGCCTGTGAGTTAAAAAAAAAGAATTAAGCGCTCCGATTTTTCTGGGAAGCGTACATGCTCAATTGTTGCTCACATTGTGCAAGCGATATGTTGCTGCACATTCTGCATATTCCGTCTTCGGTGGGCGTGTATGCTGGATGTTTTCATGTTTCCACGAGCCACTGGACACTCAGATGACTTTCACGGTGGGTTTTTAACGTGCATATTTGTGGTTCTGCATGAAGGTATACACTAAGGGGTTTCAGGAACGGACAGGTATGCACACGTATACCGACCTGGGAGATAGGAAAAATCTGGAATTGAAGTCGAGAAAAAAATCTGGGACTGAACTCGACATATGAAATATTTGAGTCAAATCAGCCAGCTCCTGATTGTAAGCGTGCCTAACAACCTTCCTTCCTTCCTTCCTGTCCCTTAACCCTATCCAGGGTCGTGGGGGCTCCACATGGATGAACGTCGCACCGTCTGTCTCCACCTCTGTCTGTCATGAGCAAGGGTCTGGGTCGTGGCAAAGCTTTTTCCTGTCCATTCGTCAATATTGTCCATCCACCTTTTTCTCTGACTGCCTCTTTTTCTTCCCCCCTGAACTGTTCCTTGGAGTATTGTTTTTGATAGTCCGTTAGTTCTTGTCACGTGACCATACCACCGAAGTTTCCTTTTTCTTACTGTTGTCAGAAGGTTTTCATAGTTTTTGACATGCTGTGAAATTGTTCTTCGTACTTCCTCATTGGTAATGTGGGCTTTGTATGAGATGCCAAGCACTCTTCTAAAGCATCTCATTTCTACTGCCAGGATCTTCTTTTGCAGTTCTGCTGTTAGTGTCCATGACTCGCACGCGTAGAGAAAGATTGACAGGACCAATGCGTGCATTAGCTTCAGTTTGGAAGTGAGGGCGATGTTTTTGTCCCTCCAGATGGGCTTCAGCTTGGCTAGTGCTGCTGTTGTCTGTGCTGCTCTTGCAAGAACTTCGGTTTTCGATCCCTGTTCACTGATAATGGCTCCGAGATATTTGAACTGAGCCACGGTTTCCAGCTCACTCCCGCTGACTGTAATCTTCTTTTCTATTGGTTTTGTGCTGTTTGTCATCAACTTTGTCTTTTCGGCACTGATCTCCATGCCATATCTGGACGATGTCTCGTCCAGGTGTTTCACCAGGTTGGCAAGTTCGTCTTCATTTCCAGCCAACCCATCGATGTCGTCGGCAAATCTCAAGTTGGTGATTGTCCTTCCTCCAATACTGACTGAGCCGTGATGGTTTTCAAGGGCATCCGTCATAATGCGCTCAAGGAAGATGTTGAACAAGGTTGGAGAGAGGAGACAGCCCTGGCGAACTCCAACTGATGTGTGAAACCAGTCCCCCACTGTGCCCCCAACAAGCATTGCGCTGCTCGCTTTTGCGTATAGCTGTGTGATGGTGTCAATAAGCTTCCTTCCCATGTTGTACTTCCTCATGGTGGCCCACAGTGCTTCATGCCATACTCTGCCAAATGCCTTTTTGAAGTCGATAAAAACGTGGTAGATGTCCTGTTGGTGTTGGCTGTATTTTTCGCATAGGACTCTGAGATTGAATATTTGTTCTGTTGTGCTTCTACCACTGCGAAATCCCGCTTGTTCTTCGGCAATGATCTCCTCTGCCTGTGGTTTCAGTCTGTTCAAAATGACTTTCAGCATCACTTTGCTAGCATGGCTGATAAGGCTGATCGTTCTGTAATTCTGGCATAGTTGTAAATTGCCTTTCTTGGAAAGTGTGATGATTAGTGACTGGGTCCAAGGTGTCGGCCATTCTCCCGTCTGCCAGATTTTGTTGCAGATTTTCCAGAGGATGTCAGTCACTGCCTCCCCTCCATGCCTGATCAGTTCTGCTGGGATGTTGTCCACTCCAGCAGCTTTTCCATCTTTCAGCGATCGTATTGCTGTTTCGACTTCTTCGCGTAGAATAGGGTGGTCATCGTCATTTATTGATTCCTGGCATGTAAGGACAGTTGAGTCACCCTGTGTCTGGTGGTTGTAGAGGTCAGAGCAGTATTCTGTCCATCTATGGATGATTTCTTTATCTTCTGTCAGGCACTTTCCTTGTTTGTCTTGAATGGTACTGATCCTTGCCTGTCTCTGTGTGGTGAGTTTTTTCACCACTTTGTACGCCTTTATGCTGTTGTTCTTGTTTAGGCTGTCTTCTATTTCTGTGCATTTATTTTGTATCCATCCTTCTTTGGCCTCCCTCATGCCTTTTCTGATTTCTTTGTTGATGTTTCTGTAGGCTAGGGCTCCGTCTGTTGTATTTTTGACTTTCTTGATTTCTCTTCTTTTGTCACACATTTCAAGGATTTCGTCTGTAATCCAGGGTTGGGTTTTCCGGCGTTGTTTTCCTAAGAGGTCATTTGCAGTCTCTGTCATCACTGTGTTAAACTTGGTGGTCATTTCCTCCGCAGTTTCTTCTTGTGTGCTCAATGCTGCAAACTTTCCGCCTATTGTTGCTTGGAAGGACTCTGCAATGGAGGGGTCCTTGAGTCTGTCCAAGTTGAACTTCAGTCTGGTGTTCTTGGGCTTCTTGATCTTCTTCAGCCTGACCTTGAAGTTCATTATCACTAGGTCATGGTCACTCCCCACATCTGCACCTAGAAATGTTCGCGTCTTGGCTCTGCAGATTCCAGATCTAAAATGGATTGGGACCAAGATGTAGTCGATCTGGTGGTTGGTCCCATTTGGTGCATGCCAAGTCCAGCATCGTGACGCCTTGTGTTCACCAAGGGTGTTAGCCAGTGTCATGTTGTTGTATCCGGCGAACTCAAGTAGGCACAGTCCTCGCTCGTTGGAAATTGCATTACAGGAGGGCCCACAATGGTTCTTCCAGTCTTTTAATGCATCAGCGCCCACTTTAGCATTCCAGTCTCCCTGAATGATAAGGATGTCTTTTTGTCAACCTCGTCAATGATTTCTTGAAGTTGTGTGTAGAATTCCTCCACATCCTCATCATCATAGTCTGTTGTCGGTGCATAGGTTTGTATCGCTGTGATGTTGAATGGTGCTGCTCGGAGGCGGATGGAAATGAGCCTGTTGGATATTGGGCGGCACCCGAGTATTGAGTTCTTGACGTTCTTGTTGACAAGAAATCCTACGCCGTGGATATGTTTTTTCAAGTCTCCATTGTAGTACAATACATGTCCTTCCTCAGTTTGGTGTTCTCCATGATCTTTCCACCTGACTTCGCTCAGTCCAACTACATGCCAGGAATATCTTTCCAGCTCATGCGTTAAGTTCGTGCAATTTGCCTGGCTGTGCAAGTGTTCTAACATTCCATGTGGCGATGGTGAGAGTTTCTCTTCCTCGGATCTTTTTTGAAGAGGTTCCACCAGTCGCATACTTGTCACCTCCGCCCTGGTGTCCAACGGAAGGCGCGGTCCTTGGTCCGGGCGGCGACCGAGCCGGTATCAACATTGGTTTTTGGTTCATCATCATGTAGTGTGTCTTGGGCATGAATAGCCTGGCGGCGCCCATCCATATCCCTCTCCAGGCCTGACCACAGCCGATATCCACCCACACGGCAGCTCGCCTTGGTCATGAACACGTGGCCGTTGTAGTTCATCGTTGAACCCTTCGCCCTGGCCGGTGACCTGCGTCGAGGTGGTCCTTCACCCAGTAGTGCCATGTTAACACCACCCCCTCACGTGGTTTGGCCCGCCAGCTGAAGCGGTGTACCGGAGTGTGGCGCTTGGAGCCAACACGTGAGAGATTTAGGAGTTGGGTGAGGCCAGTGTGCCCGTCCACTCAGAGAGTGCAGCTGCCAGACATCAAAGGTGCTACCTCTACCCAGAGCTCCCTACACCTAACAACGTACACACACAAACACCACAGACATATAACCACAGACATTATATGTCTGTGACACACACACACACACACTGCACACAGTGTCAAAACAGTCTGTGCTGTGACTCCGGCGTAACAGCCTAAATCAGAGAGAGAGAGAGAGAGAGAGAGTGGGAGAGAGACCTTCACCTTCAATGTGGCTTGCTTTAAATGTGTGTGTGTGTGTGTGTGTGTGTGTGTGTGTTTTGGAGGGGGGGGGGGGGTGGGGCTCGGAGGCTGTGTGGACATGAAATTCGATAACAGTAGAATACTATGGTGGGTGGCTTTTTGTGGTACAGTTGTGCGTATGTGTTATTTTCCAAACGAGCATGTGTGTGCGTGTGCTTGCGCGTTTGTAAGTGCGCGCTAACCGATGAATGTACTTCATACATACGTGCCCCGTGCAGGTTTTAGCATTTATGTCTCTTGGCCTGTCTGACCGTGCCGAACTGGACTGGATAAAATGTTTCATATAATTTGTGTTGTAATTAATTATGTAAATTAATGTGAAATTTTCGATACCAAAAATAGTGATAGTTTTTGACAGACTAATTCCCAGGGTATAATTCTTTTTGAAGATTTGTTTTTTTTAATATAACCTATATTACAAAATGAAGCTTTTGTCATACCAACTTTTTGATATCCAGTTTTGTCTTCATTCTATGGGCGTATAAAATTCGCGTTAAATGTCATTAAAATTTTTTACACTTTTACAAGCTTTATTACTAAACTATACAAGTTATCCAAAATCTGGTATGACACAAGCTAGCTGTTAGTATGATAAAGCTTTGTGCCAACATTCATGCAGATTGGTTAATATTTGTACGCACTAGGAACGCAAAACGACAAAATTTCACATTAATTTACATAATTAATTACAACACAAATTATATGAAACATTTTACCAAAATAATATTTTTTTCTATTAGAGACATGTATCCTGCAGATTTCTGCCAAAAATCAGGTTTCTAGCTTATGTATATCCACTGTTACTAAAATAAACAAAAAATAGCTTCTCCGCCACTGTACCTGCTACCTTAAGCCAAGCGTCCGTTGCTGTAGTTTGCAGTGCAGAGACACCTTCGTGCATTTCACGACAAACATTAATTTTGTGGGCGTGTAGCGTCACAGCAGCACAGCTGCTTCTCGTAAGCTACGGTTAAGTACTGCTACCTCGATTTCTGAGACAATCACGACAATCATGTTGCCTATTATCATTCTTCCGTTAGCGGGGATTCTGAGTAGACGTGTGCAGGGCATAATATATGCCTGCTACAAACTTTTTCATCTGAGTGGTATGTTTCCTTTTTCGCCCTATTCAAACGAAGGATTAACAGAGGAACCATGGGCTAAAAAGCCAGGGATTGTGAAAAGGGTTTTACTTTTTATTGAGTAATAATGTGGTTTCATGTTTCATCATTGCATCAAATCCACAACAGTTTGAAGGAACTTGGCTATGAAATGTGTGCCAAAGGCTGCATGGCCGAAATAAAATTCTATACTATAATGACCAAGCAGCAGTGCAGGATCACCTCTGGTGGGTGGGATATTGTGGCCTGACGTCTCTGACCAAGCAGCAGTGCAGGATCACCTCTGGTGAGTGGGGTCATGGTGGCCTGACATCTCTGACTCCCCTGGGCTTTGTGGCACTGAGGTTTTGATTGTGTGAAATTGGGGTTATGTGGTGTGTTGTGGAGTCTGAATAATCGGAGTGGGGTCAATGCCACTGAGGTGGTTAAATGGGACAGTTTTTTTTTCCTTATTATACCGAACCCTTACCTACCAAGCTCTTCTAGCTTAAATGAAAGCGCAAAAAAAACAACAACAAAAAAAACACAACCCAACCCCAAAACAAAACAGAGCGACTGAACAGACAAGTCTGGGGATAATCCAGTGAGTCTGGGCAGGTTTCAGTTTCAGTTTCTCAGTACCCGTAATAATTGTAATTCTGCACAGGCAGACAGACGCTTATAACTAAAATCCGCAAACAGCCTATAAAGTAAGGAGGAACAAAACGTTCTTGGTATTTTTCAAAACTGTAGTGACGTTCTTGGTATTTTTCAAGAGTATAGTGACCATCTAGGGAATATGCACCAGCGAAGCCTTTGAAATAAGCCCTTATCATATATAGGGCTTCGTAAAATTTAGATGATATATCTGTTCAGACAGAGTCATCAACACAAAGTCATAAAGACCCCAAAGCCTCTAAATTCACCAAGAACAATTTTCTGGCTTTTCTGCTTCCTTTCTTTTCTTTCTTCTTCTTCTTCTTTCCTTCTTTCTTTCTTTCCTTTCTAAAAAAAAAAAGTTTTTGCCACATCTAGGCCATGATAAAGTCCTGGAAGCATGAATTTCACCTATAAGGTGAAAATACATCGGCAAAGATATGCCAGCTCTTTATGGGTAAATCTCTATGGGATTTGCGTCAGATCTCCAGCATCACGCAAGATATGGAGATATCGGTATATATGCCAACTCAGTGGTCCTCGTTTTCAAGGCCTGAATGGTATCTATCTATCTATCTATCTATCTATCTATCTATCTATCTATCTATCTATCTATCTATCTATCTATCTATCTATCTATTTATCTATCTATCTATTTGACTGTCTGTCTGTCTATCTGTGTATGTCTGTCTGTCTATCTATCTATCTTTACGTGTGTGTGCATAGGGCGGGAGCATCGAAAAGAAATAGCTAAACAACACACAGCAAAGGCGCAACCTTGTTTTATTCTACGGACAATGCTGTTTGCGGCATATCTGTTGCAACGCATTGTCATCGGTTCATTTTGAACATGAAAAAAACAACCAACCAACCAACCAACCAACCAACCAACCAACCAAACAAACAAACAAACAAACAAACAAACAAACAAACAAACAAACAAACAAACAAAAAAACAAAACAAAACAAAACAAAAACAACAACAACAACAAAACCCCCAACAACACCAAACAAACAAAATAAAAATTCCAAAATCCAAATAGACGAATATACAGTACAGACGAGATGGAGACTGTGTCTCATAGCTCAGACTTCTACTCGTTATACATAGACTATGCGTAGTTCTGCAATGAGAGGAGGCCCTAAATAGCCTGGAACCAGTTTGGAGAGATAAGTGATACGGTTGCTGGAAGCAGAGGTTTTATCTTGCTGGGAAACACAAGCTGGACATTTTCTTCTGTTTTTAAAGGAAAATTTTGTTTTATTCAGGAAACCAGCATTGCACAAAGCAGCCTGCTTGGAGTACAGCTTGATTAGTGGAGACAATAATAACCTCTTTAAATTGTAGCACCAATGTTGACCAAATATCAACAGCAGAGTAAGAGAACGACAGTGTCAGTGGTGTTCTACATATGATATTTAAAATACATCTGCCACTTTAGATCAATTATTAACAGTACTTAAAATGGCATAGTGTCAGTGTTTGTGCATTGACTGACAGAAATGCAAAAAAATCACATATTGCGAGTACCCGATTACCCACATACTTTTGTTCGAGAAGAAGATCATGTTTTCTCACTTTAAAATGGCAACTTTGGGGGACAACATCCACAGTCGAGACCCAGTGCGGATGAAGAAACCAATGTGTACACATGGGTTTCCTTTTTCTCGTTTGAGATTATCGCTGTCCATTCCCTGTATCACTCCATCCATGTGGAAGGAAATCCCTACCCTCTTCACCTCTGACACATGTCAGTCACCATCGTCGCTGACTATCGCCGCCACCACTACTATCAGCACCACAGCCCATGGACCTCCAACATCCCACAGCCATTACCCTTGACATCCAATAGTGAAACGATGGCCTGTTATTTGTGTTGGGAAACATGGACATTGATGACTACGAGTCCTGGATCAAGAGATGATGGCCTCATGACTGATGGTAAGTGTACATGGATTAAAAAGGGTAAGGATTAACCCATAACCCTGAAATCATAGGAGAGTGAAGTGGTAGAGACCTTAACTTTCACAGGGCCAACATTATTAGGAGACACTTATGTCCTATCTGTTCCTGTTTTACCTTCCTCAAATCCTGGACAGAACTAGGTACCCATTCAGAGCTGCATGGACTGGAGGAGGCACACGCAGAAGAAATTTTCTCAGGCCACATTGTTCCCAGTAAACCCGTTTGTCTGTAGCCATTCACAATATCGTAGATAGTACGGACAACATGACTTGTCCAGTGAAGCTGGTATTTGATGAGTAGAAACTCTGTACATGGTAAGTCTCATTTTTCAGGACTTGAAGGTTGGACACTTCATCTTGCCACGTGTTGTTGCAGACCTTGCACATATATCTTTGATTAAACCTTTCCAGCTGATGAATATGCCGTTGGTAGATGGTCTAGTTCTGGCAGCAGTACAGCAGAGCACTTGAGTTTGTATGTTATTTCAATCGGTACCTCACTGACATCACAAACCATATTATTTACTGTTCTTTTTACAGCATCGATATTCGAGAAAAAGACCGAGTGGAAACAATGCAGAGTTGTTATTGTTCCTTTTGCTTTTCCTATTGCTGTTGTTATTCTATAGTGTGAATCATCTTTAAAACACTATACGTCTGAGACACAATAATAAAGACTGATTGTACTTTGGAATTAAACAACATTTCAGATTACTTCAATGAACGAATTTCACTGATTGTACTTTGGGATCAAATAACATTTCAAATTGCTTAAATGAATGAATTTCTGAGTTGTACATAACACCCAAAATTCCTACGACGGCCTTCTGATCTTCTGTTAGTAAATCACACTGAAAACAAAAGAGGATTTATTTTCTCATCAACTATAATTCATAGAACATCTGAGCTTTCTTATTCACTTTTTAACCCCATGGAGCTGTTGGTTTTTTTTTTACTTACGGTCACAAGGCTTGACCAAGTAGACGCCGAGCGAAAGAATAACTAACAAGGATGAGAAGAACACTTCCTTGAAAATATCTGTGCTGATTATATAAAATAAATTAGTTTAGCCTTCTTCGGTGAATTTGTTAATGGATCAGCTGATTCTGTAGTCCTTCTGAAGTTTCGAACCAGAGCGCAATGTTGCCTGCTACGAGCAGTAATGGAAATATCGTACAAGGCAGAGAGAGAGAGAGAGAGAGAGAGAGAGAGAGAGAAGAGAGAGAGAGAGAGAGAGAAGAGAGAGAGAGAGAGAGAGAGAGAGAGAGAGAGAGAGAGAGAGAGAGAGAGAGAAAACTGAAAATGGTTTATTGCCATTGACATTTTTGTCCTTGTGGCAAGGAGCATAAAACAAAGTCATTAAATTTTACGGCGACGTTTTCGCGAAATAAAGATTTATAAATATAGTCATATCTGACATTACATCCATTTACATTTTTTTTCCTAATGATGAAGAAAAAATTGAAGGAAAAAAGTTGAACAAAAAGTTGAACAAAAACTTGAAGAAACAGTTGACCACCCAACGTAATTAGTCATATAAGTAAGATGAAGACCCAAATCCGGCAAATAAACATAAGAACAGTATAAA
>CM060305.1:143835291-143842791 GCA_030674185.1 Monoplex corrugatus
ACTAATAGAGCGAGTGGACACAAGCTTTGCTTTACGTTTAGGCTTTTCAGCTGCTAGATAAGACAAAATTGAAAAATGGTCAGAAGAAAGATCATGATGGACACGAGTTGACAAAACAAGGTTATCGTCATCTCTACATATGACAAGGTCGAGAGTATTTCCACAGCTCTGCGTGGGTCCACTAACAGTCTGTTTAAGACCGTATATGTCAAGCTGATCAAGAAATTTTCTGGCATTAAAATCAGAAGTATCATTTACATGGATATTAAAATCACCAGCTAGAACAATACTGCCTTGACAATCAACACAAAAATCAAGAAAATCAGGTAATTCATCAAAGAATTGAGATGTTGAAAGTTTGTTTTTCTTGTTGGGAGGAACTCTGTAGAGCAGAAAGAATGCCACACGTTGCTGTTGGATCATCAAAATAAATTGAACCAGTTCAAAAGTGTCATGAGAGAAAGGAAAATTCGTTGTTGTTATACAGTTTTCAGTGAGAGAAACTTTGAGGAGGATGGCGGTGCCACCCCCACACTTGACCTTGGCGTTTGGGGGTCGTGGGAAAGACAGCAGCTTGTAGCCTGGGGGTGTCAGGTCGCGGCACTTCGCTTCGTCACCGGACTGACGAAGCCAGGTCTCAGTCAACAGCATGACGTCAATATCGTGATCACGGACGAAGTCGCAGATCTCGGAACGTCTCTTTGACGGTCCCACAGAGTGCGCATTGAACAAACACAGACACAGCTGATTTGGGAGAGTGTCTAAATCTTGAATCGGGACAGTGATCAGATTGGAGAGGTTACAGCCTTGGGACGATGAAGGTAGAGTGACGTCAGACAGGATGGAGGGTGGCACCAGACCAGTACCAGCAGATGGACAGGCCAGGAGATCTCTGACGAGTGGAGTGCCGCAGACAACCCCGATCTTGCGACATTTTCTTCTGCCCCCACGCCGGGAGCGCTTGCGAGGTAGATTAACGCCCAGTGATAGAGTTTTCAGACGAGTAATCAAATTGGGATCGAGGCGAGCGCCTGTGGTCTTGGCAGCGATCAACTGATCGCGAGTGTAAACACAACGAAGAGGGGTCTGCCTTCTTGACAAGCGGGGGTCAAAGGTCAAATTTTCACACAGCGCGGCAGGAGCCAGGGACAGTGCAGCGTGCCCCACGTGCCCCACGGAATGCGGATGCTGACGCGCTGGTAGTAATGGCGACTTGCATTCGAACAAAATGGAAAGTCTTACCAGCAGAAGCCATGCCACAATCAACAGTCTGAGAGGTGGAGGAGCCCCGTAGAGCCACAGAAACAACGCCCGATCCATCACAAGCCACCAGAAACAGTCTCAGGCACAATACACTCTCTCAGTCTCACAAAACAGACGAAAAACATGGGAGCAAGTGAAACCCTGCCTGCTAGGCGGACTCACTCACAGATAGATTGCAAGTACATGTACGATGCATCAAACACAAGTACCTGCACAATGCATCACTGTGTCCCCTTCACCTCATATCACCTCAAGAAAAGTTTCAGTTCAACACTTATGGGAAAACGTCCATTACTAAGTAAAACGTCTCTGTCTGTCTGTCTGTCTCTCTGTTTCTCTGTCTCTCTCTGTTTCTCTGTCTCTCTCTCTGTATTTATCTCTATCGCTGCCCCCCCCCCCCTTTTTTTCTCCCAGTCCAGTATCAAAGAGAGAAGTGGAAAATGTTATAACCCCCCCCCCATACAAAACAACGACAACAACAACAACAACAAAAACAAAAAGAAAACAGGAAAGTAGTCAATTTGTAGTCCAGAGAGGTTTAACCGGAGAGTTTTTCAAAAAATCTGCAAAATGCATTGTAAAGAAGGTCTCTGTCAAATTATATTGAATGTTCTGTTTGACAATAGAATTTATCCAAACAACTAGAAAGGATCCATTATTATACCTTTATGTGGAAAAAGATCAGGTAAAAGTAAGAAACGACTATACAGGTGTTTCGTTATGTGATATGAGTGACAAATTACAGAGTTGTGTTATTATTAACAGATTACAGAAAAGTGTAGGTCTGAATGATATAACATAAACTTCAAGCTAGATTCACAAAATGCTACTGCACAACTGATCATATATTTATACGGAAAAACCCACATAAACAAAACAAGAGAAAAACAAAAAGGAACAAACAAACAAACAAACAAACAAACAAACAAACAAATAAGCAAAAACAAACGAACAAACAAACAAAAACTTAAAACATAACAATCGACAACCCCCCACGATCATAAGTCCACACCGTTTAAAAATTTTAATAAATAAGTAGGCTGATATAATGATTCAGAACTCGTTCAGATACTGACTGCAATACTCACAACTGGGAGGTCGCCATGACCAAGCTGTGGCTGCGGTTGTCATTTGCAAAAGCTATATATAGGCTTGGGGTGAGAAGGAAGGGGTGGTGCGAATAGTGAGGGATAAGAATATATTAAGGTCAATGACGGTGTAGAACGCTCGAAACAAGCCGTGCACGGCGGAGGTATTGTGTACTGTAAGATAGATGTCTGTGGTGTGTACCCAGCTGTCGACAGTGGAGTCTTTGTACTTGAGCTTACGTGTTGTTGCAAGTGGCCATGTTAGCGCAGTTGGTTAGAGGTTAGGGGTAGTCGCGAGTTCGAACCTCAGGCGAGCACGCAGCTGGTTTGTTTAGCCAACTGGCTGGCTCTTGTTATGGATTCAAGATTTGATTCTCGAGTTCACTCCCAGTCTGCAACGTAAACGCTAGTCTGTTTGAGGCTCCAATCTGATAATGTCGGTTTAGTGTTTCGTTGGTCCTGTCGCCACCCCCCTCCCCCACTCCCCATCCTCCCCTTCCATTTCAACACCTTTGAGCGTCAGGTTCATAGGGGAAATGTTGATGTTCATTTTTTAAACTTCCAATGTATAAAATATCATCATGTATATTCTGTATACTATGTAGAGCTCATGTGTCAACATTGTCTTTTCTTATGTGTAATATTTGTTGTTGTTGTCATTCTTTGTTGCCACATTGTATGTTAGATGTTCGTTTGTTATGAAACAAAAGACGAATAAGAAAAAGTTAAAAAAAAACACCTCCCAGCGCATAAGGTTTTGCGCAAGCTCGAGGAGTCTGCTAGTTAACTTGTCTGGAAGGAACTTACATGACATTGATTGCAATGACTCCTCTTGAATTGACTTCAACTTCAAACTATATGTCAACTTTTTTGTCTAATTTGTTTTGTTTTGTTTTGTGTGTGTGTGTGTGTGTGTGTGTGTGTGTGTGTGTGTGTGTGTGCGTACGTGCGTGTGTGTGTGTATGTGTGTGTGTGTGTGTGCGCGCGCGCGCCCAGGGTTTTGCCTTATAATGAGCTAGCTGCTCGTACATTTATTTTTTTGAGATGAGAGAGAAAAAAAAAATGTTTGAGATTTGATTTTCATACTTGAGATTTTACTCTCAGATGTTTTGATACTCTGTACTTTATTTAAGTCTTCATCATCATTTCTATAATGGAATCATTGTTTGTATCCTGACAGGGCCTCTGACCCATTTTTCCCTGTCCACATATTTATAATATGTCCTTGCCTTGACAGTGCATGCAATATACGTATGTTGCACTGCTGACAGCTGACCTTTATTTCAGACAACTTACGTTACAGTTGATTATTGTATCAAAAGTAGGCTTCTGACTATCCGTAACTGGTAAATGCACATAATGCTCAGGGCAGCAGAAGTCCTTTGCAAGCACATGCAGACACACGTATGCATGTATGTGTTTGGTAATGAATCTCCAATGAGTAGCTGACGGAGAGAAGCCTCGGCTCTCAGAGAGAGAGAGAGAGAGAGAGAGAGAGAGAGAGAGAGAGAGAGAGAGAGAATGACAATGACAATGACAATGACAATGATGCTTTATTTTCCAACGGTAAAAGCTATTGGTTAGAAGCCATTTTTCAAACTTGCCGTTGCTATTCTATACACATGACATTTGTTTACAGTAACAAGTACAGCTTAAGGAAAATACATGTTGAATACTAAAATTAAGATAACATTACAATGAAATCAAGAAACGTACACAGTCAGCACTTAGAGATAGATAGATAGATAGATAGATAGAGAGAGAGAGAGAGAGAGAGAGAGAGAGAGAGAGAGAGGTAGATAGTATAGATAGATAGATAGACAGATGAGCAGGTAAATAAGTAAATAAAGAAAGAAAGATAATGTTGACAGTGATAATAATAAAAATAAGACGAAGAAGAGGAAGAAGAAGAAGGAAGACGAGGAGGAGGAGGAGGAGGAAGAGAGGAAAACACAGTAAACAAAATAGTAATAAGATAAAACAAAATAAAATGAAATAGAGGGAGAAGAAACATTACATGTGAAAAAATTATAGAAGATAAATCAAGCGTCAAATAGACTAATGTTCTTACAATCAAATCAAAGAAGATGAAATCAATTTGCTGTCACTATTTTTACTGCGGCTATTCTGATTACACACACAAAAAAATTAACACTGCTACAACAATTACCACTACTACCACTACTATTACTACTACTAGAGAGAGAGAGAGAGAGAGAGAGAGAGAGAGAGAGAGAGAGAGAGAGAGAGAGAGAGAGAGAGAGAGAGAGAGAGAGTATACAAAAAACACAAAACAGAAATTAGCTGTCGAACGGTGAAGATTTATCAACTAGTTAGGAAAGAGCTTTTAACCTTCAGATAATGTGAAAACGTCGGAAGCGTGTGTGTGTGTGTGTGTGTGTGTGTGTGTGTGTGTGTGTGTGTGTGTGTGTGTGTGTGTGTGTGTGTGTGTGTGTGTGTGTGTGTGTGTGTGTGTGTGTGTGTGTGTGTGTGTGTGTGTGTGTGTGTGTGTGTGGTGTTGTGTGTGTGTGTGGTGTATGTGTGTGTGTGCGTGCGTGTGTGTGTGTGTGCGTGCGTGTGTGTGTGTGTGTGTGTGTGTGTGTGTGTGTGCGCGTGTATGTGCGCTCGTGTGCTCTTGCATGTATGTACTGATTATCATGCTAGCTAGGATGAAAAAGTCATCGTTATTTTGTTAAAAAATAGTTATGGTAAAGGAGTAGCTCCAACGTTCAGAAGACAAGAGTGCAAGCCAACCATTACACTGACAGATTCGACAGTCCTTGCCCAGAGACAGAGTACTACTGAAAGGGTCGACAGTCCCTTGCCCAGAAGACAAAGTACTACTGAAAGGATCGACAGTCCCTTGCCCAGAAGACAGAGTACTACTGAAAGGATCGACAGTCCCTTGCCCAGAAGACAGAGTACTACTGAAAGGGTCGACAGTCCCTTGCCCAGAAGACAGAGTACTACTGAAAGGGTCGACAGTCCCTTGCCAAGAAGACAGAGTACTACTGAAAGGGTCGACAGTCCCTTGCCCAGAAGACAGAGTACTACTGAAAGGTTCGACAGTCCTTGCTCAGAAGACAGAGAGTACTACTGAAAGGTTCGACAGTCCCTTGCCCAGAAGACAGAGTACTACTGAAAGGGTCGACAGTCCCTTGCCAGAAGACAGAGTACTACTGAAAGGGTCGACAGTCCCTTGCCCAGAAGACAGAGTACTACTGAAAGGGTCGACAGTCCCTTGCCCAGAAGACAGAGTACTACTGAAAGGTTCGACAGTCCTTGCTCAGAAGACAGAGAGTACTACTGAAAGGTTCGACAGACATTGCCCCAAAGACAGAGAATACTACTGAAAGGGTCGACAGTCCTAGCCCAGAAGACAGAGTACTACTGAAAGGGTCGACAGTCCCTTGCCCAGAAGACAGAGTACTACTGAAAGGGTCGACAGTCCCTTGCCCAAAAGACAGAGTACTACTGAAAGGGTCGACAGCCCCTTGCCCAGAAGACAGAATACTACTGAAAGGATCGACAGTCCTTGCCCAGAAGACAGAGTACTACTGACTTGCCCAGAAGACAGAGTACTACTGAAAAGTTCGACAGTCCTTGCCCAGAAGACAGAGTACTACTGAAAGTGTCGACAGTCCTTGCCCAGAAGACAGAGTACTACTGACTTGCCCAGAAGACAGAGTACTACTGAAAAGTTCGACAGTCCTTGCCCAGAAGACAGAGTACTACTGAAAAGTTCGACAATCCTTGCCCAGAAGACAGAATACTACTGAAAGGTTCAACAGTCTTTGCCTAGAAGACAAGAAAACTACGTAGGCCTTGTTTTGCTGTTGTTGTTGTTGTTTTCGTCGGGTGTTTTTGTCATGAGCGGAGGGTTCAGATTACAGAAATCAGTAGTCTGGCTCTGCACAGTCGCGCTCTTTCCCAACCCTTACCCCTCCTCCACCAACCTAATCCCCTCCCCCTGCTCCCTTCACCCATGCTCTAGGCCTTCCTTCTCGACCCACTATTAGGCTCGTCAGTTACCCACCCCCCTACCCCTTCTACGTGAACGGTAAAGATTTTCTATAATTTCGAGATGGTAGACGCGGCGGTGATACGGTAGAGCTTTCAGGGCACCATTGCACAGTACAGCCGATCTTGGATGGTAATTTTGCTTTGGTCCTAACTCAACTTAGAAAAGACGAGCTTTGTGCATGTACGTTAAGAATGCAAGAAAGCCCATGCTCACCGATTTTTTTTCCATTTATGAATATTTTCACATAGTGGCACTCTCCGGACGCCCTAAGATCCACTGTGCATTTGTGTCCTATTACCAGGACATGGTGTAAATTTAAGATAGCTTTAATGATCAAATCCCGCTTACATGTACAATATTTTTCTCTAATCCGATTTCACGCGCTACGTAGAAATCTGATATGAAACTCTACATCGGAGAGCTTAGATCTTATTACCCAAATTACCACAGCTGGAGCATTCTGGGAGTGGTGCCAGCTATCTTATTACCCAAATCACCACAGCTGGAGCATTCTGGGAGTGGTGCCAGCTTCCTCTCTGGTGTTACTTTACCTTTTTGAACCCTCAGCTTGTGTATCCAAGCGAGGACTGGACTGGAGACCGCACGCGTAGTTTTTCTTGAGTAGGACCCACAGAGCGCATAAATATTTATACGCTCCATGCCACTGACCTCTCAAACATTTATAAGTGCAGTTGCGGGCCCCAATAGCTCAGTTGGTTTGAGAGTCGGATTCACATACTAATGGTTGTGGGTTCGAATCCCGGACTGCCTGCGCTACATTAAAACTGACCTTCTCACTGTCCCATCTTAACATCATTGTTGTTCTGGTGGTGTCATTGTAGGATTAGATAAGTTCCCCTTCCCCCACTTCCCTGGGATGGTTATCCCCGTCGGCCATATCACTTGAGGTGGGTGTCGACGTAAAAACTGAACCCAATCAAACCCGTGCAGTCAGACTGGAAGATGGGAACTCTACCTCTACACCATCCAGGCCTGAGGCTATCCCATTGCCCGCAGTCAGGTGATGGGAAGTGATAGAAACATTGCTATTGTCCTGTCAGGTGATGGGAAGTGATAGAAACATTGCTAATGTCCTGTCAGGTGGTGGGAAGTGATAGAAATATT
>CM060305.1:143847791-143852791 GCA_030674185.1 Monoplex corrugatus
GACAGGCTTGACAGGACACCCTGTCCACCATGCCCACCTGACCCTTCCTTCTCTGGCACACCTCTTACTACTTTTACCCCAGTCTCACAAGAAGAAATTCTCAACACAATCAGATCCATGTCGTTCAAAACCTGCGAACTGGATCCTCTTCCAGGTTCTCTCTACTCTGACTGTCTCCCTACTCTCCTCCCATTCATCACTGACATCATCAACACTTCTCTTCAAACTGGAACTGTCCCAGATTCTTTCAAGTCTGCTATTGTTCACCCTCTCCTCAAGAAATACAATTTAGACCCAAATGAACTGAAAAATTACCGGCCTATCTCTAATCTCTCTTTCTTATCAAAACTGCTTGAAAAAGTTGTCCTCAACCAGCTGAACTCTCACCTGTCTGCCAACAATCTTCTCAATCCTTTCCAGTCAGCCTACCGCCAGTGCCATAGCACTGAAACTGCCCTGCTACACATTCTCAACAATCTCCTCCTTGCAACTGATACTGGCAAAGTCTCTCTCCTCACACTCCTTGATCTGTCTGCAGCCTTTGATACCATTGATCATGGTATTCTCCTTTCTAGACTTCATCATACTTTTGGCATCTCTGACATTGCTCTCTCCTTTTTCACTTCATATCTGTCAAACAGAAAACAAACTGTTCTCATTAATGGCACTTACTCTCAACCTGCATGCCTGACCTGTGGTGTTCCACAAGGATCTGTCCTTGGCCCTGTTCTTTTCACTCTTTACATCTCCCCCCTGTCCACCATCATCAACTCCCACTCTATAAAACACCACTTCTATGCTGATGACACCCAACTTCTAGACAGTGACACACCAGACAATATACAGCGCCTCTTGACTCGCACCACTGAGTGTTACTCGGACATTAAGAACTGGATGACATTCAATAAACTTCAGCTTAATGACGACAAGACAGAAGCTATCCTCATTGACACCCGTCAGAAACTTTCTCAGCTGCCTCCTCTTTCTCTCCCATTATGTAACACATCAGTCCCAATTTCTGAATCAGCTAAAAACCTTGGTGTCTGCATTGACTCTACCCTCTCCATGAACAACTTTGTTTCTCAAACTGCCAGATCTTGCTACTTTCACCTCCATCGTATAAGCTTGATCAGGAAGTATCTCTCTGTGGAAACAACTGCAAAACTCGTTCTCTCCTTCATAATGTCTCGCATTGACTATTGCAATTCACTCCTGTCTGGTCTTCCTGCCTCCACCATTCACATCCTACAGCGCATTCAAAACAATGCTGTACGCCTTGTACTCAAAAAGAAAAAAGCTGACCACATATCTCCTCTCCTGGCACAACTTCACTGGCTCCCTGTATCAAAGCGCATGCAATACAAACTAGACACCATGTGCTACAAAAGCCTCAATAACGCAGCCCCCGATTACCTGTCAAGCCTACTTGAGATCTATGTTCCCTGACGTACCCTCCGCTCTGCCTCCGATCCTCTGACTTTTCGCTTTCCACGCACTAAGCTCAATACCTATGGTCCACGAGCCTTCTCTGTTTCTGGTCCGTTCTCCTGGAACAAACTTCCTCTCTCAGTCCGTCAGCAACCTACTTTTGCCTCCTTCAAGTCCGCTCTCAAAACTCACCTTTTTGTCCTCTGCATAAAATCCTGACCTCACTCATCCCCCCTCTGTAGCCTGTCTCCACTCGGAGGGGAATCACATTGTAATATATATTTGTATATAATATGTTCTCTATAATTTTCCATTGCTTTTATTCTTTTTCCCCATTTATAGCCATGTGTAAGTGTGTGTGGCGCGCGTGCGTAAGTGTATGTTCAGCGCTTAGATTTGATTTTTATCGAGATTTTGCGCTATATAAATATTGTAATTATTATTATTATGCAGCTACTCTTGACAGTTTGAAAGAGAGAGAGAGAGAGAGAGAGAGAGAGAGAGAGAGAGAGAGAGAGAGAGGGGAGAGAGAGAGAGAGAGAGAGAGAGAGAGAGAGAGAGAGAGAGAGAGAGAGAAAGAGAGCGAAAGAGAGAGAGAGGGAGAGGGAGAGGGAGAGAGAGAGGGATAGAGAGAGAGGGAGAGAGAGGGATAGAGAGAAAGGGGAGAGAGAGGAGAGAGAGAGAGGGGAGAGAGAGAGAGGCGAAAGAGAGAGAGAGAGAGAGGGACAGGGAGAGAGAGGGGGATAGAGAGGGAGAGAGAGAGAGGGGGAGAGAGAGAGGAGAGAGGAGAGAGAGAGAAAGAGAGGGGGAGAGAGAGAAAAAACAGAGAGGGGAAGAGAGAGATAGAGAGAGAGACAGCAAGCGAGGAGCAAGAGAGAGAGAGAGAGAGAAGAGTTTGAGAGCGAGCGAGCGAGCGAGCGAGTAGCACAAGAGAGATAGAGAGAGAGAGAGAGAGAGAGAGAGAGAGAGAGAGAGAGAGAGAGAGAGAGAGAGAGAGAGTATAAACCTTACAGACTCAACACAATGGAGTTCGGAGTGTGTTCAAGAGAAATTCATAGCACTCGCACAACTCCCACATGTTCACCACCCATCTCTGCCAGCAATCCCTGGCAGGCACCGTGAGCCCGCATTAACCTATTAACCTATTAACCTAATGAGCTTCCAAGGTCTTTAAAATGGAATGGGGAGAGGGATGTATGAAACACTAAGCTGACACTATCATCAGAATGATGGAAACATAAAGACAGGCAGCGAACTGGCCAGTTTTTTGTTTTTGTTTTTTAATGATGCGAGCTGGGATTGAACTCAATACATCCGAGCTTGAGTCACTGGCTCTGTCAGAAGAACCAATCAGCTTGTGTGATCGTGACCCATTCGAGGGTCGAACCCTCGGCTCTTGCGTTATCGGCATGGCGGTCTTACCAACTGAGCTAAGTCTGCCTAAAATCCGTTCCCTGCACGTGGCTTGAACCCACAACCGTTGCGATGTGAACATGGCGCTCTAACAGCTGAGGTAAAGGGCCACTACACACGTTTGACATTGGTCATAATCAACGTGGTTCGCTATACTGAATTAGTGATGATGAAACGAACGCAGTCACATAATTATCACGTGTTAAGTTCATTGTTAGGTTGAAGAAAACTTTCGACGACGTACTTTTGAACTTTATACTTGAATTGTGAAAGCTGCTGAAGTGGCGAGGTAATTAAAACTGATGACGAACGTAAATGTACAGATGTATAGGCTAATCGTTCGCTCACCGTAGGTGTGCAAGTACGGATACGGATATACTACACACTGTTCTGCAGAAAGTTCAGCTGTGGCAGCAAACTACAACTTATAAACAACAAGAGCCATATTTTTCATGAATATAATCATAAAAAGAACTATCACTCTCACCTCCAGAGCAGATCGGACACTTCAATAATCATGAAATAACAGGATGTGCTAGTAGCGGCAGCACAAATCACATCCCGCCGGTATATTTAGGGCCATCACATAGATATGACGATAGGCTAACTGATAATAATAGAAGTTACGAGACAATAAACGGGTAAACCCGCTGGTATATTTAGGACCAGCGCATAGAAGCTAGTCAAAGACAAGATGATAATGACAATGATACTTTACTATCTAACTATAGAAGTTACTACCCATAAACTACTTTTCAAAATGCCGTTGCTTGCATGTTGGGTGTTTATGTGTTTTCATAAACCTGCTACTGACATGATTTACAAGATCATTTATGTATATTGATAATTGATATTCTGCATGCGTGCGGGGAGGGGGGGGGGGTGTGTAGGCTCTGGCAGGTCTGCACACAATGTTGACCTGGGAGATCGTTACATGATAATGGTGATGATTATCAATGTTATTATTAATTCAAGCATTGACGCGTGCTCACACACGGTAAAACTTGTGATGCGCGTGGCTTCCTGTCCTCTCAGCTGACAATGAATACCTGTCACTCGTTGGGTTGGGGCGGTGAAGCATGGAGGGCGAAGAAATGGAAACCACCCTAATAATGCTGGCACCGCGAAAAATTGAGACCACTACCACCTCACTCCGTACGGAGTATTGGACTATCTTTATCTTTGCTTTTGTTTTTTCTTCTTTCTCTATTTCAGGGTTATTTTTTTTAACTAAAAATATTGCTTATTCATTTATTTCACTTGCCGGTGTGTCTCATTAAAGAGGAGTATGTCGTTGTGTCTGTAACGGTATTTTTGTTGGTGTGCGGTGTGTTGGTGTTGTGTGTGTGTGTGTGTTATTTGTGTGTGTGTTGTGTGTTGTGTTGTGGTGGTGTGTGTTGTGTGTGTTGTGTGTTGTGTGTTACTGTGTGTTTGTGTGCTGTGTTTGTGTGTGTGCCATTGGTTTGAGTGTGTGTGTGTGTTGTGTGTGTGTGTGTGTGTGTGTGTGTGTGTGTTGTGTGTGTGTGTGTGTGTGTGGTGTGTGTGTGTGTGTTGTGTGTGTGTGTGTGTGTGTGTGTTGTGTGTGTGTGTGTGTGTGTGTGTGTGTGTGTGTGTTTTGTGTGGTGTTGTGTGTGTGTGTGTGTGTGTGTGTGTGTGTGTGTAAATGTGTGAATGTCTATGTATACGTGTGCTTGTATTTGTGTGTGTGTTGTATCAATGTGTGTGTATGTATGTGTGTGAGCGCGCGCGCACGCGTGGGTGTGTACATGTGTGATGTGTGTACGTGTATACTGTAAGTGTATTTGTGTGTGTGTGTGTGTGTGTGTGTTCGTTCGTTCGTTCTTTGATTTAACGTCTTTTCACTATAAGTGATATTAGACGGGGGAGGGGGGGGGGGAATAAAAAAGGAATAAATAAAATAAAATGTAGAACGATAGTTGGGCGGGTTGGATTGGAGCAGAGGGGAGATAGAGTAAAAAGACATAAATAGGTGGGAGAACAGGAAAATGGAACGAAAACTTAATTCTAACAATTAACTTCAACAATATGAAGGGAAATTGTAACACTAATACACAAACTGCATAAAGTTAAAGTAATGCATTAACAGGACTGTGAACTAATGATTCTGAAATTTTAACTAATAAAGATTGATCTGATGT
>CM060305.1:143862791-143882791 GCA_030674185.1 Monoplex corrugatus
TAATAATTTATAGTGAGATTGTAAAATAAATAACAAATAGACAAAGAAAAAAAGAACACTAGCAAAATGTGTAGTGTATCCAAAACTGAGTGAATAGGAAAAGTGATTAAAAAGAAAAGAATAACAGAAAGAAATAGAAGAAAAAGAACAAGAAGAACAGGAAATAGAAAGAAAATCGAAGAAAGAAGAGGAAGAGAAGACGAAAACGTCTTTAAAAAAAAAAAAAAAAAAGTGAAAGACGACGGAGGAGAAGACAAGGCAATCCTATCTGATTCCCAAAGAGAAAACAGTTATATGTTGTCTGTGACACCCAGAACAAATAAATAGGAGGAGGAAAATGAATGATGCTGACAGTGACAACAGCAAAGCATTAACTGCTACGGCATCTTTATACACGCTTGGTATTATATCAGCCTACTACGACTAGTCTGTCTCTGACGTCTGGGCAAATATATGAACGGGAAAGACCTTACAGCAGTAGCACTAAAGAACACAGAAATGGCGGAAATAGATTGATCTTTGATGAAATGTGTCATCGATAAAGTGTGCGACGAGAAGCTTACAAATGCTGTGGAACTGTTAACAGGAATTCTTCTCTTGGAGTTCGATATGTAGCCTGCTCCACCCAAATCTATCAGTAGCAATCTGGAAGATTCTTTCAGTTACAAACATCAACAAGAGAATCATCTGCACAGGTGAGGTTTTGTGAAATTTGATATAAAGAGCCGACATTGCCACTTCAGGAGGGAGTGCTGTTTTGGATACTTCGTTCTGTCATCGACTATATCTGTGTTTCTGCGCCCAAATGAACTGTTAGAATTGCTCAATATAAAAAATCTTTTCATTCTGCCACCTTATCCACCAGCTTCCTGTCTGTTCAGTTCATATTGCTGATAGCCCAGCCGACTACTAGAACCCCATATCAGAGCTAACACCACGTAAATGGAAAGGACAACCTGCTTAAGATAAAAGACAACAGTTAAAAACCATGCTCACCGTCAACCTTGCAAGTCTAAAATGCTATTAAAGATAAACAAACGTAAAATCACATCAAGTGAAATCTTTTGATCTCTTGTAAAAACTGGAAAATTGCATCAGGAGGGACGTCTCGGAAGAGGTTCTTTAAGGAGTCCGCCGTGAAGTGCTTTTGTCTCACATCGTACAAGTCCCAGCAGTCCTGGAGGCTACAGTCACTTGACGCATTGATGGAAAGAAGCTTCAAGGTTTTATTTCAACTTGAGACAGAACTCTGCCTTTTATCGCAACATAGAGGTCAGTTGTCATGTCAGTTTCATTTAGTTGACTGTCTTGTTTCGCGTCTGTTCACTCTTGTGTGATATTGCCATAGTTTGATGTTTCTGCAAATGTACTGCCACAAAGGTAAGTTATATATCCATGAATTATGCAGTAGGCCTACATGTACAACATTCAGTCCTTCGAAAATGTTAATCTTGTGTGTATGAAAATTTTCGTGTGTGTGTGTGTGTGTGTGTGTGTGTGTGTGTGTGTGTGTGTGTGTGTGTGTGTGTGTGTGTGTGTGTGTGTGTGTGTGTGTGTGTGGTGTGTGTGTTCGTTTCGATTGACTCCGATGCTTATATGCACACTGTTTTGCCCACACTGTGCAGGCGGTATGTTGTAACACAGTCTCCGTATTCTGTATTCGGGGTGTGGGGACGGGGTGGGGGCATGCACGCTGAACGTTTTCATGTTTGGTTTAAACAAAACTTTATTCAAGAAAAGAAGAGTCATAAATACAGCAAAGCATGGGCAGGGCATCAAGCAATGGCTTATGTTAGCCCTCCCCAAAAACAATTGACACACTATTGGCTCAAATGTGGGCAACCTGTGAAATTTAAACCAACAAGAAACAAGAAAGAAATGAAGAAAAAAGCTGAAAGCACTACGATCATATCCTTAGCACACTAGGTGAAAGAAAACAATAACAAAAAAGAACCAAAGCAAACTAAGGGAAAAACTCAGAAAACCCAACAAAGCAGGCAAAAACACCCACAATTGATATCACATGTTACTACAAACATAAATAATAGATGAAAAGAGTAAGACTTAGTTCCAACATGCTGGAGGAATGGAGATATATAAGAGTTGCTTACTGGAGGTCCAGCACACCACCGCAGATCATCCAAGTAGACAATTTAGAAACGCTTAGAATTTTCAATAAAATTATGAACTAGTTTAAATATATTTTCGTTTTCTTGAAGGCTTAATTGTTCACTTCCATTCAGAAGTATTTTTGTTCTTCTTTGTTCCTGAGGAAGAGAGTCAATCGTTTGGAGGCGAACGTTTGCATACCGCGGACAAAAAAGCAGAAAGTGAATCGCTGTTTCATTAGGATGGCCACGAATACATGCTGGGTTATCTAGTAAATGTCTTTTGAACAAGTCGGAGTTAAGGTCACTCATTTCTAATTTTAATTTACAATGAATAGTTTGCTGCATCCTCTTACCGTAGTAAAAGAACGCAGGGAACTATTGGGTCTCCATGTGAGAGAAAGTGTTTAAGTTGGCCAATGGAGGGGCTAGCTTGTATGTGTTCTGGAAGTTCATTCCATAATCTAGTTGTAGACGGGAAGAATGAGGTTGCGTGAACCTCAGTTTTAGAACGAGGAGTTATTCTTTCTAAGGGTCTTCGTCTATGATAAGGGTTTTGAGTGGACATAAGTGGTGGAACAAGATCTACTAAGTACTGAGGAGCGTTACCGTTGACTAGCTTATGATAGAATTGTAACTTGTGACGTCGTCTTCTCTCTTTTAGAGGGCAGAGTCCTGATTCCTGGTAAAGTTTTTCGTGACTTGTTCCTCGAACAGTCCCTATGATTATCCTGATAGCTTCTAAATTAAGGTCTTCCAGCTCATCAGAAAGTTTTTTACTACAAATGTCCCATATCACGTCTGCATAATCAAAAATGGGCAGGATAAAAGATTTATACATTGTCTCTAAGGCTTTCCTACTTAATTTATACTTATATGATCTAAGGCGTTTTCATGTTTCCTACAGGCTACCAGACAGTGACATGACTTACACGATCTATCACGTGTACAATTGATAATCTGCGTGCATATACACACTGAGAGGGTTTAGGCACTGCCACTGACAGGCCTACGGTCATGCTGACCTGAGAGATCGGAAAAATCTCCACCCCACCCTTTACCTTCCAGGTGGGAGGTACCCTGGCGCATGGCAAGATCGAACTTGGACTACCAATTCGACTACTGGGCCCGACAGATGAAAGTTTGACTGGGAACACAGATATACGACTTCCACTGTTGTCAGAACCTCTGGTAGTAAACGAGTAAGATTTGTTAGCTTCGTTAGTTTAGACATCAGAGCATTACGAAAAGGTGGGTGGCTAATCAAATTAATAGTCTGCTTTTGGCAGCGAATTTTGACTGTTTCATTGGCTACTTGTAATTAATTTAAACAATTTGGAACAAGTGGGGAAAGTCCATTATACCATGCAGTTATCAGCCAGCCAGCCAGTCAGCCAGCCAGCGAGCTAGCCAGCCAACCAACCAACCAACCAACCAACCAGCCAACCAACCAGCCAGCCAATCACCCACCCATTAATCGAGCCAACAAGCAGCCAGCAAAGCAACTAACTCGGAATGTTGCAAACTCTCTCTCTCTGTCTCTCTCTCTGTCTCTCTCTCTCTCTCTCTCTCTCTCTCTCTCTCTCTCTCTCCCAGTCAACCCCCTCCCAACACACTGAGCATTCACACGTGTACGCTTGAATTACACACACAACGCACTCACATGCAGTCAGAAAATGCTTCAGATACAGGAGGAAAAAAAAAGGATGATTATTTACAGAACAATCGGCGCTTTGTCAAACTGTATAACATTCTGAACAGACATAAAAGTTAATGTACAATGTTAACTTGATCATAATTCGTTTTAATCTAACATCATTATGTTAATGAAGTTTTGCTTCAGAACTTAAAACACTGACAAAGCAAAAGCAATCAAGCAGGTAAACAATTAAGTAGCCAGGTAGCTAACATGGAAAGAATGAACAACATTCTTATTGTTAGATCGCAGCGGTCTCCGTCAACTGCATTTAAAAACAGCTTAAACTGAGAAAGATGCCATTTCACTGAGCCAGACACGCTTATGAAGGAATGCTAAATGTACCATTTCAAATTGGCAAAGTGGCAACGTTCTCTCTCTCTCCTCTCTCTCAACCCCCTCCCAACACACTGAGCATTCACACGTGTACGCATGAATTACACACACGAATGGGCGCGCACGGGCATGCAGTCAGAAAATGCTTCAGAAACAGGAGGAAAAAATCAGGATGATTATTTACAAAATAAACGGCGCTTGGTGATACAACATAGCATTCTGAACAGACATCAAAGTGACTGTACAAAGTTGACATCATAATTCATTTTAAAACAAATGCATACGTTTTTCAACGAAATCAATGCAGAAAGGTAGGAGGGTGAAGGGGGAAAGGACTCGGTTCGTAATGAAGCGTTCTTAAGTGTGTATGTATGTTGTGTGTGTGTGTGTGTGTGTGTGTGTGTGTGTGTGTGTGTGTGTGTGTGTGCGTGCGTGCGTGCGTGCGTGTGTGTTTGTGTGTGCGTGCGTGCGTGCGTGTGAGTATAAACGTGTGTGTGTGTGCGCGCACGCGCGTGTGTGTATGTGTGCATGTATGTGTAAATGTGTGTGATTGTGTGGCTGTGTAAACAAAAAAATCAAGTAAGCAGCAACTTTCGTCTGATGGGAGAGCAGCTCTGCTTTACCTTCCACAACCCTTTTAACTTCATTTACTGGAGGATGTCTGTTGTTGCGTCCCTTGAGTCCCCATCCCCAACGACCACGCTCGATGCGGATTATTAAAACAAAGAAGCGGAATGGAGGATGCCTCTAACAATTAATCATTGAGAGGGCGAGGCTGGTTTTGCATGGTGCATTGACGATAGTTGTGCACAGGATTGCTGGTGTCGAGGGCGATGACACGATGTTGCTGGCTATCGCCATCTGGGGTGGGTGTCATCTTGCTGAAGTCGGGCTTGTTGTACACTTCGTTAGAGGAGGGACCAGCATCTCCAGGGAAACCTGTCTGACGACCTTGAGGAGGAAGAAGAGGAGGAGGAGGAGGAGGCTGATGTCCACCAGCACGCAGCGCAGAGTCCTCATGAACGCCGTGGTCACGTGTCAGTGCCTTGCTGTTGGGAGAACGGTCAGGTCTGACTTCAATATCTCTACTAGGGTCAGGGCCTTGATGGGATGGGGTTCTTCCTTCAGAAGAAATACCCGGCATATTTCTTGATGAGGGTCCTCCGTTACTTTCATCAGATCCGCATGTGTCTCCATGACCTCTATCAGGATCGTGGCCTTGTTGAGGTCTAGTTGATCTTTCCTCAGATGAACTTCTCGTCTGTGCCAGTGATTGAGGCCCTTCGACGCTGTCAGCTGGTCTGTTTTGCTGCGATGGTAGTGAACCTTCACCATCAAGTTGACGATGTGGAGCAGTCTGCTCGGCGTCGCCATCTGGGTTCACGCTGGTGAGGTTCAGGGTTTCCATGTCAGCAGGATGGGTGCTATTATGGCTTAGTGACGATGTGGAAAAGGTTGGCAGCGATGATGCAGAGGAGTGGTCATTAGCCTCCCCTATGTGGATGTCTTTAGCGGCGTTGTCAGCCATGAGGTGTTCTTCCTCTGCCGGAATGGGGTCCTCTCCATTTCCCCCTGTAATATCAAATACGTTTTTCGATATTGGATATGTTATTTCTTCTGCGGTGATGTAAGATACACTGTAGAGACTGAATGTGATTCATGAGCTGTGGTATATAAAATACTGTTAATACATGTATTTGATGTGTTTCATGAGCCGTAACACATACACACACACACACACACACACACACACACACACACACACACACGCACACACACACATATATATTTACACACACACACACATACAAATACACACACGCAAGCACACACACACACACACACACACACACACACACACACACACACACACACACACACCACACATATATATATATATACACACACATAAATACACACACATACAAATACACACACACACACACATATATATATACATATATATATATATACACACACATAAATACACACACATACAAATACACACACACACACACATATATATACATATATATATATATATATATATACACACACATAAATACACACACATACAAATACACACACACACACATATATATATATATATACACACACGCACATACCCTCCTTGAGTTCTGACAGTAATAAGAAAAAAGAAAAATATGTTCTCTGTCTCTGTCTGTCTTCTGTCCATCAACTTTGAAAATTAAGATTCATAGTTTTTTTTACAGTATCACTCCTTGGTCTGTCTGTCTCTGTCTCTCTTTCTGTGTCTCTGTTTCTGTCTCTTTGCCCCTGTCTCTGTCTCTCTCTATCTCTCTGCCTGGCTCTCTCTCTCAGCTTTCAGAGAATAAAAAAAAAAAAAAAAAGAGAGAAGTTTCATAGATATGCAGTTTTTGTTTTATCACCTGTTTTAGTGTTGGCAGCAAGACCAAATTGCCTGAACAAATTGTAGTTAAGGGTTTCCAACACATTTATGGCTGAAAATTGACGCGTTTTGCAATTCACACCCCAATCACAAGCGGCTATAGTCTAAAATAAATAAATAAATCATCTGATAAATCTGATCTGACCTGGTCTGATCTGTTCTCTTGTTACTTATCTATTGCCCTTGGTAATCCGATTGCTCGCTCGTTCGTCATTATTCAACGTCTATGTGCATAAGTGTGTTTAAGACAATGAATGCATCATAATCAATCATATCGAATGGAATCATATCGTATCGTGTCCGACCCTCTCCCCTGTTGCTTAAATCTGTTGGTTTCTCTCTCTCTCTCTCTATCTCTCTCTCTTACCTTCAGAGGAAATTTGTGGTCTCACACAGACAGGCCATTTGTGAAGAGGGGTTCTGCGTAAACACACCCACATCATGACAGCAGCGCTGATGATGGCTACGACGATGAAAAGTACCAATGACAGGACCGCGATGAAGATGGGCCAGGGAATACCTGCAACAATACAGTTTTTCTTATTTTAATAAGAGCTTTGCCTTTCACGATAGGCCAGGAAATACTGAAACAACACAGTTCATCTTATGTCAATAAGAGCTTTGCCTTTCACATATGCTTTCCCCCCCTTCAAAATGCCGTTTGTTTTAAGACTGTCTCCTTTCACGTCAATATATTTTGTTTAGAGCCTTTTATTTTCACAGATTTAAAAAAACAATTCAAAGTGCCCTTTATTTTAAGACATTTGACTTTCTTTCAGACTTTTTTTTTTAAAGTGTCATTGACTTAAGATTTTTTAATCTCAAACGTACATTTTTCTTTACTCAAAATGCCACTTGTTTCATAGTAAGGCTATTTCCTTCCCAAAGATTTTCACCCAAAGAACCACAAAGGAGAAGAATTGCTTGAATTTGAATTTGAATTTGAATTTGAATCTGCTCAAGAAGGATTAATTTGTTTTAACTTCCCATAGACTTTTTTTAAATTAAAGGAGATTAGTACTTTAAGTTTGAATTTCAATTTGCCGAGAGGAATTCATCGCAGTCTACCCATATGCGCTTTGTCTATGTCCGCTACTGATAATCTGGCAAGGTCCTTCAGCCTGTACAAAACCTTATTCTTGGTCAAGGTCTTGAATAGAAAGCATGAAGGAGTACAGGACCTGTGAAACACTAAGCTGACACCACCACAATACTTGCTGCATTAAGATGGGCAGCAAACTGTTCAGATGTTATGCTACGAGCTGGTGAAAAAGAAGTTTGTGATAGAGGGAAAGAAAGTTCAGGATGGAAGAACGAGGAGGAGGAGTAGAGGTGGAAGGAAACAGCAAGAGACAAATCCTGAACATATTTGAACCTAAAGCCGTTCGTATCACTTTAACTTTAACACTCTTGCCTTCCCTTTTTTCCTGGTGAAACTGCAGATTGATAAAACAGTGAAGGCTCTAAACAAGGGAAATAATTATGAAAAACCAAATCAAGTGAAGGGAGGTAAACAGGTGATCCCCGTGCCTTTCAGTTGGAGTGCCTTTTGTGTCACACCAGAAGCTAACTTAACCATGTGCAATTGAACTTGTGAAGACTTAACATGTGCAATTGAACTTGTGAAACTTGACATGTGCAATTAAACTTGTGAAGAACTTGACATGTGCAATTAAACTGTGAAGAACTTGACCATGTGCAATTAAACTTGTGAAGAACTTGACCATGTGCAATTAAACTTGTGAAGAACTTGACATGTGCAATTAAACTTGTGAGAACTTGACCAGTGCAATTAAACTTGTGAAGAACTTGACCATGTGCAATTAAACTTGTGAAGAACTTAACCATGTGCAATTGAACTTGTGAAGAACTTAACCATGTGCAATTGAACTTGTGAAGAACTTAACCATGTGCAATTTAACTTGTGAAGTTTTCATTTTTTTGGGGGGGCTAGATGCTTTAAAATTTATTAATCTATTTATGTTTAATTCGTCCAAAAAATGCCACGAGATCTTTGCATTTGGAGGTTTCAGGACACTATAAAAAAAAACTGAACGGTGTAGATTCGCCGTTCTTTTAAATGTGTTCATTCGCCGACGTGCGACATTATGATCGGCGCACGCACGCGCACACACACACACACACACACTCTCACTCACACACAAACACAAACACACACACACACACACACACACACACACACACACACACACACACACACACACACACGAATCTATGTTCCTGACTCTTTTCCCTCTGTTTTTTTTTTCTTTTTTTCAAAAGGAAGATTGAAAATCTCAACAGTAGGGACAAGAAGAGCAGTGGCCAAACAATAGCAGCGACGAAAAACTACTACTGTAGCTACAGAAACCACCATACCACAACAGAAACGTACAGATAACATTTTCGTCACTGTAGCCGCCAACAGTGGGAGGGTTTAGCAGTTTGTAGCAGTACAGCAGACAGTCCCGGGGAAGCAACTCGTGTGCGCAGTACTGCTCCCAAGTGCTGCAACTGCGGCACCTCTCCTCTCTTTCGTGACAGTACCACTCGCCCATCATACAACAGTCGAGGTAGCAGGGAAAGTAGCCGTTAGGGCATCCTGGAGATTCTGTGGCTACAGATAATAATTAAAAAAAAAAAGGAAGAATGAGAAGAAGACTAAAAGAAACTAGCTCCCTCCCCCTACACAAGCAAGCAAACAAGCAAACAAACAAACACACAACAAACAAAAACAAACAAACAAACAAACTGAAATAAATAAATAAGAAAGCAAAATAAAAAATAATAAAAAAGAGAAACTAAACTTGAAAGAAGGAAAAGAGAGAAAGGGAAAGACAGAGGGACGGATGGACGGAGGGAGGGGAGAGAGAGAGAGAGAGAGAGAGAGAGAGAGAGAGAGAGAGAGAGAGAGAGAGAGAAGAAGAGAGAGAGAGAGAGAGAGAGAAGATTGTCTGTCTCTATTTGTCTTTCTGTCTCTGTCTGTATATATCTCTGTCTCTCCATCTGTGTCTGTTTTCTGTCTGTCTCTCTTTCTCCCCTCCCGAACCAATCCAAACACACGCACACACACTCGCTGTCTGTCTGTCTGTCTCTCTCTCCCCTCCCGAATCGAACCAAACACACGCACACACACTCGCTGTCTGTCTGTCTGTCTCTCTTCCCTCCCTTTCTCTGTGTCTCAGATTTATTTGTCTGTCTTTACTACTAACGGAACGAGAGAGAGACTGAGTGTGTGGTGTGTGTGTGTGTGTGTGTGTGTGGTGCGTGCGTGTGTGCGTGTGTGTGTGTGTGCGCGTGTGTGTGTGCGCGCGCGCGTGCGTGTGTGTGTTAGTGTGTAAGTGAGTGAGTGAGTGTGTGTATGTGTGCGTGTTTGTGTGCACAATCGCTCGTGTGTATGCATGTGTGTGTGCACGTGCAAACGATTTGCAGTATGGCATTGACCTTTTCTAAAACTGGGTAAAAACACGTTGCTTAAGATTACTATAATTGTCTTCAGTGTGTGTGTGTGTGTGTGTGTGTGTGTGTGTGTGTGTGTGTGTGTGTGTGTGTGTGTGTGTGTGTGTGTGTGTGTGTGTGTGTGTGTGTGTGTGTGTTGTGTGTGTGTATGTGTGAGCACGCGCGCGTACACTCACGTGTGTGTGTGTGTGTGTATGTGTGTGTATGCGAGTGTGCGACTGTGTTTGTGTGCTACTCAATACCATTGTCGTCCATGAGATCGCCCGAATCAACAGCGTGGATACCTAGCAAAATGTCGAAGAGATTCAGGATGAGAAACCCGAAGCTGCAGTCAGCGATAACTGCCATTATCTTCTTCGTGACTTGTGTTGTCCGGGCCATGATTCTGCAACCACCACACAGGATGTCGGAATTATAAAGACAGAAAAAAAAAAAAAAAAAGAAAAAAAGGTACAGCCACCACCAGCTGGCAGATAAAACATGTAACAAAGAGATCGGCGGATTTAAGTTAATTAACCCTTTGACTCCAGCACCCTGCCTACCAGCATCGTGCATTGCCAAACCATGCGAGCAAAGTAAAAACTTAACCGACATAGAGTCATAGACTATGTCAATGTTGAACATAAGACCAATATATTGTATGTCTTTCTCTCCTCTGTCATGGTTGTGTGTAGGGTAGTTGCAGAGTATAAAGGTAAGCTTGGGCGCTCCTTTTTTGAGGAGTGTTCTGAGCTTACGATTTTTGTGCTTTGTATCTGCTTCTATGCTAGCTGAATGGGTAGCGCAAACTGTGTTGGAATTGAGAAGTTCTGCAATATGAGAGATAATTCCTACGTGACTCTCAAGAGTTATGTACTTTGATTAATATTATGAAAAATTCTCCCTGCTTCCCTCTTATCTCTGGTAAAAACGTAACCCTTTGATGCCCTCACCTTATCCACCAGCTTCCTGCAGGCAGAAACAAAGAGAAAAGAGGAAATTTCTAGCACAGAATTTCCAGAAGGTTGGGTGGGGGATACCATTTGTACTGAAAGAGCATCCCCACGGGGTGAGGCTCTACCTCGGCAGAAACGAACTCAGACCTTCTGATTGGAGATTTATTGTCATTAACCACTTGGCAATGGCGCCACATCAATACATTTCAAAGGGAAAACTATTCAAGTGAAGCCATGGCTAGAAGGTAAACTCGAGCACAAGAGTTCTGCGACCGTTGCTAACAACATAGGGCTACCGTGTCCTAGATCTACATGTACATAAAGCTTCCATGGTGAGAGAGACTAGTAATGTATGTAATTACGGTCCTTGGTGCGGTCGGCGTGGAACTTGTGTTGTGTATGTGTACGTGCTGTGTGCATGAAGGATTGACGGATCTCTGTGTCCTGATCTGTCAGTAACACAAGACTTGCAGAGAAGTGGTATGCAGTTGGTTTTTGTTGTTGTTGTATTGTTTCGCTTTTTTCGTCCCTGCCCAACTATTCCCCATCTTCAGTGTTTCATCGTCATCGTCATCATCATCATCATCATCATCAAGCTGGTGGATAGGGTGGAGGAGTCAAAGAGTTAAGTTTTTGCAGTTGGTGGATAGGGTGCGGGAGTCAAAGGGTTAAATCCAGTCCTTGTTGCTAAGGTAGCTTACTCTAAATACTCTTCCACCTCATCCAAAATCCCATAAAAAACAATAACGTTAAAAAGAGACCCTTTGTGACATTTCACGCGCACAATATCATTGAAAACATAATACATAGCGTAATGCAGCTTTATATTTTAGGCAAGAGAATGTATATTTTTTTAACGGATTCAATTCAGAATACTCTTACATGACCAACGTTCTGTAGTATAATTATGTTTTGTAACAGATTGTATTCTTTCATATTCTTTTGTGTCAGTTTTTATGTTTTTCATGAAATTTATCTTTATATTGATGACAGAATGAACAATTGTGGTTGTAGCAAGGGTCCCTACATTTTAATACGTTGCTTTCTCTCTCTCCTTCTCCCCCCTCTTTCTCTCCCTCCTCTCCCCTTTCTCTCACTCTTCCTCCCTCCCTTTCCGTATGTCTCGTTCTCACTACTACCAATACTCCAGTGCTGTAATATGTTGATATCTTTATACCACTAGATCTTACTTTATTCATATTAATGTCCGGGGGGGGGGGGGGGGCTTTCAGTATAAATAGTATCCCCACTTTCTGGAAATTCTGTGCTTGAAATGTCCTCTTTTCTGTCACTCTCTTTGTTTCTCCCTGGCTCCTTTGCTTTCAGTCATTTCTTCCTATCATTTTTTGCCTTGCTGGTCCATTCACCTGTATGTGCTCAAAAAAGCCTTATATACTTTCTCTTCGAATGAATAATTGAGTACATGTATGAAGTGCATTTTTCGCTCCAAAGAACCATGAAGTGCAAAATCAATTTTAAGTGATTTACGCCCGTTTTTATGTTTTAGTGTTCTTAGTTATGTTTATATGTGTATTCAGGTATGTATTTTAAAATCTCCTGTGACAAATTGGACGTCGGGGTCAACGCCAGGGGCATATCCTTAGATTATGTGTACGAAAGCATTGATATATGTACTTAGTTTTCTTTTGCAGGTGAATTTTTTGTGTTTCAGTGAGTTATGGTGTACTTTTTGAGATCGTTGTAGTACTGATATAGCTCTGTGTAGTTGGCTGGGCTTTAGGCAATAATAACAATAACACGATAAAGATGATAACGTAGATTCTCCATGAATAAAATCATATATTTGTATTAGTGTTGAACCTCCATGGGCGAGGCCTAGATGTAAATCCTCCCCCCCCCCCCCCAAAAAAAAAAGAAAAACAAATCTGTTCAACCCTTTGACTCCCGCATCCTATCCGCCAACTGCAAAAACTTAACCCTTTGACTCCAGCCCCCTATCCACCAACTGCAAAACCTTAACCCTTTGACTTCCTCACCCTATCCACCAGCTTCCTGCAGTAAGCTGGTGGATAGGATGAGGGAGTCAAAGGGTTAATCTCTCGAAAATACTTAAAAACATGTTCCTGTTCTTTTCCTGCTCAAACTCAGTCATTACATTCAAGTGAATAGAGAATAGTAGGTCAAACTGCGCGGCAGTTGGTTGAAAGTTGTATGCTCGAAACAAAGCCAGTTTCGGTTTGTGTAATAAGATACACGGACAATGGCGCCGAAGAGAAGTAAAACGCTTGAATAATAAACAGCCAGTTATACAAAGAACTGACCGACAGGGCCTGCGTTTTACGGAACATTCAGTAAGGACGGTAAATCCTGCTCTTTGTCTTGTGGCATTCAAGTCTACGCATGCTGCTTCTCGTATCACTGATAACCACGTCTCAGCGTGGGAAGCCCTACAGCGAATCAACTGCTTTCTCAAAATCCCGGTATGCTGAGTAGACTGACTGGTTTGAATATACATGTATATACGAACAGCGGGATATTAGTAGATTCAGCAGTGGACATACCGTGTGTCAAAAAGTATGGTGATGAGGTATACTGCAGAAAATGAAGGTGAGTAAACTGCATGTGTACTAGTTCAAAAACAATGTAGAAATCAGCAGTACAACAGCTCTTAAGTTTTTATCATGCCGCGTATGACAACGACCGGCATATGGACGGGGTGGGCGGATGTACTGGCCCTACGTATTATGTGTAGGGACTGAGCAGGGCGAAGTTCTTTGTTCATTAACAAATTACTAGATGTCTAAGTCATTGGAATATCGTCAAAAATATTCATGGTATTGCTGGAAGACTGCAGAATTGTTCTTAAAATGATCTAGAAATATGCTGTTTTTATAACCTGATGTGCCGTGGGCCCTGGCTCTGTAAAATGGACCAGAAGTAATTGTGATATTAACGCATTTATGCACAGACTGATTGTTGGTGACCTATATAATGCGATATAATGTTCGTGCCCTATATAATGCGATATAATGTTCGTGCCCTATATAATGCGATATAATGTTCGTGCCCTATATAATGCGATATAATGTGGCTTGTACATTGTATGAGATAATGATCTGATTTGCACACTTGAGAATGATATCATATCGACAAAAAATCACATTTCAGCTCTCAATTTTTTCAACCTGTCTGGTGCATTTGACATACTGAGTGGTCTTCCTCTGTAGACTTTTTTTTATCATTTTTTAGGATCACTGCACTCAGGGAGATTACCTTAGTGCTCACCTTGTTTTTTCGTCCCATTTTCTACGCTACCTTCATGGCCACAGGAACTGGAACAGTTTTTTTTCAACAATGCGATGATGATGATGATGTCGATGAGGATGATAATCATGACGCTATGGAGTTCCATCTGGGATGGAGACAGCGTGACAGGACTGTATCTTACACTTATTGTCATAACATATCCTGACGTCAACCAGGCCCGAGAGATACGGATACCCGCGGTGCTGGTCAGAAGATTTGAGCAACACCCTCAATGACACACCCTTTAAGTGGATGAGACACGACTGTGTGGTTCCAGTCTTTCCAATGAGCCCATAGCACGCCCAACTCTTGGTTGGAGTCGGTTAGAGCCGAAAAATCCCACAATAATGTGAAGGGGCTGACGGGGATTCGAACTCACAATCTTCAATTCGGTAGTCCGTTGCGCTAACCACTGCACCGCGGCGACTGGTCTCCTTTGTAGATTCACTCTACATAGTAACCATCACACTGCTATTGCTTGGTTCGAACCGTATCTCAGCTTAGCGTATAATCTGGATTTACTGATCATACCCAGACAGTGTCAATCACGGTCTCTATACTTCTGAAACATTTTACTAGTAACAATCCACACGGCTGTTGTCTCAGACACGTTATTTTGTTCCTCGTCTTACAAACAAATACCATCGAAAGTCAGTGATACTTAGCTGTCTTATCTTTCGCATAAAAGAATTTGCACTTGATGTTCAACTTCATCTTTTGTGCAGTTTACTGGAAAAAAAAAAGATTAACCCTTTGACTCCCGCACCCTGTCCAGCAACTACAGGAAGCTGATGGATAGTGTGAGGAAGTCAAAGGGTTAAGTTTTTGCTTGGCTAAGTTGGTTGGCAATGCAGAATGCTGATGGACAGGCTGCGGGAGTCAAAGGGTTAAATTCAGTTTGAGAGCTTTGGAATGTGTTCAACAAGAGATTCATCACACTCTGACAATTCCACATGCGCGCCACTCTTCCAGAAGTTATTCGGCACATTTCTTGAGCCTGCGCAAAACCCTTTGTGCAGGCGAGGTGTTGAAATGGGAAGGGATAGGACGTGTGCCACACTGACACTACCAGACTTACTGGGGAACATAGATAGGCAACCAACAAGCATTGAAGTTACTGCGTGGGATTGAACTGGAGACTTTGAGATTCTAAGTCCACGGCTCTATCAAAATAATATCGACCGCTTCGGCCGCTTAACCCTTTGACTCCCTCACCAACTGCAAAAATTTAACCCTTCGATTCCCTCACATTATCCACCAGCTTTTTGCAGGAAGCCTAGCGAATATAGTGAGGGAATCAGACGGTTAAGATTTTGCTTTGTCACAGTTTTATTTTGAAAATGGGCGATTAATACACGCACAGACACGCAGAGAGACACACACACATACACACAGACACATACACACACAGACAGACGTATACACAAACACACACACACACACACACACACACACACACACACACACACACACACACAGACACAGAGACACACACACGCATACACACACAAACACAGACACAGACATACACATACACACTCACTCTCTCTCTCTCTCTCTCGCTCTCTCTCACTCACTCATACACAAGCACGCGCAAACAATGCATTATTTCTGTGATTTCTAAGTTCTATAAGCTCTAGTAGGGCATTTCTAACAGCTAAATTGAACTTCTGTTTTTAACAGAAAATAAGATCTCAACCAGCGTTTCATTGATGCTGATAGTGGTACTACAGAACTTTACTATCACTGCTACTGCTACTACTTCTACTATTATTATTACAATTACTACTACCACTACTACTTCTACTACTATTATTATTACTACTACTATTGCTACTGCTATTACTACTACTATTACTACCACTACTACTACTACTACAGATACTGCTACTATTATTACCACTACTACTACTTTTATTACTGCTACTGCGACTAGTATTGGTACCACTATTATTGCTGCTGTGATTGATAACTGTTCAGTGATCAAATATCTCTTCAGAAAAAGTCCTTACCGTAAACATGGATTACATACCATAAAATAGGGTTAATCAGTCATGTTGCTTTATTAAGCGAACTTCCAAACAAACACAAATATCTACAGTTTCTGATAATGTTTACATATATGAATTATATTAGACAACGTACACAGATTTTGTTTTATAGTACAGAAATCATTTCATAGGAAACGTTTTTTTTTTTTTTCTGTTTCATACATCAATATACAATATCAACAGCGATGGACCACGTCACGAGCACATATTTTAGCGGCGATAAATTTTGCTTTGCTTACTAGCACAAAAAATATGTCATTTACAATATATCCTGGTTCGATTTTGAACCGGCATCACGTACTTAAAATAGAGCCCTCCCCCAAAACAAAACAAAACACACACAAAACAAAACAACACAAAAACAAAACGAAACCAAACAAAACCCATGACCCCCCAAAACAACAAACAAACAAACAAACAAACAAAACAAACAAAAACACCCCCCCCCCCCCACAAGAACAGCAACAACCAAGAACACTAAAGACACACACACCACACATACACACACACACACACAACACACACACACACACACACACACACACGGAGAGGAGAGAGAGAGAGAGAGAGAGAGAGAGAGAGAGAGAGAGAGAGAGAGAAGAGAACGTCAAAAAAAACACAAAAAACCACCCCAGAAATTTACCATCACCCACATGACTGAACGTGCACAACTAACTAACCACGATACTCTATAAAAAAAAAAAGCACTGTGGGTCATTGTTCATCTACCGAGGCGTGTTTAATTCAATAAACAACACAGACCGAATCACATAGGTGCTTGGCGTACGTAGGCTTCTAAACTCCTTACCAGTTGACACACGATCCATTATGGATGACTAGACCAGACTGCAGACCTTTTACGAGTGGGTTAAAATTTCGCCGTGTCAATAGAGACAGAAGGAACCGAAGAGAGTATTACTTACGTACGGAGATAACTATTTCCCTTTGAAGGATAACTCCATATACGCTATGCCCAAATCTGCCAGCAATTAACTGGCAGACCCCTTGAGCCTGTGCAAAATCCTATGTTCTGATAAGGTGTTTTTTAAAATATATATTTTTTTTATAGGGATGGCGGTTCGTTAAACTGATACCACCAGAATAGTTGAAACATTAAGATAGGCGGCAAACATGGCCAGTGGTTATGCTGCCGGCTAGGATTGAACTCGAAACATCAGATATCTAAAGAACCAGTCTGTCAGCGCTAAATATTTCCTGCGAAGAAAATTATATCATTCGTACTCAACACACGCGAACACATTTTTTCTTTCGTAAAACTAAACATCGAATGTTAACAACAAAGCGCACTGTTCAAATTATTCAGATGTATAATTCAATCAGTATTGTAAACTACAAATGAAATAGTTGTTAAAATAATGAAAAAACAACAACAACATGTTTATGTAATCATACCGCATTAGCTTCCTGCACAGTAACCGCAGCGCTGAACTGATTGTGTCAAAATGTCGAGGGCTAAACTGATTGTGTCAAAATGTCGAGGGCTAGCGCTGAAATGACGTAGTCTATTCGATGAAACAGCCTTCGGGAGTGTTAACAGACTATGAAAAGAACAGGATATTCCCGTTTGCTACAAATAACAGCCACACGACGCAGAAGACATTGTTATTTTGTGGGAGCGAATATATGATTACTGCTTTGATGATACAGCTTAAACTGAACGCAGCGCTTTAGTAGGGCCTACAAAAATTTCATTTTTCGAAACGTTCCGATTTTTCTCGTATACATATGTGTATGCGCGTTGTCTTGCCCACACTGCGCAGGCAGTATGTTGCTGCACAGTCCGCATACTCTGCCTCGGGTGGGCTTGCATGCTGGGAGTATTCGCATGACTTTCGAGGATCTTTAACGTGTATATTTGATATTCTACCTGCACAATACACACGGAGAGGGTGTAGACACTAACTGGTTTGCATAAATGTTGTCCTGGGAGATAAAACAAACAAACAAACAAACAAACAAACAACCCCCCCCCCCACATACACACACACATACACACTTCACATTTGATCCACCAGTCTAGGGGGATTGAACCTGAGACCTTCCTAATGGAAGTCCGGCACTTATCCATATGGACTACTGGGCCCTTCGTGTGCAGGATTGAACACCAAACACCAAAGAGTTAACACGCCACAGCCATCAACAATTAACCAACACCAAATTTGATCTAGATCTTTTCATAACCTTATGTATTTAGCAGTGAAAATATTTTTTAGAGCAGAAAATAAACAAGAAACACAATTATCAGACTCTGTAATCCACTAACCCATGACCACTTTTCTTTGTTTGTTTGTTTGGGTTGGTGCTGGTGAATAGAAAGTTTTTTTTTATTTAACTGTCTGTCGACCTCTTCATTTATTTATTTATTTATTTATTTGTTTGTCTTTTCATTTATGTTGGCTGTAAAATCAGTTAAATAAGACGAGCACAGAGTAGTGTTAACCCAACGTGTATCTAAATGAATATGTCTTCTTAAAATGTTACTCAGCTAGTCAAATATAACTGTTGGATTTTGAAATGCTCATGCGAGCCCCCTCCACACGCACACACACAAACGCACACACACATGCACACACACACACACATACATACACACACACACACACACACACACACACACCCCACACACACAAACCCGCGCGCGTGCGCACACATACACGCACACACACAACACAAGACACACATACGCACACACACAAACAACACACATACACACACACAACACACACACACACACACACAACACACACACACACACACACACACACACCACGCACACACACACACACAACACACACACACACACTTATGTCACTTATAGTGAAAAGACGTTAAATCAAAGAACGAACGAACACACACACACACACACACACACACCACGCGCACACACGCACACACACACACACACACACATACACACACACACACACACACACACACACACACACACACACACACACACACACACACACACACACACACACACACGTAGGTGCACATGTTCTCTCCGAGCTATGTCTGTGTTTGTGTCTATCTTCCGCCATTTGTCTGTTTATCTGTTTAGTTGCCTGATTGTCTGTCTGTCTGTTTGTGTGTGTAGTCTGAGTGTCTGTATACATGTCTGTCTGTGTGTTACTCTGTCTGTCTGTCTGCCTTCCTTTCTGAGTGCCATCTTCTCCCACACCATTGTATTTCTATAGGCCTGGTGTGCGCGATTTTTCTCCCCTTCTTCGTATATCCTCTCCTGTCCTCTTTTCTATCTCAGTACTCTCTGTGCATCGCAAAGGAAAAAGAACCAAACGGAACCAAACCAAACCGAACCGAACCGAATGGAACCGAACCAAAACCAAATCAAACCAAACCGAACCAAACCAAACCAAACCGAACCGAACCGAATCGAACTGAACCGAATCGAACCAAAACCAAATCAACTCAAATCAAATCAAATCGAACCGAACCGAACCGAACATACCCGAACCGAATCAAACCAAACCAAACCAAACCAAACCAACCCAATCGACCAAACAAACACTCAACCCCACCAAAAGTAAATCCACCAATCAAATAACAAATCCCACTCAATCAATAAAAATATAATGTTCAAACATAAAAAAATATCGTCTTCCTAAGACAAAAATTGCGTTTATTTTATAGTGTTCGATCAGCGCATATCAACAAATGTTAATTTGAAACGATAAG
>CM060305.1:143887791-143890291 GCA_030674185.1 Monoplex corrugatus
GCATACATAGCTGTATACTGATTTTATTTGCAACTATTCCAGACAAACAGGGCTGTTTCCAAATGTTAGCCTGATGAAAGCAAAAAGTACTGTTGGAAACAGTCTTGTTCGTCTGAAAGAGTTGCAAATAAAATCAATGTACAGATATGTATGCTTTTTTTGAGATAGCCTGGTGAAGTATAAAGTACTTATACTTGATTTCGTTAAAATCATTTAGTGACTTGACACAAACGACGTGTGTGTGTAGATATAGATAAGAAATGAAGAATCTTCAGACTTTGATGATTTGTTCATTTAGATTCTTTCCCCTTACAAAGGGGTGTGAAATACAAAGACAGTTTTAACAGTATGCTTGGTTACATCTCGTAAATATGACTCACCAAGTCACACCACAAGCGACACACAGAGAGACGAAGGAAAAGTTCCAAAGACGTATAGGAATTCAAATGACTTGTTCATTTATTGATGCAAGACGTGAGAGAGAGAGAGAGAGAGAGAGAGGGGGGGGGATGGGGAGGGAGAGAGAGAGAGAGAGAGAGAGAGAGAGAGAGAGAGAGAGAGAGAGAGCAGAGAGTAAACATGCGTGTGTCGTGTTTAGGTGGTGGTGGTAGGAGAAAGGTGTGTGTGTGTGTGTGTGTGTGTGTGTGTGTGTGTGTGTGTGTGTGTGTGTGTGTGTGTGTGTGTGTGTGTGTGTGTGTGTGTTGTGTGTGTGTGTGTGTGTGTGTGTGTGTGTGTGTGTGCGTGTGTGTTTTCTCCCTTTGAAAACGAAAGGAAGGATGGTAGTGGTAGTTTATTTTATCTGCGAGGGATGTTTGTCTCTTTCCAAATATGTTAGCAAGGTGTTCTTATCTTGTTTTTGAGTGGACTGTTATCACATTTAGGTCATTGATGTGGACCGTTAAGTAGTCGCAAATGCATAATTATGTGGAGGACAAGGTGTCAGGGTCAAGGTCACACGGACCAAATTAGTGCCCAAAGTCAGCACTTTCTGAGGAGGGGTGTATAAACATGACTTTCTCAGTAACTTCTGAAAATACCTGAATTATGTTTTCAATTATTGTTTACCGCTTACCGTTGTTGTCGATGCATGTCAAGTTATATTTTTTAACTGAAGAATCTTCACGGTCACAGTGATTTTGAGAAGTACAAAATTTAGATTTCTGAATTAATACTGTATGAAAAAGGAGATGGTCAGAATGGCTTGACCATTTTGTTATTTCTTTTCTTTTTTCTTTTTTTTTCTGTTTTCTTTCTTTTCTTCTTCTTTTTTTTGTCGTTGTTTAAGAATATACATAATGATGCGCTCACGGACAAACAGATAAATATACTTTGTCTCCTCTGTCTGTCTGTCTGTCTCTCTTTGTTCTGTCTGTCTGTCTGTCTGTCTGTCTGCCTCTCTCTCTCTTTCTCTCAGCCGTCTGCCAAACCACTCAAGTACAAATATGTAACTGGAATCAACATTTATTTAAAGAAGAAAAAGCAACAACAACAACAACATCATCATCATCAAGAACAACAACAACAGCAACAACAACAACCCCCCCCCCCCCCACATATAACGAAAAATTGAAAACAAAACGGTGACTGACTAATTTTTACCATCTGTCTCGTCCCTCGTGTATCTGAGGTTAGTTCAGGGCATTCATCAATTTATTGTTTGTGCTGTAGAACAGCTTCAGGATTCGTGTTTAGTCTGTGCAAAGTTTGGCGCTTGTTCAAGATGGATTCTTTCTACTCGAACAATTCCATATACGCTCCACCGGAAGTCGCCGGAAGTTATCTGGCAGACTACTTGAGCCTGAGCAAAACACTATGCGCTGGAAAGATCTTGAAACACGGAGATGGGGGTTGGGACTGGGGGAAGCTTTGAATTATCAAGCTGACCCCCTCAGATTGATTGAAAGATTTTTGGGCAGTGAACAGCCCAGTTTTTATGTTGCGGGCTGGGATTGAACAATCTGATTGTAAGATCTGCAGTCCTCCGCTTTTATCGAAAGAGCTAGCAAGCCCACCGCAGCATAGTGCCTGCGGAGTGATTCCATATGCGCTAAAGCCACAAATGTTATGTGATAGAAAGCTCACAAACCTCCCTCCTCCACACCCCCAAAGAAGCAAAAAAGAAGGCAACAACAACAGCAATCATCAACATCATCATCATCATCATCATCAACAACAACAACAACAACAACAAACCCCGCCAAATGGAATAAGCATACATACCATTAGGTTTTTCTACATAACAAAAACACATTGTTGACAGACGACACATACAGTGTAGACTGAGGCATGACAATATCCACGAGAAATAAATATTTGTTACAGTTCACGTTACTTATGCATCTAATGGTTGATAGTAAAACTGTTTTGTTTCAGTTATTGCTTGATTTGATGCGAGCGCTCCTTTGTTGACATTGTTCTTTTCTGTTACATGACACGGAGTTTAAAAAGTATTCACCGAGACAGTCCGGTGGGATTGGGGGGGGGGGGGGGGCGGGGACGG
>CM060305.1:143895291-143905291 GCA_030674185.1 Monoplex corrugatus
ATAAAAGACTGGAAGATGGATGGACTGGATTCACATATATATTCACAATTCTGGAAAAACTGCATTTACATACATTCATAACTCTGGTTTTAGCTAGGCAGATGGCAGATGGACAGACTGGATTCACGTACTTTCACAACCCTGGAAATAACCTACCAGGTTTTTTGTAGGTATACCCTGTACATTTTATGGTCTTTAACAAAGGTATCTACTGACGTCTCATTATCATCATTATGTTAGTAGACATCCTCTTCCTTGTGAGTTATAGCACGTGTACTGCTTTGTATTATATTCAGTTATTTAAGTTTCTATCACAATGCACTTGTCAATGAAATCCAGTCTGCCCTCCACAGGACAGATCCTTGCCACAGTGCTGTGCTACCCAGTTACAGACAACTTTTTTACTTCATGTTTAAAAAAAAAAAAAAGAAAAAAAAAAAAAATATGGGAACCTTAATCTCCACTTTATGAATAAAATGATATGTACAGGTGACAACTTTAGCAGAGATTCAGTTAAATAGTGACAACACTTGATACGTAATTTAATATGTCACATGGCAACAATTGCTGACAACTAAAAGCTTGGATGATAGTCTTCTGTTTCTACAAGCTGTACACATCACGCTGATAGGGAACGTTGAAGGGTTTTTACATCCAGGTGACACTCTGGTTAAAGCTGTGACGTACTTGATATGTGTAATAACTGATAAATAGTTAACTCTTTGACTCTCTATCTCATCCTATCCAACAGCTTCCTGCATTATGAACCATGATTATCAAAGTAGAAAAGCTCATCCCCCTCTCTCCTTCACCATATCCACCAGCTTTCTGCTGAAAGGTGATGGAAGAGGTGACAGTCAAAAATTTGAAATTTTGCAGCTGGTAGATAGGGTGAGGGAGTCAAAGTGTTAAAAAATGTATTAATCAAAATTGAGGGTTGTGGAAATATTAATGTTATTGATATCACTCTGTTGTGCTGGACACCAGGATTTCTAATCTACTTGCATATCTGTTAACAAGAAACATCCAAAGATGCTGGATGGGACTCAGAGCAACAATGCCTCACCGGTTGAACAATCACCTCCCAGCTCCCAACGCTACACGGTAGCCATTTCTACAAGCAAAGGGATTCAAACGATTATCTACAGTATACATACATCATTTGAAGAATACGTAATTTTCATAAAAGTAAGCAACTTCAGAAACCTCATCGAAGACAAAAACCTACAATACCAAAACACACATAGCCGATGTGCTAATGTGACATGAGTCGTTGAAAACTACACAGATTGAAAGGAAATACTACTGTTCTGAAAGGAATGTTTCCTTCAAATGTGTACATGTAGAAAGCGATGTCCAGTTGCTCAAAAGATGAACATCGTTTTGGACTTTGATAAGAATTTGTGGAAAACATACAAGCTTATCCGAACTTTCTTGAAATGATAGACAGTTCAGCACCTTCTTACGGCTTTCTGGATTTCATACGGAATATGGTGCTTATAAATAAGCATTGATTTGAAATTTTATGTAAATTTATAGAAAACCCTCGGCATTGTCAACACCTTCTCGTGAGTTTGAAAAGTCCTGGAAACTTCAAAATTTCTTAGGGATTTGTTAAAAATCAATGGAATTTATAGAACGATTGCAATGTTTGTTGGAAGTCAATTTAACTCAGAATTGTATGTCATCACTAGTTTCTTTCTTATTTTCTATCTTCTTATTCTTCGTTAGATTCACTTGTTATCTAGCAGGAGATGGAGGAGTCTCCAGGCACACGGGCACCAGGTCGTCCCTGGTTTCCATGGTACTCTCCCTTGTCCCTTCCGTCAGCCTGGACAGAGGTCTTAACTTCGGGTGTGGACAGAAATGGTGTCTTCGCATTGTCATTGGTTGGTTGCTGTGGTCCTTGTTGGCCTTCTGCATCTGAAAACAACCAGGATGACTTACAGTTATTGAAAACAAAGTGACTGTTCCTAGTTTTTGTCCAAAGATTTCTGACTGCAAAGAACGAGAAGTTTGTTCATGGAAAGCATGTTGTGCTCAGCCCAAAGAGGGCAATTTTATCGATTTTTCCCTAGCTGGTGTTCAGTGTGTTGTCTGGACAGAGCCATTTTTCATCATAGTGAACTTTGTTGCTCATTGCACTTAAAATGCAACGTTTATTGGCCATTTTATTGCATCTCTGCACCCACAAGTGGATCTGTCTTTCTGTATTTTACTTTGATTTTTGTTGTTGTAAGATAATAAGACACTCAGCTTTGCATGCTAAAGCCTATTTTTGTAACTGTTACTTTACTCAAATCAGCATGGTGTATTTACTCTGATGTGTATGCCTACCTATGTTGTGAAAAAATCGTGCATGATAATGTCGTCCTGTCCTCTCTCTCTCTCTTTCTCTCTCTTCTCTTTTTCTAAATTCTCTATAGAAGATGTGAGGCGTTTTACTCCCTCCTGCCCCCCCTCCCCCTGTCCCTCAGCCTCCTTGTCATCCCTCTTTAACCAAATCGATGTTTTTGACGTTCACGATTTTGTTTATTTTTTGTGTACAAGGCCAGAAACTTCTGTCCAGTGTCCTTCCTTTCCTCCCTCTCTCTGTGACAGCACTTGAAGTTTTCTCAGAAGGGATTCATCGCATTTGAACAATTTGTATACGCTCCACCCAAATCTGCCGCCAGTTATTCGGTAGATTCCGTGATCCTGCCCAAACCCTTATGCCATGGCAAGGTCATGAAGGGGAGGAGAACAGGACCTTTGAAACTCTAAACTGACACAACCCCAGGACCTCTGAAACACTAAACTGACACTATCCCAGCACCTTTGAAGCACTAAACTGACACTACCCCAGCACCTTTGAAGCACTAAACTGACACTACCCCAGGGCCTCTGAAACACTTAACTGACACTACCCCAGGACCTCTGAAACACTAAACTGACGCTACCCCAGGGCCTCTGAAACACTAAACTGACACTGTCCCAGGACCTCTGAAACACTAAACTGACGCTACCCAGGGCCTCTGAAACACTAAACTGACACCTCCAGAATGATCGGACCATTAGGACAAACTGCCAACAAGCTGCGGTTTGGAACTGAACTCGAACAGAAAACGTGGAATGCAGTGACTCTCTTTCTATTCTGCGCTTTCCCCCCTCCCTTTCTTTCTTTCCACATATATCGGCATACGTTGTACACCTACCTTGCATCTGACGTCGTTCTTTCCTACGTGTCCCCATGAAGAGGTAGCAACCGGTAACTCCCACCGCCCACAGCATTGTGATCGCCAAGCCAACAGCCAGTGCCGTGATGATTCTGTCTTTCTCCATCGCTGCCTTCTCTTTCTCTTCTGTTGAAAAAACACATAGGGTGTCAGCGTTAACTAGACACCGGAAAACACACACACGCATACAAACACACACACAGACAGACACACACAGACACAGACACACACACAGACAGACAGACACACACAACCCCCCCCCCCCATAAGAAACCAGTCACCATCACAATGTTACTTACTTTCTTGATCATCTTTCTCGCACTTCAGCTTCTTAATTGTCTCATCTGAAATCAGTAATAAATAGATAAATAAAACGGTAGAATAATAGATCATCATACAGAGTCACACTATGGACTCAATCACTAAGATAGTGTGTGTGTGTGTGTGTTTGTGTGTGTGTGTGTGCGCACGCGCGCGTGTAAGTGTGTGTGTTTGTGGAATGTTGAGTTTTGAAAACTGTTATGCAAGTCAATTGAATTCATTTTTAATACAGATATATTTTTTCCTTTCGTCTAAAAACACATATGTGAATAGACGTTAAAAGAAATAACGAACCACACACACACACACAACACACACACACACACACACACACACACACACACACACACACACACACACACACACACACACACACACACACACACACACACACACACACACACACACACACATATACACACCCACCCACACCACACACACACACAAATGTACGTCGCGAAGGCCACGCTCTGTGTCTGTCTGTCTGTGTCTGTCTCTCTCTGCGTCTGTTTTTCTTCTGTCTCTGTTTCTGTCTCTGTCTGTTTGTCTGTCTCTGTCTGTCTGTCTGTCTCTGTCTGTCTGTCTGTCTCTGTCTCTCTCTGTCTCTCTGTCTCTGTCTGACTGTCTCTGTACGTCAGTCTCTTCCAATGAAAATAGTGCGTTAGCATTTGAGATTAAATTTTTGATTCATTGTTTAAAAACAAACAATACACAAGTCACTTTTTGTTGGATCCCATCCCACTGTGATATCAAATATAATGATTGGGTTGACAGAATAGCTAAATGTGCAGCAATGAATAGAGCTGGCAGTACAAAACTTGACTTACATCTCCCTGACCATGAAACGAATGCTATATTAGACAACAAAGTAAAGGCACAATGTAAAATTCGCCCTTTCATCGTGAACTACCAGGGTTTTACAAGACAGGAAATAACTTTAGCTTACAGATTATGTCTCAACGCACTCCGAACTAAATTCAGTAAAACCATCAAATGTATCTGTAGTGATTTTATGACAGTTAATCATCTTTTGTGTTGTCAGCAAATGCTACCCTATTTCCATGCCTCAGTTACAAATCTAAAACAGAAACATACTGATTTCACTCTGTATTTACACACTGCTAGGCATTTACTCAGTCCCATAGGTCGTTTCCTTTGATTAAGCCTGATTGTTTTATACCTGTAACTCCCACCTATCCCTGTTTATTTGCTTGTTAAGTTTTTCCTTATTCCTTGACTGACAACGTTTTTACCTCGATAGAAAATTCCTCTTCTCCACCTTATCCCATCAGACAATAACAGATAATTTATCATACGTCAGCACAGGCACCTACATGCTCATAGTACACACACACACACACACACACACACACACACACACACAGACACACACACGCACACACACAGACACACACACAGACACACACACACATACACACGCACACACACACGAGCGCGCGCGCCTGCACGCCCACATATATATGCACCACACCACACACAACACACCACACACACAACACACACACACACACACACACACACACCCACCCTGTCAAACTAATGTAGCCTGGCTGTTCTAACGTTGCTGAATGCTTTTCTGTATGATGATACCTTATAAAGATGCCAACGTGACTTTATGGATGCATCCATCCCATAGACACCTCTCTATATTCTTTATTTATTTATTTCAATGTTTATTTATTTATCTATCTCTTGTCCATTCGTTTATTTTACTTTATTTTGTTTCATTTTATTTTATTTATTTATTTATTTTTTCTTAAATAGCATTTAATTACTTTATTGAATATCGATCTAAAACACACACGCACGCACAACACAACACACACACTACACACACACACACACACACACACACACACACACACACACACACACACCACACACACACACACACACACACACACACACACACACACAACACACACACAAACACACACACACAACACACACACACACACACCACACACACAAAACACACACACACCACACACACACACACACACACCACACATCCCACACACGTACACGCGTCGGACGAGTTTTCTTTGTTTGCTGTTCAGTTTTGACATCGTAGCGTAATGTCCTATATTTTGGTTCCTTAAACTGCAACAATACACATATTATTTACCTTGGGACCTTGCGTTCCTGTTCCAGTCTGGATATCTCATCGGCACATGTCTTCCTATCCGTCTCCGCATTCGTAGTTTGATTTTCAAGTTCCGTCTCTGGTTAACAAAGACACACACGAGAATCGTGATATTCAGTGTTTCTACTCCGGCTGGCTCTTCTCCAGAACACACCAGATTATACTACATAAAAGGGGCAAAAATGACAGACAGGCAAAACGAAAATAAAATAAAATAAATTGCAAACAAACAAAGACACCAACTACAGCAACCACCACCATCGTCATCATCATCACCCCCACCCCCCACCACCACCTCCATCCTCACCACCACAACCACCACCACCACCACCACAAACCACCACCACCACCACCACCACCACAACCAACACCACCACAACCAACACCACCACAAATACCAACACCACCACAACCAACACCAACACCAACACCAACACCAGCAAAAGAAGATGAGTAAGCCAATCTAATAATCTCCCTTTTTAATTAAAAAAAAGTACAGAATCTAGATTTTGGTTTTTCCAAGGTTACTGTGACCTTGAAAAAAAATTTAAGTTGAAATAAAACTTTCACGCGTGTACAGGACAATAGTCAGCTGTGTCAGAAGTTCCGAAGAAAGTGCTGTTTACAGACATTTTTTGCCCTTAAAAAGAGTTGATTATAGGCACATCTTTTGTTCATAGTCCACAGCCTGTGTTTTCCACGAATTTTTATCAAAATCCAAAGCGATGTTCATCCACTGGAGAATAACGCTTTACGAGAATGATTTACACTACTACTACTACTACTACCGCTACTACTACTACTACTATTACTACTACTACCACTACTGATATATATATATATATATATATATATGTCTCTACCCCATATATATATCTATATCACAGATAAATCGACTATCGTGGCTGATAAAGTCCAGCCTAGCATTAAATTTGTGTACCCTCATGTGGGATCTCAGGCCAAAGTCTGGTGCACACAGGAGGCCGCACACTACTAATATCACCACTTCTACTACTAATGATAACGATGATGATGGTGGTGGTGATGGTGACGACGATGACGACGACACGATGATGATGATGATGATGATGATGAGGACAATACCTTTAAGTCGAAGGTTTGCTTCAACAACTTCTTTCTCTGCTTCACATCTCCTGGTCGCGTCAATCTGTTGACCTATTTGGATCAGAAAGCAAACAGTTGCACTTTTAGACACTAAGGCAAGGCCAGTTTAGACTAGGGGGCTGGTTGTGTTTTAATCCTTGTCCATGTTTTTCACATTACAGACCGAGATATACATTTCACGAGATTGTTGCCTAGATAGTTCCAATGACATATTGATACAAACATAAGATATATAACTCCCATACGCTAGGTTGGATGATACAAACATAAGAGATGAAACCCCCAAGCGCTAGGTTGGATGATACAAACATAAGATATAAAACGACATACATTAGGTTGGATGATACAAACATAAGATATAAAACGACATACATTAGGTTGGATGATACAAACATAAGATATAAAACGACATACAATAGGTTGGATGATACAAACATAAGATATAAAACGACATACATTAGGTTGGATGATACAAAATATAAAACGACATACATTAGGTTGGATGATACAAACATAAGATATAAAACGACATACATTAGGTTGGATGATACAAACATAAGATATAAAACGACATACAATAGGTTGGATGATACAAACATAAGATATAAAACGATATACATTAGGTTGGATGATACAAACATAAGATATAAAACGACATACATTAGGTTGGATGATACAAACATAAGATATAAAACGACATACCTTAGGTTGGATGATACAAACATAAGATATAAACGACATACATTAGGTTGGATGATACAAACATAAGATATAAAACGACATACATTAGGTTGGATGATACAAACATAAGATATAAAAAGACATACATTAGGTTGGATGATACAAACATAAGATATAAAACGACATACATTAGGTTGGATGATACAAACATAAGATATAAAACGACATACAATAGGTTGGATGATACAAACATAAGATATAAAACGACATACATAGGTTGGATGATACAAACATAAGATATAAAACGACATACATTAGGTTGGATGATACAAACATAAGATATAAAACGACATACATTAGGTTGGATGACACAAAGACAATGGTCTTCTGAAATATACGACCTTTCACAGCATCAGTAAATCTGAGAGAGAGGGAGAGAGAGAGAGAGAGAGAGAGAGAGAGAGAGAGAGAGAGAGAGAGAGAGAGAGAGAGAGAGAGAGAGAGAGGAGAGAGCGCCTTCTCGCACGCACACACACACACACACACACACACACACACACACACACACTCACTCACCTGTCTCTCCACACACTCACGCCACCAAAACAAACCACCACCACCACCACTACCACCACCACCGCCGCCACCCGATTAATGCGAAGTAATCTTCCTTTCAAACAAAAATGAGATAAGGAAAGAGGGGAATTGATGAAAGTCTTACGGTAACAGAAGTCTTCACAGGTAGCGTATCTACTGTGAATGACGTTAGTTTGGTTACACCAGGCTATGATATCACGGCAGGGTCGACACACTTGGCGGGAGGGGCTGCACCAGTGATCTTTTTCGCAAGGGTGCCCTGCCTCGCACGGATATTGGGCAACGTCCATGTAGTCAGGTTTCTGCCAAACAACACAGTTTTTTAAAGGTCGTTCCATAACTCAGGCGTAGTAGAGCTGGAGCTCCTGTTGTCCAATCTGACTGCACAACTTCGCCCTTGACTAGTGAAAAAAAAACAACAACAAAAAAACATGTGCCCGACTGGTAGTCCACCCAGCTGTAAATGGGTACCTGACCTTGTTCAGGTTTAAGAAAGGTAAAGCTGGGAGAGTTCCATGGACAGCAAAGAAAACAAACGAAACAGTCTTGAAGGAGGCAGACACAAGAAGATCATTCATAAACAAGATTAGGAAAAGACAAGCAACATTTGTAGTACATTTTTATGAGGAAATTATGGGGAATTAGAACACCTGGTCACAACAGGTAAAATGGAGGGAAAGAGAACACCAGGTAGACCCAGGGAGAAAATATTGGACGGACTTGCAGGGTGGCTGAAGACAGAGAGGGTGGGAGATGTACTTGCAGCGACAGGGGATAGATTCGTGTGGAGGGCCATGATCGCCAACGCCATGCGGCAGGGCACATGATAATGATGACGACGACGGCAACGACGACGACGACGATGATGATGATGATGATGAAGAAAGCTGTGAGGGAGAGGAGGTTGGCGCCCCCTTCATAATGCTTGCTGGTCCTGAGAAAAAAATTAGGTCTCTTCCACCTCATTTCCTTACGACTTCAGGGTCAGAGACAAACTTTTACCTTTTTTTCTTTGTTTTAGCCTTAACTCTGAGGTGTTAAGGGAGTGAGGTGGTAGAGATCCCAAGTTTTCTCAGGACCCGGCATTATGAGGGTGGTTCCTGTCTCCTCTTTCTTGTTGCTGGACCTTTCCGTAAATCTGAACAGAACCAGTCATTCATCCACAGCTGGGTTGACTAGAAGGCCGCACACTGAAAGCCTGAAGTTTTGTTTTGTTTTGCTTGGGTCAGCTTCGAACTCTTAAACGCCTGTACAGTGAGACTGCAAAGCGTGAGCTCCATTTCTGTGCCATCCAGTCCTTACCTAGTTGCTGTCGAAATAAGCAATGACAATTTCCATTTACTGTCTGAAGATTATTGCTGATATTAGCACTTTTATTTTTCTGCAGAAATAATCGGTATTGAAAAAACTAAACTAAACTAAACTAAACTAAACTAAACAACTCTAAACTAAACTAAACTAAACTAAACTAAACTAAACTAAACTAAACTAAACTAAACTAAACTAAACTAAACTAAACTAAACTAAAACTAAACTAAACTAAACTAAAATGAAATATAAAGCTTGCATCAAATTTTTGGGATGGGGTTATTTTCCATGTTGACATATTGTGTGTACGTGAATGTTTTAACATTCAGTTAATTCTTTTTTTTTTTTATATTCCAAATGGGATATGGACGATAACAAATTGCAAAGTAAATAATATATCTGAGGCTTAGCAAAGTTTTTATTCAACTACAGGAAATATAAAGGTGCAAGTGAAACAACACTGTGTGAAAAAAATAACATGAGAAAAACAACTAAACGTTAAAATTAAACAACCTGACAGGCACACAAAAACTGTGTTTATCTGAAGACAACTTTTTTTTATATATCAGATTAAGGAATCGAAGGA
>CM060305.1:143910291-143970291 GCA_030674185.1 Monoplex corrugatus
CCAAAAATCAAATTGACTACATCCTGATCAACAAAAGATTTAGAAATTCTTTACTGTCAGCAAAAACACTACCAGGCGCAGATTGCAAGTGACCACAATCCGGTAGTGGGAAGGTTTAGGCTGAAATTGAGGAAAAGGAAACAGACCAAAAGCAACATCAAACTAAACCTTGACTCTTGAAGACAGATGAAATGATACGTCAAAAATTTAATGTACGTGTTCAAAACAAATTCAGTGCTCTGGAAGACGTTGGTGACAATGAGGAACAATGGACAAAGTTGAGAAGTTCTATAAATGAAGCTTGTGAGGAAATCCCTAAGGCAAACAGAAAAGCAAAAAAGAGCTGGATGACTAATGAAATTTTGGGCCTGATGGAGAAAAGGAGGAAGGCAAAGAGAAACGAGGAGATATACAGGAAGATAAACAAAGAGATCAGGTATAGGTGCAATGAAGCTAAGGAAGCTTGGCTGAACACAAAATGCAAAGAGATAGAAGAACGACACAAAATGGATCCTCAGGGTATGTACAGACGAATTGAAGAAATTGTTCACAGGAAAAATACATGCACATCAACTGGTTGCTTAAAATCAAAAGATGGCACGCTTATCATAGAAAAAGACAAGGTATTAGACAGATGGGGAGAGTACATTAAAGACCTTTTTGAGGATGACAGAAACGAAGAACACATTATAAAAAGAACTTTGAAGGACCACCCATAATGAAAGATGAAGTCAGAGCAGCACTGAAAAAGATGAAACCAGGAAAAGCCCCAGGACCAGACAACATTACTACAGAGATGATTGAAGCCCTGGAGGAATTTGGCATAGAAAAAATAACAATCCTCCTAAATGAAATTTATGACACTGGAAAAATCCCCAAAGATATGTCAAAATCAATTTTCATTGCACTTCCAAAGAAGACAGGGGCTATAGAATGCGAACTCCATCGCACAATCAGTTTGATGAGTCATGTAACAAAAATCCTGTTAAGAATAATCATGATGAGGACAAGGAATAGAATCAAAAGAGAAATAGCAGAAGAACAGTGTGGATTTGTGGAGGGGAAAGGAACTATTAATGCCATATATATCCTAAGAACTATCATAGAGATGTCAGTTGAGATGAATAAGGATTTGTATTTATGCTTTGTTGACTATAACAAGGCTTTCGATCGGGTACGACATGAAGAATTGATCAACCAACTGGAGAGATCAATGTCGATGGAAAAGATCTACGAATAATCAGGAATATGTACTGGGAACAAACAGCTGCAATGAGAATAGAAAACAATATAAGCTCTTTTCAAAACATCAAAAGAGGAGTCAGACAGGGTTGTGTTTTGTCACCAGATCTGTTTTCACTATACAGCGAAAACATCATGAGAAACATAGAAGAAGACCCTGGATTAAAGGTTGGAGGAAAAATGATAAACAACATTCGGTACGCAGATGACACCGTGCTAATTGCAGAAAATGAAAGGGACCTACAAAACCTTGTGAATATACTAGAAACAGAAAGCAAAGGTAAAGGGTTGGAACTAAACAGCAGGAAGACTGAAGTCATGGTGATCAGTAAAAAACATGAAATCCCCTCCTGCAAAATAACAGCAAATGGCACAATCTTGACACAGGTTAATAAGTTCAAATACTGGGAACGGTCATTTCATCAGACGGCAGATGCACATCGGAAATACCTGGCAGAATCGGCCAAGCCAAAACAACATTCAAGAAGATGACAAGCATTCTTACCAACAAATGCCTATCAATTAACATCAGAAAGAGAGTCCTTGAATGTTATATAGAACCAATACTGTTGTACGGATGCGAGGCGTGGACAGTCAGCAAGCAAAGCCAGAGCAGGATCAAGGCAGCCGAGATGTTGTTTCTAAGAAGAATGTTGAGAGTTCCATGGACAGCAAAGAAAACAAACGAGACAGTCTTGATGGAGGCAGACACAAGTCGATCACTGATAAGGAAGATTAGGAAAAGACAAGCAACATTTATAGGCCATTTTATGAGGAAGGGGGATTTGGAGCACCTGGTCACAACGGGAAAGCTGGAGGGAAAGAGAGCACCGGGTAGACTCAGGGAGAGAATGCTGGACGGACTTGCAGAGTGGCTGGGGATGAAGAGGGTGGGGGAGATGCTGGGGGCAACGAGAGATAGAGATGGTTGGAAGTCCATGGTCGCCAACGCCATGCGGCAGGGCACCTGATGATGATGATGATGATATGTGTGTGTGTGTGTGTGTGTGTGTGTGTGTGTGGTGTGTGTGTGTGTGTGTGTGTGGTGTGTGTTTGCGCACGTAGTGTGTGCATGTGCGCGCGTGCCAGTGTGTGTGTGGATATAGATTCATGCACTTGTTGCGTGTGTGCGTGTGTGTGTGTGTGTGTGTGTGTGTGTGTGTGTGTGTGTGTGTGTGTGTGTGTGTGTGTGTGTGTGTGTGTGTGTGTATACGTGTGTGTACGTGTGTGTACGTGAGTGTGTTCGGCAGCAACTGTATGCCAGTGTGCGTGCGTTTTAACGTTATACGCAATGGCTGCAGTGATGTAGTGTGTATATGTGTATGTATGCACGTGTTCGTGTTCGTGTATGTGTGTTACGAGGTGCGTGCACGCACTTATGCGTTCGTGTGCACGCTTGCGTAGCTGTGTGTGTCATATTACGCGGGGGCAAGTTTGGCTGCAACACTGCATGAGCCTTTTCAAGACTAAACAAGAACATCCTATAACCAGTTTACCTAACCTAAATTGCTGCATGAAATGTTTGTTGCTGTTGTTGTTGTTGTAAAGAACCCACAAGAACAAAGGCACTGTAAAGAACCCACAAGAACAAAGGCACTGTAAAGAACCCACAAGAACAAAGGCACTGTAAAGAACCCACAAGAACAAAGGTACTGTAAAGAACCCACAAGAACAAAGGCACTGTAAAGAACCCACAAGAACAAAGGCAAAATAAAGAATCCACAAGAACAAAGGCACTGTAAAGAACCCACAAGAACAAAGGCACCGTAAAACCCCCACAAAAAAGGCACTGTAAAGAACCCACAAGAACAAAGGCACTGTAAAGAACCCACAAGAACAAAGGCACTGTAAAGAACCCACAACAACAAAGGCACTGTAAAGAACCCACAAAAACAAAGGCACTGTAAAGCACCCACAACAACAAAGACACTGTAAAGAACTCACAACAACAAAGGCACATTAGAGAACTCACAACAAGGCACCTTAGAGAACTCACAACAACAAAGGCACTTAGAGAACTCACAACAACAAAGGCACCTTAGAGAACTCACAACAACAAAGGCACCTTAGAGAACTCACAACAACAAAGGCGCCTTAGAGAACTCACAACAACAAAGGCACCTTAGAGAACTCACAATAACAAAGGCGCCTTAGAGAACTCACAACAAAGGCACCTTAGAGAACTCACAACAACAAAGGCACATTAGAGAACTCAACAACAAAGTCGCCTTAGAGAACTCACAACAACAAAGGCGCCTTAGAGAACTCAACAACAAAGGCGCCTTAGAGAACTCACAACAACAAAGGCGCCTTAGAGAACTCACAACAACAAAGGCGCCTTAGAGAACTCACAACAACAAAGGCACCTTAGAGAACTCACAACAACAAAGGCGCCTTAGAGAACTCACAACAACAAAGGCGCCTTAGAGAACTCACAATAATAAAGGCACCTTAGAGAACTCACAACAACAAAGGCGCCTTAGAGAACTCACAACAACAAAGGCGCATTAGAGAACTCACAACAACAAAGGCGCCTTAGAGAACTCACAATAATAAAGGCGCCTTAGAGAACTCACAACAACAAAGGCGCCTTAGAGAACTCACAACAACAAAGGCACCTTAGAGAACTCACAACAACAAAGGCGCATTAAAGAACTCACAACAACAAAGGCGCCTTAGAGAACTCACAACAACAAAGGCACCTTAGAGAACTCACAACAACAAAGGCACCTTAGAACTCACAATAACAAAGGCACCTTAGAGAACTCACAATAATAAAGGCACCTTAGAGAACTCACAACAACAAAGGCGCCTTAGAGAACTCACAACAACAAAGGCACCCTAATGAACCACATGAACAAATCTCCCCACAATACCAAGTATAAAATTCCACTTTCACGTGTAAACAAAAATACAAAGAAAATGTGTGGCGCTGCATTGTGGCAACGCTGTCTTTCCATGGGAAACCTGTTTTGACGAGGGAGAGAAAAAGATGGGCAGATTGTTTATATCGTATTCCAACCAAACACTGAGACCATTTCAGAGACGGAAAAATGGGGACGATGAAAAACAATTTCAGATTCAGCTTCATAAAAATGCTATTACAACCCGGAGAGAACTGCATGTGCGCACACACTAAAGACCTCATGTGAAGGAAAACGTCCGAAGTAATCACAGGAAATTAAAACAAGAAAAAGAAAAAGAAAAACAAAACAAAACAAAAAACACCTGCTACGTATACATCCTACGCGTTACCAGGTTTTGATTTTTCCTTTTTTTTGTTGTTGCTATTTTTTTTTCTTTTGATAGTGTTCCGATTTTCTCTGATTCATGTATGCACATTCTTTTGTCCACGTTATGAAGGCGCTGAATTGTTCACAGTCCTGTTTATTCCGTCTTTGGTAGGCGTGCCTTGCTAAGTGTTTCATGCTTGCATAAGCCACCGCATAAAGACATGCATGACTGACAGAATCTTTAACGTGCATATTTTGAATTGGCTGTGTGCATACACACTGGAAAGGGGTGGGGTGGGGGTGGGTTAGACACTGGCAGTTCTGCATGCGTGTTGACCCTGAGGATCTGAAAAATCTCCACCATTACCCACCAGGTGGAAGGTACCCAAACAGGATCGAACCCGAACTCCACTATCGGAAGTCCTGCATTTACCCATCTGACTACCGCACCCGTCACTTTGAATGTCTATCTTTACTCTCTCTCTCTTCAAAAATAAACCATAGTCCTGTTTTTTGACACTCAGCTGCTGCCAAAAGAATCTAGTCACTGAAACACACCATCGCATCATTGGTCCTACCCCCCCCCCCCCCAACAAGCTTCTGACCATCCCTGTGGAGAATAGTGGGAAATGGTGATGATGGTAAATGATATACCCGATTGCTCCTTTGCGAGTTGAGACAAGACTAGGCTGTCTTCGATGCATGCTACTGAAATATGCTCTAGCATCAATGCAAGCTCCGGAAAATGAGACGCCTGCTGTGGTTTGTTAATCGGCATGATTGATGCCCTCAAATTTGCACACACACACATACAACACAACACAACACAACACAACACAACACAACACACAAACACAACACAGCACAGCACAACACAGCACAACACAACACAACAGCACAACACAACACAGCACAGCACAACACAACACAACACAGCACAACACAGCACAACACAGCACAACACAACAAACACACACACACACATACACACAGTGCTTTTACCTCTGCTGGCTGGTTTCAATCTTGTATTTACGTTCATTGTTGCTATTACTACTACTGCCACTACACACACACACACACACACAAACACACACACGAGCGCGTACGCGCACGTACATGTACGCATCATAGTCGCACACTCACACACATCCATAAAAATACCAACAGTAAACTTTTTCACACAGTTTTATTACATGATACAATAACATTACGTTGCAATAACATGAAACGAACACAACACAACAGATAATGACCTCCTCCCCCCAACCCCCCAAAAAAAACAACAACAACAACAACAAAACAAATACAAACAAACAGACAAACAAACAAACAAACTTATGCCGTGGATCCTTCTATCATGTGGCACCTGTCCATTTTGCAACTTAGGGCGTAATGCAAGCATTGCATCGCCATTATGACTGAACTGAAACAGATCTTTTTGAAAAACCGTGAACAACTAACGATCCTGTGATACAGTTAGAACTTCCTTCTTCTGACAAAAACCCATTATTCATCTAGTGGGTGATTCAACCCGGAAAGTAGCAAGTTATCCTGTTGACAGTATTTTCACAAAAGCAGAATACACAGATACTCTAGTGTTTATGTGTGTCTTGTGACCGTCAGTTAGTTAATTTGTCTCACTCTAACTATGTCACACTAAACTGTATGAGCCAAAGTTAAAACCAAACAATTTCTTCATCCAGATAAGAACAAACTTATTGATGATATCAACTTTCATCACAATAGGTGAAGTGATTTTCAACATAACTCAAGTTTCGATGCCTGCCTCAGAGAAGCGATGGATGAGGGAAAACACGTTTGTTTCTATGTCACACCACAAACGTAGAAGACAAGTAGAAACCAAACGATGCTTCATGCAAGTAAAGGCAAACATAATATCAGCTGTGATCATAACTGGTGAGGTGATTTTCAACATAACTCACAGCTTCCATATGTATACATCACAGAAGCGTTGGACATATGTTTTATCCGTTTCAGATTTTCGGATGATGTCCATACTCAGGGTTACAGGATACAAGTGAAGTAATGTGTGCACTCTTCTGGATATACTAAAATGATATCATGGAATATTTTGCTGCCACTCACTTGGGATTACTCTGGACAACGGCTGCCTGAATCTTTGGTAAGCTGAGATCAACATTTCTTTTCCTTTCACACGCTTAAGTTACGCTAACGTTGAGATGAAAATTATTATGAGACTGCCATTACTGTATATGTTAATAGTTATGACGTCAGTCATGATGTAGTCCGACAATGTGTGTAAATAATCCCACATAACATGAGAATATGGGAAAAAGAAAACATATCATGATGCCACATAAACAAACAAACGAAAAAAAGGAACAAAAACAACCCCCCCACCTCCCCCCCCCCCCCAAAAAAAAAAAAAAAAAAACCAACAAAAAACAAAACAAAACAAAACAACAACAAACAACGACAACAACAACAAAAAACAAAACAAAACAAAAACAAGAATACAAAGAACGGACCACCAAACCAATACCATTGACTAATGTCGCCAATTATGTAACAAAACCAAATGGCACATGTGTTGTTATGATTCGCATATATGATATGGGGCACACGAATCCATGTTGTTCGATGTTGCTCTTTTAAACATTTAATTGTACACAACTTATCATGTAAAGCCACGATCTAGAATAGGCCTAGTAGATGACAATGGTCACTGAGTTGAATATTTTGCTTTGATCCTATTGGTCAAAAATATATAAACTTATAACCCTCTGATGTTCCCCTGTTTCCATTGTATTACAGTTATGTTGGTTGCTCTGTGCATTTGTTCAACTTTGAATTATTTGTTATTTAGCTTTACACTGCTGCTTCGTTTGTTCCACTCTAGATTGTATCTTTTTCCTTATGGCATATATGTAGAGTAGCTGTAAGACAGGTGTAGTGGGACCTAATGCTACTATCCTTGAGCAATAAAATGTCTTGAAGGTGTTCTCTTTTTCATTTGTTCAGCTCTGCATTATTCTTTGCATCTGTTCATGTATCAGTTATTTACATTAGTTAAGTTTCCATTTTTCATTATATTCGGTGAGCTCTCTCATTGTTCTATACATTAGATAAGGCTTTAATTCTGAAATTTACTTCGAATGTTTTGCTAAGTTACTTCTTCCTAAACGTTTGCTTTTTTCTTTACATATGTTGAAGTCTCTTCCATTTTACACAACGGTTTCCATATTTTACTTTGATGAAAGTATTGATGCGAATACATACGTCGGAGAAACGTGAATTTCCACTGTAGAGAAATGATGGCAAGGTTTTATTTCACACACAATAGCATTTATTTCACACAAAATAGCATACTGATGTTAGTAAGATGGACTCAGGTTTAAGTGAACATATCAAGGTGTACATCTGATGATAGGTGCATGAGTTTGTAAATAACGTAAGCATACGCACACAAGAAAAAATCAATGAACAACGACACAAACAGTTTCGAGTGTTCAACTGACCAAACAATAATACCACCACCACTTTTTTTTTACTGCCATACCAATACTACAACTAATGTTGTCATTGCTCGTACAACAACAACAAGAACATACTGTAAAACTACAGACGCAAAACACAGCGAAAGAACACGTCTATCACAGAAATCCCCACCACCACAACCTCAATCAGAACATGAGCCCAACAAACGCAGATAAATCTCATTTATGACAACAGTGAAATCTGAATTCTTTAAGTAATTTCGCCCAATTATGTAATTTCGCCCAATTATTTTGTCAAAGCTGAGCAATTCCGACTGTTCTCTCGTATCCCCCCCCCCCCCCCCATTAAAATCAAAATAATACATTCTTACGAAATAATACGTAGATCTTTTGTCAAGCAGTTCGCTGAATGTTCCACCTTCCTGTTGTTAACACTCGTTTGCTCTGTAGCGTCTAAATATTCCGAACATTAGTGACAGATGCCATTGTCTAAACTCGAGTACAAGATGACACTGCTCATGTCTTCAAACTGATCTGAAGTAGTTTTACAGATTATCTCTTGGAACAAACCTATCTGTCCCTTTTTTTCCCTTCTTTTGTCCCTCTGAAGAAATCTGAGGGTCTGGAATGATATCCTGTTGCCTAAGACACTCCGTTATTTATTAACCTCACCCCCACCCAAGACAAAAACGGTGCTGGAAGGGTTTCACTGCATTCAGTCACGCCATGTGTGCTTCTCCACTTTCTTCACAAGTCTGCAACTGTCATCCTGGCGATGCCTCAAGTCTGGTCCATCAGTCATGTGCGATGTCAAGGTTTCGAACCCTAGTTAGGTGTTCAGCACTCTGATGACAGACAGCTAAGGTTATGATCACGTTTTTCCCCTCTTGCAGATTGCCTCCAACTTTATTATTGACCCAAACAGACCAGCTTATTGATTACTCGTGTATATTTCGCAGGAATATTTTGTCTCATCTTTTGTTTGTTTACAAATCCAGCCAGGACACTTCTATACTAATGGTCAGATGTTTATGTCTGCTGAGAACATACAAGATAAGAAGCTTCGATTTGCCACTCTTGCGGAAAATAACTGATTATAACACTGTTTAAAGTCAGTGGAAAAAAGAGGATGGGGGTATTGTCTACCCTACCACTAGAAATGAACCTCTTTCTTGGAAAATGAGACAGTTTCCATGCTACTTATATTCTGAAATTGTCTTTTTTTTTGCAATTGATATATCTTTCACGCTACTTAGGCTTTAGTCCAAAATTTCAGCCCGTCTCGGTAAGAGAGAAATCCTGAAACCTAGTAAAAGTCCGATACTACTTTCATTCCAGGCAAAGAACACATTCCCCGTTCTACATTCAAGCAGAAATTCTACATTTATAGCAAGAGACATTCACCATACTACAATATTCCAGGACTGCTAACTTCCTGGTCAAGAGGGGTATTTTTCATCCAATCCACATACCAAAACTTTCTGATTCCTAACCAGCGGAGACCTCTCTCTTTTCAGGCAAGAAAGACACCCTCCATCCTAATCAAAGGCCAATAACCATTTCTTCTCAGGTAAGGGAGATGTATCCTACTCAAAGGCCAATAACCATTTCTTCTCAGGTAAGGGAGATGTATCCTACTCAAAGGCCAATAACCATTTCTTCTCAGGTAAGCGAGCTGTATCCTACTCAAAGGCCAATAACCATTTCTTCTCAGGTAAGGGAGATGTATCCTACTCAAAGGCCAATAACCATTTCCTCTCGGGTAAGGGAGATGTATCCTACTCAAAGGCCAATAACCATTTCCTCTAAGGTAAGGGAGATGTATCCTACTCAAAGGCCAATAACCATTTCCTCTCAGGTAAGGGAGATGTATCCTATTCAAAGGCCAATAACCATTTCCTCTCAGGTAAGGGAGATGTACATTCTACATCCTATCTGTAGACCGAAATTTCTCCCCTTTCTTGGTAAAGCAGGCATCTTCCCGCTCTTTCTACAGACTGACATTTTCTCGCTTCTTCAGCCCATACCGACCAATGGTGTCAGCTCTACTCGCTTAGTGAGCTCAGCGTACTGAATAGACTGAATGTGACTCGAGGCATCTGCCTTCATCGAGAGATGATGCCACGGACATCAATCCCAGCAGAGGTTGTGACTCGAGGAATCTGCCTTCATCAAGATGAAGCCAGCAGATGTCGTGGAGAGCACGTGGTGACATCGTCTGAGTGCAGTGAGACCCTTCCGAGACCAGCTCAGGCTCATCCATTAACTACGTTATTGGCGCCTGCATAGAAAGGGGCATGACCTGTGCGATTCACAGGAAAATCCCCTCTGGCATCGTCGGCTGGGGGGACATTATCCAGGCGTGGGTCGTGACACACTCCTCCATTGTTAGGGCATGGGTGGGAGTACGTAACCGATTGTGGTGCTCTTCCAGGTGATGCTTGTTGCCCGCAGTAACCGGAGGGCTGACTAGGTAGGGCAGGATCACGGTTCACGGTCAGATCCTGACCTTGACGGTCAGCGGCAGTAGGATCCAGGGATTCATGAAGGTCGTCCGTCTGTACCTCCTTGTCTTCTTTGCTACAGCCTAATATTTTGAGTTCCATCAGGAAGTCATTTTCTGCATACACAGACAGATAGACAGACAGACAGACAGACACACACACACACACAAACACACATACACATGCGCACACGCACGCACGCATGCACACGCACACACGTAGGCGAGCACACACACACACACACACACACACACACACACCACACACACACACACACACATGTTCATTATGATTAAGTTCAGAAAAAATTCTCCAAACAAATAAGAATGACTATTTAGACAGCGCCTCTGACAGGAGCACTAAACGCTCCACAAGAACGTGAGTAGCGGAGGCGGACTTAACGCAAAGCAAATACATGTCTGTCCCTACTACCGCTACGATGAAAGGGACGAACCATAATACACACAACGTGAAAGAAGCAATAAAACTGAATAATGATCAAATATCTATTGCTACATATGCCTTCAAAATTACAATATTCCACTGGAACTTTACCCTGCTCACCCCTGTACTTCCTGATTCCCCCAACATGCACACTCATACCTACGTATCACCACCACGACACACGACACGACACGACACGACACTATAGCACAGCACAGCACAGCACAGCACAGTTCGGGTCAGTTCTTATAATGAACGAGAGAAAGAGAGATTCTTATGATAATACATGTAGAGTGGGTGAGACTAAAAAAAAAAAAGAAAAAAAAAGAGAGACAGACAGAGAGAGAGAGAGAGAGAGAGAGAGAGAGAGAGAGAGAGGGACAGAGAGAGAGAAGGACAGAGACAGAGAGACAGACAGAGGAGACAGAGACAGACAGACAAGACAGACAGAGGAGAACAGACAGACAGACAAAAAGACAGAGGAGAGAGACAGAAGAGGAGGAGAAGAGGAAGAAGACGAAAGAGAGAGAGAGAGAGACAGAATGGGAGAGTAGATCAGAGGAGTGACAGAGAAAGAAAAAAAGAAAGAGAGAGAGAGATAGATAGAGAGAGAGAGAGAGAGAGAGAAGAGAGGAGAGAGAGAGAGCGACAAACACACACACACAACACACACACACACACAACACACACACACACGAAACAAGGAAATATGGAATAATAATTTAGGAAGGAAAAGCTTATGACGTATTTATAGCAACACAATAGTGAGGCGATTTTCTGTAAAATCGTTTTGTTAGAATGAAGGACTAACAATACGTATGGACTGTGGATAATAAAATTGCTTGGCTTACATCGCCTGAATACTATCAGTAACCATGAGGATAAGTAGGCATAATCATTTTTTTTTAAAGTCTGAATACTGCTAGTGAGCGAATCTGCATGTCTGTATTATCTGTATGTCTGCGTGTCTGTCTGTGTACGTGCTTTCCTTTCTACAAAGACCTCTGTCTGTCTGTCTGTGTCTGTCTGTCTGTCTGTCTCTCTCAAATACATACATAAATTCACACATACACACACAGTCACGCACTCACGCACGCGCGCGCGCACACACAAACACACACAATCACGTACACACACATACACACACACACACACACACACACACACACACACACACACACACACACACACACACACACACAACTCAAATCATACAGATTCCTTTTCTCACACTGGACAGAGCAGCAGGGAAGTTCAGTTTTTTTCTCCAAATTTGTCTTTTATCTGGTGTTTGTTTGTGATCTTACGCTTGACAAAGGTCAGTTGGCCAAAAATTTACGCCTATCTTGTCTTGTATTAAATACGCGTTCTTATTCTTTTTTTGTGTTTTTTTTTTTCCTGGATCATACAGATAGGTAGACAAAACAGACAGATACACATTCCATACCATACGGACAGATATATCCCCCCCCCCCCCTTTCCCAAGAGTGAACCATTTATAACCACTGTCAAGAAGAAAAAATGATAATGCTCATAAAGTACAATTACTTATTTTAAACAGACAGATTCTATCTATCTATCTATCTCTCTCTCTCTATACATATATATATGTATATATATATATATATATATATATATATATATATATATATTATATATATGTATATATATGTATATATATATATATATATATATATATATATATATATACATAATTATGTGTCAGTGTGTGTTTGTGTGTGTGTGTGTGTGTGTGTGTGTGTGTGTGTGTGTGTGTGTGTGTGTGTGAGTGAGTGAGTGAGTGAGTGAGTGAGTGAGTGAGTGTGTGTGTGTGTGTGTGTGTGTGTGTGTGTGTGTGTGTGTGTGTGTGTGTGTGTGTGTGTGTGTGTGTGTGTTATACATTCTGTCTATCTGACAATTATAAGAGAGGGTGTCTCACCATCATCATCATTATGAAAAGGGACTGAAGAAGGAGGAGGGCTTGGACGATGTCTTTTGTTCCTTCGGCACGTAAAACAAAGTGCAAGAGCCAGTGCGACCGTCAAGACTGAGAGTGCACAGGTGCTGTACATCCACGGTTGTTGGTAGTAGGTCGTGTCTGATAAAGAAAGAAAATCCAACCTGTGTTAACCGTTTGACTCCTGCACCATATCCACGAACTACAACAACTTGATTCTTTGATTCCCTCACGCAGGGTTCATACAGATTTCCAGACAAAAAATTTAACGACTTTTTAAGGACTTTTGAAGCACTTTTTAAAAAAAAATGCCTTCACACGAACGAAAGCTGTAATGACTTGTCACTACTTTTAAAGTCCACAGTAGTTCTTCTTATTTTGTTGTGTGGCCACAATTAACACTTTGATTATTTTGCCACAGAATAGGGGGTTTCCACGAACCGGCTGCCTGACTTTAAAAAAAAAAAATGTGCTCCTCACATTCACACTTCCTGCCCACTAACTGGATCAGAGGGGACGAGAAGTGACGTGGAGGCATCCTAGTGATGGCCCCCGGCACCCCCCCCCCCCCGCCGCAGCGGCCCTTCTACCAGCACACCCCCTACCCAATACCTACCTGACCAAGCACTCTCACATTCATACAGAGCAGTTAATGTTTGTGTTTGTTTGAGCTTACTCCTGAAGTTTCGCAGTAGCAAGACTGTCAAGAGTGTCAGCATTGAGGTGGGAGGTAACTCTGTTTTTGAAACTGTCGGGGGAGTCTGCCTCTACAATGTGTGCTGGGAGTTCATCCCATTCATGATTCAGAACGAATCTAGCTGCCCTTCACTGGATGTTTTCCATAGTTCAGCTTTCATTGCCTCTGTTTTAGTACGGCTCAGGCTGTTCACTGACATCTGAGTTTGAGTAGAACAGCTGGTTGATGAACTGCAGGATGACGAACTGCTAAAAGTAATGGGACTGCTCGTTGTAGAATTTTTTGTAAAAAAAATCGAAAGACGAACTGCAGGATTTGAAGCCTTCATCAGGTCGCAGTGTTTTTTCCCTTTTCCATGGGTATTTACAGCCGATTCTCCCATTGAACGAATGTCTGTTGTCATCTTACAAATGCGGCAAAAGGTCTTGCATCTGTCTCCACTTGCGTCTGCCTGCAGCCATTCTTTGTATTCGTCCTTTTCCAGCCAAACCACGTTAAACAAACACTTCCCCAGCATGTTGACTTCTAAATTTCAAAATGGTGGAACATTCTTTCACGTACGCGCATGCGCCATGAAGGCCGTACCTCTGGTGTTTTGACCTATAGCAGACGACGTATCGGTGAGATCGTGGATCTTAACTCCGACTCAGACTTTCTCTGTTTTTTTTTTTTCAGTTCAATTTCAATTTTTTTTACAAACTCAAGATTTTACACAGACTTTATTAAAAGTCATAGGCAGTGACAAAACTTAAGGACTTTTCAAAGACCTTTCAGCAAAAGCCTGATTTTTAAGGACTTTTAAGGCCTTAAAAAGCATGCCCTCAAAATCAAGGACTTTTAAGGCCTTAAAAAGCATGCCCTCAAAATCAAGGACTTTTAAGGACTGTGCGAACCCTGTCACGTTATCCAAGAGCCTCCTGCAGGAAGCTGGTGAATTGGGCGAGGGAGTCATGGGGTTAAGTATTTGCTTTGCCAGTATGGTTGACAATGCAGGATGCTGGTAGACAGGGTGCGGGAGTCAAAGGTTTAAAGAAACATTTGACTATTGATTGAGAAAGTTGGAACTCAGTACGGTGAGGGAAGGGGAGAGTACTTTGAAGGACTTCAAAAATTTCACGTGCGTTGGACATCTTTGTTTTGCAATGTGACAAGACTTGTGGAACAGCCCTCGAAGGACACAAGTTGACTGGTAGGTGTAAGAATTCATGCTCTACCTCTCCGTCATCAGAACTGTATGCATGTCTGTAACCACAAAGTTCTTTCTTCTCAAATGGTAAAATACCAAAGTACTTGAGCAAGTGCAGACACACCTTCTTGAACAAACTGAAATCGATTCATTATATATATTTCACTTATTCAGTCGCACTGTCGTGTGTTCGCTCACGGCGGTGCGCACTGAAGCCAGTTCTCAACCCAGCAGTTGCGCTGAAGAAGTCGGCCGGATCGCCGATGAAAGCTACGCAGTAAGTAGCTTTTTTGTCACTGAGAGACAGGTTCAGCCAGGTAGCCATCATGACGTGAATGATGTCACGAAACTAGACGCAGCAACCAGGGGAGAAACATTTTGATGACGCTTGAAGCATTGCGTATAAGAGAATTGGGACCTACGATCAACACCAGAGATGAGTATCGAAGCCGACAGCTGACGATTAAGCTGTACTCATTTTCTATGATCGTTTCACATTCTAATGTTGTTCGTGTTTAATGCTGATTTCTGTTACTTGGTTTGATAACATTTGTGTTTTCATCTTTTCCCGAACTCTGATGATGAGCGAAAAGCTCGAAAAATTTCAGAAGAATTTCAGACATGGTTTGCCAATAGAAAGCAACGTGTGTGTGTGATATATATATATATATATATATATATATATATATATATATATATATATATATATATATATATATATATATATATATATATATATTGTGTGTGTGTGTGTGTGTGTGTGTGTGTGTGTGTGTGTGTTTACTGGAGTGAATTTGCTTGCCCAAGCATCAAATGGTATGTCTAAATTGTGTATGCGTATCACTGTGCTTGTCAGAGAAATAGATCACATTAAATCACAATTTTTTTAAACAAACTACGCAATTCCAGGCAACGTTCAGTAATACACATGTATGACAGTATACTTATTCATTAAAAAGACGAATCTTTTCTACAGTTACGATAAATTTCTGACGTACAAAGCGATTAACATGGCGCACACGAATATATACTGAAGGGAATTTTTAGATACGATGGTAAACTATTTTTTTCTTACACTCGTATTACATTCGATTCGCATTCTCAATTTTCCAGGAATTTATTCCGTGTTTCTATTATTGCAATATTTCTGTGTGAAACCAGGCATAAGCTTTATTTAAACACTTTCAGCTTTATGACCCATAGTTAGGTCACAATGACTGATTTACTACCTACAATCAATGACAATAAGGACTATTATATATTATCTATCTCTCCCCCTACCTTATCCCGACATCGTTTTTTCGTATACTATTTTTTTATAGGCATAAATACGACAAACTGTATCGACGTCTAAGTAATATGATAATACTGGTGATTATTCATAGGTATGCTGTTTTAGTTTCTCAGCTGCACAAAGACTTACAGTAAGAAGTGAGAGAGTTAGAAACATTTTTTTTGGTACTAATTATCATATACAAAGGGAGACTATGATTTGGCTTGACAATCTTATTTTCTCTCTCATATCTTTCCTCCTTTTTCTTCTATCCATTTCGGCTCCTTCTTTTTCCTCCCCTTCTCCCCTCTCGCCGCATCAACCGATTTGATATCTCTTAAATTCCCTGGCCTTCCCTTTAAATTGTGAAAGTCATCGATCGACTTCAAAAACAAACTCATATCCAAACCAAATTCAGACAAGAATGACACCATCGGATATGTAGCATCGTGTTGTTTAAAAGCTGCACTACCATCATCATCATCGTCATCATCGTCGTCATTATCATCGTTCGTCATCGTCGTCGTCATCATCGTCATCGTCGTCATCATCATCATCATCGTCGTCGTCATCATCATCGTCATCATCATCACTGACAACAATAACAAAACTACCACCTCCACCAGATCATAAGAACAGCAGCAGCAGCAGCAGCAGCAGTAGCGACAACAGCAATCACAATAAAACAAAGAAACCGCAACACCACCATCCAGCAGCAGCAACGCCAATAGCAACATTAACATCATCAAAACCTCATCATCATCGTCATCGTCAGCACAGCAGCAGCAGCAACAATAAGAACCATATATACATCACCAAAACAACCAACATCATATTCATCAGCAGCATCATTATCACTACAAGGTACCATTATCATTATCATTAGCAGGAGCTGTTGCAACAATAACAGCATCAACATCAACATCATCAAAACAATCATCATCGTCGTCGTCGTCATCGTCATCATCATCATCACCATCATCAGCAGCAGCAACAAGAACAATATCTACATCACCAAAACAACCAACATCATATTCATCAGTAGCATCATTATCCCTACAAGGTATCGTTATCATTATCATTATCATCAGCAGGAGCTGTTGCAACAATAACATCAACATCATCAAAACAATCATCATCATCATCACCATCATCATCATCACTGTTATCATCACCATCACTGTTAATACATCATCAAAACAATCATCATCATTATCATCACTGTTATCATCACCATCACTGTTAATACATCATCAAAACAATCATCATCATCATCACCATCACTGTTAATACATCATCAAAACAATCATCATCACCATCATTGTTAATACATCATCAAAACAATCATCATCATCACATCATCACTGTTAATCACATCATTAAACACATCATCATAACAATCATCATCATCATCATCATCAATCACTGTTATCATCACATCACTGTTATTCATATCACACAATGATCATCATCGATCATCACGAATGATTATACACAGTCACCTGTTTCTTCATAATCAAAACATGATTCAACCATCGACACTTACCAATGACTTGATACAGCAAGCCCTGTGTTTCATCAGCATACTTCGTATTCGCGAAGGATGGGACGCATCGTTAACACGGCAGGTCTTTTCCTACAGTGCAAGCCAGGAATACTCCTGTGTGCGATTAGGATTCACGGTAGGACATCGGTTGTGTTACGATGGCGAATTCGTTTTACTTATGGCTGTGTTTCCAGGAAAATGATGAAACGATACGGGTGTTTATATTCGTTTGGTACTTGTGTGTTGTGTCTGATGGTGTGAGTGTGGGTTTAGCTGTTTTTGTGTGTGTGTGTGTGTGTGGTGTGTGTGTGTGTGTGTGTGTGTGGGCGTGTGCTGTGTGTGTTGAGTGTGAGTGTGTGTGTGTGGGTGCGCGCGCACATTCTGTGTTTTATTGTGTTGTTTTTTGATGTCGTTTGGGCGGTGTTACATCATTTTATGTTTTCTATTGTGTATATTATTTACACTGTTTTCCATCTTTGTGTGGGTGCCCACATAATCCTATGACTTACGGTTATGGCGCGCACACGCCTACACACACGTGAAAGGGGGGGAGAGGAGGAGTAGGAGGAGGAGGAGGAGGAGGAGAGAGAGAGAGAGAGAGAAAGAGAGAGAATGTCTGCTACACACACTCTCTCTTTGTGATGACACTCGGGGCTAACTCATGACAATGAAGTATTCAATTCTTTTAGTAACAAAGCAATAGCGACTTATACATATTTTAATATGAATACCAATCTCGTCAAGTAATCTCGATGAATATAATACTCGGAAAGACTGAGTGGCCGATCATCCTTATGAATAAACCAAAGCCCTGGTAAATGAGTGACCATCATTACTGATCGAGTATGGTATGATACTTTTCTTTAACTTTAAAACACACATTCCCCTTCATGTATTTTCATTTTCTTAATCAAATAACTCGGTTGTCTATGGAAAACACATTACATTCATAGATGTTAAAAGAAAGAACGAAAGGAGAAAAAACAAACAAACAAACAAACAAAAAACCACCCACACATACACACACACACTCGTGCTGGCGTTTAACAGTATCCTGACTTGAAACTCTAAAAGCAATTTACATCTTTTAGCACGCGACAAAGCAAAGTGAATGATGAACACAAACGCTGTCAAGCTGCAATCTCAACGGGGAACAGGCTGTTTGGAATGGTCAGAAACTGAAGCTATGTTGCCGATATCTTATAATGATTAAACCAAAGCTCCTGTACACTCTGACTGATCATTCTTTATTCACGAAATTGAACAAATAACTACTCACGTTATTCGTTCCGTTATGATCATCTGTTGTCAAACGTATTGTTCTTTGATTATTACCTCACAGTTATTGTTTCTGCTACGTACCACCAAAAAGACTAACCGTTGGTAGTATTCTTTTTGGTACAAATAGCTAAGCCAAGAAGACGAGATAGGTTTCGGAAAATCCCATAGCGCTTTAAATAGTTAAAGTTAGTTGTCTTTCCTTAAACCATTTTAGCTAACTGAAACCAGTTTATTCGACTTCTAGTTTACAGTCTAAGAGAGGTAACTCGTTGAACCACTCACGCACTCTCTTTCTCTCTGACTCAGTTCACTCCCTTCCTATCTCTCCCTTTGCCACAGACGCAGACAGCAAGGCAGAAAGACTGAAAGATACACGTGCATACGCGCTGTGCTCCCGTTCCTAGAGAGAGACAAACAGGCATGAAAGCGACTGTTTATGTTCAACCTATCGAACGCCTTGAGTGTGTTCGCGCGCGAACGTGCATGCAAGAAGATCACAGGTCAGGTATTCAATAAGTTCTGTGAACAGGACCGTGTCTAACGTTGAATGAATAAATAAATAAATAAATAAATAAATATACGGTCGACTATAGTGGTCGATAAAGTCCAAACTAGCAGTTTATTTTGTACCCTCATGTGGGATCTCAAGCCAAAGTGTGATGCACACAGGCGGCCGCATACTGGACACTCAATGGAACGCTCTGCTGAGACCATCTTAGCTGAGACTGTGTTAGAAGTGCAAATAAACAGATGAGTAAATATGTAATGAAATATGGTCAAAGAAACCAGGTTAGAGGATCGAAATTTGTTATCCGAGCTGTGTTTGCGCGCAGACATGCATAATGATTCTGTGACACCCCAGTAGTGCTCCCACCCTACACACACTGGTCAGATAACTGATATGCAACATCATGTTTGCCTGTACAAATACTGTAGCCAAGGAAAGATAACAACACACTGATCTTTTTAAAAGCTCTTCTGAACCCTATGGTTTTAACACACTCCAGACTGTGTATTATATTATATCAACAAACAAACAAACAAACAAACAAACAAACAAACAAACAAACAAAAAACCCAGAGCATGTTAATGGACTCTCTGAGTTTAGAAGTTTACCTCGTTCAAGATGACATATCGCACTTGGAAAATTCCATATATGCATTTGACCAAAATCTGACAGTTAAAAAATCCGTATTTGAGTTGAGAATTTTTTTTGGACATTTTATGAAACAACAATCTACTGACAATTTTCTAGCAGCCTTCTTGAGCCTGTTCAGAACCATAAAAGAGAAACAGAATCAGAGTCAGAATCAGATATTTATTCAGTAAGGCCAAAGCCCCATTTGAAGGGGTGTGAACATATTATTAGCATTATACAAATACAGAATACAATACATAGACGTTCTTGGATAATGCATACTTCAAATATTTTCAAACAATTACAATATAGGACCCAAAGTACCCTGTAAGAGGACAAGACATGTGTTGAAATGGGAAAGGGAAAACGGGATCAGTGGACTACTGATACAACCAGAAATATTGGAGCATTTGGCTTGAACAAAAGACCTGAGAGTGTGGAGTCCACGCATCTATGAAAAGAGTCAAGTCAGTCCGCAAACAGACTTACTGAACACTTTTAGTTAAACGTTTTGCCAGAGTAAGCTTTTCAAGTCAGGTAAAATAAAAGTCAACTACTGAGCACTGTGGTTAGATACCCCCCCCCCCACCTCAAAAATGAAAAAAAAGGAAGAAAGAACACACACACACGCACACACACACGCACACACACACACACCAAAAACAAATAAAAAAACAACAACCTCACTTGTTCAGGTGCTTTAAAGAACAACCTGAGAGTGTTGATATCCTTACTAAACACTTGAGTTAAATATAATAAGGTACATTGATAAAAAGAAGAAATAGTTACAATTTTCACTAACTGAATATACGAAGGCACACTAACACAAAAATGAAATAGTAACAGTTTTCACTAAATGCCAGCGAAAAGCATGGCAAAATAAACGGTCCAGCCTTTCCATACCCTCTCCAAAAAACAAACAAACAAAACAACAACAACAACAACAATAGCAAACCCGTCATGAGCATGTTCATAACTCCGACTAATTACTCTGGTAGAATACAATCACTCTGGTTAGATATCAGACAGTCTTATCTTTCAACTTTTATAAAATCAAGTGGAGAGAGTTGAAAAGACCTCATGTACTGTGGGGAGAGGGGGTGTTGGGGAAAGGTGTAAGACAACCGATCATTTCAAGACTCAAGAAGAATCTTTATTTCTAGACAGAAAGGCACTTTGTCTCGGGACATGTCACTGTCGTGAAAGGCGAAAAAAAATCTCTCTCTCTCTCTCTCTCTCTCTCTCTCTCTCTCTCTCTCTCCTCACACACACACACACACACCACTTACCTGTCAAGTGTAGAAACTTAAACGATATCTCGAGAGGAATGATCTGAACGTTCAGTTCTCAGCAACTAAGTTGGAGACAGAGAAAAGACGACCGGTTCAGGGAAAGTCCCCACACAGACATAAACAGAAGAGATTGGCAGCCTGAACTATTTCGCTGGTGAGCGCAGCCTTGCTCAATCGACGCGACGCGAACGATCAGTCCGCTCGCGAGCAATATCTCGCTCAGCCACTAGGCCTACAATTAGACGCATACGCCGGTGTCAGTTTCAGTTTCATTTTCTCCAGATGACGTCTCCGCGCTCGGAAAGAATTCCATACATTAATGTCACAGGTGCCATGTGATGGAGAAGATCCAGAATGATCACGACACAAGCCTTAAAGCCTGCACATAAACCCATGAGCTGGCCATGTCCTGAGATCCTATCTAGATAGTTCCATAATCCCGAGGTTGTAGGGGAGTGAGGTGACAGAGACCTCAACTTTTCCCGGGGCCAGCACCACGAGGGCGGCGCCCATCCCCTCTCCCTCGCTTCAAATTCATATTCACTGTATTTTTTTTAACCAAGACTTCACAAAGGCAAGAGGGTCAATTAGTCTTCAAGGGGTGGGATCTGGGAAATCAACCTATCTCTCCAATGTTTTTTTTACCAAGGCAGCCAGGCAATGGCCTGCTCTTCACTATTTTCATCTGCCGGACGGACTCTTTCTTCACCCATTTCCGAAGGACCAGACGTTCAGTTCGGTTTTCCGGTCAAACTGAGGGGAAAAGTCGAGGCCTCTAGGGGGAGCGAACACTGGAACCACTAGTTTAGTTATTGGCAGGCGAACGTCTGAACCATTCTGCCACTCTTCACCGCGTGTCACAAACCACTCACAGTGGTCTTTCTTACTTTCTTGTCTAGCATATATCATGTATGTATAACTGGTAGCACGCAGTCAGATTTTCTGATAAAAATAGCGCCTTATTAAGCAACAGAAGTGGCTGGTAGGCCAGCACAACATTCGCGATGGAAGACTTGTTTGTGACTCTACACGCTCCTTTGCCACACAGACAGCCAGCCAACCAGCTAGCAAGCCAGCCAGCCAGCCAGCCAGCCAGCAAGCCAATCTCTTCTATTCATGTCTGTGTGGGGACTTTCCCTGCACCGGTCGTCTTTTCTATCTCTAGCTTATTTGTTTATAAAAGAACTGACGTCGTTTGTATCTCTACACGCTCATTTGTCACAGACAGACAAAAAGACGGACAGACAGACAGACAAAAAGACAGATAAACAGACAGACAGATAGACACACTTTCTCTTTCTCTCTCTCTTTACACACACACACACACACACACACACACAGAGAACAGACAGACACTCTTTCTCTCTCTCTCCCTCTCTTTACAAAACACACACACACACACACACACACACAGAGACAGACAGACACTCTTTCTCTCTCCCTCTCTCTTTACACACCACACACACACACACACACAACACACACACACACGGACACTATTTTTTTTCTCTCTCCCTTTCTGTTACACACGCACACACACACACACACACACACACACACACACACACACACACACACACACACATACACACACAACACACACACAGATAGATAGAAGATAGACTGACACTCTTTCTCTCTCTCTCTTCCTCTCTCTTACACACACACACACACACACACACACACACACACACACACACGCTACAAACAGACATGTACACTTCGATTTTGTAGAGATGGGGCTAAGAAAATGTGAAAACAATGCTTTACGACGCTTTGGGTTTTGGGAGTGGTAAAAAAACTCAAGAGAGAGTGAGTTATGGGGAAGGTGGAAAAATAGAGAGAGAGAGAGAGAGAGAGAGAGAGAGAGAGAGAGGGAGAAAGAGAGAGAGAGAGAGAGAGAGAGATTTAATATTCTAAAAGAAAGTAAATAGCTTAGGACTGGGATTAACAAATGTAATACTGGAAAACAACAACAATAACGACAACAACAGCTCGTATATATGCATACGAGCGCACGCAGGGTTTGCAGCTACTAAAAAAAAAAAAAAAAAAGCAGAACAGGAAGAAAAACATGATTTTTTTTTTTCCACAGTGCAGCTGCAGACACAACATCAGCAGACACAACACTGAAAAGACAGTCCCAAGATCTTGTTGAAATTGAACATGATTAAATCATTTATAATTTCTGTATTTACTGATGTCTCTATCTACTCGTTTATTCACTGATTACATTCGTTGAATGAACTAGGCTGAAATACAAGCAAAGACTGGGACGAGAGAGAGGAGAGAGAGAGAGAGAGAGAGAGAGAGAGAGAGAGAGAGAGAGAGAGAGAGAGAGAGAGAGAGAGAGAGAGAGTCTAATCAACATATAACACAAAAGAATGTTTAGTTATGCTCACAGTGCAACACTCAAGTCTTTCAAAATAAAGAAGGCTTTTGGCAGTTTTCAAATCATGTATAATAAACCCCGTAGTAAGATAACAATTTCTTCATTATATTAATAATTCCCATAGTCACATATCTTAACTTAAATATATTAATGACGTATAATATATCACATGAAAATTTTTTTGATAGTTCTTTTTTATTATCATACCTTGCCCCCTAGCCTTTTGAACAGTAGTCAGATTCACATAAACAAGCAGAACGAAGGCACAATTTGAATAATAAGCCTCAGTCCAGTTATGGATTACTTTGGAGAAAAAAATCTCGCATTACTTACCAGGTATATCGCCAGTGTATGTGGATGTAACTAGTTTCACACTATCAAGACCTCAACACCACGAGTGATTAATCAGAGTGATCTTATTATTTCGTCTTGTTACGCTGTACACGTGACACTGACTGTGATTTCCGTTCCGTCGACCTGCGGCGTCTTGCATCAATCAAGCGAGAAACGGTGTTTTGAGAAAAAGAGGCGAGCATGCATTAAAGCAACTAAGATAAAAGACTAGGAAGTGTTCGTCTGGTGTTACCTACATGCGAGTCTTTTCAAGTGTAAAAACAAACAAACAACAACAACAACAACAACAACAACAACAACACACACACACACACACACACAAAAACAAACAAACAACAACAACAACAAAAAAACACACACAAAAAACAAAAACAAACAAAAAAAAAACAACAAAAAACGAAAAAACAAAAACGTGATGAAATTGGGATAATAAATCAGTATGAACATTGAATTGTTTCTTGACCTTGCCATGACATATGACACAAAATTACGACTTCGGATGTAAAAAAAAATCATATTGCAAATAACAATTATGATGAAATGTTAATTTGCAAAAGAGATTGGAACAGCAAGTAATTCTAGTATGTCTTGTTGATGTCACTGTTTAATATAAATGAGCCATATTCAAAAGCCAAACCAAAACATATACGAATGTTTTTTTATGCATTTTTTTTCTTTTTGAATGTAGATCCTCTTATAATGACTCTCCAAATGCACGATGCATAGGCTCTAGCACTGCTAGGTTCTGGCAAATGAAACTCAAGCAGTGATGCTGAATATGCATCGTCTTGCCACTAGCAAAGTGAGATCCTAGCTTGATTTGGCAAGCAGTCTGATGAATATTGATATGTCAATAAACATAAGGGCAGTTTGTTACTTTGGGTTGTTGTTTTGAGCAAAACATTTTTTCAAAAGTGACATCATAACACTAAATCATGATTAGCTAAAATGGCAAATCTCTTTCAAAACAATAATTCATAAATTCCAATTTCACATAATCTTGCATTGTAGGGCGCATGCAATACGCCTAAGTATAATAGTGCGACTGGACATAATTATGTTCGTTTCTTTCTTTCTTATCTTTTTTGTTTTTTTCTTTTCCTTTTTTTTTTTTTTTTTTTAATAGCAAAAATTTCTGATGTGATTTAATAGACACCACAAACAAACTGGTAGATTTTAGCGCTAATATATCTCTTCCTCCATCTCTTCCTCTGTGTCTGTTCAGTACACGCATGCGTGCATGAGTTATATAAGTACATCAGATAAAGTGTGTGTGTGTGTGTGTGTGTGTGTGTGTGTGTGTGTGTGTGTGTGTGTGTGTGTGTGTGTGTGTGTATGTGTGTGTGTGTGTGTGTGTGTGGTGTGTGTGTGTGTGCGTGTGTAAATCTGTGTCATGACCTTTACTGTCTGAGTTGTTAATTTCGATATTTTAGAGAAATTGAAAATATGTCCTTCTTTTACATACAACAACAAGATGGCCATGCCATAGCAATAATCTTCCTGTTTCCATAGAAAACATAAACATAAGACAACGACAGAAGAAGCGTCACAGCATGAGACAGTAATTCATATTAGAGATAGTTACATCATTTGCTGTTATGAGCTGCATTCTTTGCCTTTCCATACGTTTGTATGACTGTCGTACATTTACAGGACTGTCACACATTTGTATGACTGTCATACACTAACATGACTGTCATACATTTACATAACTGTCATACATCTGCATGACTATTGCACATTTGCATAACTGTCGTATGTTTATATGACTGTTGTACATTTGCATAACTGTCATGCATCTGCATGACTGCTGTACATTTGCATAACTTCGTATATTTACATGACTGTTGTACATTTGCATAACTGTCATATATCTGCATGACAGTTGTACAATTTCATAACTTCGTATATTTACATGACTGTTGTATATTTGCATAATTGTCGTATATTTACATGACTGTTGTACATTTGCATAATTGTCGTATATTTACATGACTGTTGTACATTTGCATAACTGTCATGCATCTGCATGACAGTTGTACAATTTCATAACTTCGTATATTTACATGACTGCTGTATATTTGCATAACTGTCGTATGTTTACACGACTGTTGTACATTTGCATAACTGTCGTATGTTTACATGACTGCTGTACATTTGTATAACTGTCGTATATTTACATGACTGTTGTAAATTTGTATAACTGTCGTATATTTACATGACTATTGTACATTTGCATAACTGTCGTATGTTTACATGACTGTTGTACATTTGTATAACTGTCATATATTTAAATGAATGTTGTACATTTGCATAACTGTCGTATATTTACATGACTGTTGTACATTTACGTAACTGTCGTATATTTACATTACTGTATCGTACCTTTACATGAGTGCCACATATTTGCATGGCTGTCGTATACTTGCATGAGTGTCATGTATTTACATGATTGTCATTTATTCACATGATTGTTGCATATAAATAAATTACAAGATTGTCATGTATTTACATGAAAGTCCTATATTACATAACTGACTGCCGTACATATACATGACTATCATACATTTACATAAATGTTGTACACTTACATGGTCGTCATGAATAATTTTACATGACGTCATATATTTACATAACTGTCCTGTATTTACATGACTGTCATATATTTACAGGACTGTCGTATATTTACATGACTGTCGTACATTTACATGACTGTCCCATATATTAATATGATCATTATATATATATATATATATATATATATATATATATATATATATATATATATATATATACATTACTCTCGTGCATTCACATGACTGTCGTATATTTACACGACCGTCGTATATTTACATGATTGTCATAGAATTACATAACTGTCATACATTTACATGACTGTTGACATTTACACGATTGTCGTACATTTACATGATTAGCACATATTTACACGATTGTCAGATATTTACAATACCGTAGTTTGTTTATAGGACTATCGTGTGTTTACACGACTGTTATACATTGGCAAGAATCTTGTATGTTTACATGACTGTCGTATGTTTACATAACTTTTATACATTTAAATGACGTTCATACATTTATGCGATTGTCATAATTTATGTTTACCTGTCTGTTGTGTATTTACGTGACTGTCGTATATTTACATGGTTATCTTTACCGTACATTTAGCACGAAGCAGCGGGGAAGTTTAAGTCTTTTTCTCCTAATTTTTGTATTTGGTGTTTGTTTGTGATCCTACGCTTGACAAAGGCCAGTTGGCCGAAAATATGCGCCTGTCTTGTCTTGTTGTATCAAAAAACGTTCTTGTTCTTTTTTCGTGTTTTTTTTTTTTCTGGTTCAAGAGATGATTGGATGAACAGTTCACTCCCTTGATATCAAACATTGCTGTTGACCCAGATAATTACTTGAGAGCTTTTAAACTAAGACTGTTAAAACGCCTTAATATCAACAATTCATATCGAAACACACACACACACACAAATTAAAACTTAATCCCATTTCGTTTGTGAAAAACAAAACAAAAAACGATATATGAAAGCAAAAGTGCGCATTCCTACAACACACACACACACACACACACACACACACACACACACACACACACACACACACACACACACACACACACACACACACACACACACACTACTACTACCACCAACCACCACCACCACCATCATCATCATCATCATCATCACCATCATCATCATCATCATCATCATCATCATCATCATCATCATCATCATCATCATCATCATCAACAACCACTCACTGTCTAGTTAACATAAAACGAGGTAGCAGAAGCTTGGGCGGCTGCATCACAGTGTACATGTATGTGGTAGTGAACAACAATTCTACAGTATAAGTTCACAAAACTCAATCAGCTGCTGAAGCCTGATCCTAAGCATAACACACAACAGCATAAATACATAAGAAAACCTTGGGATTGTTAACAATGTCAGGAACAGATAGCCAGTTATGAACTTCTCTATCTACCTATCTGTCTATGGATTATAGATAGATAGACAGACAGACAGACAGACAGACAGACAGACATATAGACAGACAGACAGATATATAGATAAATAGACTGACAGACAGACATATAGACAGATAGATAGATAGATAGATAGACAGACAGATAGATAGATAGATAGATAGATAGACAATTTGATAGACAGACAGACAGACAGACAAATAGATAGATAGATATTAATCATAAAAACTTGAAAATATGTTTTCCGTCAGAAGCTGTTGTGTGTCCCCAGAAATATGCATACATCAAAATAAGCTCTATTTTACAATAATTTTTGTGTGTACTTTAAAAAGCATCAATTCAGTATTCGCTATTTTACTGAAGCATAATTTATCTGTTTGTTCGTCTCTCACAATATTTTTTGGAAAGAAGGTGACTTTATGCTGTTATAGTTTTTAAAAAGATATGGCTATGCTGTATCTCAGTCCATTACTTTCCAATAATCGTCAATATGCCATCATCAAAAATAACACAAGGCACTGAGTCAAGCCTACAATTATGTGATCATTCTCACGGATGGACTTACATATAAAAGCCGATCTTATTGAGTCAATAACATAACCATAGTCTTGCCTTAGCTTCACCAGGCTTTCATCGGTTCCCTAAAGAAATCTGAGCCGATCGGTTTCGTGGAAACACCGCAGCTAAAATTACGCCTGACGGAACAGCCAACATTTCATCAGATTGTTGACAAGATAGACAACTCATAGGCTTATTTGTCTCCTACTTGCTTGTTCTTTTTTTTTTTTTTTTTTTTTTTTGGGGGGGGGGGGTATGCAAAACAAGCAGCCTCCCTCCCTCTCTCTCTCTCTCTGTCTCCCTCTCTCTCTATTCATTCTGAACAGACACACTAAACACTGCATAATGGATCACACGATCTCTTACATAATCTTGAATCTAACAACTAGTGGATGGTGAACAACACGACAAAAAGTATTCGTGATAATAGTCTAAAGCTGACACACTTATCCATTACAGAATGTCAGCAATTTCTCAGAATTATTTCCTTTTGCTTTCATATTCATATTCATGTCTTTTGTCATAGTGGATTCACCACGTGAAACTCGGACCGCTGTCCCCTGTAAGAGTGTGCAGCGCCACCCAATTTTTTTTAACCAAGGCTTCAGAAACACAAGGTTAATTGGCCTTCAAGGGGACCGACCTGGGAAATCAACCTATCTCTCCGATGTTTTATACTAGGGCATATGATCATTTTCTCTCGTGTGTTAATGGCATGGAAAACTAGTCGTTCTGCATCAAAAGCATGCAATATGAAATATGTATACCCCTCCCCCCCCCTCCTCCCACCACATTGTATGTACTGTGGCCCAAGGCCGAAGTATATTACAGCATTTCGACTTCTGAGTCTCTCTCTATACCCCCCCCCCTACACACACACAGAGGTGAATAAAAAAAAACCCCACCAAAAAACAACAACATCCCCACCCCCCCACAAAAACAACAAAAAACAAACCAAATAAACAACAAACACACACACACACAAAGACATACAAGAATATGGATCTTCATAGAGTAGAAAACATGATCAAAACACCTATTTCTCAAAGTATCATATGGTTAGCCACACTTAACAGTATCTATAGACCAGTGTGATGAAATAATAGCACTAGAATTACACCTGGACAGTCCATATAAAGCAGTAGTCATGCAGAAGACTACTCAAGCCTGTGTAAAATGGTATTTGAAGGTCAGGTCTTGAGATAAAAGAAGTTTATAAATTTGAATTAGAGCATGTAGCATGTACATAACGGTGAAGCATCGTAGTAAGATAGCATACAGTGATGCATCCAGGACAGATGTGTGAAAGGACAAAATATCCCAGATGGAGAAAATCTACAGAACATAGTGAGTTCTGATCACAGAATAATAATAGGATAAACTATCACAAAAAAGAACTCACAGAATAATGATAGGATAAACTATCACACACACACACACACACACACACACACACACACACACACACACACACACACACACACACACACACACACACACACACACAAAGAACTCACAGAATGATAATAGGATAAACTATCACATGATAAATACGGACCAAATATTTCACAGCTGACATGCGTTTCCGTGTAACTGCAACGAGTGTTGAACATTTCCAAAATCTGACGACTAACCAAAGATACAGATGCACTGTCTAATTGGCTGAAAATATGCTGACACATCACTTCGATTGAACATAGGTTCTGGTATGGGGTAGCATAATCAGAAATCTGAATTTATTTATTCATTCATCATTTTTTAGTGGTTCTGGTAGGGGGTAGCACAATCAGAAATCTGAATTAATTTATTCATTATTTTTTTAGTGGTTCTGGTAGGGGGTAGCACAATCAGAAATCTGAATTAATTTATTCATTATTTTTTTAGTGGTTCTGGTAGGGGGTAGCACAATCAGAAATCTGAATTAATTTATTCATTATTTTTTTTAGTGGTTCTGGTAGGGGGTAGCATAATCAGAAATTGAATTTATTTATTCATTCATCATTTTTTAGTGGTTCTGGTAGGGGGTAGCACAATCAGAAATCTGAATTAATTTATTCATTATTTTTTTAGTGGTTCTGGTGGGGGGTAGCACAATCAGAAATCTGAATTAATTTATTCATTTATCATTTTTTTAGTGGTTCTGGTAGGGAGTAGCACAATCAGATATCTGAATTAATTTATTCATTTATCATTTTTTGAGTGGTTCTGGTAGGGGGTAGCACAATCAGAAATCTGAATTAATTTATTCATTTATCATTTTTTTAGTGGTTCTGGTAGGGAGTAGCACAGATATCTGAATTAATTTATTCATTTATCATTTTTTGAGTGGTTCTGGTAGGGGGTAGCACAATCAGAAATCTGAATTTTATTTATTTATTCATCATTTGTTTAGTGGTTCTGGTAGGGGGTAGCATAATCAGAAATCTGAATTAATTTATTCATTCATAATTTTTTGAGTGGTTCTGGTAGGGGGTAGCACAATCAGAAATCTGAATTAATTTATTCATTCATAATTTTTTAGTGGTTCTGGTAGGGAGTAGCACAATCAGAAATCTGAATTTATTTCTTTGTTCATAATTTTTTAGTGGTTCTGGTAGGGGGTAGCACAATCAGAAATCTGAATTTATTTCTTTGTTCATAATTTTTTAGTGGTTCTGGTAGGGGGTAGCACAATCAGAAATCTGAATTAATTTATTCATTCATCATTTGTTTAGTGGTTCTGGTAGGGGGTAACACAATCAGAAATCTGAATTAATTTATTCATTCATCATTTGTTTAGTGGTTCTGGTAGGGGGTAACACAATCAGAAATCTGAATTAATTTATTCATTCATCATTTGTTTAGTGGTTCTGGTAGGGGATAGCATAACCAGAAATCTGAATTTATTTATTCATTCATCATCTTTTAGTGGTTCTGGTGGCGGGTAGCACAATCAGAAATCTGAATTAATATATTCATTTTTTTAATGGTTCTGGTAGGGAGTAGCACAATCAGATATCTGAATTAATTTATTCATTCATCATTTTTTGAGTGGTTCTGGTAGGGGGTAGCACAATCAGAAGTCTGAATTAATTTATTCATTTATCATTTTTTTTAGTGGTTCTGGTAGGGGGTAGCACAATCAGAAATCTGAATTTTATTTATTTATTCATGATTTCTTTTAGTGGTGGTGATTCTACACTACTCATTCAAGCTCCCCAACACACCAAAAACCTAAGTACATTCAGTCCAAACCCACTGCCATGAAGTCCATGGGAGTCAGTGATGTTAAGCTGCCAAGAGCCACCCACCAGAGGATATTCTGCACTGCTGCCAGATCACCTTGGTTGTTCTGATCCAGTTCAGTTAGGGCCCTGCCTACTAAGTGCTCCAACTAACCACATATTGAGTGAGGATTAACCCCTTGATTCCCGCATCCTGTCCACCAGCATCCAGCATTGCAACCGTATTAGCAAAACGAAAACTGAACCCTTTGATTGCAAGGAAGCTGGTGGATAGGGTGAGGGAATCAAAAGATTTTTTTTTTGCAGTTGGTGGATAGGGTGTGGGATTCAAAGGGTTAAGAGACCACAACCATATCCTTTCAGTGACAGTCCCCATGAGCCTCTAACACCAAAGACCCCTACTCGAACTGACCTCAGGCATGGAAGCAGTAGAGAAAACCATATAATCTGACAGCTTTTATGATACTCATCATCATCATTATGTAGAGAAAACAAAAACTGAGGTCACCATGAAATCATGGTGTGAGGGGGGCACATAATCTGCGACAGCTTTTATGACACTCATCATCATCATCATGTGCCCTGCCCTCTATATGTATATGTCCCTTGTCACTGCAAGCACGTCTTCTACCCTCTCTGTCCTCAGCCACCCTGCAAGTGCGTCCAATATTTTCTCCCTGGGTCTACCTGGTGCTCATTTTCCCTCCAGCTTACCTGTTGTGACCAGGTGCTCTAATTCCCCTTTCCTCATAAAATGGCCTATAATTGTTGCTTGTCTTTTCCTAATCTTCTTAAATAATTGATCTTCTGGTGTCTGCCTCCATCAAGACTGTCTCATTTGTTTTCTTTGCTGTCCATGGAACTCTCAACATTTTTGCTTTCCCCCATATTCTTCGTCTTCTTCACTGCACGTGAACTCTAACCTGCCTTTTGTAAATGGACCACACATTCCTTTCTCGCCGCAACCTGACTTGACCCTTGACCCCTTGATCTTTGACCCCTCAAGCAGCTACAACACTCGCTCCTCTCCATTATGCTGCTACACGCGTGATCAGTTGTTAGCTGAAAACACAGGTACAGGCGCCCGCCCCGACTCTGCTCTTTCTGCGCACTTGAAGTCCCTTGGAATAGGCTGCCACCTGCCTAGGACGCGATCCAGCCGTGGGGGGAGAAGGAAGTGCCGCATGATCGGCGTCGTCTGTGGCACCGCCCATGCCGCCCCTGTTTCTGCAGAGAGAGGACCCGGTCTGCCGACTGCTACATCAGACGACTTTTACCACCCACGTCGTCACGGCACTGACCTCTCCAATCTCATAACCATCCCCCTGCAGGCTTCTGCTGCCCTCCCTGATCAGCTGTCAGTGGGGGTTTTCAACGCCCATTCGGTCGACTGCCAAACAGCGCGACGCTCAGCCATCTCTGATTTCATCGTGGAGCACGACTTGGACATCATGATGCTAACGGAAACGTGGCTCCACCCCGGTGACGATGCCAAGTGCCAGGACTTGACACCGCCCGGCTACACCATGCTCTCCTTTCCCAGGACTCTCACCTCCTCTGTGCGACGTGGTGGAGGCATCGGCTTTATCCTAAAGGACTGCCTTGCCAAACACTGCACTGCCTCAACTGACTTCCCTTTTCCTCATCCGTCATTTGAAGTCGCCCAAGTCAATCTGACAAAAATCGATCCTCGTTTGTCTTTTGTTCTTGTTTACAGGCCACCTCCCAGCAAACGAAACAAACTGACTCATTCCATGTTTTTTGATGAAGTGCCAGACTTTTTGGAATATTGTTCAAATTGTCATTCGAATGTTGTTCTTTGTGGAGATTTTAATATTCATTTGATGATTGTGCAAACTCTAACACTAAAAGATTCAGAGAACAGCTTAACTTGTTTAGTCTTATTCAAACAGTCACTGAACCTACCCACTCAGAAGGCCATACGTTAGACCTTGTTATTGTGAAAGACAGTGATAAATTGATTGTGTCCAGTCATATCAACTCTGACCTAACTTCTGACCATTTTTCTGTTTTGTCAAAACTTTCTGTCCCAAAACCAAAACGCTCTGACCAGTTCACAAGCTTTCGTCAGCTAAGGGATATTGACAGTGATCAGTTTTCCATTGATCTCATGACATCTATCAAGCCTGAAACATCCCTCTCTGATCTAAATGAAACTTTGTTAAATACGCTAGATGTTCATGCGCCTATTCGCCGGCGACGCGTCCGCGGCGACAAAACCAGTACCTGGTACAGCGCTGTGGCTGCCGAGATGCGTGAACTAAAAAGAGAGCGCAGAAAGGCAGAGCGCGCGTGGCGCGCATCGCACTTGACCGTCCACAAACAAATCTACGATGTAGCCAAAGCAAAAGTTATTGACCTTGTTCAACGCGCAAAAACCTCTTTCTATTCTTCTCTTGTGTCCACTGCAACATCTTGTAAACAAATGTTCCAAACCACTTCTTTTCTGCTCGGAAAATCTAAGCCGAAGCTGTTGCCGAACAACGTAACTGATATTTGTTCTCTTCCAAATCTATTTGCAGATTTCTTCAAAAAGAAAATCGTTGATATTCGCAACACTTTTCCTGCACCGACTGCTCACACAGACAGTGGCCCAGCAAACTTTGCGTTTTCTGGCATTCCTTTTTCTGACTTCCGTCCCGTCTCCAAAGACGAAGTACGCAAGGTAATTTTACAGGCAACACCCAAGTCATGCGAGTTGGACTCGTTGCCAACTTCCCTCCTTGTGAAACATATAGACACTCTTTTGCCCACCATCACGAATATTTTCAATCACTCCTTGTCTACCGGTACATTCCCTACTGAATTTAAAACTGCACTTGTGAAACCACTCCTGAAAAAGAATAATCTCGACCCAAATGAGCTAAAGAACTATAGACCTATTTCAAACCTTCCGTTTCTGTCCAAAATCATTGAACGTCTAATCCTTCATCAGCTTTCTTCTCACCTCACTGCTAACAATCTGCTAAGTCCTTTTCAATCAGCCTATAGAGCAGACCATAGCACCGAAACTGTCCTTCTGCGAGTCGTAAATGATCTTTTGACATCTCTAGATGAAAACAAAATTTCCGTTCTTCTTCTTTTGGATCTTTCAGCCGCATTTGATACTATTGACCATAGTATCCTCCTCCACCGTCTGGAACACGTCTTTGGTATCAAAGGCTGTGCACTCGACTTGTTCTCGTCCTATCTATCAAATCGAAAACAGTTTGTTGTTGTAAACAACTCCCGTTCACACGAAACAACCCTGGATTTTGGTGTCCCGCAGGGCTCCGTACTGGGCCCTGTTCTTTTCTCACTATACACGACTCCACTTTCAAATCTTATCACTGATCATTCTATTCGTCATCAAATGTTTGCTGATGATACACAGTTAAACAACTCTGAATCCCCTTCAAATTACTCTTCACTTATTCAATCATTGCAAGACTCTGTTTCTGACATAAAAACCTGGATGGACGATAGTCTCCTCAAGCTAAACCAAGGAAAAACCGAAGCAATGCACTTTTCTCCCAGTCCTGCTATCTCTTCTGACCTTCCCTCTAACATTCGTTTCGAAGATTCTATTGTTGATTTCTCTGAACAGTCACGCTATCTTGGATTCTTTCTTGATTCTCATCTAACTATGAAACATCAGATCATGAAAACGTGTCAGACCGCATACATCCAACTCCGACAAATCAGTTCCATACGTCATTACCTCACATATGAAGCAACAAAAACACTTGTAACTGCTTGTATTCTGTCCAGATTAGATTATTGCAACTCCTTACTTCTCGGCTGTCCCAAGACTCTTCTCAAACCCCTTCAACAGGTTCAAAACTCTGCAGCCAAATTAATTTTCAAAGCTCGCAAATCACACCATTGCACACCTCTCTTTAAACAACTCCACTGGCTTCCGATCGAACAAAGAATTAAGTACAAATCTGCTTGTATTTCTTTTCATGTCATCTCGGGCACTGCTCCAGCGTATATATCTGATCTATTTCAAGTCTATGTTCCTTCTCGTTCTTTACGTTCCGCTTCTGACGACAGAATATTCCGTGTCCCCGGATTCAATAGAAAGCAACATGGTGGTCGTTCCTTCTCATACTCTGCTGCTGTTGAGTGGAATTCCCTGCCTCACTCTCTCCGCCACAGCCCCTCTCTCTCTTCCTTTAAATCCAACCTGAAAACTCACTTATTATGCCAGTACTTTTGAAACCTGAATTTTCTTGTTCTATTGTATGCGTGCGTGGGTGTGTGTGCGTGTGGGTGCGCGCGTGGGTGTTTGTGTGTGGGTGTGTTTGTGTGTGCGTGTGTGTGTCTGCATTCGTTGCTGCACACGCGTGCATGCCTGCATGTATGTGTTTATGTGTATTTCTTGTATTATGTATTTTGTTGAAAATGTGTTCTCCCCTCCCATTTCACCACTTTACTCCTCCTTTTCAAATTTGTGAAGCGCTTTGAGTCCATAGAAAGCGCTATAAAAATCTCCATACTTACTTACTTACTTACTTTTTAGAAACCACATTTTGGCTGCCTCAATCTTGCTCTGGCTTTGTGTGTTGACTGTCCACGCCTCACAACTGTATAACATTATCGGTTCTATATAACATTCAAGAACTCTCTTCCTGTTGTTAATTAATAGGCATTTGTTGGTTAAGAATGCTTTTCATCTTCTTGAATGCTGTTTTGTCTTGGACGACTCTGCTGGCTATTTCTGATGTGCGTCTACCATCTGGTGAGATGACCGTTCCCAGATAATCATGTAAACTTATCAACCTGTCTCAAAGTTGTGCCATTTGCTGTTATTTTGCATGGGGGGATTTCATGTTTTCTTTATTGATACTATGATGAATGATTTCATGAAAATTAGGGTGATGATCATTACGCTGTGAAATTATGACTGAGCTGTACTCTCACTTACTTTCAGATTACATCCTGCAGTATTGGGTAAAATGGATGAGACTCGACTGTGTGGCCTCATGTCTTCCCAATGAGCCCTCATCATGCTGTATAGTGAGCTGCATATGGCCAGGGGTGATAAATCCCATAGCTTTTTTTTTGACCAAGTGGGTTCAAATCCATGATCTACCTGTCAGTTGTCTGCTGCACTAACACTATGCTATGTTGGGTGGTGATAATATTTATTTTGAGAGGACTATGTCCCAAATCTGATGCAGAGACAGTTGTTCTGCTGCACTAACACTATGCTATGTTGGGTGGTGATAATATTTATTTTTGAGAAGACAATATCCCGAATCTGATGCAAAGACATATCACTGACACAGTCATCAGTCCTGGCTGGTATACTGGTTGAGCAAGAGAACTGTGCCATGGTCTTAATGTGCAAGTTCCTGACTCAGGAAAATGTCTGTGCGCATGGCTTCCAATCCACCCAACTGTGAATGGATTCTTAACCCTGTAGAGGATTAAGGAAGGTTGTTTGGAGTTTGTATTCTGTTCATGAGGGATTCAGCACACTCTGGCAATTCCATAAGTGATCCACCCAGATCTGCCAGCAAGTCTCTAGCAGATTCTCTGAGCTGAGGCTGCATGAATCTGTTCGAGCCGGGAAGATTTTAAAATGAAGGAGAGTGGGGATGGGAAGGGATCCATGAAACACTAACCTGACACAATAGGAATGATGAAAACATCAATATGGGCAGTGAAAAGGCCTGTTTTTAATGTTGCTGGCCAGGACTGAACTCAAGTTATCGATCAAATCTCGAGTCCACAGCTCTATTAAAAGAGCCAACTAGGTCACATAAAACAAAACGAAACCAAACAAAATCCCAAACCAAAACCAAACCAAACCAAACCCAACCAAACCCAAACCAAACCAAACCCAACCAAACCCAACCAAAACCAAACCAAACCAAACCAAACCCAAACCAAACCAAATCAAAACCAAACCAAACCCAAACCAAACCCAGGCAAACCAAACCAAACCAATCCCTGATGCTAATTGAATAGTGGAACCCATGAACCCTGCGCTATCAGCTGGCAGACCACAATTTCAGAGACCCAGAATGGATGGTAAAGCGCAGCAACAATGAGCAGATGGGAGGTGCTGTCATACTACTGGCCCCGTGAAAAGCTGAGATCTCTACCACCTCACTCCCTTATGACTTCAGGGTTATGGGACAACCATCACCTTTTACCGAGAAGAATAACATAGTGATGAAGAGTGGAAAACAGTGATTAGACTGAATGACTGTGTGAATAAGAGTGGATAACACATGATTGAACAGGATAATATTATGGTTACATAGTTAACATGGTAACATAGAGTAACAGTGGTTACTAAAGAGAACATTATGTACATTTAAGTAGAATAGGAGTCTACTAGAAGTAAGTTACAGTTTGCACAGAACAGACATCATAATGTATTGTGTAAACATGAAATAACAAAATACCCTATCAAATATTTGTCCAGAAGAAACAAACTTTTCACTATGTCAATCTATATTTTACATATCTATGCCTATATCTATATCTGTCTATATATTTATATCTATGATATATTAAAAAGCAGATTCATAACATGCACTAGCAGTGAGAGAGGAAGACATAGACATAAACTCACCACAGTGAATAATGATGCAAAATGTATAAACTTTAAATATGAATACTATAAATGCCTGCTTGTGTTAATTTACATCATAGGTATGTATAACATATACGTGCTGATGCTCGGTACAAGAATGCATGTATATGTATGTATTTGTGTAAATATGCTCATGAGAAGTTGTCTGGTCAATCATGATACATGTACTTTATTTTATTTACTCGTATAACAACAACAACAATGATGATGATGATGATTATCATCATTATAATAATTATCATGATTAATAATCATTATTACTGTAATTAGTTACTCAGTATGGGTACTTTTTATTCCCTAGATTTTATCTCAGATATGAATCTTATCCCATATAATGATAAATAAATTAACACGTATATCTTGTGTGTGTGTGTGTGTGTGTGTGTGTGTGTGTGTGTGTGTGTGTGTGTTGTGTGTGTGTGTGTGTGTGTGTGTGTGTGTGTGTGTGTGTGTGTGTGTGTGTGTGTGTGTGTGTGTGTGTGTGTGTTGTGTGTGTGTGTGTGTGTGTGTGTGTGTGTGTGTGTGGTGTGTGTGTGTGTGTGTTGTGTGTGTGGTGTGTGGTGTGAGTGTGTGGTGTGTGTGTGAGTGTGGGGTGTGTATGTGTGTGTGTGTGTGTATGTGTTTGTGTGTGTCACTGTGTGTGTGTGTGTGTGTGTGTGTGTGTGTGTGTGTGTGTGTGTGTGTGTGTGTGTGTGTGTGTGTGTTTGTGCGTGCGTGTGTTTGTGTGTGTGTATTAGATTCGAGGCTAGTAATAATTCTTCTCAAGTATATGATTGGGTTCATGGACACTGAGACTTCACTTCACTGTAGTCTTGTATGTTTAGGGGGTGGGGGTCAGGCTGGATTGGAGGAAGGTTTGCATTGCTTTAGATGTTGAAAATGTTGTTGGAAACTTCTACAGTGAAGCATTACAAAGCCTTACTGAACCTGTGATATTGTACAACTTACTGATCACTGAAACAAAGGACTTTTTTCTAATTTCATTTTTTAGACTTTGAATTATTATGTACATATGTTACACACACACACACGCACACACACACACACACACACACACACACACACACACACACACACACACACCCGCCCCCCCCCACATATATATATATATATGTATGTATATATATATATATATATATATATATATATATATAACACACACACATATATAAATATACATATTATCATATTACTGTTATTCCTGCTATTGTCTACAAAATCTTGTGAATATAATAGAAAGCAGAAATAAACGGCTGGAGCTAAATAGCAAGAAGACTTAAGTCATGGCAATCAGTAAATAACAAGAAATCCCCTCATGCAAAACAACAAGTCGCACAATTTTGAGACAGGTTGATCAGTTTAAATATCTGGGAACAGTCATCTCACCAGATGGCAGAACAACATCAGAAATAGTCAGCAGAATCAGCCAAGCTAAAACAGTATTGAAGAAAATTGAAAACGTTCTTACCAACAAATGCCTGTCAATTAACATCAGGAAGAGAGTTTTTCAGTGTTATATAGAACCGACACTGTTGTACGGATGTGAAGTGTGGTCAACCAACACACAAAGTCAGAACAAGATTGAGGCAACTGAAATGTGGTTTCTAAGAGGAATGTTGAGAGTTCCAAGGACAGCAAAGAAAACAAATGAGACAGTCTTGAAGGAGGCAGACACAAGAACAACATTAATGAAGAAGATTAGGAAATGACAAACAACATTTATAGGACAATTTAGGAGGCAAAAGAAATTAGAGCTGCTAGGCACAGCAGGAAAGCCAGAGGGGGAAAAGAGCACCTGGTAGACCCAGGGAAAAAATATTGGACGGACTTGCAGAGTGGCTGAGGACAGAGAGGGTGGGAGATGTACTTGCTGCTGCAAGAGATAGAGTCGTAGGGCCTATAGAGGGCCATGATCGCCAACGCCATGCTGCTGGGTTCATGATGACGATGACCGCTGGTGTTGCTTAGCCCTTTAGGACTTCCCACCCAGACATTTCTGATATAGGCCTATATGTGATTCATGATGTGGTGACTGAAATGGGTACACCTATACCCATTCATGTTCACTGAAGTAGTGTGTATGTTTTCAAACGGTTATAGCCCTGACATAACGATACTACTCACGTCACACGTTCAGCTACTTACATACACTACTACACAGTTATGAGAATGAATAATACATCAGTAGCCACGTACATTATAATCGTAAATAACACATCACTAAGATCAAAAACATGAACTTATTCATTATATAACATTCTTACAAGCCTTTTCGATAGTGAAAGTAGCCTTTTTACTGGTCATATTCACCTCAGCGCCTGTAATGCACAGCGTTCGTTCTCAATTCACGGATCATTCGAGAAGACCGGTTGGTGCTTTCCCTGTGAGGATCATTCGAGAAGATCGGTTGGTGCTTTCCCTGTGACTGCCTGTGGTGATGTTTATAAATAGTCTTGATGAAACAGCGGGCGCTTACAGTCCACAGACATATAAAATATCTCAGATGTCAGTGTTACAGTCTAAGGGAGACAAACCATGCTTTAGGTCTAGTGGAATCTTTGTGAAAGTTTTTGCCCTTGGTTGCACCGACTTAACCAAATGAATGATAACGATGAATTTGTTGGATTATTGATGATTACTTTCTTACTGCCTATCATACATTGGTGTGTAGGACAGCAACGAAGTTTCTCCGCTTCCTTCTATCTGAGCCGGCCTCTGTGTAATAGTCCAAGTGGGTTTTGGGTTTCATGGTCTGAAAAGTCTCCTAACGCTCGTCCACAGGTGTTATTGGGTCTTCCACTCGTCGACTTCCTTCTGGTGCTCATTGATGTTGTGCAACTCTCTTCGGATGATGTGCCACATCCATCTCCATAATGTGTCACAACGATAATGCTCTCTTATCTTGACTGCACTGGGCAAGTAGGTGTTGGATAAAGGTGGTGGTGTTGGGCCAGAAGATAGGCGATGTGACCCTTCGAACGTTCTTTGTGTGGACAGCTGATAGCTTCATCATCATCATCAAGTGCCCTGTCACATGGCGTTGGCAAACATGGCCCTCCATATGCATCTATCCCTTGTTGCCGCAAGCACATCTTCCACCCTCTCTGTCGTCAACCACTCTGCAAGTCCGTCCAATATTTTTTCCCTGGGTCTACCTGGTGCTCTCTTTCCCTCCAGCTTTTCTGTTGTGACCAGGTTATCTAATTCCCCTTTCCTTATAAGATGGCTTATAGGCTACATGTTGCCTGTCTTTTCCTAATCTTCCTTATCAATGATCTTCGTGTGTCTGCATCCATCAAGACTGTCTCGTTTGTCTTCTTTGCTGTCCATGAAACTCTCAACATTCTCCTTAGAAACCACATCTGGGCTGCCTCAATCTTGTTCTGGCTTTGCTTGTTGACTGTCCACGCATCACAACCGTATAACATTATCGGTTCTATATAATATTCAAGAACTCTCTTCCTGATGTTAATTGATAGGCATTGCTGATAGTTTGGTGAGGTTAAACTGGTGGTTTAACCCTTTGCCTCCCTCACCCTATCCATCAGCTTCCTGCAGGAAGCTAGTGGATAGGGTGAGGGAGTCAAAGGGTTAAGGTTTTGCGGTTGATGGATATGGTGCGGGAGTCACAGGGTCAATAGTGCTCCATTGTTGTGTTATCTTTTCTGATTGACTGACTGACTGACTGACTGACTGATTGATAAAGATAAAGATTGAAGAAAAAAAATGATAAACAAGCTTTGTTATGCAGATGACACCATTCTAACTGCAGAAAATGGAAAAAGATCTACAAAATCTTATGAATATAATGGAAATAGAAAGCGGAATTAAAGGGCTACAGCTAGAGTAAGAAGACTAATGTCATGGTACTTAGTAAAAAAAAAAAAAAAAAAAAAAAAAAAAGAAGAAATCCCTTAATGTAAAATAACTACTAATGGCACAAGATTGAGACAAACTGATAAGTAAATATGGGAACAGTCATCTCATTAGACGGCAGATGCACATATGAAATATCTAGCTGAATTGGCCTAGCTAGAACAGTATTCAACAAAATTAAAAGCGTTGTTACCAACGAATGCCTGTCAATTGACACCAGGAAAAGAGTTCTTCAGTGTCATATTGAAACGATACTTTTGTACGGATGCGAAGCCTGGACAATCAACAAACAAAGTAAGAACAAGACTGACGCAGTTGAAATGTTTTTTTTTTAAGAAAAATTTTAAGATGTCCATGGCCAGAAAAAAAGACCGTCTTGAGAGACGCAAACACAAAAAGAACATCAATGAAGAAGATTAGGAAAAGATAAACAACATTTATAGGACATTTCATGAGGCAAGAGAAACTTGAGCACCTAGTCACATCAGGGAAGTTGGAGGTAAAGAGATCACCAGGTAGACCCAGGGAGAAAATATCAGACAGTTTTGCAGAGTGGATGGGGACAGAAATGGTAGAGGATATACTTGCAGCGACAAAAGATAGATTCACTCCTGTCTGGTCTTCCTGCCTCCACCATTCACATCCTACAGCGCATTCAAAACAATGCTGTACGCCTTGTACTCAAAAAGAAAAAAGCTGACCACATATCTCCTCTCCTGGCACAACTTCACTGGCTCCCTGTATCAAAGCGCATACAGTACAAACTAGACACCATGTGCTACAAAAGCCTCAATAACGCAGCCCCCGATTACCTGTCAAGCCTACTTGAGATCTATGTTCCCTCACGTACCCTCCGCTCTGCCTCCGATCCTCTGACTTTTCGCTTTCCACGCACTAAGCTCAATACCTATGGTCCACGAGCCTTCTCTGTTTCTGGTCCACTCTCCTGGAACAAACTTCCTCTCTCAGTCCGTCAGCAACCTACTTTTGCCTCCTTCAAGTCCGCTCTCAAAACTCACCTTTTCTCCTCTGCATAAAATCCTAACCTCACTCAACCCCCCTCTGCAGCCTGTCTCCGCTCGGAGGGGAATCACTTTGTTTTAATATATAATTGTATATGATGTGCTCTCTGTGGTTTTCCATTGGTTTTATTCTTTCTTTTATTGCTTTTATTCTTTCTCCCCATTTGTGGCCATGCGGTGTGTGTGTGTGTGTGTGTGTGTGTGTGTGTGTGTGTGTGTGTGTGTGTGTGTGTGCGTGTGTGTGCGTGCGTGCGTGTGTGCGTGTGTGTCTTTTCGGCGCTTGGATTTGATTTTGTCGAGATTTTGCGCTATATAAATATTGTAATTATTATGTATGCATGTGCGTACGTACGTATGTATGTATGTATGTATGTATGTATGTATGTATGTATGTATGTATGTATGTATGTATGTATGTATGTATGTATGTATACGCTTAGATTTATGTATGTATGTATGTATGCATGTATACGCTCAGTTTAGATTTATGTATGTAAGTATGTATGCATGTATGTATGCATGTATACGCTCATATGTATGTAGGTATGTATGCATGTATACGCTCAGCGCTTAGATTTGATTTTATCAAGATTTTGCGCTATATAAATAAAATATATTATTATTATTATTATTATTATTATCGCCAACGCCATGCGGCTGGGCACATGATGATTATGATGATGATGATGATACCTTATCGCAGGGTAGTTGGCTCTTATAATGGAACTGTGATATCTTGAGTTCAGTCCCATCCCGCAACATAGGAACTGGCCTGTTTGCTGCCCATCTTAAAGCTCCAATCATTCTGGTGGTTACAGCTTAGTGTTCGCTGAGTCCTGTTCTTCTCCACCTCCATTTCAGCACGCTGAAAGCGCACTGGTTTTTGCATAGGCTGTAAGAATCTGCCAGGTAGCACATGGCCATACTGGGTGGAGCCCATAGTGAATTCTCCGAGTGTGATGAATACCTCTTGATCTTACTCTAATTTCCTTAGCCCTTGCCCATGATTGCCAACGCCATGGCACATGATGATGATAATGATGGACTCCTTGACCATTGTCTTTTTTTTTATGGTGTCTTAGCACTGTTTGTGTGACATTACAGAATAACTCGAATCTCTGACTAGTATGGTGTATGTTTTGAAACGGTTACAGCTGATATGGCTCTACACAGTCGGCTGGGCATTAAACAAAATAACTGTTAGAATCTCTGACTGTAGATGTGACTACTGAAACTAAATTACTGTTGATGTAAAGTACTAATTTGTGTCCACTGACAAGATGGAAAAAAAACAAACAAAAAAAAAAACCGACGAAGCTGTTGTGATTGCTCCCACCTCCATTTTTTTGTTGGGAGGACAAGCGAAACTTTTTTTTTTATTAGATCTTTTTCCGTATGTATTCCTTTGAATTAAATATGTTCTCAGCTTTCTCTCTCTCTCTCTCTGTTGTTATTTTTGTTGTTGCGTGTCTTGTGCACGAATGACAGAGAGAGAGAGAGAGAGAGAGAGAGAGAGAGAGAGAGAGAGAGTGTGTGTGTGTGTGTGAGAGGAGGAAAGGTCGTGAGAGAGGAGAGAGAGAGAGAGACAGACAGAGAGAGAGAGACAGAAGAGAGAGAGAGAGAGAGAGAGAGGGAGGGGGGAACATTCTATGTCGGTGTAGTATTGATCGTGCAATGCTGTTATTTTGCCCACGTGTGCGTATTTGTGCCTGTGTGAATGTAACTGTGTATATGCATAAGAGAATGTAAGGTGTGGATCATGATTGTGATACGACATCGTTCAAAGTGTCCTCCCTCTCCCAGCTCTAGTTAAGAAAAAAAATCATGTGAGAATGCATGTACTGTATATTATGTGTGTGTGTGTGTGTGTGTGTGTGTGTGTGTGTGTGTGTTGTTTGACAGAGAGAGAGAGAGAGAGAGAGAGAGAGAGAGAGAAAGAGAGAGACAGACAGACGCACAGACAGACAGATAGATATAGATAGAGAGAGAGAGAGAGAGAGAGAGAGAGAAAGAGAGAGAGAGAGAGAGAGAGAGAGAGAGAGAGAGAGAGAGAGAGAGAGAGAAACAGAATGTATACACGGATGCACTCTTGCACACATATACATACACTGAACATTCAAAATGAGAGAACTTGGTGTCTTTAATACATTATCCATACCATTGCAGTTTAGCAAGATCTTCTGATGCATAGATTCTTTTTCTGGGAAAGAAAGAAAGAAAGAAAGATTGACACTTACGAAAACAGCCAAGCCACATTGAGTTTGTTTCTGAAAGCTCTGAAGTAAACGTTTTCCTCTATCACAAAGCAAGAATCCATCAAGAAACAAAACAAAACAAAAAACAAAACAAAAACAAACAAAACCCCAAAACAAACAAACAAACAAAAAAACCCCCCACGGTATTACAAACCAGTTATACATAACTTTAAACCTTTGACTTCCGTACCCTATCCACCAACTGCAAAAACTTAACCCTTTGACCCCGTTACCCTATCCACCATGACACTAAGAACGCTGGAGGCCAGGACACGGGAGTTAAAGGGTTAAACGAAAGAACATCTCACCCCCCCCCATCCTCCCTCAAAACAGAAATGGTATCACAACATGGTATAACAATTTCATGTATGATTTTACAGCTTTTTAAAAGTCGATATAATTAAATTTAAAATTATGCAAAAAGACAGGACTGAAGTCTTTGACTCCGTCAGGGCATCCACCAACTTCCTGAATGGCTGAAGATGATGGGCTGTACCATCACATTTTTAGCGAATAAAGTTATTTAAACCAAGATGATGGATAGGCTGAGGGATGCAAAGGGTTCACATTATGTAAATATCACAGGCAACAATACCTGATAAACCAGACTGAGTATCTTTTTTTAATATGGAGTCAAACGTTTAAGATTACGTAGGTATCTTTTTAGTATGGAGTCAAACGTTTAAGATTACGTAGGTATCTTTTTAGTATGGAGTCAAACGTTTAAGAATACGTAGGTATCACAGACCGAATGACAAACCAGATCGATAATCTCTTTTATTCTAGGCTATCAAAGAACACCAATATGTTTGGAATTAAGGAATTTGGGGGGTGGGGGGTGGAGAAAGAAAAAGAAGAGTAACCCCAGGTGTGCGATGGGGGTGGGATGTACATAAAAATAACATCGGTTTGGACACACTCTTCTACCTTGTTGCTTTAACCTTTTCCAACAGCTCTTTCTCTTATTTCTTCTCTCTCCACACCCCCCCCCCCACGCTTTCTATCGTCTTTCTTCTCCATAAGTTCGAATCCGCCAACTGCACATTTTCCTTTCTGAAACCATCTATCCAGTCAGTGTAGACATTTCTGCATACCTCACTTTCTCCAACATTTCTCTCATTTTTTGTTTCTGTACACACATAACTACACACAACAAAAGCAAGGTAGAGTTACAGTACTTACAGTCAATAACGAAACGGGACATAGCAATGAAAACCCAAGCAAGAAAACATTACAAAGGATGAGGGAAAAAAATCCTCTCACAAAATTTGACATATAACCACCAATGAAGAGGTTAAATGTGTAAGTTTCACATCTTTAAAAAAAAAAGAATGTACAAAATCATAGCAACATGCTTTCCTAAGGATGATCGATAAGAATTTCTCACAGGAAAAAAATTCTTTGTGAAAAAAAAAATCCATGATATGTATTACCTCAGACATTCGTAGTCTAACAAATTCGCAGCAGGACAATAAGTCAATTGTTAATCATCGACCTGACAGTTTCAGTTTCAGTTTCTTAAGATGACGTCTCGGCGCTTGGAAGGAATTCCATATGCACTTACATCACAAGTGCCGTATGATGGATAAGATCCAGAATGATTACGACACAAGCCTTAAGCCTGCACACGAAGCACTCAAATGTAACACTATAAAGATGCTGTGTCTTATAAAACTAAGCATGAAGCAAAATACACGAGCATGACAGTATAGAGAGACAATGACTTATGAAACTTAACATGAAGCAAAGCACTGAAACATGACAGCATGCAGAAATACTGATGCTGTTACTAATGAATAAAGGATCATAAAGAAAACGTCAATTAAAGCAAGGCTTCAGATTGAACAATTCAGACACCGACAATAATGCTTAATTACCATTCATGAATATAAAACATAAATCAGTACGACCCACCACCGTTTAAAAAGTGAAAAAGTATAAAAAATATTACATCCAAAGCAAGAACAATAACGTTACTAATAAAACCACTAAGTAGAAAAAAAGGCACACACAAAAGAAGGTAGTCGAAAACTAGACATCAAGTACTTTTTGGAAAAATTACTAAGTAGATCAAAAGCTTTAAGATCACGTTACATTTCAGCCGAGGAGATTGGAAAAAAAAAAGAATACTGAACAAATTTTATCTTACTGCCCCTTATTAAAGCTATTAAACAAACAAAAATATACACATATAACATACCAAAGATTAAACGATCAACATGATATCAAAGAAAGTAAAAATAGACGTATAGATTTATTGAAATAAGTTTATTTATTTTTATTTTTTTTACATGAAACGGTGTTGACAGCAGAACTGCAACATTCAGAAAATGTACATGAGCTAAGCGTTTAATTCACTACATATTAACTTGCGTATACCGAAAAAATGCATGAAAAATAACAGCAAGGAAATGAAGTTTATGCCTTCATTTCTTCAGACATTAAACAAACAGATGAAACTCGTTGAAAATATCGTTGTTAAAAACATATCTTCCATGTTTAACACTAACTTTTAAAAAGTGTCTATGATGACCGAATGAACATTTTACCATAGGAAAAATGTACACATAAAATCATAAAAAGGGGAAAATCTGTGTGTGAGCTCTCCAATTCAAAAGTATATTTTCAGAACAAAACTATAAAGTCTAACGTTCTTCTTCACTGATGAATTAAAAATCCAAGGATACTGTGCTCAGTATTCCTATCCCAGTTGCGAAATATCTTTTCTGAGAGATCAAAGATATTCTCAAAAAATACTGATAAATTTGTTCTTATCTCTCTCAAAACACTCAGAATACTGATGATAAAAGTTCCTCAACATGTTTCTGGTTGACGTATCTTCCTCACTAGCAGTTTCATACTTCTCTCCATTGTCTCTCTCATCCACACATAGCCTTACCTTATATACATCATATACATTCAGATAGAAAGAACGAAACTATTTTGACAGCAACTTTCCCCTAATATTCCTCATTTTCATCTGGAAAACACTGATGATGTTCATACAGAATAAAGGCTATGTACACTGAAACAGAAAATGGCGCGAGTGCCTAAAAACGTACATAGTAAGAAATCCAGCAACGACGTACCTGATAAATCAGTTAATAAAACTTCAATTCATTAAACAATCAAGTTACAGCTATAGTATGGCTTGTACTTCATTAACTAATAAAGCCAACTTCACAAATATAAAAAAACCATTGCTTTTAGACCATGTCACCAGGAACATTTGTGTGCTCAAACCAACACACACACACACACACACACACACAGAGTATTTCAAACGAGGATTGAAAATGTATATTCCACGAAACGAATTCTTCAAATGGGTATCCCTCAGGGATCCGTTATAGCTCCCCTTCTTTTCATGATATTAATGCATGACTTACCCAGTAAAGTATCTAAGCATGTAGTTTTAGCTCAATATGCTGACGATTTATGCATGTGGATGCAGGTAAATATGAAAAAGAAAACTCCTTTGCGCTGTATCAATTATACACGCAAATGCTACCAATTAGAACTTGATAAAATAGCGCGATACATGGTAGAAAATGGGTTACATCTATCCCTGGAAAAAACAAAAATAGTTTTATTTAATAATGGAGCAAACCCAGTAAATATTCCCACTTTCAAACTGGGAGATACTCTTCTTCAGTTTAACGAGTCAATTAAATTCTTAGGAGTTTTCCTTACAGCAAAATTATCTTGGAATCAGCATATTGAATACTTATTAACCAAAGCTCAAAAAAGTTTAAATTTCATAAAAATAGTTCGCAAACAGACATGGGGTCAAGATTCATCAACACTTGTTCATCTTTGTAAATCGCTTGTTAGATCTAAATTAACCTATGCTCAAGAAATCTTCTTCAGTGCACCGAAACACTTACTAAAAAAACTGCAGAGCATAGATTGTAAAGGTTTCAAACTTGCACTGGGTCTTCCAATGCATGCTTCCTGTCTTCGGACATATAATGAAATCAAACTGTTGCCACTTGATGAGCAAAGGAAAGTCGCTTCTACTAAATTTTTGTTAAGAAACACTACCGTAGAAAACATCTCAGAAACAGAAATTAAACTGAGATCAGATACCGACTTTCCAAAACGAGCTAAATCAATATCTTCACAGGTCACACTTGCAACATACACATCTGACGTCATGAAAGGCTCAGGAATTGATCTAGACGTAGATCCTGTATCTATACGACCTTCCTTTTCGCCAGTACCCAGTTGGGAACTCCAAAGAGCACGATTTGACGTACACCACACTAATTTAAAAAAAGGAGACAATATAAACTTACTGGCAAGTCAGGTTAAATGTCATATAAACGACGTATATTCTGATCATTTGAAAATTTACACTGATGGGTCAGTAATTGAAAGAAAAGCAGGCTCAGCGTTTTTAATACCTGCTCTCAAAATTGAAAAATCTTTCTACATAGGACTTGATAAATCTATCTTTACAGCTGAACTCTTTGCAATATTAATGGCTTTAAACTTTCTGATAAGTCTTCCTAGGACAATTTTTCAGATACTTCTTTGCGTTGATTCAAAATCAGTACTTCAGGCTCTTGAATTATCAAAATTACAAACAAGATCAGAAATGATTCTGGAAATAAGTCACTTGATTCATAATTTATCTTTAAGAGGCACTGATATTACTTTCTGCTGGATACCTTCTCATAGTTCTTTTAGTTATAATAATAAAGTTGACAGGGCTGCCAAACGGGGAGCTAATAACTCACCAGATTCAAACAATATCCAGCTTTCTCTCTCGTTGCACGAGAATTACACTTTAGTGGACAACTACGTCTGGAAGCAGTTCCAATTAAAACAGAAAAAGTATGATAAATGTCACATGAACTTTGAAGTTAGCAAAATACTTAAGCAGCTTCATGCCAGCAGAACTATACAGTCCCTTATGTACAGATGGAAACTTGATGCATTCAAAACAAAATATACCAATAACATAGTGTGTCTGTGTGGAAAGAAGATAACACATAGTCATATTCTTTCTTGCGTTAGGGTAAAACGACATATTCCAACACTATCTGTGAGTACAGTTTCTGACATATTTGCCTCATCATCATTACTGTATGAATTTTTTGTTAGCCTGTCAAAAAGTCCTATAGCGAATTACCTTTAAAATGTTATTTGACTTGTTCATTGTTGTGGTTAGTCAATTATTAGTTTTACTTTTTATTCATTTCTTCCGGATATTTACTAATTTTGTTTGTCAGTTTGTTTGTTTAAATCGATAATTATGGTAACATTATTTGTTAGTTTACTTCCTCTTCAACATTGTTTTCTGGATCATCTTTTCTCAAATTCAAAATTGACAATTTTCAAATATCTTCTTCACTCCTCCTCTATCACTCCCCCCCCCCCTTTTTTTTTTGTTTTTTGTTTTTTTTTGTGTGTCTAAAATCACTTTAGTGAATAGACATTAAATCAAAGACCCACACACACCACACACACACACACACACACACACACACACACTACACACACACACACACACAAAACCAACAAAAACAACCAACCAACCTACCACCCACCAAACTAGCCACACACACGTAAAGACACCCCCACCCCCACCACAAAAAGGACTTTATTTGAGATATTCTTGCTACTTTGTAGCTATTATTGTTGTGTCTATTTTGGCATTTTCTAACTCAGTGAAAACCTGCCATCTGTATTTGTTCAGGAGGAATTCCTTCACTCAGATAGTTCCATATTCGCTCCACCCAAATCTATCAGTGATAACTTGATACTATTTCCTCTTCATTGCAAGACAAAATATACATAATTATGCATACACATGTATGCTCCTGTTTATCTTTTTCTGCTTTTTCTTTTTGGTTAACAATTTTGCTGTCAGAAAGCTATGACCATAACTAATGTCGAATTTGATTTGCTATTGAGATAAATGAGTGCACATTTTCCTCCATGTGGAGCACGTCACTCAATATGAATTTACGATGGGCGTGGAAGTTGCCGACGAAGCCCGAGGCTGAGGTCACCATCAAAGCTGAGCTTAAATTGAAGAACCACAGAACCACTGATATTTTTTTTTACAATGTTGCAATGATTGATGAGGATAAGAATGACAATGCCATGGATTTCTATTCTGGTTTGGGATTGCATTCCAGGGCTGTACTGCCAGCCTGCTATTGTAACATATGCTGATTTCAACCAAGTATGAGAGACACAGGCACCTGCGGTGTTGGTAAGGAAATTTCAACAACATCCTAAAAGGGATATCCTTAACTGTGCAGGATCCCAATCTGAAAAAAAAAAAGTCCGAGTCAAAAATAGGCCTATCAACTTGTTTGGGCTGATGGGAAATCGAACCTACGACCTTTCAGTTGCGTTAATCCAATACATTGACCACATGCCATGGTGACTTCACGACCCAGACGAGAAAATGACTCATCTATGATGCCCTGTTACATTACTGCTGATGTGTATCGTTACCGACACATTTTGTTCAGAAAGACGGTCAGCTTTACCTTATTTTGATCCCAATTATTCTTTAGGGGGAAGAAAAAGCTCTGCTATAAAGCACTCAGCAGCATGTTTCTTAGCTGTGGTGTTTGGCACGTTTTGTGTTGCTTACGGTTGGAAACCACATGTTATACTGCGGACTGAAAATGCCACAAAACACGCTGTCGTAGAGACTAAAACTAGAAAAGTGTGACTGGCGACTCTGATCGCTTTTTTTTAAGCGAAATTTATTTTTCGTGGTACTACGAAAACGATTACCAGATACACGACTGGTTTCCTCTTCTTTTCTTCCTTTTTTTCTTTGGTTTTGTTTTAGTGTTCCAATTTGTCTCAGATCCGTGTATGCACATTGCATTGCAGACATTATGCAGGCGGTGGGTTGCTGCACAGTCTACATACTCCATCTTTGGCGGGTATGCATCCTGGATTTTCTCATGTTTCCACAAGCCAGCCACTGACATGACTTCAAGGATCTTTAACGTGCATATTTGATATTCTGTATACGCACACAGGCACTGGCAAGTCTGAAACATGTTGATCTTAGAGATCAGAAAACTCTCCACCCTTTGCCTCCAAGCTGAGGTGTCGAAGCGAATCGGACCTTCCGAATGGAAGTCCAACCTTTACCCACTTGGACAAACACGTCCGTCTTTAATGTTGGCTGTTGGCAGTCCTCTGAAAAACTGATCTCCAAGACGTGTTCTGTCATGTTCAAAAGTCCTGGTAATGGACAAATCCTTTTCTTAGCATTACTCAACCGAGCCAAAGGTATGCCCCAGCTAAGAAACATGCTGCTTACACAACTCTTCTGTGACTGGGGTGGGTGGTGGGTGGGTGGGAGCCACGTGTGTGTGGGTTTAGTGGGTATCGATACATTGTTCAACACTCTTATTAAACCATTGTGTTACCATCAGCACCAGCCGTAGTTTGCATAAAATCCTTAGTGTCAGTTGGGTGATGCTGTGTCCCCACACCGGGAGCTACTGCGTCGCTGAATGTCTCGTTGCTTGTGGTCATCTGGCTCCTGCTGCCACCACGGCCACTGTCACAGGGTCGGTTTGTGGCTGAAGAAGGGCTGGCCTGTGTGATGAAGGATTCAGATTCGTGGTCATTCATTTCTGGGGCGGCAGGCTGCGTCGGTGGTGGCCTACTCGGTCCAAAGAAGTAGGAGAAAACTCTTCTCCATCCCATACTTTCGCCATGAATTGCTGCAAACACACACACACACACACACACACACACACACACACACACGCGTGCGCGCGCAAACAGAGAACACACACATACACACACAGAGGAAGATTAACCATCGATAATTTGATAATACTCACGACTCAAATGAAGCATCAGTTAGCCAGATGAAAATGTGTGTTTGGAGGTGGGGGGGGGGGGGGGTGGGGGGGGGGGTGTTTACTACTTTTTTGTTGTTGATATTAATAAAATTTTCAATCAAGTGTCGCATTCACGATTACCCTACAAACTTAAATCCACTGGGCTGTCTGGCCACATTTACTACTTCATAAAAAGCCTCCCGGAAAACAGAAACATTCAGGCAAAGACAGGTAATACATACTCATGAATGAATAACGTTGCCAATGAAAACACTTCAGATGGGCGTCCCTCAGGGTCAGCTAGCATCCCTGTATAGTTCCAGATCTTAACCCTTTGACTCCCGCACCCTATCTACCAACTACAAAAACTTAACCCTTTGATTCCCTCACCCTATCCACCAGCTTCCTGAAGGAAGCTGGTGGATAGGGTGAGGGAATCAAAGTGTTAAGTTTTTGCTTTGCTAACATGGTTGGCAATGCAGGATGCTGGTGACCGGAGTGCGGGAGTGAAAGGGTTAATGCATAACTTGCTAAAGCAGGCATGGGCGAATGTCACACTAGCTCAGTATGCTGATGAAATATGCATGTGGATGGGAGTCATACTGAAAAGGGTTACACCAACAAGGTAAGTGAATTTTATTTAAACACTTCATCAAAATGAACTGAACTCAATATCCCACTGTATGTTCAGTAACCATATATAAATGTCATCTGAGAAAATCCCAGATGATGCTTTGTAATGAAGGCTCAAACAGACTAACGCTTCCTCTTTTTAAAACTGATAATAACAATATCAAATATAAACAGATGGTTATATTTCTTTGAGCATTTAATATAAAGATGTGGTTATATTTCTTAAATAATCATAATAATAACAATAATTTCTTATATATAGCGCAAGCATACATATCAGAGAATGTTTGTTGCACTTTACAAACAGCATAAACATTGCGATGTCAATACAGTAATGCAGTACAACAACAGGATACATACACTAATATATCAGTACAGTAGTGATATCAAACTTTTATGTAGAATATACCTTAATGAAAGCAAGAAGAACATTTAATGTTTTAAAAAAATATTATGTAAGCAATAATGATACAAGGACATATCAATAATAATGATACAAGGACATACCAACCTTATTACATCTACCAACACCACTAATCTGATCAATTCTTATATACGCACAAGAAGTATGTTTAATGCCCTCAAATACTTGTTGAAAAAAGAACCAAGTCATTTCAGAATGTGGTTTACAACAGACAGATCGTGCATTGGTTGCCAACCTCTGTGGCTTTAGAAATAACAAAGAGACGTCCGTAGAAACCCAGGTAGGCCGGGTTGCCGACCTTTTCGGTGGTGCCTATGGTAAAGATGGTTGCCACATCCTGATTAAGAGCAGAACAGACTATGGAGTGGAGGGCAGCGGAACTTAAGATGCATGCCAAGGAAGCTGGAAGAGAGCCGCTTGGGGCAACGGGTGGAAGCGACCTAGAGCCAGATCTCGGTGGAGATCAGCCTGGCTTTGATAGTGTCATGGATATGATATCCAAAGAGACAGCCATCCTAAATGGATAAAGCCCAGCGAGAAAAACGAGAGGCCACAGTCTAGGCCATGGAAGATGGAATTAAACATTTTTCTTTGTACCAAGAGCGTTTATATGTAGAGGCATGTGAAGGACATGGCCATAAAAAAAAAGGCTGTGAGCGACCATCTTAATAAAGAGAGGGATGGCTAGAATATCCAGTTCCTTGTGCAGCTGAAATTTTTTTCCCAAGGAATACTACTACTACTATTACTACTACTACTACTAACAACAACAGTAATAATAATAGTAATAACAACAACAACAACAACAACAATAAAAATAATAAAATATAAAATAAATAATAATAATATAATAATAATATCATCATCATCATCATCATCATCATCATCATGATGATAACATTTACCAGACGCCAAACTTCGATGCAAAGATCAAACCAAAGCGCACACTCTCATCAATCGCCCAAGCAATCATGTATCCACCAATGACTGAACTCCAGGGCACAAAGCACACACATACCGGGAGGGGGAGGACAGGAGGGCATTGGGGCAAAAGGGTGGGCATGTAGAGGGCGAAATTATTGCTGGGAAAAGTACGTCTTCAAACTAGACTTGAAGAAAGACAGAGTACGTGACTGTCAAATAGATAGCGGAAGATTGTTCCAGCTGTCTGGACCGGACACACACACACACACACACACACACACACACACACACACACACACACACACACACACACACACACACACACACACACACACACACATACACACACACACAGTGAAACAAAAAGAGAGCAGCGACCTATTGTGGAACATCTGTATCAAGGAATTTGTAAACAAGTAGTATCAAAAGCGAAATGGTGAGGTCGGGCAGAGGTGTACCGTAAAGACCTTGTAAGCGCCCAGTGTCCAATAAAAACCACTTCTCACTTTGTTTCAAAACCCTGCGTATCTAGTAAAAGCCCATCCCCACTTTGGAAAACCCTGGTACAATTTCCCCCGCTTGATGGCATGTGACGAGCTGCAGCTAGACAACAATGGTGTACTTCTATTAGCCCCCTCTCACTGCGATCGAGCTGTGGCTAGACTTACGAAGGGAGGGAATACTTACAGTTACAAAGCACTAGTGTCTGGGGGTGGGCATGGGAGGCAGAGGAAAGAGGAAAAGAAGAAGAATAGAGAACAGAATGGAAAGAAGAGAAAGAAGACAGGAGAGGAAAGGCCCCAAGCCAACATGTGTTAGAAATAGTAGAAGAACGACTAGCCAAGGTGGGTTGGGTTCAGCATCGGCCGAAACCTTGCAAATGTCAGTGCGGTCGCTCAATATTTGAGCATATTCCTGTCCTTTGGAGAAGGACAAAGAGAAATATGAACAATCTGAAGATCAGTTCATCGGATAAGGCAAACGAAAGTGAAAAAGATCACAGTTGAAATAGGCGCAAGGACACGATAAAAGGCTGCCAGAAAAGAGGAAACTACAGGATATGCACTATATCCCTATTGATTTGTGATTACCGCACTGGGTGGACGAATATTGGTACCGGGCAAAACAGTTGAGTGCTGCCGTCTATTGCATCAATGAGATATGGCACAGTATGTGTAATTACAGGACATTTATAGATGAGTCAGTAGTAGACAACACAGCTGGCACAGCATACAGCATATCAAAACCAAAGACCAAAACATCTTACCTTGGTGATAATAAGTCCATTTTTATAGATGAACTTTAACCAGTTTTAACAGCTTTATCTTTTCTGGTTAATTCTGCCAAGACAAGATCAAATTTTATTTATGTTGAATCTAAGCCTGTACTCTATTCAATGAAATGAAGGTTGACGTACCTTTGAAATCAAACAAACTAATTCATATTCTTTCACTTCAGGGTTTAAGCACTACTTTCTGCTGGGTTCCATTTCACAGTGGTTTCTCCACAACCTCATATTTCAGCTAAAATTGGGAAAAAGAGATCTTGAAGTGTAACATGTTTAAAGATTTATCGCTTCAAGAGTGCTTGCTTCAGTGTGGCAGAAAAAGTTCAAATGTCAACATTTCTATTAGCAGAAACAATGTCGAGTACTTTATCTTTACATGATGACATTCAGAATATTTCTAACTCGATCAGAACGTCTGAAAAAAGTACAATCAGCTAGATAAGTAATTTCCCTCCTGTGAAGGTGGAAGCTTAATGCTTGTAATGCAAAGTAAGCTGAACGCGTCACTTGCATATGTGATGGTTACTGACAATATTCTGGCTTGTCCGGTTAAATAAAACTATACATTACCGTTGCAACAGTTTCTATAATCCTATGTTAACTTATGACTTTTTCAAATCTTTACTACAAAGTTCAAGTTGATTAATTTCTTGACCATGACGTTATTAAGTTACATAAATAGATAGATCTAATTAATTTTAAAAATCTAGTTATGTCTGCTCTCAAGATTTATAATCCTATGTTAACTTGTTCATATCTTTACAAAAAAGTCCAAGTGTTTTTTGTTGGTGTTGTTACAATTAATTCCTTTACCATAATGTTATTCGGTTTAAAAAAAAGTATGCTGAACATGTCACTTGGATATGTGGTTGGTTAATGATAATATTCTGGCCTGTCCCAGATTACATAAAACTATACACCACCATTCTAATGTTTTCTATAGTCCTATGTTAACTTATAACTTTTTCATATTTTTACTACAAAGTCCAAGTGTTTTTTTTTTTTTTATTGTTTTAATACATTTCTTTACCAGAATGTTATTTAGTAACATATATTTGTCACTATTATTTTAAAATACAGTTATATCTGCTCTCAGGAGCTTACAGAATAGATTAATTACATGTTTAAAACAAAATGTAACCTCTAACAATAGCGCCAGTAACAGACGCAATGATGATGCTCTTGGTGGCAGTGGAAATTTTAGAAATAAGAGGAGCAGTTCTAGCAAAGATAGCAGTGGAATCAGTGGTTGAAGTGAAAGCTGGGGTTGCAATGACAGTACTCGTAGCAGTGGTAGTGATAGTGTTTGTTTCGTTGTTGTTGTTGTTGCAATGGTTTATCTGTTTCAATCTTTTATTCGTTTTCTTTTTGTTGCAATGGTTTATCTGTTTCAACCTTTTTTTCATTCTTCATCTTATTTACTTACTCGTTAATTCACTGTTAGGGTCAGATTTTATGATAGAAGAAAGCTTTGAAGTCCCATATGCAGCAAGCAATTTGTACACATAAAAGAGATCGCATCAGCAAAGTGGATGTCCCTAAGGATGTTCTACAGAAAAATGCATTTGTATAAGTAAAGAACAAAGCATAGAGAAATGAAAGGGCGCCACAGCATTGCGGCGATGTGATTTTCCAGGGATGAAATATTCTTTTGTAATAAGATACAAGACTAAAGTCAAGGTAATCGGTAAAAGTGAAGAAATCCCCTCATATAAAAGAACAGCAAATGGCACAAAACTGAGACAAGTTGATAAGTTTAAATGTCTAGGAACAGTCATCTCACTAGACGGCAGATGCACATTAGAAATGTCCAGCAGAATCGGCCAAGCTAAAACAGCGTTCAGGAAAGTAAAATCGTTCTTACCAACAAATGCCTATCAATTAACATCACGTAGAGAGCTATTCAGTATTATACAGAACCAATACTGTTGTATTGAAGCAAAGTCTGGACAATCAACAAGCAAAGGCAGAACAAGATTCAGGCAGCTGAGATTGGTTTCTATGAAGAATGTTGTAAAGAGTTCCATGGATAGCAAAGAAAAGAAGATAAAAGGAAACAAATGAGACAGTCTGAATAGAGGCAAACACACACACACACACACACACACACACACACACACACACACACACACACACACACACACACACACACACACACACACACACACACACACACACACACACACACACACACACACAACAAACATTAAATGATCAATGTAGAAGATAAGGAAAACACAAGCAACATTTATGTGACATTTTATGAGGCAAAAGAAATCTGAGCATCTAGTCACAACAGGAAAGCTAGTGGGAAAAAGAGCACCAGGTAGACTCTGGGAGAAAATAGTACAGTTTTGCAGCGTGGATGAGGACAGAAAGAGTAGGAGATATACCTGCAGCAACAAAAGACAGATTAGTACGGAGGGCCATGACTACCAATGCCATGGCACATGGTGATAATGCATAAGGTACAATAACTCACAACAGCTCACAACACTGTTCACTTCTATCAGTAGTTATCAAGAAACACCTAACAGTACTATGTGGGATCCAGAAAACAGTGCCTCCAATACTAGCCAGCCAATCATCGCCCAATGCCACGCGCCAGATCCAGCCCTGCCACCGGAAAAGAAAGAATGACAGAACTCTTCTTTGCCTTACCGCCACCCTTGTCTCTCTATTGGGTAGCCTGCCCGTTGTGTTATATGGAAGTGAAGGATGGACTCTTAAAGCTGCAGATGAAAACAGAATCAAAAGTGCAGAGATGTGGTTCTACAGAAGACTCCTATGAATAAGCTGGACTGAAAGACGAACAAATCAAAGCATTCTGGAAGAACTAAACAAACAACCTGAACTTTTAGGCCTGGTTAGGAAAATTAAAATGAAATACTTTGGACATGCTACGAGACATCAGAGCTGCATTGCAACGAAGACTGCGGCCCAGGGCAAAATGGAGGGCGAGAGACGACAAGGAAGACCGCCGACTTCCTATGTAGAGAATATAGCCAAGAGGACTAAGTTACCAAAAAACGAAATCTACAGAAGGACTGTAGACAGAAGGGGATGGAGACAGCTGACGGGGCATGCATCAAGAATGATGTCTCCGACAGGTGAACAGGTGCCCAGCCACCACCTCTGCTCCTCTTACTACAGTCGCAACACCATAGATTCGGAAACTCCCAACGTTGTTTTACCAAAACGTCATGGGATGTTTGTTCGATCACAAAAGTGGACAGACATGGTGTTCCAGATGAAGCCTATTTTTTGTTAGCTAATAGGATAAAATAGCTCACAATATCTTAGTCAATTCAGCC